>OZ022498.1:39061887-40261887 GCA_963989385.1 Ctena decussata | reverse complement strand
TCCCTAGGTGTATATTAGCTATTTTATCTCAGAAAATTAAGGATAAAAGGATATATTTTGTATATCATAATACTTGTTAGACGTATGCCTTTCTGTAAATAAACAACAAAATAACCTGATTTCGAAACGGATGTCAGAATAAGCAAGGGAATGCTTAAACGGTCCATAATCCCCCAAATTACCCTGCATCTAAAGTTTAATGGTTGAAAATATTACTGGCTGGCATCTGTTGCGAGGCTTCTCATCTGGATATACACTGTCTACAGTCTTTCGTGTTTAAGGTTCACTGCCTTCATATCAGACTCGTTTTTTCAGCCCATATGTTTTTTTTTCTGTAATGACAGATCAAAAACTTGGCTTAACCATTTTATTACTTTTCATTCATTTTTTCATTTATTTATTTATTTATTTTATGTTAATGTTAAATTCCATCATTTTCCTTTACTTAAAGACATACGTTCTTTAGACTTAACTTCAAAGGTAAAGATTGTTGATGCACGTAACTACAATGCTTTTATAATCTGAGACGGATAAAAAAGGTATGATAGACTATTAAATGCGTATCATCTTCAGATTTGCTTATTTTCGCAAATCGAATTAAAAAATCTCGCCAGTGTTGGACAAATTAACTTCCAAACTGACAATGGTACCTTGAAAGCCATATTACTGCAAATGCTAATAATGATAGTAATAATAATAAAACGCGAAACTAAATAGCGAGTTACAGTAACTAAAGTTTAAATTAAAGCTGAGCTTCCAATATTCAGGTTTATTAATGAAATTTCAGTTTTGACAATCAATCTATCTATCTATCTATCTATCTATATTTTCGCCCGATCGACCCGGTCTATCTATCTATCTGAAAGACATCCACCCTGCCTAATGTCCAGGTAACCAGCGTTATCGATTAATCGTGACACGCGACATCGATTAGTGAATATACACGATAACTTAGGTGTGATATTTATCGACGAGTAATAAACAAATGCACATGTGCAAGACAAGGCGTCTTTAATTATGTTGGTTATACTTAAAGATAGTGTTTGTATTCGAGATTTTCGAGATGTAAGTATATATTGAAATTAAAATACGAAACCAAAAGAATGGTAATTATTTTATGCAGATTATAAATTAAGACAACCAATGGTGAAGAAAGAGGACAAATGTGACAGGCCTTTGTAAAATAAAAAAAAAAAAAACCCGGAAAATAAGAAAGAAAAACTTTTCGATATGTAAAAGAAAAAAAAAGTATACAAAGACAAACGTTCCATACCATATATCAAAATACAAATTCACTGTGTTTGAAAAAGACGATCTAGAATGATTCTTAAAAGTATTGCAGAATTACATTCACCCCTTGCTAAACTATATATAAGAAATATATATACACACATGACAACTCTCTCTCCCCCTCTCTCTCTCTCTCTCTCTCTCTCTCTCTCTCTCTTAGTTCAAACTGAATATTAGCCATCGGTTTAGGGCATAATATTGCGACAGAATATATGTAAAAAAAAAAAAAAAAAAAAAAAAAAAAAAAATAGCAATTAAGCATCTGAAAGAAATCGTGTGACTGGTTCAAATGCGGTAATAATCACATGCGCGAATGAGAAGATTATGTTGGTATCATCGCATGATTGAGGAATCTAATATTAATTTCCTTACTGGCTGATGATATTGTAAATTTACATAATTTATTAATGAGTTTTTACACAGAATTTAATTATGATGATATAATGTCTTACGAAATTTAGTACAAGAAAAATGTTTGGAAATTGTTAAATGACAAGGGAGTTTATCTTTTAGTTGTTATGCACCAGTCATTTGCACCACGGCACCTATGGGGCCGGGGATCGCGGGGGGGGGGGGCATAGCGGGGCTTAAGTACCGTGTTTTTACCTAAGAGGTGTCCCTGCAGTGCCGTGGATACGCCGGGCTTTTGATTCCCGCGAAAACAGCGGGGAAAATAGTGGAGTGTTTTTGACGAAAGTTACATGTACCGCGACACATTGACAGAATATGGATTTATAGAGCGCCTTTGCGAATGCAAAGGAGAGCTTATGCTATATACTCCCGGCGTCGTAGTCCAAGTACGCGTTAGCGTTTGCGTCAGCGTCAGCGTCCTTTTCAGCGTCTGTGATCAGGTTAACCAATGTTAAGAATTGCGTTAACCTGTCGCATACATGTACAAATTGCGAAGACTCAGATAGGCCTTTGCAGCCACGCAATCTAGGATAGACCCCTCCATCTTCGCAAAAATAGTCATTGATATGAAGCAGGATAAACTCTGGTCAGTCTGAACTGATGCGCCAAATAATTCAAACAATTACCTTAAGCATGTCCATGAAACATACGTATGATATGGGTGCGAAAGCAACGTAATTCTAACTAGCATCCTAAACATGTGCACTATGGCTAAAATATCCAGAAAATTATTGTCAAAACCTTTCTAAAAAGGACCACATTTAATGTCATAGCGGCTGATAGATAGATAAATGGATAGATAGAACTTAAATAACTTAAGCCCAACAATGCGATTGTGATATAGTCAATGCTAGAACTTTTGGCCCGACCCATTTGCTGGTATTTGACTTTATGAGCAATAAAATATGTTTAAACCTACTAAACGTGCGGCAGGTTATATGTATTTGAAATGCGCCAAATAATTCAAACAATTACCTTAAGCATGTCCATGAAACATACGTATGATATGGGTGCGAAAGAAACGTAATTCTAACTAGCATCCTAAACATGTGCACTATGGCTAAAATATCCAGAAAATTATTGTCAAAACCTTTCTAAAAAGGATCATATTTAATGTCATAGCGGCTGATAGATAGATAGATCCTAAATAACTTAAGCCCATCAATGCGATTGCGATATAGTCAATGCTAGAACTTGTGACTTGTGGCCCGACCCATTTGCTGGTAGTGTATTTGACTCTATGAGCAATAAAATATGTTTAAACCTACTAAACGTGCGGCAGGTTATATGTGTTTGAGATCAAATGAAAAAAAAAAAAAAAAAAAAAAAAAAAACCTATGCCGTGATAGCCATTACTCGAAGCATGTAGTTTGTAGACTTTAGATACCTAACCAGTTCGTTTTTTTAATTTATTTTTTTTTTTTTCAAAAAAATTAATTCATCAGGCAGCCAACTAGGATTTCAAAACAACTATTTCGCCCCCTGTGCAATTTACTGACCAAACAGGTAAACTGGGAGTGGGTTGCACAAGAAGTGTGACCGATTCCTTATAAGACTAGTCAGTTGCATTATTATCCTTGTGTCGTTGATAAGTAAGATGACTGGTTGTTGCAGACTATTTCAGTTTATGGTCGTCCGCTTACCAGGGTCCGAAAAGTCTTGGGTCCGAAATGTCCCTGGGTCCGAAACGTCTTGGGTCCGAAAAGGTCTGGGTCCGAAACGTCCAAAATATTTGGGTCCGAAACGTCTTGGGTCCGAAACGTCCGGCTACCACGGAGCCTTACCATCCTATAAGCTCCCCCGGAGCCGCTGGCTCAGGTGAGCTAAAAACTTATTCAAATAAGGATAATTAATTACAAAATCAGATACCCAGAGCAAAAACTTGTGCTATCATATTCGTTTTGTTGTGTTTGTTCCTTTTCTCGTAGATATGTTCCCAGGAGGCTTATCGTTGTGTATGACAGAGATGATTTCTAGTTTGTTTGTTTTTTTTCATTTATTTGTATTTTAATTTTTACTTATTTATTTCTAATTTTATTGATGTCAAAAATTTAAATTTAACAAAGGTTACAGAATATGCAGAAAGTGTTAATAAAAGATGAAGATCTGAACATGACCCCATTCTCTATGTGCCTTTAGAGCAATGATAATTTCTCATAATGACCTTGAACATAAGCGTAGCGTCGCCGGCGTGTTGTTACTTCAGTCTGTCATATAATTTTGGTCAGTTTTAATCAAAGCTGCAGTTTCATGAACTGATTGATTTATTTATTTGGGTTGCAATGCCCTTTTAGGCGGCATTTCAGTCTGTATCGAACACCGTCTGTCTGAAACGAAGAAAGAAGAAAACAGACAGATAGATTACACGCCTTTTGCAAGCACAGTAGGCCCTCTACCCTACCGAAGCCAGTATCAGTTGCACACTCAAAGACGAAAATTTCACGGCATTTTTGTCCCATCCTACCATCATCACTGATTCCAAAATTGCATTTAAGATATATCTACCCTCACCCTTATTGCCAAAGCTTGCAGAATCCTCATGAGAACCCTTAATTGATTCGGAGCATAAAATGACCGACAACCCAACCCTCTGCAAATATCCAGTTTCCAAATAATTTTATGAAGAGTTATGACTAAAATAAAGCAAAATGATAAATATTTTGCAAAGTCATTGAAAGTGGCATTTTACGAAAACCTTTAAAAATAGGGCAAAAGTAAAATATTTCATCACTCCGCGAAGACAATATAATGTTCAACATAGGGGCTTATACAGGCGTAACACAGTTCGCAACTAAGTACCCCCACCATCCTTATTATGCATAATATTACTTGGCAAGGATGTAGTACTCCATGTCCATCTCGGGGTTGGGAAGGGGCGGAGTCTCTTCATATTTTCTATGGCGGGGTGTGCGGCTGGATGTTGAAAACCCTCTCCCCCCACCTTAGTCATAACGGACGAACGGACGAACTCCAAAACCATACCTATTCTTATAATCCGAAATGATAAACATATTTAATGCATACCTTGTTCTTCCTATTTTATGAATCTTTCATTGTTCATCCCACTTTTATTCTAAGTTTGCAACTTTAATTGTTGACCGTGATGACTCTCTGATGAATTAGGGGACCTCCATACGAACCGAACTACCAACTTATTGTGTGCACCGCAGCGGAGGGTGAGGGTGAAGGTTTGGGCCCAGTAAAACCGGTTTAAACCCCCAGTAGTTATTACTGACCGTCCCAAGGCGGTACTTTCGTTGCGGATGCATTTGTTATATGCTCGGTGCTGTTTAACTTATTGTGTTTTTATTTTAATCCTTCTACAATAAAAAATAGAAATTAGGTAAAAATAGTTGTTAAATGTTTTTTGTATAATTTGTTTAGTCTGTTATGTGGTACATGTGTGCACCGCGGCGGATGGTGAGGGTGAAGGTTTGGGCCCAGTAAAACCGGTTTAAACCCCCCAGTAGTTATTACTGACCGTCCCAAGGCGGTACTTTTGTTGCGGTTGCATTTGTTTAATGTTCGGTGCTGTTTCATTTATTGTGTTCTCAGTTTAATCCTTCTATCATAAAAATAGAAAATAGGTAAAAATAATTGTTAAATGGTTTTCATATAATTTGCTTAGTCCGTTGTAACCCGTCTGTTGGTCTAAATTATTTAGTTCAATAAAGATAGCTGAGTTGCCATCTATTTGGGAAAGAGCTGCTGACTCGGCTTATCACTTGTAATTTATTGTTTGTTGGGATGTCTTTGTCAATCTTTCCCTTTGATGTTGGGGATAGGGTTTGGGATCTGATTCAGTCAGTTCCTGAAGTGTAGTTACTCTTTAAATTTAAACATTCAACCAAAAAGAGCCCATTGTATGTATACACCGAGTCTTACCTGACAATTACTGATGATGAAATGACCTATTTAGACTGTTCCAGTGTGTGAAGCAAGCTGCTAAGTCTTTGAGGGTATTTTGAGAGGTCAGTCCTTGAAACTGGCAAAGAGTGCAGACTATTGATTTTAATGAAGCACTGAATCAAAGAACTAAAGCTTGAAACAAATATTTGAGAAAAAAATGCATTTGCTGCCTGAAATGTCAGTAAGGGGAGTATTGACATATGTATAATGGAAAGCTTGAAAAAAGAGGCTATTTATATAACCTTATGCTTGAAAGCATACCTTATCATATAATCTCAGTAATAAAATTTGTTTTTGAGACAGTGGAAGACTGAAGAAGAGTTAGGAAGACAATATTAAAGAATGAACAGCGATGGGCGTAGTCAGCACCACTTCGGCAATTGAATGCAAGACCTGGTGGAGAAATTGTTACCGAGTCATAAGTGACTTTTAACGCCCTTCAGGGGTATTAGACAAGCTTTCTATGGAATGCAGTCAATTAAAAAGTTACTATTTTGAGATAAACAGAAGAAGAGGCGGGAGAACGATATTAAACCGTGGGCAGGGATGGACTTTGCCAGCACAACTAGGGCAGCTGAAAATAGACTCTGGTGGAGAGAGATTGTTGCCGAGTCATCTTTGGTGCCCCTGCAAACTGCAAGGTATGGAGCAGACTAAACCAGACTTGTGGTACAAACTTTCTGTTACTGCGATACAGTTTACATGTGTTACAGACTTTCTGACGACGGTATTGTGGAATGCAGTGTACTTTCTCTCTTCTGAATTGCATGCGTCGTAAGAATATGTGTAAAATATGTTAATTGCTATGCATTCCACAACCTGTTTACAAATGTTCTAATGACGCTGTACCATGTCTCTCCGGTTTTTCCACTGTTTTTTTTTAAGGGAAAACTTTTGTATACCAGCACTTCATAAGACTGATTTAGTTAGATATTTCGGGTCATTCTAGCGAGATGAAACCTAAGTTTAGAACCGAGGAAATACACAAGATGTAGGTCTAGTCGGGAAAAACAAAAAGTAAAACGTCGTTTGAAAGTACATGTATGTAAAACAGGCGAAATCCGCGGAAGTTTATCTGTTTTTCACTTTTTCTGATAACTTTGCACTTCTCTCTCAAGAGTGATAAAATTTATATAATTTTCTTAGCCGATGTCTTAAGGGAGCCCTGTAAACACAGTTTTGCCCTTTTTACACTTATAATGTACTTTTATGTTCAAGGACTCTGTAGCTATTATCCCCGCCGTTTTGCTTGAATATTGTTTCGTAGTCGCTGAATCTCCGGCGTTTGAAAAACAAAATTGTTTACCCTATTTGCACTCGTGAACAAGTCTGCATTTTACAAATCGCGACATGTTGCCCATTTATATCTTACTGCATGTTCAGTTACCAACAACTGGTACTGATAGCTAACCCAGACGGCATGTTCTAATTTCTAGCCCGGCCTGGCCTCACCTGATTACGCAAAATGACAAAAGAGTTTTTTTCATGACATAACACATAGGAACTGGCCAAGCCAGGCTAAAATATCATTTGAAGAATAAAACTTAATATATTATTTCATTAGAGGAGCCACCGTTGCAACCAACAGTAAATGAACCAAAGAAAGAAGATCAAGCATTATAGCAATAAAGTAACCATGGCAGTTTGATATAGCTCCCTTGGGAGAAGATAATGCAGTGTTGAAACAGATTATTAGTTCTGTGTGATTAAAATGGCATAATTTTATATTTGTTGGTTTGGCCTGGTCTGGCTCAAACTTTTTATCATCAGATAAGCTCTTATGTCTTTTTGTATAATCGGGCTAGGTCAGGCCAGTCCAGGCTAGAGTTTACTATATGCCAACCCAGACGACTAATCGATTAGATTTTTTGCTCATTTTATGGGGTTACCTTATTTAAGCCTGAAACAGCATGGCGGATTCAAAACAGACGCATGTACATCAACTTTGGGTAAAGAGAAAGTTACCTAGATCGATCGGGCGACCGATACGACGAGCGGTTCTTAAAGTTGAAATACTCTTTTTAGACAATTCGTCTTCAGAAACCCTTAACTTATGCGTGAACCTCTGAACTCATAAGTAGAACCTACTCAACTTAAATTTGCATGGTCGTTTCTTATGATACATTCCTTAATGCTTTATTTAGGTTTGCGCTTAGTGAGAGACGGACCTTTTGTTTCTTTCGACTTTCTGCTGATATATTTACATTCTCAGTGCTTTTATTGAAAAGCCCTATGGTAAACCATTAGAACGTTATGTAGTTTATACTTCAATAACTACATCGGCTCACGCAACGTTGCATGAGGTTAAGTGACGTCAAAATAAACCCTGGTTCTCTCCAATCTGATTGGACGTAGGCGACGTTATGACGTCGTTGACTCTGTTCCGCTGTTAGCAGAAAACTGCGTAGCGTATAAATGATTTCTGCTTCAACTGTAGCCCTAACGCAAATTTGTGGTCAATTAATAGATGGAAAATAATGAAAATATAAGCAATAAACTTAATTTTTCTGGTGTTTATCGAAGTATAAACTAAATTGGGTCGCTAGCAAAGTTTACAGGAATCCCTTGGGGATTCACTATTATTATCATAAGCCCGTAGAAGACGGGTCGTATTATGTCGTGGCCTCCGTCCGTCCATCCGTCCTTCCGTCTGTCCGTCCGTTAACTTTTCATGTCCACTCCATATCTCCTTAACCCCTTGAAAGATATTTTTGAAACTTGGGTCAAATGTTTGTCTTGTCGAGACAATGTGAAGAACTAATATTTCAACGATGTCCGACAAAGGTCAAGGTCACACTTAGAGTTCAAAGGTCAAAAGGTAACATTTCGTGTCCGCTCCATATCTCGAAAACCAAATAAGATTTCTTCATAAAAGTTTGTACAAATATAAAGTACTATCAGACAATATGCAGAGACAAAGAACCATAACCCTACTTTCAGTTCTGATGGAATTATGTCCCTTTGTATTTTTCATATAGTAATTTCATATATGCTTCGTGTCCGCTCCATATCTCGAAAACCGTTTAAGATTTCTTCATGAAAGTTTGTATAAATGTTCAGCACCATCAGATTATGTGCAGAGAAAAAGAACCATAAACCTTCTTTCAGTTTTGACGGAATTATTTCCCTTTGTATTTTTATATAGTAATTTCATATAAGCTTCGTGTCCGCTCCATATCTCGAAAACTGTTTAAGTTTAAGGTAAGTGAAACAGTTTTATGGGAGACACCATGACCTTGTTGATCCCTACAATGTGGCCGTTTCTAAACTAATCTCCGATTTGATGGCCTCAGCCGAAGCTTAGTTAAGCTTTCAAATACCGGACTTTCAATTTCACTGACTTTTTCCACAGATACATAGATATGGCGGGTGTATTATAATAGGCAGGTGATGCTTACTACCCCGCGGGCACCTGATCACACCTCTGTTTTGGGGTCCATGTCTGTGTATCTAAAATATTCTGGAATTGTCTATGTTTAACTGACCTACGAGTTCGGACTTATGATTTGGGTACTTTGACCACTATCATTTAAGATTGCTTCATGAAAGTTTGTATTAATATAAAGCACCATCAGACAATGTGCACAGAAAAAGAACCATAACCCTACTTTCAGTTTTGACGGAATTATTTCCCTTTGTATTTTTCGTATAGTATTTCATATAAGCTTCTTGTCCGCCCCATATCTCGAAAACCGTTTTAGATTTCTTTATGACAGTTTGTATAAATGTAAAGCACCATCAAACAATGTTCAGAGAAAAAGAACCATAACCCTACTTTAACTTTTTACAAAATTATGTCCCTTTGTATCTTTCATATTGTAAATTTTGTATTAAATGCGTGTCCGCTCCATATCTCCTTAACCCTTTGAAATATTTTTTTGAAACTTTAGTCAAATGTTCACCTTATCGAGGCAACGGGCAGAACTTGTATTTCAACTATGTCCGACAAGGGTCAAGGTCACACTTAGAGGTCAAAGCTCAAAAGGTAGCATTATTTCGTCCTTTCCACATCTCGAAAACCGTATAAGATTTCTTCATAAAAGTTTATACAAATATGAAGCATCATCAGACAATGTGCAGAGAAAAAGAACCATAACCCTACTTTCAGTTTTGATAGAATTATGCACCTTTGTATTTTTCATATATTCATTTCATATTAGCTTTGTGTCTGCTCCATATCTTGAAAACCATTTACGATTTCTTCATAAAAGTTTGTACAATATCAGAGGTTATGAAGAGAAAAAGAACCATAACCCATCTTTCAGTTATGATGGAATCATACCCCGTTGTAATTTTTGTCTAGGAATTTCATATTAGCTTCGTTTGTTATGTAGTTTTATATCTGCCTTATTATTGAAGATTTAAGCTACTTACAAAGTTCTGTCATTTCTTGTTTTCTTTCCAACTTTAAGCCCCAACGGGCGTATATTGCCCCGCTCAGCGGAGCTCTTGTTATTATTATTATTATTTATATTATTATTATTATAATTATTATTATTATTATTGCATGATTCAGTTTATATAAAACTTACTATTTTTCGAACGCAGATTATTTTTATCAAACTAAGCAGCACAGCTCATAAATCATTGACCATCATATTGCAGTATAAAGATTTCTTCATAAAAGTTTATACAAATATGAAGCATCATCAGACAATGTGCAGAGAAAAAGAACCATAACCCTAATCATTGACTATCATATATGAACTGAAGTTAAATATATTTAACCTTAATATTGGGATGTTTTGACCAATTATTGTGAACATCCTTAAGAAAATATGTTTTATGCTAAATTATTGTTGACGGAATGGCGAACAGTTTAAAGCCCGGTCATACTGCTCCTACCCTGCAAATTCTAGAAATATAGACATTTAAAATAAATGCCGGTACCGTTATTGTTCAAAATGGCCGTATTCAACTGACAAGATTCCTAACGCGAAGCACTTCTTTTATAGAAAAAAGCTTTACGCCAAGGCACGAAACGTTAAGTGCTTCACGAATTTTAGTGTTAAGCACCTTTTAATAGACAAGTGCCTCACGCTGAAAATCTTGATAAAGCACGAAATGCCCAGTCGATTTTGTTGTTGTTGTTGTGTAATTGTTGCTTTACGCCCACGGTAAACAGCTATGGTCATGTCGGGACCGTCAGTTAACCCAACCACACTATTCCTGGGCAGGCTTAGAACTCCTAAGCGGATAACCAGTACTAAGTGCACTTACTTTCACCAGTAACTGACAACTACCCTTCTAGAATCAGCAGAAGGAGAAATGAAAGTAAGTGGCCGGGCCGCGTATCGAATCCAGGACCTCTGGCTTATAAGTCAGACGCCCTAACGATTGCGCTACGCGACCCGGCCGCCCAGTCGAATACGGCCACTGAGACCGTTTGGTTTCACAATGCAGTTATGCTGATCTGGGTTGGCACTACTTGCTTAGACCTGTATGTCCCAATACTTGGAACGTTTACGTTATCTGGGTCTAAAGCGTTTGCTAAGACCCGTCTATCACAATATTTATGCTCATTATGGTTTGCTACGACTCGTCTTTCCAAATATTTATGCTCATTATGGTTTGCTTAGACTCGTCTATCTCAATATTTATGCTAAATACGGTCCCAGTTTCGATTTTTCAAAGAAGGCTACGCGCAGCGCATAATACCAGGCCACCCATAAATAAGGTTATAGGTCTCATTAAAAAGGTTCATCGTTTTGTTGGTGCTTGGTGTATCATGACCGTATGACTTCATAAACAGTTGATTACCGAATTTCTGTTACTAAACGTTAATCAACGATGAAATGAGAGTTAAGTTCGTAACAGAGGGGAGCTTTTATGTGAAAAAGACGCTCTGGTAGGAGTTGATTATACCTTAAATTTTGACATTTTAATCCAGACGTCTTGAATGAAAGGTCTTTGGTATATTCACTTTACCCATCATTTTAGTCAATAACTTAGCGCAATAAGAAAATACCTATTGGGCCGTATTCGCATGGCAAAGACACAATAAGCCTGCCCACCTTCTTAAACTGATCTGAGTTATCACTTTTTATTTTATGAATTTCTCGGGATGCATATATACTGTTGACCATATGGAAGAATCGAACGGATGCAATATTGGCGAGTCTTCGCTGTTGTCACGGGCCCGAAGTCACTTTTCTTGTGGGACGGTCTAAAAGACGCTACTGAAGTTTTCGTTTAGTCCGTGCACTAATCGAATGTTGAAACTTTTTTCATAGATTTCTATCGCATATATTTTCAGCCATATCCATTTCAGCCTTCGTGTATCAAGCTAGAAATACCTGAGCTAGCACTTTTTGCTCAGATCCCTTAAACTTCTCCTTAACGTACAGTTTGATCAGGATCTGCACTCTTTGTCATTTAGTCAGCAGTTTGATATAACGCCATTTGATATAGAACTGTAATGAGTAAGTATCCTATTATATCGAGTTATTGTGGCTATTGCAGTCAAATAAGACATCAGCTATACATGCCTATTTTGCTTTTAATTGGAACTTTACGCTTCGTACCGGTTGGGGTTGTCGGGTGGTGCGATGGTGTGCGCGTAACTTCCAGTGCCGGGGCGTCCTACTGATTTGGATAATAGTAGGGCAAGGACCTACTGTGCTTGCAGTAGGTGCTGGCGGGGGTTGTTTTGGCCATTTTTCTATCGTCTATCATTTTCTTCTTTCTCCCTCTCTGGGAGACAGCCCGATATAGACTGGAATACTGTCTCAAATGGCCGTTAAACCAAAATCAATCAATTGTACTGGTTGAAACTTTAACCTAATTTACGTGATTTGGTGCATACGCAATTGCTTTGTCAAAAACAAAGACGGAGAGGAGGGTTGGTGGGAGTGTGTGTGTGTGTGTGTGTGTGTGTTGTGGGGGGGGGGGGGGGGGGCGGGGCGGGGGGGGGGGGGTAGTCATGAAATATAATTTCAACGATGAAAATGATATACATTTGACTCCAGATTATTTATCGCCTTAGACAGAAAAGAGCTTCACTTTTCCCTAATCAATAAACTAAATACAAATCAATCCTATGTAGTAAGACGGAAATACCAAACAGTCTAGATGCAGTCGTACTGCTCAGCACCGTTCGCCGGTCAATAAATTTATAGAGCCTCTACTGATTAGGACGAACATACTGTTGTTCGAAGTCAAGTCAAGTCAAGTCAAAAATTTATTCAAGACCCCCTAACCGAGGGTATGAGAATTAAACATACATGTTCATAAAACATACATAAAACAAGTGATGAACATCAAAGAAGCATGTATATGATATGGAGGCAAAGAATTTGGACATAAATTGCTTTTAAATGTTGATACAGTTGATTTCCAAAAATTTTATTTATTACAATTTAATACTTAATTTATGAAGCATAGCTGGAAAGACAAACACTGCTGTCCCTAGTCGAAATGTATTGTAAAGATATGAACTAGGTAGATTGAAACACTTCCAGGGGAAGCAACTCGGTCATTTTAATTTTGGCCGCCCTGCTCAATGTGAGTCAAATCTTAAAAGGAAAGAACACAGGGTATAATCGATTCCGCCAATTTTCGCTTCCTGCAGAGACTGTCCGTCATATTTGGCTTCCGCCGAGACTGTCCGCGAACTCTTGCTTCCTGCAGAGACTACTGTCCTCGAAAAATGGCTTCCTGTCGAGACAGTCCGCGTGATTCTGCTTCCTGCCGAGGCTCTCGGCAGGAAGCAGAATCACGCAGACAGTCTCTGCAGGAAGCCATTTATCATGTACAGAAGTCTCGGCAGGAAGCAAGATTTCGCGGACAGTCTCGGCGGAAGCCAAATATGATGTACAGTCTCTGCAGGAAGCGAAAATTAGCGGAATCGATTATACCCTGTGAAAGAAGTTGCTCCTCTAAGACCCCAGTCTAAAAGGGCTTCGTCATCCAGGGAGCAATTAATATAGGAAGTTGACAACCCTAACTTGCTTATGTACTGAGACATCTCAAGCCATTAATTTTCCGTTATTAGAACATATAAACCCATTAATTTTCCATTTGGCCCAAATGGAAAATTAGTCGTTTTTAGGTGTTCCAATACTTAAGCACACAAATTACGGAAAAAAATCCATGGTGGTATAGCCATGTACATTAAGATTGTTCAAATATTACTGTCTTACGGTGATACAAATTAAATTTAATTTTTCAAGGATTTTAAAGTACGACTCGTTTTTCTTAACAACTTTTATTTAGATATTGGGAAGCGTTTGAGGTTATAAATGATAATATTTAAAGAAATAAACTACGTCAACTATTTCGATATAAGTAGCTTAACAAAAGATACGTTTATAAATATATACACTAAACAACAAACCGCGGAATAAGAAGGCAAATATCTTGAACACTTTCAAAAGTAGACTTAAGTGTTGATTCATTATGCATGGTTGTTTTTGCGAATATGTCAGAGGATTTGCATGTATGCATGCACGTGTGTGTTCGTGAGCGCATGCGCGTGTTAACAGACATTCCGGCCCAGGTCATTTTCCTGATGCAAGAAATGTAACCTGATAAAAAAATGCATCCGAAAAGAGTGCTTAGTTGAGAAATAAAGAAGTACCCACTTGGCGGCCAGGATTCGCACCCACGCCGACTACGGCAACTCCGTCAACCCATTCAGTGAAACCAGCTTATCCATTTGCGCCACTACGCTTCTTAAAAAGAAAGAAGTTTCATGGAACAATGTTATTGATTCTTCTCAATGACCTGTCGGATAGGGCTACTCGCTCATGTTGTGGTAGTCGGCGAGGGTTCGAATCATGGCCGCAACAATAGAAAGTAAAATGGTACCGAGAAATCTTATCCCCAACCAAATAAGAATTTTATACTGTGGTAAAATATTTTAATTAAGGTTGCCCTACACCTGATTCTGTGGTGAAATATGGAACACAAATCAAATTCGAAAGCGGTACATTTCTTGTGGTAAATCGTGTGGCCGATTATAGAAAACTTTGGTTATTATATGAATAATGTCGTGTGTTATACTGACTTATGTCACGTCTAGGCTTCTGTACATTCCACCACAGATTCTCACATTGGGAGCGGTTACAAAACTTAACATCAGTCATAAACAAAACGACTGACACGGGTGGGTGTCGGGTTCTCGTGCTGTACGGTAACACGGTGATCTTGATTAATTGCTGGGGTCCCACTTTCATATCATAACTTTATTATAATATGAAGGGAGCATCTTTAGATTATAGATGTGTCCGATTATATTTCACGTAATTTTATCATGACATTTTAAGCGATAATGTCATAAAATAATTTGTACCCATCTCTATGGAAGTAGAACGCTCTTTCTAAAAGGACCACGTTAATTTATGCGTGGTTTTATTTGGTTCTATAAATAATTATTTTATCTTGTTATTATTAACATTACTTTCTCTACATATTTTAAAACCACAGTTAATGTAATTCTATCAGTGGTCATTAAAAGACACTGAGTAAAATTATCATTACTATTATTATTATTATTATAATACTACAACTACGATCAAACTTATTGTCAACCCCTAAAGCGCCCAAAAAGTAGACGACAAAATCTACCCCTACAAAATTTAAAAAAAATATTCGCTATATCATACTGAGAATTTGAAGCAGACTATAGAGCAAACCGTGTAGATCGAGATGATGTGGCGCATAACCCTATGCTGTATGCATTTTGGCGCTTTAAGTGTCACCGTTATTATTTACATTTTATTTATATTTTATATTATTATTATTATTATTATTATTATAGTATTTATTTCAAATTAAGAGATGCATGGTACAATGACAAAAAAAAAAGAAGAAGAAAAACGAGTCACTTTCCTTAAGGAGCAAATTCTTTCCTTTAAGAGTAGACACAATTTGAAATTCATTATCCAGGGAAAGAATTAGGACAGGAACTCATGAAAGTTGTTTCCTTTTGTAAACATAGTGTTGTATCCATACACCAGAAAAGTTTCCCAATATTTGGGATAGTTAGGCCTGCTTTAGTTTCAAACAAATTCCAGAAGAAACCATGCATTCTAAAACGTGAGAAAAATGCATCTTTCAAAAGTTAGCATATCTTAATTTGTTTTCTTTTGAATTTATAATATTTTAAACGTGTTTATGAAATATTAAGCTGAGCGTCAAAAACTCTTTCATCTTTTCAAATTTAAATATCTCACCATTTTTCTCTTTTAAACCGTAATGGGACAAAATCGTTGTCAACTTTGTCCAGTGGTTTCTTAAAATGAAACACAAACACACGTTGAATACATTTTGCAAATTTGCTGCTGTGTCCATCAAAACTGTAAACAGTAAAGTACGCTTTTCGTGGAAAAAATACCATAATTATACTAAATATTTTGGTCAGAAGAACCTACGCCAGAAATTGAAAGCCAGATTCAACGGCTTCTTTAAAGAGAAGTATGGTCTGCGTCTGCACTATTTGTCATGAAGCCGGGGTATTTAGACACGTTCTTTATTCATCATAATAAACACCCCTGCGCTGATAGTTTCAACATATATTAAACAAATTTGATGATGAGTACAGTTATTGGCTAAGGTGTCTCAACATCTAGAGTAATTTGACGGCAGATATATACTGCTCACAAAAAGTAGGGGATATTTTGACATAGAAGCGAGTACAAGAATGAATAATAATGGCTGGGTTTAATTATTATTTATATTGACAGAGACCTATTCGAGTGACAATATTCAGAAACAGTCAAAGCAGGTCACATGACATATACCAACACATAAAATACCATGGGGTCTACACCACAATTCCGCATCGGCAACTGAAAAAAAAATCTTTTGTACTCTCGAGTTCTGTGGATATTTAAATTCCTCATAATTTTCACAAACTGAGAACATCCACTTTGTTAGGTTTTATTGCGTTATTTAAGGTGTAGGACCTTTGCAAATGTCACCATCGGATGGACAACTCACCACACACTGCGAGATGGTTTACGCCTACCGTTTCATCCTTTGATAAAATAGTATGAAAAAGGGATCTGTTAACTGAATTATTTGATGTCTGTCTGTATAAAATTTGCATAAACATGGCCAGTCAGTGCTATGCCGGATTCGTGCGATATTTGGGTGTCGACTTCTAGGTCACGTGACAAGCTTAAACGTATCGATTTTCATACTGAAGATCTCTATGAGTATTTGTTTTACGAATTATAACAGTTTAATGTTCATCTACTTATTTTTCTTAATTCTGCTTTCTTAAATGCCTTAATATCCCTTACTTTTTGTGAGCAGTACATGTAGAGGTTAATGCACAAAAGGCAACGTGCGAGTTCGATAAACAATCGAGTTTCATTTTAAGATGTGAAATAAATTCTGAAGATCCTCTGGAAGCCTGGGGTCATATTTATAAAACCACTTAAGTCGTTGCTATGCTGTTGCTAAGGCTAATTTTCTGTGAAGGAGATTCCCTACAAGTATGAAGTTTGCTCTGGAGGAACCGTCTGAAAAAGACTGTTCCTCCAGAGCAAAGTTCATACTTGTAGGAAATCTCCTTCATAGAAATTCAGCCTTAGCAACAGCATAGCAACTACTTAAGTCATTTTATAAATACGGCCCCTGGATCGCATTAAAGAAACGAAAATGATAAACTCGGTTTATTTGGGTCAGTTCACGTGCAGCAATATAATATTGCAACCGTGACTACCCACGCCCCTAGCACCGGCTTCGGCCTCCGGATACTCTATTTTCAAACTGACTCGAAATGTGCCCAATAATCCCAAAGGACAAGGAAATATTTAAACTGCCCTTTGATGAAGCACGGAGAAACTTTTTACTACCGTCACGCGGCACTTATCGCCAAATATAGATTCTGAAGCAAAACCCTGTTGAAGCGAGGAACGGTCAGGGAAAAGAAAATAGCGGACTCTATGTGTGGAAATGTAACGTTGTACCTTAAAACCGGCTTCAGTGGCACTCTATTTTCAGACTAAATTGGAATGTGCCCAATCAGCCCAACGGACAAGAAAATATATATAATCTGCACTATGATGAAGTACGGAAAAGCTTTTACGGCCATTTACACCGACTGCAGTGAAAATGACATAAACGCTGAAGGGAATGGAACGCACTGGGGCCAAAAAAGCAGACCTATAATTTTGTTTCTTCGACACGATATGAGAAGACAAGAAAATTATTTGTTTTATATCCCCTGGCCGTAAATCTATGTGGGATTCCATATAACGTTTCTTTATGACGTTATCGTGCGTCACTGATATAGTTCAAAAACGTTTTTTTTTCTGTCGCCTGTTTCAGTCTTCATTCTTTCACAGAACCCCCGTTTCCTCTATTTAAATGCACACTTGTCAGATATGGATTTATACAAAAATATTATGAACGCACTAAGCGACGTAGGACCATTACCTTCCTGTTTAATGTTTCAATACCATATACCACTAAAACATTATCTTTACTTAATGATTCTGCGCGGGGCCATACTTGATATTTAGCCCAAATCATGCCTAGCTCTTTCATTTAAGCTGTATCATAAAAGAGCATAGATTCAATTGAGAAAAATATTGCTAATTGGTTATGTCAAATGTATGTAACGGAAAACTTTGGCTGTAAAATGACGCTGTTGGATACCGGGTACAATGCTGCTATTTTTGCAGATCCTAACGCGGGACAATAAAAATCAGCACCTTTCCACAACAATAAAACTGAAATTAACTGGAACAGCAAAGTGACAACAACAAAAAAGAGTAATGTAGATTTGATCAAAGTATAACATTAGGTCAAAAGCCATGTCAGTAGCAGCCAAATAAATCTCAATGCAAAACAAAGCAACCTAATAAATATGTCTATGACTGAAACAATACTCAACCCATTAATATCTAGAGACCCATAAAAGTGGTGTAGCGCAGTCGCTAGCGTGTCTGACTCAAGAGCCAGAGGACCCGGGATCGATTCCTCGGTCCGGCTACTTACTTTCGTCCCCTTCCGCTGATTCAAGAAGTGCAGTTGTCAGTTACTGGCGTACGTATGTCGCTTAGGAGATCTAAGCCTGCCCAGGAATAGTGTTGTTAGGTTTACTGACCGTTACGACCAGACCATAGCTGTTTACCGTGGACATACAGCAACAACAGCAACAACAAAATAGACTCAGATCAGATGCCACAGACTGCGGCGTGTAATCAGGCAGTCACTGTTTTCATTAAACAAATTACAATATTAAGTTAAACCAGACACAACTCGTATTGAAAATGAACCTGCCTGAACTGCGAGGTGGCATCTTAGAAAACAAAGCAACACTGACGTCACACACTACTGTTAGCTTTTGTGGTATTTATTATGGCTTAACATTGACTTGTTAACTTTTTCACTCATTTTATGTCACTGGAGAGCAACAGTTCCAGCACTGACGTATACCAGCAGCGACAGCTGTAAAGTCATGACACGTGCACCTTTAAGATCTGGGCCCAATTTCATAAAGCTGTTTCGTCGTATGAAGGTTGGAACTGAAACGCAGACTAACGGCAGTTGTATATTCGCACGTCAATTTCATGAATTACGAAACTGACCTCAGCTGATAAGTGCGTGATAATTATATACTCTCAAAGGAGGCAACTTTGTCGTCTTCATTTTGTTTCCCTCTTCAATGGAGGTCAGTTATGAAAAAAGAACCTTGTCCTTTAAGAAAAGATACAGACTTTTAATGTCAAACTTATGGGAAATTTGTATGGGGAAAATTATTAAAAGAAACAATCAACATGAAAGATTTATTTTGAAATATGGAAGAACATAATCTCGTTCAAGGAAAATCATGTTTTGTGTAAAAATCTTTTGAGTTCTTCCTGTATTTGGACCTTATAACTTTCATGTCTTAATATTTTATATAACGTTGCAATACCTAAGCATATGACAAAACAGAAACAATCAGTACACAAAATGTGAGAAAGCAAAAATCACACAGAATACAATATCACATTTATGAACAAAAGAAAGAAAAAAATCAGACTTTCACTGTTTAAATTAGCGTCTGGTAGTCATTGCAATTTCGTTTATTTCTTCTTCTTCTTCTTCTTCTTCTTCTTCTTCTTATTATTATTATTATTATGATTATTCGTTTCTTTGTTTTCATTTTTCATTTTTTATAAAGTAGAATTCATAACATATGCCACCCAAATCTATTGGTTGAACATTTACAAAACTAAAACATGTCGGTTGTCATAAATGTTACTCCGCTATGTCTATTGGTAACACATATCACTATGTCTATTGGTAACACATATCATAAAATAGAAAAGTCAAAATACAAGCTTAACGAGTAAACATAAATCAAAACACAGAAAGGACGTCAAAACACAGAACATAAAAGGTCAGAACAGAAAACAGAATATATAGTCTTCTGTAAGTATGTATTACTTCAGGAAAGGGTGTACATCAGCATTTTGTTGTACCCGATCTAGATTCAGTTTCGTTTCTATTCTATCCCATAACCTTTCAAGGTCGTTGGGGCACCACAAATGAAACAATCCCTTTCAACTTTTCCCTGTTTTCAGCTGCCTTAGTTGAGCTGGCTAAGTCCATCCCTGTCTACTCTTTAATATTGTCTTCCCACCTCTTCCTCTGTCTACCTCTTCTTCTTTTTCCTTTCACTGTGCCCTGTAGAATTGTCTTTGCTAAACAAGAAGACCTTGAGATGTGGCCAAACCACCTTAGTTTCCGTTTCTTGACCAGGGTCAGGAGTTAGTCATAAACTCCTATGGCTTCGCTATGCTAGGATCTTTCTGCGAACCTCTTCATTGGTTATATGGTCTCAGTACGGAATCTAAAACAAGGCTACAAGTGCAGTCCTGATGAATGGCAACACATGTTGGAGATACTTCTCACACAGATTCCGTTTGAGACTAAATTGTACAAAGTTTAGCTGTACGTCCTACACGCGCAGAATTCTTTTCCTGAAGTGCATTTGCTTGTTATTTGTACAAATGTTATGCATGACTTCCATTAGCTTTTCAAGTTAAATGTTTGGTAACTATTGCCATATTAGGATTTCAGATTTTGCGCAATCGCAGATAAGTTCTGTCACACAAATAACTGAGTATATCGACACAAAGAAAAAGAGGTGTAAGTATATTTCAGCAAAACCTATGACCTAACATACCAATTTTATCACCCCTACCACCCTTATACGTGTATACACGTTTGAGCATCGTGATAAAGTAAAGCAACGATTTTGTCGACAAAAGTCTTTCTTGTAGCTTCGTTTCCGTTTAGACAGTTTCTGCATATTTGCAATATTATATCCCATGCCATTTATAAATATGGGGTGCAATTTAATTTGGAGCTATCGATACGAATCGCATATAACAGGCATGGGGTACGACTGTGTAAGTTTATCTGCTGCTTTCCTGTTTACTGTGTAGATTCCTCGGGATCAGAAAGGCCTGGGTTCGAGGTTATAACACTTGAGTAGCCTATAATCTCAAACTCAAAATAAAGCACATTGATTGGCTGCTTCCGAGCATCTCAAACTCAAAATAAAGCGCATTGATTGGCTGCTTCCGAGCATGTGCTCGGAAGCAGCCAATCAGTGTGTTTTATTTTGATTTTGAGAATGTACTCAAGTTTTATAACCTCGGAGCCTGATCTGCGTTTTACATTCTGTCTATTTGGAAAAAAAATGGGCGGAATGCACATTTTCTTGCAGAGATTTATTAAAACACTGTAAAATTCTTAGAATTGGGACACATAAAATAATTACCGTAATTGTCTTGAACATGGAACAGTTTATTTTTACAAGACAGTAATGCGACAAACAGATGATGAGGAATGGCAAGTGTAGAGTGTTTGCTTAGAAATATCTGTCCCAATACTTTGATTTTTTAAGTTAGTTTGAAGTCATTTTTCCACGTGGATCTTTGATGTCTACCTATCAGTATTTATTGCACTGCACAGCATGCCACAGATGTGATTTGATATATAAAGAACTAATTAAGCCAATAATGGAATGCTAAAGTCTAGAAAATTATATCTATGTTTGTCTATGAAGCTGAAAATAACACTGAGTGCAACATACATGCTACGACTCTTATCATAATGCTAAGCGATCTTTCATAGACAAACTCCGTCAGTATATCTATCGATCAGTTGTGTGAGAAGCCTCAGTTAATTCGAGTTTCCACCAGCGATCTTACAAGTGCGCAAACCAAGCCCCCTCTTACCAGTGTAATTTTTTTAACTTTACAAGATATACAGTATTTTAAGCTTAAGATCTCGTTTTCCGGGACACCGTGTATAGTATAACGATCTGCTAATGACTATTTTAACAGAGTATCATGGAATAATTAAATATTATAATAAAATATATCCCAAAATAAAGAACAGAAAGATAATTCAATGCTGGTGAAAATGAAAAGTTTCCCAGAGCCTGGTGGCCGTCGAGGCAAGGGGGCGGGGGCGGGGGGGGGGGGGGGGGGGTAGAAGCCCACTGTATCTAGAGCACAGCATATGAAAGGCGGAGCCCGTCCTTTTTCTTTTGCTTCCTTATCCTTCCCTGATTCGGAACAGGTACCCATTTACAACTGGCTTGACAGAAAGTAATTTCCAGTCGCCAGATGGCCCAACCCGGATTCGAACCCGCGATCTTCTGCACCATAACCGAATGTCGCGAACCACTCCACTACTGCGCCTCTTTTTTTCTTTTCACTTTTTATACATTATGATCGGTTAATAACTAAACTAATTACGCCGGGAGAAGCTGCCATGAAACTTTTGGCATTTGGACGTTCAACGTATATTAGTTTAGGCAGGGCAAGGGCCTACTGTGTTTGCAGTAGGTGCGGCTGGGAAATGGTTGGCTGTTTTTTTTGTGTGTGTGTGTGTGTGTGTGTGTGTTTTCTCTCTCTTTCTCGCTAATTCCCTTCTCTCCCTTGCTCGATATCGACTAAATACTGTCTCAAAGGGACGTTAAACCCCCCAAAAAACAACCGACCAACAACCCCTTTTTTCTATTTGTATTGCTGAAAAGGTTATTTATACTTGATGCATTTGCAGTATCCTAACTATAGATTTTAATATTTTGTTTTGTAAGAGATGGATCATCTCTTTAGGGAAAACAAACTTCAAATGCCTTTCAGGAGATGACTTACATATAAGCGTTACGCTTACTGTCAGATCCTGTATTGCTTCACTGTATTATTTATATGTATAAAATCTTTGAATAAAACATTGTTTAAACCAAATGCCTTTGACTTTTTTTTCTATGTCCTTTTCATGCTAATTTTAAGTTTGGGCAGCCGGTGTTGTGCCGTGTGGCGACCGTAAAACGTCTCCCCGTTCATCAGCCATAGTGCAGATTTTATTTTTGTCCTTTGGGACCAGAGGATATATTCTGAAAACCCTCAAATTTTTCATTGGTTTAGATTTTTATTCTAGATCATCGCTTTTTAATCATTAGAACCCTTTTTGATACTAATCAGTCTTTGGTCTCGACTGCTTTATTGAATTCAGAAATTACAATGTGCTTTTCTCTGGCTTTCGTCTCCAGATATTATCAGGGTCATTTATAGTGCTTGAATAGCCGAAACTTCGAAGTATGGTCCTTTTTTCTTCTTCTGAATTTATTCTCTGCTCTTGACGTAACTCGATTAGATTTTAATTTGTAGTTCTGAACATTTTATATAGTCAGTATTTGAATCAAGTAGAGTATTTAGTATTTAAATCAAATAGTATTTAAGACTGACTACCGAGAGTAATGTTAAAGCTCAATATGTGGTCTGTTAAGAAATTCATAAGTTTGATAAAGGCATTATTCCGAAACAAAATAATGATAAAGTGACAGTCCAGAGTATATAATGTTGAAACATCATTATATACTCTGGAATGTCACCGTATATCTCTTTATCATAACGAAATAATCAAAGGGACATAACTCTAAAAGTAAGTAAGCAATCATAACTCTAAAAGTAAGTAAGCAACCATTCTTATATAACACACACCATTTTAACGTTGTGTACATTGCTGCAGTTGCATCAAAATTTTCCAACCTTGTAACCTTGTTAGGGTTCTTACGAGTAAAGCATTAAAAACTTATGAAAGAAATGTAACTCCAAAAATAAGGAATGAGGAGCAATAACTCTTAGATGCAACACACCTTCCCAACCTAATACACATTGCTATACAGTTTCATTAGGATATTCCAAAAGCTTACAAAATTATGACGCGCACAAGGATAGCCTATAAAGTTCAAAGGGATTTAAGTCCAAAAATAAGAAAGGGGAGTAATTATTCTTATGTTACACATCGTTTTAACCTCATGCACATTGCTATAAATTTCATTAAGATATTCTCTACGGTTACCTAGTTTGGCGCGCACAAGAAGAGCCTTTAAAATTGATCACTGGGACGTAACTCTGAAGATGAGTAAGGGGAGGCAATCGTTCTTATATGTGACATACCGTCTTAACCTTATACACATTGCTTTTTAATTTCAACATGATATCCAAAAGGGTTATCAAGTTATGGGGTGTACAAAAATAGTCTAAAAATATAATCAAAGGGACGTCATTTCCAAAAAACTAAGAAAAAAGGAGCAATCATTCTTATATGAGTTACGCCGTCCTAACCTAATATTCATTGCTATTAAGCTTCAGTATGATATTTTAAAGATTTACCTAGGTATGGTGAGCAAAAGAAAGGCCTTAAAAACTGTCATAGTCGATTTTATCAAAGGGCTGTAACTCTGCTGCAACTCATTGGAGCGTTACCTCCAAACAATATGCGCTACGCCTCATCATAGTCATATGAGCCGCGACACGACAAAACCAACAATGTGGTAATGCGCCGAGCGCAGACTCAGATCAGCCTGGGCATCAGCACAAATTGACCAGACTCTTCGTTAAGTGCCCAAAGGGTAGCTAAGGGTCTAAGCTACCTCCATGCGGACAGCGAAGACTCTGATCAGACTGGGCGGATGCCCAGGCTGATCTGAGTCTGCGCTGGGCGCACAACCACATTGTTGGTTTTGTCACGTCGCGGCTCATATTAGCTACAGTTTCATCTGAATTGGCTGAAACCTGTAGAAGAAATTATTTGGAAACGAACACGCTGCAAAATCAAGCAAAGGGCTGTTACTCCGCTATAAATCATTGGAGTGTAATCATGAAATGATATGCACTGGTCTACCTCATAGTCTTGCTGTATACCAAGTTTGAGCTTTACTTTTTTCATTTATTTATTTATCACCGGGTTTATTCCGAGTCATTTGAAAATAGAGTTGCTCTGTTATTCATGATAAGAGTGCTCCAAAACGAGCACTTTCATCAGGATCAACACTGTTCTGCATTCCGCCAGGCAGCCTTTTGTTTGTAAAATCACTTTTCTTTTCAAGGAATAATCAGGCCCGGATCCAGACCATCACGTCCTGGTGGAGCTCTGGATAACTGGTGGGGCTAGGAGGTGCCGAAATGTAGTTGTGTGGGGGAGGGGGCTTGAAAATATGACATATTTATGGTTCAATTTCAAGAGAATTTTTTATATATTTTTCCCTTTAAATACATGTTGTGATTTCTCATTAGAATCGCCTCCCCGAGGCGATTCTAATGAGATGTCACAACATATATTTTGAATATTTTGATCCAACCACACTGGATATCTGGATATTTTTTCTAAAACTGTCATCAGATACTTCTTATAATCTGGAGGCCTACACAATATACATAACACAGAGGCCAAATGGCGGGGCTGTAGCCCCAAAGCCCACCCCCTGGATCCGGGACTGAATAATAACTTATTTTTTTAAAGTGTCATTATTAAGAGCATAATGTATTCGAATGATAATCGAAATCATTTCAATAAGTAAACTGATATCTAAAATTAAAGTATCAGATATTTGATATTGTATTTAATACAAGTGAGTATCGATGTATCAGTTTTGATTTACAGTGCTTGGCATTTTTTTTCTTAAATTTACACTTGAATTTTAGTTTTGATAATAGAAATAGCGACATTAGCTGCCAGTGAAAACAAAAAGTAAATATTTGCAATCGCATTGACGAAAAGGTGCCTTTCGATACAAATATGTGGGGTTATAGTAAAGAACACGGAAGACAGAACACAAAATCTTATTTCACTCATGGCATATGTTTATTCATTCATTTATCTATTTATTTTTAATTGTTGTTGTTGTGTCGTATAGATTAACATGACTGCACTATGTAGGTGAAAAAGGAGGAAAAAAGATAATGGCGTAATTGCTCATCGTGAAATAGTATGTATTAACTTTAAAATGTACTAGTATATTTCCAACTTGACTTGAAGTTCTGGTTGGTTGGTTGGTTGTCTTGGGTTTAACGGCCCTTTGAGACAGTATTTCAGTCTATATCGGACCGTCTCTCAAAGAGAGGGGGAAAGAAGAGAGAAATGATAGACGAGAGAAAACTGTCCAAACAACCCCCACCCGCACCTACTGCAAGCACAGTAGGCCCTTGCCCTACTATTATTCAAATCAGTAGGACGCCCCGGCACTGGAAGTTATACCCAGACCCATTGCATCACCCAACCACCCCTAGCTTGACGTTCTATCGACGCTGATACGTTTCGGGCTTTGCATGGAGGTTGTGTCCCCGCGTGAAAATTATTAATTTTATAATAATAGTAAATAAAATGGGATGTTTTTTTAGTTTTTAAGCATATAGTTTAATATTATGAGAGCGAGTGATGCTATTTCTATTTTTATATTTTTTTTCCTCTCTCTCTCTCTCTCTCTCTTGTTTTTCCATATAGTTAGTAGACAATGGCTCTGTGATTGGTGATGTTCCAACGACTAACCACGATGTGTGTTTCATAAACATGAAAACACCTAGATCTTATCTTGGGCTCTACTGTCTATATAGCGACTGCTTTTTCATAAAAATAATAATGTAGTGAGCTTCTGTTTATTGCATGATAAATTTATAAATATTATATCTGTTATTTGTGGACTAAACTAAGTCCATATAGCAGCATATGAAGTTTAATATTTTAGTTGTTTATTTCATTTTATTTTTTCATCTTAATTTAAACTAATTACATATTTAACATGTTTGTATGTACACGCATATTAAACAAATGCAGTTACTTTTTCCTGTATCTTGAAATAGTCTCCTTATTTATTTGGGATAGATATTATACCTCGATGTATATTCTAGCCAATAAGACACTGTAATTCGCTAATTATACCTTTTGATGCACGTTTTTACACCTACTATAATAATCTTATATACAATACCAAACTATGATAATATGTCTAACATTTTACTGTGTATTATATTACAAATACGGTCAAGTACACATGGCTGTATAAAACGTATACCCGTTTGCAAATTTAAATATAAGGATAGAGAAAATTAATAAAACAAAATGAAATTAAAAAAACAAAACAAAAAAAACAGATACAATAAAATATGTACTGAAACTTGGTATAATCGGCATGCCGTTTACCTCTGTGCGATTCTAATTTGCAAAAGCGACACCAGACAATAATTGAAACTAACTCTGAGAATAAAGTAAATATATAGACAACAGACTACAAAAAGAAAATGTAACAATATCTGCTTTAGGTGCAGGAATATTCAATGTATGAATTTATAAAGTTAAGAGTGTGTTTTATCTTTTTAATGAAAGAAAAAAGAGAAAACAAGCTAGACACAGTTCAAATATTTAAAATAGCTTTTAAATGTGATCTGGGATAAAATTACAGACTTTCAAACACAGTGTGTTTTGTTTTTGTCCTGATCCATAAAAACCTCATAGGAGCGAATCCATAGCTGACATCTCCTGGAATCGAGTTTGTCCGTGTAATCCCTACTCTCCCCTACCCCAAGCTCGAAGAAGAGAGTTACAGTGAGAAATTATTGCAAATTATAGCGTATTTCGACCGCTACATAAGAAGACTAAAAGTATTACGACATATTCAAACAGCTAATATTAATCTCTATTTGTGCATCTTCCTATGCTTTAATTAATTGACTGTAAACATTTTCCTTTTCTCAGCGTTAATTATTACAAACCTACAAGAAAATCATTTGGAAAAAAATATCACGATTACTAAAGAAATTACTTTTTTGAACACTGTGTTGATAAGGATCTCCAAAAGAGTAGTGAACAAAAATAAAACTGTTGCAATGTAATAAAATTAATATAACTATGGAGAATTCATGTAAAGAATATTTGGTAAGCGTCTGGTAGATAACAGACGATAAACATATAAACAGCAGCATCTTTCCATATTAGGTGCTATACAGTACCTTTGATGAAACTCTCTCTCTCTCTCTCTCTCTCTCTCTCTCTCTGAAAAAATACTGAAAGCTCTTCAAAACTGCTTAAAAATTTGAAACCTAAAGAGAAACATGATTATATGCAATAAAACAAAATCATAAGTCTGGTAAATACATGTCAGGTGTCAGGCAAACACGGTTCATGCTACATAGGGTAAAAACAAAGTGCATGCTACATAGGGTAAAACAAAGTGCGAGATATAACACAGAGCAGGGTAAATATTTCATACCTTCATGATCTGATCCGTCATCACCAAAATCATCGCTTTCATTGTCTGTGAATCTGTTAATACCGCTGCCTCCCTGCTCCGACCCACAAGAACTGCCCGTCAACGACCGGTCTAAAAACATTCTGTGCTGAAGCGCTAACGATCTAGGGTCTATTAACAAATTTGCACCCGGTCGTTCTTTTTTACTGTCAGACAAAATATCAGTAATTAGAAAAGATGGTTTCGACACTGGTGTCCGTTGAGATTGTGATACAGTTGTACTGTCTTTTTTCGGACTATCAACTAAATTAAAATTTGAAGACTCTGAAGGAATTTGAAGTCTGTTAATAAAACTATTTACACAGCCGTTTAAACTTTTAATAGAAGCATCCATAGGATGTTCTTGATCTTCCTCTTGGAATGTTCTGATTGGCACGCTGTCAGATTTTTTATCAGATTCTTTCACATCTTTGCTTGTCCCGAAACTTAACCTATGGCACAAAAAATTGCAATCACCTTCGTCCGAAGCCTTATCTCCATCCTCAGTTTTAGCTTCATCATTGTTTTTCTTCCTCCTTTTCGCCTCAATACTCAAATCTGTATCTGGACTCTTTTCGAAATTTGTTTTACTCATGTCAGTTTTGGGCCCTCTGTCTTCTTCAGTTAGCACATCCATCTCTTCTACAATTAGTTCACTTAGCTACTACTTTACTTAAAATTACCAGTCTCCTTTACTGCTGTGTCTAATCTCAGCAGATGAATTTCATAAGCAAACGCTGGTCTAATATGACTTAGTAAATCTTTTTTACTAGTAAATACTTGTCCAATGTGAGTGACAAATCACAATATTTAGGTGTAAATCTCTGTCAAAATTAAGTATAATTTGACTTCAGATGTGCGTTACAATACACCTAACTAGATAACAATCTGTTTAATTTAACACCCATCCAATTGAGTGTAAATATCTCCCATTGTAGAGTAAAGATGCCATCATTTGTCAAGAAGATTGTATCGCTCCTATGTCGAAATTTTGTAACATAAACCCTTCGTAAGGGACCTAGGTTAAACCTTTCTATATTCTTACTCTTAACCGCTATTTGTCATTTTTCATCTCTTTTCTTATTTTAGCGATACCAAAATTCAAAATACTGTCAGATTGTGAAAAACCTTCCTAAATGTCGAGTTAGAATTACTGGCAAGAAAAATGTGTCCTTTTATTTCCAAAAGCACATCACATAAAGTAAAAGTCACGGCAATATGTTAAGGAAAAGATCAAATGATTTACCAATTTTTCGTCCCGTATTTAGTAACACCGAGTAGAATTACATGTCACGAATGCACCCAATATTTCCAGTATTTTCAAATATATTGTCTTTTTAACTTAATCTCATAAATACATAATACAATTGTAAATAAACAATTTAATATGCGACTTATTTATTTAGCTTATGAGAAAAACTGGCTTCTATGGACCCCACACATGTTTTTGAAACGAAAATAACTAAAGCATATACTCATAGGATTAATCGGTCATAAAGGACACCAAATACTTTCAATTTTCACCATCTTCTATTGGATGTTTCATCTTAACGCTTCTCTAATAGCTAATTTACCTCATTTACATAGCCACAAAGACAACCATATTAGTTACTGAACCTGCGTTTGGCGCGGATTATAATACTGACCAATCAGACTGAAGGAGGCGGTCGTCTGCTGCAGTGGTAACAGCTAAAGCATCGCAGAAAACCTTATTAGTATCGAATTTTCTGCGAGTCTTATCGCAGCGGTGTGAATCTTTATTGATAAGGAGTGAGAAAATAGCGAAAATTGCTCGTCTGACAACAAATACTGGCCGGAGCGTGTGCGAAAATTATTCTACATTAATTTCTTAATTACCATTGAGAATATTAAATTATTTCCTGAAAGAAAGCTTCTGTGGTAGTCTAGAATTTCTTACCAAGATTCTCTAAAAACCACAATGACAAAATATACTTTTGTATATGTGTACCAAACCTCTTTACACTTTTTGTAACTAAGCGTTTATCATTGTTATTTATTTATTTTTGTATTTATCTATTTCATGTTACATGTATATTCTTTTACTATATTTACTTTAAGTTTGTTTTAGACGCATATGTGAACAGTTTGAAAGCCCCCTCTCCCATCCCAATAATCTGCTACTGACCGTTCCAAGGCGGTGCTTCCGTTTTGGTTTATCGAGGTTATCAGTAGTCTTCGAATACCCTGTTTTGTCTATATGTTTTGATTGGTTCTGATATATACTTTTGTATATGAAAATAAAAGATAGGTAAAATTAGATGTTTCATATGCTAATTTACATGTTCTTCCGTTGTTATCTATGATGCTGTTTGTTGTGTCCGCTTATCTGTTGTCATTAAAACTCTACTTATTTTGTCAGCACCTACCCGGGAAAGAGCTGTCGACATTGCTGTCTGCGCGTGTTGAATTGCATCTAGTATTGTTACTTTTCTTACTTTTTCTCATGATGCCGTGGGTGGGGTGTGGGATTTGATTTAATCAGTTCCAGGTCCTTTTCTTTATTATGCATATATATATTATCGCTATCATCAATTCTAACAAGTTTGCTATTTGTTTCATATTCAACAGTTTTACGAATTACATGTAGAGTGTCTAAACGTGAAATTAAATACCGCAAGAAAGATTTTGAATATCTTCACACTGAAAATGGCACATATTAATAAACACTTTCACTTCTTGAAATTCGCTTCTTTAAACTAAATCAGTTATTTGTGCACTGCTTTTGATGATGCAGTTATCTTTTTTTTAATTTATTTATAAAATAAATATTTCTTACCGTTGAATTTTCGCTGATTAACACATTGTGTTGGAGGGCAGATCGCGAAATATTAATTCACGACGGCAAAGCTGGAGTGAATATTGGCATCTGCTCGACAGCACATATGCTAACCAGCGATAAGTAACCGTTAAGGAAAAATTATTTCTATCAACGTGATTAATCACGACGCCGCATCTGTTACGCTCAATAGTGAAAACAATGACTTCAGGTTAGAACTAATTTTATCTTTATCATTATTATTATTTGCCTGTCATTTTAAGGTAGTAGAGCAGTGCCACTAAGTTAATTTTTAATGATTTTTGTTATGTTTCATGCCAAAATCAGCAACAAATATCCAAAGCTTAAGGTACCCCTCCACGTTTTGTGGGTTGGTCGCACTGGTTGTTTTACAGTACAGGGCCTGACAGCCAGATCTTTTACTGTAATTGAAAATGACGAATGGGTTCCTTCAAGAGCAATAAAAACAATCATAAGAAAGAAGGATGTGGATTAGACTACGTAATTTTGGCTAATAAACCAACATCAGTGACCCTGTAATGACCTGGCAACGAAAGCTACGGGGAAACATATTGTAATTTTGTAAATTTCAAATACGCAGTATGTTGAAAGACTGATATATAGTTAAACGGCGTCCAAAAGATAAAAATCTGCATAGAAAAAGAGTCTAAACCAATTCCAATTTCTCCGAATATTCCAAGACCAAAAATAAAATACAAGCTGCACTATGGTTGATGTATAGGGAGACGTTTTACGGCCGCCATAGGGCACAACACCAGCTGTAGCGATTGCAAAAATAATCGTGAATGAGTTCCTCCTAGAGCAATGAAAACATTCATAAGAAATAAGGTGGATCAGACTACGTAGTTTCGGCTAGTAAAGCCTCATCTCATAAAGACCCTATAACAACCTAACAGTGAAAGCTAGGGGAACACATAATTTCAAATATGCAGTCGATTTCACATGAAATATGCAACCTATCTAGTTGTGAAGCTATTTATTTTTCAATGATTTATTGTTTGCCAAGGTCATCATGTTAAAAGACAATAGCAAACTTCCACAGCTCGACAAGAAAGAAACTTTATTTGTGACTGCAAATACATGTAGCGATTATTTGGTCTGGGTTTGGATATCCAAAAAGGTCCAGGTACCCATTATCTTATTCAAAGTGAGATTTTACCTGTTGAGAAGAATGTATCCCGTCATTTATATGGATTGAAACACATGCAATAGAAAAGCTACAACATTAACTAAGCTATATTTGCTGTAATAATTATCTGTTTATCTTTATGTTTAAAATTATAAAGGTTGCATTTCGAAATAAAGATTTGCCGTGCGCTGTTGCTTTACGTCCACGGTAAACAGCTATCGACATGTCGGGACGGTCAGTTAACCTAACCACACTATTCTTGTGCAGGCTTAGACCTCCTAATCGGTTAACTAGTGCTAAGTGCACATACTTTCGTCAGCAGAAGGGGAAGAATCAATATCCACGAAAGTAAGTGGCTGGACTGGGTATCGAATCCGAAGCTTCTGGCTCTAGGGTTAGGCGCGCTACCCACTGCGCTACGCGGCACGGCAATCAAAGAACACACACAAGAACTAAAATCGGAATCTCGGTTTTACTTCGACTCTTACTTTAAACAATATTTTATCTGCATAAATTACATACAACAGCAATTGTACTGTTACAAACAACAAGTAATATTGCAAATGGGATTCAGAAAAGTCAACAGACTTATTTAAATCTGTATCATAAGATGTCAACATAGTATAATTACTGTATAGGTGAGTTGAATGGAAAGAAGTACTGTTCATAATTGTATAAAGAAATGCATTTGGGTATTGCAGACTTTCTCATAGAAAAGTTTCTACGGGCAGTGGACGGTGGTAAGCGCATAGACTATTACAATTATGTAAAACATGGATTACCATAAGGAATGCTAGTTATTGAGCTACATATTTCTCGCCAAAGTTACTGATATAAGCCTTTGTATAGAGTATTTGATGTTACTACATTTATTTAACGTTGATGGTTGAAAGTATAAATAAGATTCTAAGATAAGCAAGAGATACATAGGAGCAACTAGACTATTACTTCAACTCTTGGTATCGTTTGCAAGGTTGCATACACCCCATAAGAGCCGGTCTAAACAGTACTCGATTTTAAACATTTTGTTGCGTAGCAGCCTTTTGATGTTACTACATTTATTTAACGTTGATGGTTGAAAGTATAAATAAGATTCTAAGATATTTATTTAATATTTACCATTTAAGCGCCAAAAAAAGACAACAAAATGTACGTCTGCAAATTTCCAAGAAATTGTTTCGTCCAGGCTATATTATATTGAGAATTCAAAGACTACAAAGCAAACAGTGTGGATATATACGAGGCAGCTCATTATGAGCCGCCTCATCAGGATCTGCGCTGTTTGCGATTCAGATGTTTTCGTCTCTGGTGCTTACAGTGTTAAATTATAATAAAGGAATAATGTGCCGCGACACGACAAAACAAACAAAGTGGTTGTGCGCCCAGCGCAGACTCAGATCAGCCTGGGCATCCGCCCAGTCTGATCAGAGTCTTCACTGTCTGCATGGCGGTAGCTCAGATCCTAAGATACCCTTTAAGCGCTCAGCGAAGAGTCTGATCAGACTGGGCAGATGCTCTGGCTGATATAAATCTGCGCTGGGTGCAAAGCCACTTTGTCGGTTTTCTCCTGTCGCGGCTCTAATAATCTATGGAATTAAAACTTGATTGTTGTCAAGATTTTGAATTCATTTTCATTTTACTACATCGGATATCGCCTTTCTGATGCCCCGCCTGGCATCTTTCTCTTGCCACTGGAGTTGAGGCGGTTCAGTGAGGGACGTCTGCGCTCGCGATTTAATACTTAGGTGTCTTACTGCTTTCCTTTGCAGGAATGTCAGTAAGAGTAACTGGGAGAGGATATCCTTTGCCTGCCGGGACCTGCTCATTACCTTTTTCTGTCAGACTTTTGGGGTTAAGCAACACTGAAGAAGTTCAATACAGCGATGCGCATCCGTTGCACTAAAATTTATATTTCTTTCCAAATGAACATATTTTGAAATAGAAAAATACATCGACAAAGTAACATCAAACTTGAATTTGTAAGTCCAGTCATTGTCGACCTTTGTTTTAAATAGTTAGGCAAAAATGGAACCACATTTCTCGAAGGAACTTATCTAAATCAATATCATAGTCAGCATTCTTGTAAAGTGAGATTTCACTAAAGACGAGTTGACCTTATAAGTTAATTTTCTCGTAAACGTAAAGTGAGGTTAACATGTTTCTTGTATTCTCTTTGAAGAAGCCAATTAATTCTGATTGCTTAAATCAGGAGCGTATAGAATCTGATCACAGGTCTTTGCCTCTCTGTAAATACATCTAGGGGACATCTAGAGCAATAATATTATTAATTCAGAAGAGCGTCGAAATTGTACAGCCTGCGGATTATTGGTGCCGATATCTTTGCTCATTTATGCCCCAGTCACACACACATATACGGATTCTGCGGATGCTACGGATGGCCCGTCCGTATCTATTCGTATCTATCCATTTAATCCGTTATGGATCCGTATCGCATCCGCAGAGTCCGTTACTGTCCTTATCATATCCGCAGGGTCCGCAGGATCCGCGTCGAAATTTAGAAAAGGTTCAAAATTCGGGCGCGGATGAGTAAACCGTAAAAGTCCGTAACTGTACGAATTTATCTGCATCTATCCGTATCTAATCCGTGTCTCATCCGTATCTATTCCGTATCTTATCCGTAACTGAACCCATCATTCCGCAGTCCCAAGTTGAAGACTGATACGGTTTCATACGGATCTTTACCTTTAGTAACGGAAGTTATGGGTCATGTCAGGGTCATTGATGAGGCTCTAGTAATCGTAACCTCGAAGTATGGCCCATGCTCCTGCTCTCGAATGTGTTTAGTGTTCTGTGCTCATGAAGGATTAGATTTCTAGTTAAAGGTAAAGGTTTCCTATAGCATAATGACCGTAGGAGCGGTGGCTTTGGGGGGTGTGGGGGTGAGTAGGTGGTTAGGGTCAATGTATCTTGGGCATTGCATATGAAAGGCGAAACCCATCTCTCTCCTTTCGCTGCCTTGTCCTTCTCTGATTTGAAAAAAAATACCCATTTACTGCTTGGTTGACATAGATATTCAGTCGGCAGTTGATAAAGTAGATACTATTCTAATCCTTCAAGAACACTGCACACATTCGAAGGAAGGTACATGGACCATACTTCGAGAATTCGGCTACTCAAACCGTATCAGTGACCCCGATATGATTTGGTTACGAAAACCAGAGAAAGCATAATGTAATTTCTTAATTTTGATAAGGTAGTAAATTCAAAGACTAATTTGTACCATAAAAGATCTAAAAGGAAAAAAAAGCAATAATCTAGACTATAAATCTAAACCAATCAAAATGTCTGATTTCTCAGAATATTTTCTTGACCTCAAAGGAAAAATTATATATAATCTGCACTATAGATGACGTACTGGGAGACGTTTTACGGTCGCCGCACGGCACGACACCAGTGGCACTGAAGTAAAATAGAAATCTAAAAGAGTTCATTCAAGAGCACAGAATACATTCGAAAGAAGGAAGATGGGCCATCTTCGAAGTTTCGGCTACTCAAGCCTGACCAGTAGATATTTATTGCTTCATTTCACCATTAAAATTTGTCCTATATTGGACAACTATGTAATTGGAATTAACAAAAGAATTACTTTGTCCTATATTGGACAACTAATTCGAATTGATAAAAGTCTAATAAGTATATGAAATGATGGCCCTACTTTAGCCATTGGCAAGCTCATGAAAAGATGACCCCACTGTTACAAATAAGAAACATAACATCTTCCCATAACTGCACCATACGTCACTGCCATTGCACCGACCCGGCCTCTCTGTTTTAGTACATGTAGTTCTTGAGATACAGTCTCTGTCTCTTTGCCCCCCCTACTGGTGTTGTTGCCGTACAGCCGCCTCTCCAAACCATCCTGTAGGTATCTGTCAGTATTGGAACGCAACCTTTTTGTATTGAAACGTTACTGTAGAAAACGGTCCGTTACAGTACGCCGAACGAGACCCGTAACTTCCGTAACTAAAGGTAACGATCCGCTTGAAACCGTGTCGGTCCTCAACTTGGAGTGGGACTGCGGAATGATAGGTTCAATAACGGATAAGATACGGAATAGATACGTATGCGACACGGATAGATACGGATAGATGCGGATATATGCTTTTAGTAACGCACCATTACGGTTTACTCATCCGCGCCCGAATTTTGAAACTTTTCAAAATTTCGACGCGGATCCTGCGGACTCTGCGGATATGATACGGACAGTTACGGACTCTGCGGATCTGATACGGATCCATTGCGGATAAAACGGATAGATACGGACGGGCCATCCGTAGTATCCGCACAATCCGTATGTGTGTGTGTGACTGGAGCATACAAGGAGCAGACACAGATGTGGACGTCGCATTTAATCTTTTCTATTCTTCTATCCGCTAGGCATGCGCAACAGTCCGCATCTGAAGGTATTTATCCGCTTCTAAAGGTTACAGAAGGCAACGGAAGGTTTGAAGTTCGTACCTATCCGTATCCATACGCATCTATTGGTAACTATATCCGTAAATTCATTAAATAAAATTAGGCCACGCCCACAAATTCTGCGGATAAACTAAGGATTTTATCCGCAACTATCCGCCCTATCCGTAATGTGTGTGTGTGACTGGGGCTTTAGCGCATGAAAACAGTATTAGCACTCTAGGATAGAGTCGGGTAACTTCGTACAGCGGGAAAATTCTGACATACCATTGCAAACAGTGAAAATCAAGATGAGACGGCTCACCATGAGCCGTGTTTTTTGTGTGTGTGTTTTTTTTGTGTGTGTGTGTGTTTTTTTTTATTATTTATTTTTTTATGTTTAATTCCAAACAATTGACATATAAAGGAAACAATGTCACTGTCCGAATGAATCTGCTGTCCGCATTTACCTGACTTGACCCTATAAGCGCTCTACAGCATCGTGCTAAAGTGCTCTAGATAAGAGGGAGTATTTGATTCAAACCATATGTTGTGACCCCTCATTTGAACCGTCTCGTCGAGACGGTTAAGATGAGGGGTCACAACATGTTTTATGCAGAATTACCAAAAATTATCCCTAATTATCACCAAATAATCACCTACTCCCTCTAATCTCGAGCACTGGTGCTATAGAATGCTAATAATATTTTCATGCGCTAATTACAGTACTTTTCGAACAGCACTACTTTCGTGAGAATGAAGTTGGCAAAAAATACAAACAACCATCAAAGAATCGTTTTGACTTCTTCTTGAAAGATTTATATGTTAATCTCGTGCAATTATGTTTTATCTTCTCCGAATTAGACGAGAAATTCCGGGAAATCTTATCATGTGCTCCTTCAAAGGTTTTTCAAACTGAATTATTTAAAAGATTTGCCGAGAGGTTTAATTAGAATCAACTAAAAGTTTCAAAAGAACTATCAACAACAACAGATAAGTTACTAAGTAAAACAAATAAAAGTGTAATAAAAAGAACATCGCTCGCTAAAAGAACTACAGTCACGCTTATTTCTTAACACAAAAGCTTGCGCTGAATTTGGACTAAGGCGATATAAAATTGCTTATAGATGAAAAATCAACAAAGCAAATTTTCTTATAGCGAAAATTTAGGGCCAGTGCAACGGAGATTTTATGGAAGTTTGCGCCATGAATCGTTTCTCTCATTTTATTATAGATTTTTTCTGTTTCTGATTTTGGAGGTCGGGTCAGGCGATGGTGCTGGGTTACTTTCATTTCCGGGATGTCCTACTGATTAGGATAAAAGAAGGCCAAGGGCCTTCTGTGCTTGCAGTAGGTGCGGGTGGGAATTGTTTGGACATTTTTCTCTCGCCTATCATTTCTCTTTTCTTCCTCCCTCTCTCTGGGGACGGCCCGATATAGACTGAATAGCTGTCTCAAAGGGCCGGTAACCCAAAACTGCCAACAACTAAAATTGGAATTCGCTTGGGGCATTGGCAATGTTGAGAATATATGAGCCGCGACACGACAAAACCAACAATGTGGTTGTGCGCCCAGCGCAGACTCAGATCAGCCTGGGCATCCGCCCAGTCTGATCAGAGTCTTCGCAGTCCGCATGGAGGTAGCTTAGACCCTTAGCTACCCTTTAAGCGCTTAGCAAAAAGGCTGAGCGGAATGAGCGGATGTCCAGACTGATCTAAGTCTACACTGGGCGCACTACCACATTGTTGGTTTTCTCGTGTCGCGGCTCAATTATGTTTTATTTTTCAAAATCTGTCAATTATTGCAAGGTGTAAACCTCGGACATTGTGGGACCGATAACTGGCGAGAGTTGCTTAACGAAAGCGCTATGAAATAGCGCTCTGTAGCGCTTTGCCAACTCTATGCAACGATTTTGCTTTCAAGAAGGGCTTTTCTGTAGCAGTGCGTTGCACAGTGAAATTTGCCTCGTTTTAAACACATGTAAACAGAAAGCGCTACCGAGCGCTTTGTCTATGCAACGGTATGTTACAAAAAAGCGCTTTGCGAGGCAGCTCCGGGGATGCCACATAGCGCTACGAAGCGCTCTTTTGTAACATACCGTTGCATAGCCAATTGCTAGCGAGCGCTACGTAGCGCTAGCGTTAAGCAACTCGCCCCTGCTTACGTCTCAATTACAATAAACTCCACCGATAAGCCTTGCAACCTCGCTTGACTATTCCACAGTTGAATGTTGTTTAAGCAGGAAGCAATATATCTCAGAACAGCTGGAAAAGGTTCACAAGTATGAAACCAGTGAAACCCCGGAAAATACCAACTCCGGTAGTAAATAACAAAAATAAATGATTTTAAATTTCATGAAATTTGAGATCTCCAGGACACTAAAAGAAAAAAACGGTTAACAAGATCACAAGTTATATCAATTTTCAACCGAAATCATCAACCGAACCGATTCTGTTAAAAGTGGCCGCTAAACTGATACTGCTGCCGATTGCCTCGGTCAAGAACCACTTTTGCATACATAAAAATGCAACTTTTTACTTGTCATATTTTCAGATTAAAAGTAATGCCACAAGGCTGTAATGTACTTAATGCAATTTGCCTTTCGTCCGGCAAAGTTTTAGCAACAGTTTAGCTTAGGTCGATTTGTCAGGAGAAAAATTGTGAGAAAAATATTAAAATGAATAAATTTCAATTTCAAACCTGCAGGAAATTAAGATTCAGCCTAATTTTATTAAAATGATACTCAGTATGATGCCTGAAATTGAAAAAAATGCAAAAACTAGAATTATACTGCGTGTGCAGTTTTAAAGATTTTGACATTTAACCATTTTGTCGTAAAATTTTCACACATTTTGAGAATCTTGTAAAATTTCATCTAAGGTTCAAAATAGGCTTTTGAGACACATGAAATCTTGCCAAACATTTTACATTGGTATCAGTTTTTGTCAAAACAAAAAAAGGCACCCTTTACAATCACCTCCGGTTTGAAGGCACATACTTTCATTGGCATTTACTCAGGCGGTAGTCCTGGAATTTTGAAGACAAGAACATGCGTGCAGAGACTTTGGACAGTTGTTAAAAGCATCGAGAAATTTAGCCGAAACGAGCCAGTGTAAACGTTACATGAAAACATTCATTAAACGTCAATTTCGCTTTAGCCTCAATAAAAGTCGGGGTTACGTCCCGTTATATCCCTACATGGAAGAAATATACTTCTCGCGAAAAGTTTAGCATATTTTCAAAGTACATGTACCAGGATTATTAGAAATCATAATACTGTAGTTCTAACTTTTAGTATGAAGATAAATGCATTCCTTCATTAACACCAAAGTTTAAGCATTGTAAAAACATCAAATTTAAATTGATTTAAGTAAGCACGGAAGGTGGCGAGCACAGAAACGAATGTCCCCAAAATTCACATTTTCGAAAGAAAATAATGCTTCGTTTTAATGATTATAAAAGCAGTAGTTTCGTATTCGCCAAAAACTTTAGCGTTACAAAACCTTAAATTGGCGTGACAGAAAAGTCACTCACAGCCCATTACAACGCTTTTTTTTCTTCCCATCTTCCGAAAATGTTTTTTGGGGACATATACGTCTGTACTCGCTTGTTGCAGTGGTTATTCAAATTCAAATCAAAATTGCTTATTTTACAATAATTGATCATTGGTGTTGATGATAGGTAACATTTACTTACAAAGAAGGTTAAAAATCAGTTGTTATTTTCTCCAATAATCTTGTTATATTCGTTTTAACATGATGCTAAACTTTTTGCGAGGAGTATATTTCATTGAAAATGTCCGAACTTGCTGTATGAAAAACACTTTCATATCATAAATCACAGGAAATTGTTGTAACAAACTCTCAACCCTCCTTTGTCTTTTTAGGCTAGCTTTGATGAAATACACTAGGTATTTCCATGATTCATTTACGCGGCTGTGAAAAGAAATATATAATTTTACATCACCCTAAAACACATGATATGAAAAACTTTAGGATGCAGATTACATGTGTGAGTTTCTAATGCTGATATTTTATTTATTTTCTTATATTTAAGATAAAATTACCATAGTTAGGCAAACTGTAAAGAATGTACATAGGCTTGCATCACTGTTCCTACGGATATACTTCAAAAATTAAGAAAGTCCCTTTTTGTTTTACTCGGAAAATGATTTACCTAATTATACTGTTTAATGAGAATATCAATGTCAAAATATACCCTGAAAATATTGCATTTTTTATGCTTAAAAAAGATAGTAACCACTACTTGTGATTCTAGCATTTTTACTTTCTATTTGTCTGAGTCAAAAAACAAAATACATTTAAGTTCTTTCCTCTATCGTATAGCGAGCGATAAATGTTTTCGGGCAATATAATTTTCACAAACCTCAAAATTAACTCTACCCACTTGAATGTGTCAACTGAAACCTCTTGCGACTTCATCAATTTTTAAAGTGCCTGGCTTCATGTTCAGAAGTCATTGCCTCGTGACAATAACAGGGGCTCTTAGCGCTGATTTAAACACAACACCTCAGTAAACAAATAATTATGGACCTTTGTAACGGATAGGGGTGTAAAGTTTGCCCACTTTACCACAATTTCACCACCTTATGAGCCGCGACACGACAAAACCAACAATGTGGTTGTGCGCCCAGCGCAGACTCAGATCAGCCTGGGCATCCGCCCAGCCTGATCAGAGTCTTCGCTGTCCGCATAGAGGTAGCTTAGACCCTTAGCTACCATTTGAGCACTTAACGAAGAGTCTGATCAGACTGGGTGGATATCCAGGCTGATCTGAGTCTGCGCTCGGCGCATTACCACATTGTTGGTTTTGTCGTGTCGCGGCTCTTATACGATTAAGAGGCGTCTCAATAAAAATCGCATAGCAAAAACCAATACAACCATATGTCAAGGTGTAAATTAAATAAGGGAGACTGAAATTGAGATAATTCAACAAAAGGAGACAATGGTTTTAACAAGGGAAGGCAGGGATTTTTCACTCTTTAACAAGAAGCCGATTTGGCTTTAAATGCCAAGGAGTAACGATGCCTTATGCCATATGAATACATCCAATACTTGGACAATTGTGGGATCAGTCATTGTTTTTTACAAATACAAATTCTTCGAAATCCATTAGTGTTAATGCGAACAGAAAAGACGCTGTCAGCCTGCGCAAATGCGCATGCTGATATGAGTCTTCTCTGTTCGCATTTGTCCGAAATATACATTTTCTTGCGTTACGGCTGATCGAGCAGGTCAATTGGAAATGGCAGACATTTTGGGGTTACGGTCTTTGCAGCGTATTTTAGGGGTTTAAGCCAAACAAAATATTTGATTACTTTTTAAATTGGAGAATTTTATCATTATTATACAGATGAGTTGTTCCTCGGTTAAAGTTCAAACTAATATTACTCCATACTTTGGGGCTAAGAATATAAATTATGGTTCAGTTGAAGAACCCGGCCAAGTAATTTATGGAGAGCTGCATTAATATGCCTTCTTATTCGCACATTCATACGCCAATTATGTTTAGTGATATCTTTGTACAAGCAAAGGATCTCCTGTTGAAAAATAAATAGTCAAATTTAAAGTTTCTGAGATAGTCGTCAGTTTCGGCAGCTGCAAAGATTGTCCGCAGCTTTCAACGGCACTTGCAGCAACCTGGAGGTTCATATGCGGTCCTTAAGTCTGCCAGCCTTACAAAAAAATAAGGATGCTGTTCAAAAATACAAATGGTCGCATTATTTTCCATTCCTGTCTTTTAGGCCTATAATCTTGTCAGGTCGTTTTGTGCGGTTTTCATCTAGTAAGTCCACATCTTTCCAGTCTTTTATTTTGTATTCCAATATGTTTGTTCTGTCTGCCTTTTTTCTTCTTTCAGGAGCGGCTGTAGCGTAGTGGATAACACTCCAGACTACCAATCCAGGGGTCGCAAGTTCGATCCCCCGCTTCTCCGGTCTTTCGGATGAGACTTTAAACCGAGGTCCCGTCTCCATATGACCTCGTTGTTGGTGGGACGTTAAACCCGAGTTCACTCACTCACTCATTTTTCTTCTTTCTGTTTTCACAGTTCCCATACCTCCTGAATAAAATATATATAATACAGCGTAGGAATTCTGAATGATTGTATTTCAAAGCACTAAATGCTAATCATATCAACTAGAATTTTGTGTCATTGAGATAAAGGTGATGTCCCCGTGTCCTGCTCCTGCCATCGAGCCCCAGCCCCTTCCCCCACACGAGCCTCCGTCTCTCAACCCCAAAAACTCGCTGAAGTGTGCGCATGGTTTCAAATTGATTAGTCATAAACTGCTGTACATCTTGGTAACACTATCTTGTTACCTACATTTGGGAAACACAAACTTTTAAGTTTAAATGCCCGCAATTTTGCTAAAACAAATTTTGAACTTCAAAAATCTCTAACCACATCTTTATTATTATGTCTGTAACATATGTGCAAAAATTCAAAACATTCCATAAAAAGGTGTGAGAGGAGCTGATTATGCTTTTTTATTTTTATTATTATTAATAATAATAATAATTTCATTTTTGTTTTTATTATTTTTTTCTTCCTTTTTCATTTATTTATTTTTTTATTATAGTTTTATATTTGTTTTACGGTCCCTTCAAAAGTATTTCACTTATATCCAGCCGATCGTTAGGCAGAGGAATGCGAAAACCGGAGCTCCCGGGTAAAACCACCTGAACCGCGACACGAGAAAACTAACAAAGTAGTTGTGCGCCCAGTGCAGACTCAGATCAATCTGGGCATCCGCCCAGTCTGATCAGAGTCTTAGCTGTCTAAGACCCTTAGCTACCACTTTAAGCGCTTAACAAAGAGTCTGGTCAGACTGGGCGGATGCCCTGGCTGACTGCCTGAGTCTTCTCTGGGCGCACAACCACTTTGTTGGTTTTGTCGAGTCGCGCCTCACCTATCTTTCACAAGCAGAACGTGGCTTTCTCTCTTGTGCGCCAAGCAAACCGACAGCGGTGAGAGACCTATATATAGTGGCCGCTTGTACAACGGGATAAGTAGGAGTTGAGTGGTGCTCAGGTGAGAATCTCAGCTGATCGGATTTACAAACTCAAGTTAGGATCACGACTCCGATCAGGGTTGACTCTTGCTCATTTGGCTTTTGTATCGATTATGAAATGGTGAGTGACGCTCAGAAAGTACGGATCATACAAACCTGCTTCATAGCAGGTTTGGGTAACTTGTCCCAGATATGTCTTCTCATTTCGGTATTTTAGATCTTAAATAAAGTTAGATATAGGTAAGTACATTATCATTTTGTATTGGACATTAAAAGAAATGGAATATATTAAGATACAGTTGATGTTTCAGGAAAGGGTTTTTGATAAGGCCAAAAAAAAAAAAAGTCCGGAACAGGCTTGATGCCGTCACTTTTTATGATTTTATATTTGAACTGATACCATTTGACAAAAACTACTCCTTTTAAGTATATGTCTGCGTCACGGAACGACTGCCTACCTATGTGTAGAACCGGATCAGTCTTTACATCTGTGGATTGTGGTCTGCAGCCTGTAGGTACGCAGAAAAGTAAGCCCTAAGTTTCAGCAGGAATATATGAAAATATGTGAAATTCTGTGCATGATGGGTGCTACAGATTCCAATTTTGACTTCTTTGTTATCCAGATGATTTTTTCCTAACAATGATTACTAATACAATGATGGTAATGTGCACAACCCGTGGTGAATGTAGAATAATCAGTGTGTGGTGCCAGAAGGAATGTATGGAAATGAAATTGGTCATTTCTTGTAGAATGATGCATATTTTTATCAAACTACACCATGTGGTTAAGAGTTATGAGCAATTTCACTCACTGACTACAGCGGAAAGACAAACAGACTGATGGACTTGAACAGCGATTAAAGTGCACACCTGTGGGTCGTGCAATACTGTTTAGACTTTCGTCACCGTTTTGCATGCCGGTGGCTGGACAATGTTAAAATACATAAGTATACAAAATTTGAACCATATATACCACGGGGTTCAAGAGTTATGAGCATTTTACTACTTGACCGTAAATTTTCAACTTGTGCTCAGCAAAGCCTCGTCCATCAAAAAAAAACGGTTATGCATGCGAGTCGTTAGACATGTATAAGTATGCAAAATTTTATCAAAATATAGAATGCTGTTCAAGAGTTATAAGCGTTTTTGCTAACTGATAACGGACGGACGGACGGACTCTTACAGTGATTATAGTGCAAACCAGCGGGTTTTGCAATCTAAACAAATGATACTGAAGAAACGGTCGCTTTACATGAGCTTTCATTTACTTCCCTATCTATGAAAACTAAAAACTTTAATGAATGTGGGCGCATATGTCCCTGCCGTCGCAGATACCGGAAGCACGCCCTGTAATTTCGAATGGACATGCCACTGCCAAGATCAGCCTGCAAATTCACGCCCTGAGTTCCAGATTTCTTGCTTTCTACACGGCTATGGTACGTGTAGGATGTTAGCCAGCAATGACGGCTTATATGAATAATATGGCTGTAATGGTGCGCAGGCTGGTCGTGGTGTCCTGTATTTACATGTGCCAAGGAATGGGTCTTTCTATTATATACCGAGGGACAGTCGCCTGTATTCTTATGCAAGGTACTGTTCAAACTCAGTTTATTGTTCAAGTACAACTTGATCGTTACTCAGATGAATGCGACTTGATCTTCACGTGATAAAGCCGACCAAATGTGAGCTGATCCGCGCTTGAGCACGAGTTAACTCGTACTTATATGATCCGAAGATAATTGCATAAGTCCGAGTCAGACAAGTTGTTGTTGTACAAGTGGCCACTAAAGTTTAAGAGTCAGCGCTCGTATCCACTAGGCCTCGGAGGCCCTTTCCTATATTGCTCACAAAAACTGAAATTTTCTAAGTTTTCGAAAGCCACTGATTTTTGTTGAAACAATTTTTTGACTTTCAGAATTCTTCGTGCACCTCTCCAGTATGACTGCAACATGTGTGCTGAGTTTCAAATCATTCCACCAAAAACTTGAGAAAGAGTTGATTACACAAACTTGCTAACCTACATCAATAACAAACACACTGAAAATTACTGAGTTCGAAAGCCCGTGTTTTGTCAAAAATAAATTTTTGAACTTCAGAAATCTGCCATGTAACCATATGTTTATAGCTTACAAAAATAGTCTTGTTAATTTTTTGCGCCAAATTAGCATTGCTAGACGGGAAACCAGAACAGAAAATTGTTGTTTTGCACAGCGATTTGTAAATTTTCAAAAACTTGTTTTCTCTACTTTTTGCAAGTTAGCCTATATGACTCAATATGAGTTTAGACGTTTTCACCACTGATAGGACTATGGACACTTTAAAGGCCGCTTAGCGGCTCGCACTTTGGTATGAAATTTATTATGATATCTTGACGGATAGCAAAACACATGCGAAAATCATAAATAATCGAGCACTATTTATTTTGCATAAAAAACGTCAATCAGTCATATTTTCATGACGTCATGGAAAAAGAAGGATTTGTTCCATAGTTAAAAGAAAATCATTTCGTAATTTAGAAAATGCTGCTATTCTTGATCATTGTTCTTTTTACATGAAAACTGAGAATTTTGGTTTTGTCCTATTCCAAATTTAATGACGTCACGATGTTACGCATACGGCTGTCTATCCTTTGCATCTATTCCCTGATATGAACATAATTCGACAACATTTGAGCCGCGACACGACAAAACCAACATAATGGCATGTGCGCTCAGAAAAAACCCAGAGGAGCCTTGGCATCTGGCCAGTCTGATCAGAGTCTTTGCTGTCCGCATGGAGCTACTTTAGTCAGTCAGTTCCTGAAGTGTAGTTACTCTTTAGATTTAGACCTAAGCTACATATTAAGCGCACAGCTGGACGGGATCCCAGGCTGATCTGAGTTTACGCTGGGCACACATACACTTTGTTGGTTTTCTCGTGTTGCGGCTCATATTTCGACAAAATGTGTGAGATTGTACCGTCAGCAGTTGACTGCAGGTCGGCAACTCGGACAAAAATAACATTATAATATGGCCACTTGTACAACAACAGCTTGTCTGACTCGGACTTAGGCAATTATCTTCGGATCATATAAGTACGGGTTAACTCGTGCTCTAGCGCGGATCAGCTCACATTTGATCGGCTTTATCACGTGAAGATCAAGTCACATTCATCTGAGTAACGATCAAGTTGTACTCAAACTAGGTTTGAACAGTACCTGGCATAAGAATACAGGCGACTGTCCCTCGGTATATAATAAAAAGATCCATTCCTTGGCACATGTAAACAGAGGACACCATGACCAGCCTGCGCACCATTACAGCCATATTATTCATATAAGCCATCATTGCTGGCTGACATCATACACGTACCATAGCCGTGTAGAAAGCGAGAAATCTGGATTTCACGGCGTGAGTTTGCAGGCTGATCTTGGCAGTGACATGTCCATTCGAAATTACAGGGCGTGCTTCCGGTACCTGCGACGGCAGGGACATCTGCGTCCACATTCATTAAAGTTTGTTCATAGAAAAGATCATGTAAAGCGACCGTTTCTTCAGTATCTTTTGTTTAGATTCTGAGGCTGTATCTCGACCTAGTCGTTTAGCAGGACAAGGCAACAGCGAGACTGTTGTCAACTTTATCATGTAAAACTTAAAAAAAAAAGAACTATTATGTTTTGCAAAAAAGAACAAGCAAATTCAACGAATTTATGTCCCCCGCCTTGGAAACTAGGTCTCCACTGTATATACACTAAGCGTTTGAGCTGGAAAAGCGGCTAAGTTAAAAATGTGAAAAAAGTAATAAAAAAATAATGTGAGGATTATATCCAAACCACATGCATATCTTCAGACCATGTTCAAAACACCTGTGAAGTTTCAAAGGAATGGGCATAAAACTGTAGGAGGAGTTGAACACACAAGGTACCCACTATCTATTCACTTTGACAGTAAAAATGTATGAAAAATGGCTAAGTTCAATTTGCGAAAAAAGTAATAAAAAATAATGTGAGGATTATATCCAAACCACATGCATATCTTCAGACCATGACCAAAATACCTGTGAAGTTTCAAAGGAATCGGCATAAAACTGTAGGAGGAGTTGCCCACACAAGGTACCCACTATCTAGTCACTATGATAGAAAAAATGCCTAAAAAATGACTAAGTTCAACTTGTGGAAAAAGTGACAAAAAATAATGTGAGGATTATATCCAAACCACATGCATATCTTCAGACCATGACCAAAACACCTGTGAAGTTTCAAAGGCATCGGCATAAAACTGTAGGAGGAGTTGCGCACACAAGGTACCCACTACCTAGTCACTTTGATAGTAAAAACGCCTAAAAAATGACTAAGTTCAACTTGTGGAAAAGTGACAAAAAATAATCTCAGGATTACATCCAAACCACATGCGCATCTTCAGACCATGACAAAAACATCTGTAAAGTTTCGAAAGAATCGGCATAAAACTGTAGGAGGAGTTGCGCACACAAGGTACCTACTACTTTAGGGGGACGGAAGGACGGACGGACGGACGGACGGAAGGACGGACGGAAGGAAGGACGGAAGGACGGAAAGCCGAAAACTATGTCCCTCCGCTTTTCTTCGAAATGGCGGGGGACAAAAAAGGAAGGTGCAACGGAAAACTTAAAAGGATATTGAGACCTCGGAGCATGAGCGAAGTTGTAAATACAAAATAATTATAAAACAAAGCTGTAATAATTCGTGGAAACCATATAAGCGTTGGATAAGTTCATAACTACTTAATTCAATATTTAAGAAAACATTTATTAAAGCAAAATGTTACTGCTTATCCAAAGTCCTTTTTGCTTCTTAACTTAATTGTAATGACAGTTTTTTTTTTGTCCGTGTTTTGGTCTATGTAAGCATACGCACGCAGAATCAGAGTCGGAATTGTTTACTGAGCGCATTTTTTATTGTAGTAGTAATCACTGTTAGGAAAAAATCATCTGGATAACAAAGAAATTAAAAATGGAATCTGTAGCACCCATCATGCTCAGAATTTCACATATTTTCATATATTCCTGCTGAAACGTAGGGTTTACTTTTTTGCGTACATACAGGCTGCTGTCCACAATCCAACGATGTAAAGACTGACCCGGTTCTACACATAGGAAGGCAGTCGTTCCGTGATAAAGACATATACTTAAAAGGAGTAGTTTTTGTCAAATGGAGTCAGTTCAAATATAAAATCATAAAATGTGACGGCATCAAGCCTGTTCCGGACTTTTTTTTTTTGCCTCATCTAAAACCTTACTAAAACATCAACTGTATCTTAATATATTCCATTTCTTTTAATGTCCAATTCAAAATGATAATGTACTTACCTATATCTAACTTTATATAAGATCTAAAATACCGAAATGAGAAGACATATCTGGGACAAGTTACCCAAGCCTGCATTGAAGCAGGTTTGTATGATCCCTATTTTCTGAGCGTCACTCAACATTTCATTATCGATACAAAAGCCAAGTGAGCAAGAGTCAATCCTGATCGGAGTCGTGATCCTAACTTTAGTTTGTAAATCCGATCAGCTGAGAATCTCACCTGAGCACCACTCAACTCCTACTTATCCCGTTGTACAAGCGGCCAATATAACTTTTAGTTAGTTAGTTTTTGAGATTAAAAACTTATTTTACAGAAGTTGGATTAAAATGTTATTGAAGGAACCTAAGACAAATCCACTCGACCTCATCCTTTGAAATGTGCTCACATTACAAAAAGTAAATAGAAGCACAAGAGTTGCTTCAATTTTTAAACAGCAAACGTCGTCTATCACATCTGTTGTAAAACTTTCACGCTATCTTTCTTAACTTTCCAACACTACACAATCATCAGAGTTGCCGGGATAATGTAGTTCTCAACTGCAATCAGCATCCACAAGAACATCTACATTCTGAGGAAGTTGAGAGTCCAATAACAACATTGAAAAAAGGTGAAGTCGCATGAGTTATATAGAGGATCTTACACAAGTGGTCATTTCATATGAAAATTATGAAACGAGCCTTCGGCGGGTTTCATAATTTTCATATGAAATGACTATGACTGTAAGATTCTGTTTATCATATGACCCTTAAAATGGGATTTTAACGCCTTCAAACTGAACATTATTTCAATCAGAAAACGCATTGTTGACATGGGCGTTGTCAATGACGTTACGTGTACGCGCCAAAGTGTTATTACACGTGTGGTCATACGATTTTTATTACACGACGTTATCCACTGAATAACAGCGACGTCATATGATAAATAAATATACCAGCAGAACTTGTTCAAGCCAGAGGGGAGATCGAGTTAGATACTTCAATAAAGGAATGTATCAAAGATTAGAGGACATAAGACTGACCTTCTCCATATGCTCAGTTGCAAGATCGGTGTAAAAGTACAGGAGTATGAACGGTGACAAGTTTCAATTTCCTGGGAGAGGTTTGTCTTAGCTGGGATTCTCTCAAGGACTCCACAAGCCTCAGCAGTCCTAAAAAGCTGAAGCCAGTTCGGACAGGTAACTGTATATCTCTTGGTACCTAGGTGACATTGATAACCATTTTTCTGTCAGCCTGTGAAAAAAGTGGATCTTGACAACAAATTTTAAAAAAAATCTTGACCTTTGAGATAAGATTGTACCCGAATGTTACTGAGCATCTAGTACAAAGACCATGTAACTTATGACGATGTGCGCAAAAAAAAGATCTGAACACCCTTTGTAAACTAGATGGTTTGGCCAACCGTCAAAGTCTTCTGGCATAACAAAGACCATCCTTTAGCCCAGCGGGTACATAACGTCAAAATTATGTCGTAGTGACGTCGATGCGACGTCATAACGTCACATCGATGTAAGGAAATGCAAACATAAAAAGATACGAAGACGGGACAGGGACATCCGTTTTCAGTATGAAAAGTGCAACTGAAAAAAGACCAGGTGGAGAAAGAATGTCTTAGAATCCCTCAGGAGATGATTTATATAAGCTTTAAGCTTTCTATCAGATCCTGCACCATATAACCTTGTGTATACGTGTAAATGTGTATGTTTTATACGAAGATTCATTAATAAAGTTTAGACCAATGTGGTTTTCCAACGACTTTGCAGATTATGGGAAATACAAAACTAAACAGTCGTCATTTTTTTTTTTTTTTTTTTTTTGTTTATTCATTGAAGTGATTTCAAGCTGAATTAAATAATTCGAGAATAGAACCCCAGTTTGGGGTACACGAATTTTATGTAACCATTTCAAACAGTATGCCATTGCAGAATGGCATGGATGGTAAAAACGTCATACCGTCGTTATCATAGCATCTTAGGGTTTCCATTTTTATATGTCAGCCAGCATAGTCTGGAAAAATGTTATGGTTAAATGACTCGAAATGGCTTGATTGCGTAATAATAATACATACTATTTTCTGTATCTGAAGGAATTTCATGGCTTTTAGATCATGAACTTGCATCATGTTAAATGCTTAAAGACACATTTTTGATTGCATAACACCCTAATGACCGTTTATTGGAATAGGGAGATATGAGATAAGGAATCAGCAGGGATCCTTAAGGTGGTGATAATCACTGATTTGGGACAAAGACAAAAATCTGCATAAAATACTCAAAATAACACTGATCTTTCCAAAGCTTAGCAGATGCCTTCTTTATGTTGTTTCTCATAATTTAGAATCCCAAAATGTAGCAGTTGTTAATGTTAAAAAAGTGTTTTTATAAGAGAAGATCAAAGGGTAATTTTCTGCGAATAAATCTGAAAAAATTATATCATTATTGAAAATATACTTAGTGCTTAGAGTACCTTGTTGCATAATGGAGAGCGTCCTAGCAATTATTTTTTCCATCTCTTTCACACATTATCAGGCTGAGCAGTTGAAAAAAGATGCAGTCTGTGTCCATTTTTTTTTGTCAAAACACACAGGTGAGACAGGTGATACTATTTTAACAAGGTTGAACAATTTCATCTACACACCACTGATCATGTCAGTAATGTATTATTTATATTGTAGGTGTTAACATAGGTATGCTTGCCTACCCTATATTTAATAAATGCGTCCAGTGTACATTGACTTTGTACATGGCTGAACATTGAGAAAAAGCTATCGTTTTCATCTGGTCTACATTACAATTTGAGAAAGAGTTGGAATAAATAATTGCTAGGACGCTCTTCATTATGCAATAATGCACCTTCTGCACTACGTAAATTTTCAATAACGATATTATTTTTTCAGATTTATTCGCAGAAAATTACCCTTTGATCTTTCCTTATAAAAACACTATTTTAAGCAGCATGCACGTCTATTTTGTATTCTTAACTGTAAAGAACAACGAAAATAAGAAGTCTGCTAACTTTCATGGAGATACGTTCCTTTTTTATGGTTTTATGCAGATTTTTACATATACCATAAATCACCACCTTAAGAGATCTTTTATTTCATACAAGTACAGGCTACAGTGAAGGGATTTTATGACACTCATAATCACTTAGATAAGAAAATCCTTTGATGTTGGGGACTGTATTGGAGGTGATTATGAGTGCCACCACTCTCATGTAGGCTGAAAATGTGTCTTTAAAGACATTTGAGTCGCGACACGAGAAAACCAACAAAGGGGCATGTGCGCCCAGCGCATACTCAGATCAGCCTGGGCATCTGCGCTTAAAGGGTACTCAGAGTAGCCGAGCTAAGGGTCTAAGTTAGCTCTCTTCGGACAGCAAAGACTCTGATCAGACTGGGTGGATTCCCAGGCTGAGCTTAGTCTTCGCTAGGCGCACATGTCACTACCTTGGTTTCACTGAACTGTTGCATAACATGAATATGGCACCTAATAAATAAGAATATTTGCTTTTAAGGTGAATGTATTTGGTTTAAACAATATTTTATTCAAAGATTTTATACATACATATAAATAATACAGTAAAGCAATATAGGATCTGATAGTAAGCGTAACGCGTATATGTAAGTCATCTCCTGAAACAATGGATACTGTAAAATGATACTGAATGGCTAGTTGTATGACACCAATAACGAGACAGATATATATATATATATATATATATATATATATATATATATATATATATATATATATATATATATATATATATATATATATATATATATATATATATATATATATATAACTCCCCCCACCCCCTCTCCCCACCTAATTTCATTGCTGGCCGTCCCAAGGCAGCATCTTGGTTGTTTTATGTGTTGTCTGTTACTACCTCTGTTATTGATACATTGTTTGTGATGTTAGTGCTAACCCGGTGAGCACTTACATGGGAAATGGCGTTCATATGGCTGCCGCTCGTGATTTCTTTGGTAGTAACTAGCTTCGTGTTGTCTTTTTCCCAGTTTGAGTTTTGGGTTGATGCGGAGATTGAATTGTGTCAAATCCTGACACTATTCATACTTACTTTCCCAAAATGCAAAATGTCGACGAAGTGCTTTTGGTTCTCCATTTTTTTTGCAATGAATAAACAACCCAAGACTGATAATGATACTATTCACCCAAGACTGATAATGATACTATTCATCCTATACTTTTAGTAATTATGCCAGCCAAAAGCAGGCCAGAACGTTAGCAATACAAAAGGTTTATCAGCAACAAATGAAGTTTACGCGGTTGCCTTCGCCAGTAGAGTTTGTATAAGTCGACCTGGTCAAATTATCAAAACCATGGGTCAGACTTCATAAACCATAGACAACCCTGGTTATACAAGATATGTTATGATGCGAAAAGAGCTGTTACGAAACGGAAAAGGGTCATAGTTACCAACCGACCTGATGACCAGGTCGTTAAGTAACAATGACTCTTTTCGTTTCGTAACAACTCTTTTTCTTTTCGTAACATCCTGTTATCAGGTCGTTTGGTAACCATGACTCTTTTCGTTTCGTAACAGCTCTTTTTCGTTTCGTTAAGTCCTTGAAAACATAGTAAACCAGGTTTGATAAAAGCATTGACAAATCCGAATTATTAAGATACACATACACATGAGCCCTTATACAGAGGTGTGATCAGGTGCCAGCGAGATGTAAGCATATCATACATATTATAATACACACGCCACGCACGTCTATATATCTGAGGGACCAGACAATAACTGAAAGCCCGACTATCACTACTGTCAAAGGGCGTCGTAAAAAAGGTTGTGAAAAAAGGCTGTGAAAACCGTGGTGAATTACTTAGTGACTTTCACCAAAGTTATCACAGAGAAGTCTCGATAGCACATGGAAAAGAACAGTTAGAAGACCGTTAAAATTGGTCGTGAAATCATCAGTGTAAAGACCGTTTAGAGATACCACCTGAAAACCTAGTGAAAAATCTGTGAAAACGCCGTGAATTTCTTCCATAAAAAATATACTATGCAAAATGTATTTAGCAAGTTTTTATGTTTTGCAATTTTTCTCATCACTCAAGTGCAACATTGGGCAAAATTAAATTGCAAGAAAGTGAACCGTATTTGGGGCTTAAGATACCATGGAATAACAGGAACCATCTTTAAAATCGATATTCGGGAAAGGCGATGAGTGCGGAAGGGGTCAGTAACCAAAAATTCACACCCATTAAAAGCAACGCAAAACTGGCCAGCATGTAGGTTTTTTGTGCCGTCTTTCATATCATTTTTATGCGCACTTTTCTTTCCAAAGCTATTGATTGTGTTAAAAATGTGATTAAGCTTAACGACTGACGAATCTAAGAAAGTGTCATTGACATTAAAACGTTATAAATCGGTCCAATGTGCAATGATTTACTGGTGCTTCAGTTCAACGGAGAATCAAAACCCGAGAAACAATTGGCTAAACTTAAAGATCACAGGATGATGAGTTTAACTGTGAAGTTCCTTCCGTGAAGTGCAGTGTAACTTTGAAAAAACGATGACATTAGTCTAAGATTTTTGGCTTATACTCAGTAGCCGGGAAGAACTTTCTTTCAGAATTGTTTACGTTAGCATATTGGTAGATACCAAACAGTCATTCACTCGAAAGGGGTTCAAGAAATACTGAATAGAAACGATGTTTTAAGACGAAAACGTAAAACAAGGGAAAACGTCAAATTTTCAGACCTTGTAAACCTCATACCCGTAGCATATTCAAACGATTTAAAGCGGGTTCCTTTATTTTAGCAGCGAAACAGCCGCGTCATATGATTTTGGCTTTTTCTCATGATCAAACATGTCCTTTGGATACGATGGTCTTAACAACTGATGTCACGGTAGTACAAACGCTGCAATTGATCATTCTTGAATTTTTTACCTGGCAAACCATCTCGGGCGATCGCCGCTTTTATCTTGATGCAATAAAGTGACAATTGAAGCCTAAAATAGTGGATCTGGCACATACAAAACAATTGCTAAATTTATTTTGCATAGTTTACTACGAAAATGCCGAATTTTAAGGACGTATGTTTATCAGTACATGTATATTAACATTCATATGTGTATTTTTATGGGGTGGGGCATATTATGTTTCCCCTTAGATGGCATACCGATGGGCATTTTCCATCGGTATGCCATCTAAGGGGAAACATAATATGCCCCACCCCATCATGTGGAAGAAATCGACTTATTTCGCGTCTTTGTTGTCAGATTTGTTCTACTGTTTGTTTTTTTTTTGTTTTTTTTTTAAATATCTTCAGATATCACATTTTGATATCAAAGCGAAACCGTGAAAATCATGAAATGGTCAAGTCCTCTGCTTCAAGAACTGTTCAATGAATAATAGTCCTGTGACATTGTCAGGGGCGTTTTTTTCCATGAAACTTTCACAGCTATCATTTTTTCACGGGATCAGGTTGAAACATCTCTCCAACAATTCACGGACTAAAGTCTATGAGTTTTCACAGAACCGTGAAAATTCACAGACTTTTCAAAGAACTTTCTTGGACAATTGTTATAGCAGTTTATGTTTCGGTGGGACATGGTCATCAGATCGTAGAGGCCGCATTGTACGAATCAACCAGGTCATGATGTCTCCCATAGAACTTTTAAAGTATTGACGCTAGTTTCACTCTTTCCATTGTCAGTATAAAGATAGCCATCTAAGTACTAAGTATAAGATAAAGAGGACTCTGTTGTATTCTTACTTTCAAGTTCATATGGATGGATAAGGTCAGTCAACTCTGATAACTGAAGATGATTCATGAGGATGTACTCACAGCATGCACATGACGGCGTAACGACGTCGTGCTGACGTCGATGCGACGTAATGACGTCGCATTGACGTTAGGACGACGTTGTTTCGCCGCACATGCAGGTATATGACGTCGTAACGACGTCGTGCTGACATCGATGCGACGTCATGACGGCGCATCGACGTTAGTACTACGTTGTTCCGACGCCATGTGCCCGCTGGGACTAATGCAGTAGTGGTTAGTCATATAAACATACCTAATTACCTAAGGGTCTAGTTTGAGAACCCTAACCGTTTGTGTTTTGATATTTTGCGTCTTTTTCGATAGTATTTAAGTAATAACAGGACGATTGGAGGGTGAAAATGAAAGGCAGTGTGCAAAAGAACCCGGTTAACGATTGAAAATATTTTCACCTCCAGCGGGAATCGAACCCGGAACCGCTAGATCAGCAGACATGCGCGTAACCCATTGAGCTACCGGGGCTCCTCTTACTATCTGAATATGAGGGGTGTAGATTGCACAGACAAATAAAAAAAAACGGTAGATGTGCTTGTCTAACAGCATTTTATATTTTTAAACTATTTCAGAGTTCGTTTATCTAGGCACGATGGATGTATATTGCACATACACATAACGGAGCAACTGCAGAAGTGCTTGTCCAATTCCGGAATTGTACCGATTTCTACTTTGCGCAGCACATATATATTGCACTGACAAATAACGGAGCAACTGCAGAAGTGCTTGTCTAATTGAACTATTGATGCCCATATTTCAGTTCATGAATATCCAAAAATTCATTTTTGGACATCCATTTTTCATTTTTGTAGAAATATTGGATAGCCATAATTATTTAGATTATTATTTCAAATTATGGATATCCAAAAATCGATTTATGGATATCCTTAAATTGATTTATAGATATTCATAACTATATTTTTATTTCCGTATATCCATAATTCGATTTTTGGATATCCATTATTCGATTTTTGTATATCCTCAAATCGAATTATGGTTATCAAATATTCAGTCTTATTTATGGATACCCAAAAATCGATTTATGGATATCCAAAATTGAGTTTTGGATAGCCATAATTCGATTTATGGATATCAAAACCTGTTATTTTTTAATATCCACTATTCGATTTTCTGAAGATCCATAATTCAATGTTGGATATTCATTAATCGATTTTTTGATATCCATAAATGATTTGTGACATCCAGTATTATTTTGTAATATCCAAAAATGAATATTGGATATCCATAAATGGAATTATGGATATCCAAAAATGAACTATGGATATCCAAAATTAGGGCACAAATAGTCAGACGGCGCCCCATAGAAATGTGCCTGTCTGACAGGATTCTATATTTTAACATTTTTTAGCTCACCTGTCAAGGTGAGCTTATAGTATGGCCTTGGTCCGTCGTCCGTCGTCGGCTTCGGCGTCAGCGTCGTCGGCGTTCACACTTTTAAACATCTTCTTCTCAGAAACCACTGGGCTAATTGAAGTCATATTTCATATGGAGCCTTATCAGGATAGGGAACTAAAGTTTATATATTTGGCCTAGGTCACATGACCAAGATGGCCGCCATGCCCATATATGGTAAAAACCTTAAAAAATCTTCTTCTCCAGAACCACTAGGCCGATTGCCTTGAAACTTGGTATGTAGCATCTTAGACTCCAGTACTAGAAAGTTGATATAAATGATGACCTTGGGTTGACCTTGACCTATTTTATGGCAAGGTTAAAATTTGGTCCCTAAGGGTTTTGAATGGGAAAATCTAAAAAAGTGCATTTTTCTGATGCTATTGTGCTCTGTGAAATGGAAATGCAGTCAATTTCAATACCTATAGATATTAGAGGTCAAGGTCGTTTAGTGACCTTGACCACAGGTCATTTGTCCATAGGGTGTCAACATTTTCAAACATCTTCCCAAAAACCATTGGGCTGATTGAAGCCAAATTTTATATAGAGACTTAACAGGATAGGGGAACTAAAGTATATACATTTGGCCGAGGTCACATGACCAAGATGGCCGCCATGCCCATATATGGTAAAAACCTTAAAAAATCTTCTTCTCCAGAACCATGGGGCCAATTGCCTTGAAACTTGGTATGTAGCATCTTGGACTCCAGTACTATAAAGTTGATATAAATGGTGACCTTGCATTGACCTTGAACTATTTTACCACAAGGTCAAATTTGGTCCCTTAGGCTTTTGAATGGGAAAAGCTGAAAAAGTGCATTTTTCTGTTGCTGTTGTACTCTGTGATATGGAAATGCAGTCATCATCAACCCCCATGAATATTAGAGGTCAAGGTCATATAGTGACCTTGGCCGAAGGTCATTTGTCTGATGTTTGTCAACATTTTTAAAGCACTTCTCCTCTGAAACTTCCGGGCCAATTTTAATTAAATTTCATATGCAGCCTTCAGGCAAAGATGGAAAGAAACTTCATATATTTGGTCCAGGTCATATGACAAAGATGGCCACAGTGCCCATAATAGGCAAAAACCCTTTAAATTCTTCTTCTCCAAGACCACTGGGCCAATTACCTTGAAACTTAGTATATAGCATCTGGGACTTTAGTACTACCAATTTTATATAAATGATGACCTTGGGTTGACCTTGACCTGTTTTGCTACAAGGTCAAATTTGGGCTCTAATGCTTTTGAATGGAAAAGGCGAAAAAGGTGCATTATTTTGTTGCTGTAGTGCTCTGTGATATGGAAATGCAGACAACTTGAACCCCTAGGAATTCTTGGGGTCAAGGTCATTTAGTGACCTTGGCTAAAGGTCATGTGTCTGTAATGTGTCAACATTTTTAAAGGACTTTGCCTCAGAAACTACTGGGCCAATTTTAATAAAATTTTATATGCAGCCTTCAGGCAAAGCGGGAAACAAAATTTATATATTCGACCCAGGTCACATGACCAAGATGGCCACCATGGCCATATATGGCAAAAACCTTGAAAAATCTTCTTCTCCTGAGCCACTGGGCCAGTTGCCTTGAAACTTAGTATGTAGCATCTGGGACTGTAGTACTACCAATTTTATATAAATTGAGCATACCCTGACAGGTGAGCGATCGTTGCTCTTGGGCGACTTGTTGAGAGTGTTTCGCAAACAGCCCGAGTTCCTCTGTGTTGTATGTAGTGTCTGCTTGCCTATGGTCTCTAGCAGTATGGTCAACAGAAAAGCTGCCCATTCTGCTTTCTGTTCTATTTTGTTATAAAATAAGTAAAAATAGATGATGCTGATGTTTTAGTTAGGGTAGCTGAATGACCACCTGTTTGGGAAATAGCTACTCATTCGGTTTGTCGTGCGTGTCTTACGTGAACTTTTGTCAATTTTTGTGTGATTGCTTCTTTCCCTTTAAGGTTTAAGAGCTGGATGTGGGATTTGATTTTATTCGTTCCTGCTCATTGCCTATGTTTTTACTTTATCCGGACACGACGGGTGTAGATTGCAAAAGCAAATAACGGAGCAACAGCTGATATACTTGTCTCATAGCATTTTGAATTTTTAACTTGCTTCAGAATTTGTTTATGTAGGCACGAGGGGAGTCGATCACACAGACAAACAACGGAGGAACAGCTAATGTGCTTATCTAACAGCATTTTATATTTTAACTCTTTTCAGAGTTTGTTCATCTGGGCACGAGGATGTAGATTGCACAGAGAAATATCCCAACAGCACTAGTGCAGATGTGTTTGTCTAACAGCATTGTATATTTTGAACATATTTCAGAGTTTGTTTATCTGGACACGAGAGTGTAGATTGCACGGACAAATATCCCAACAACTGCAGAGGCGCTTGTCTAACAGCATTTTATATTTTAAACATATTTCAGGGCTTGTTTATCCGGGCACGAGAGTGTAGATTGCACAGACAAATAACCAAACGACTGCCGATATGCTTGTCTAAGAACAGTATATTTTTGAACATTCTTCAGAGTTTGTTTATCTGGTCAGGAGGATGCAGACTGCACAGCCAAATGAATGACCAAGCGCAGATGTGTTTGTCTAACAGCATTTTATATTTTGAACATATTTCAGGGTTTGTTTATCGGCCCACGAGAGTGTAGGTTGCACAGACAAAAATCCCCAAAACTGCAGATGCACTTGTCTAACAACAATATATTTATATTTTGAACATTTTTCAGAGTTTAATAATCTGGGCACGAGAGTGTAGATTGCACAGACAATAACCCAACACCTGTAGCTTTGCTTGTCTAACAGCAGTATTTATTTTGAACATTCTTCAGAGTTTGTTTATTTAGGCACGTGGGTGTATATTGCACAGACAAATAACGGAGCAACTGCAGATGTGCTTGTCTAATATCATTTCATATTTTAACCTATTCAGGGTTTGTGTGTCTAGGAAAGCGGGATGTAGATTGCATAAACAAATATCGGAGCAATTGCAGATGTACTTGTCTAACAGGATTCTATAATTTAACATTTGTGAGAGTGTGTTTCACAAACAGCCTTAGTATTGCTTTAAGGTAGTACTTCTGTTTTGGTTTCTCTGTGTTGCATGTTGTGTCCGCTTGACTATAGTCTCTAGTAGTCTGGTCACCTGAAAAGCTGCCCATTCTGCTTTCTGTTTTGCTTTGTAATTTAAAGTATAAAATAGGTAAAAATAGATGCTGCTGTTTTAGTTAGGGTAGCCGAATAACCACCTGTTTGGGAAAAAATTGCTCATTCGGTTTGCCGTTCATGTCTAACGTGAACTTTTGTCAATTTTTGTGTCGGTGTTTCTTTCCTTTTAGGGTTAAAGAGCGGGGTGTGGGATTTGATTGTTATAACTCCTGATCATTGCCTATCTTTTTACTTTATCCTGACAAAAGCAAATAACGGAGCAACTAAGAACGTACTTGTCTAATAGAATTTCTATATTTTTAACCTGTTTCAGAATTTATTTATGTAGGCACGAGGGGTGTCGATCACACAGACAAACAACGGAGCAACAGCTAATATGCTTGTCTAGCAGAGTTTATATTCAAACTCTTTTCAGAGTTTGTTTATCTGGGTACGAGAATGCAGACTGCACAGACAAAAGACTGACCAACTGCAGATGTGTTTGTCTAACAGCAGTATATATTTTGAACATTCTTCAGAGTTTGTTTATCTGGGCAAGAGAGAGTAGATTGAACAGACAAATAACTCAACAAATGAATATGTGCTTGTCTGACAGCAGTATATATTTTTAACATTTTTTTAGATTTTGTTTATCTGGGCCCGAGCGTGTAGAATGCACAGACAAATCACCTAAAAACTGCAGATGTGTTTGTTTAACAGCAGTTAATATTTGAACATTCTTCAGAGTTTGGTTATTTGGGCACGAGAGTGTAGATTGCATAAACAAATAACCCAACAACTGCAGTTGTGCTTGTCTAACAGCAGTATATATTTCGAACAAATTTCAGAGTTTGTTTATCTGTAGATTGAACAGACAAATAACTCAATAACTGCAGATGTGCTTGTTTGTCAGCAGTATATATTTTGAACATTTTTTAGATTTTGTTTATCTGGGCACGAGAGTGTAGAATGCATAGACAATTAACCTAAAAAACTACAGATATGCTTGTTTAACAGCGGTATATATTTTGAACATTCTTCAGAGTTTGTTTATCTGGGCACGAAAGTGCAGATTGCACAGACAAATGGGCCTAACCCAACACAGATATGCCTGTTTAACAGCAGTTTATATTTTGAACATTCTTCAGAGTTTGGTTATCTGGGCACGAGAGTGTAGATTGAATAGACAAATAACCCACCAACTGCAGATTGTGTTTGTTTAACAGCAGTTAATAGTTTGAACATTCTTCAGAGTTTGGTTATCTGGGCACGAGAGTGTAGATTGCATAGACAAATAACCCAACAACTGCAGATGTGCTTGTCTAACGGCAGTATATATTTTGAACATTCTTCAGAGTTTGTATATATGGGCACGAGAGTGTAGATTGAACAGATAAATAACCCAACAACTGCAGCTGTGCTTGTCTAACAGCAGTATATATTTTGAACACTCTTCAGACATGTCAGATTTTGTTTATCTGGGCACGAGAGTGTAAGTTGCATAGATAAATAACCCAACAACTGAAAATGTGCTGTATAGCAGCAGTATATTTTTGAACATTTTCAGATTTTGTTTGTCTTAGGCAAATATTAAAAGGCAGCAAACAACAAAGTTGAACTTACAAATATATTTAGTTGTTGCCGTTGATGATTTTAATGGTATATTTTATAATCATTGATGATATTGTAATCTTTCGAGATTTTCAGTGACATAGAGCATTTATCTGTTAATTGCAAGTTTAATATTGAGCAATTCATGATAATTATAATGTGCAATTATTCTATCTAGTTTACACCTTAGCTTTCACACCGAATTGTCCGTTTAATTTGTGTTTGCGTGCGGCAGCCACATTCTGGTGTTAAGGAAACACCTATAAATGTCTTTATGATACCTTTAGTATCTGTCGTGTCAGAGAAAACCTTCCGCAATATGCACATTTGCAGTGGGTTCAGAGCACGTGCTTTATACCCTAACTTGAACCGGACCGTTTGATTTAAAAGGTGAAAAGTGAAATGTGCATGCCCTGACTAGACTGTGAGTGTGCAGTCCAATCAGGACATGCGCAGTTTGCATCTGTCTCAAGGCAGCCTTTTCATGGCGCCATTCTTTTTATCTGCGATTTCTCGCACTTCTGGAATTCTTACACGATTCCATATAACTGAAAGATGATTCCAAATTGTTCGCGTTGCGTGTGAAATATAGCCAATTCCCGTCACTTATCGCCTGAATATATAACTATTAAATAAGTCTTATTTCTAGTTTCTTTTCATTATCGATGGATTAAATCGCCACTTCTGGGCAGTTTGAATGATTGATTCGCGCCTGCCTCGAATTTTAGTACTTAAACCTTATGGGATGCATAAATACTTAATCAAAAAGCAATAGGCAAATTACCCTTGAGTAATTAGTATTGTAAGTGTACATTTTCAGCCGTTTGAAGACTATAATCAAAATATACATCCATGATCAACTTCATTTAAGCTATTCTGGCCATGCTTCGACAAAAAGTGCTTTTCGGCACGATTGAAGAGTGAAAACTAAGATCAGCTTGTGCAACCACTTAGTGTTATCAAAGTTTTAGCTTTAAGATATATAGCTTTTTCATGATCTATAGAGTGATATTGTGAACAAAGAAGACTTAAATCAGACTCTTCATCTGCGCAGTCTGATTCAAGTCTACCGGTTTGCATACACTATTAAATATATTTTGTCGCGACACTGCTCTTTTTATTTTCGAAAACTTTGCAGGGAAAGGTAGCATGGGAAATTATGGAAAATGGGATTTAATATTTTATTTAGAGACACAATAGCGCTCTAATGGCGGACATTCTTTTCCCAACAGAATATTAGCTCTTTCACAAGACAACTAGGGTATATTTATATCGCTATTTTGCATGTAAGCGTTGCCTTTCAATCGATGCTTTATCCTTTATAGTTTTCATTAGTTTGATTGGATTGCCTCAGTTTTATCACTGTTAGCTTTTTTGCATCACTTTCCGTTTTCAATTAACAATTAATTCGCACAGTATGGCCACATTGCTGTAATGGTGGCGCACTTTATTTTGTCGCGGATCACAAAGACAGAAGTAGTTCGCGGACTAATTGCCTAAAACGTCCCCATATGTCATGACGTGATGCGAAGATATAATATTGTAATTACTCTTTTCTTTCTCTCAAGGGGATAGAACTCAATTGGTCTAATTGACAGAATTTCTAGGTAAATTCATCGATAACTGCTTTAAACATTAATTAATTGGATTTTCTGTATTGTGGAGGTGATATTAAGCATTTCTTAATTACGTTGATAGCGTCGTAAAGCTGAGCCGTAATGTAAATATTACCAATGATACTAGAAGTATTTCAGAAGGGAATTGTTTTTGTTATTATTTAATGCTCATCTGATAGATGGCGATAACAGACTGTAAAAGGCAGAATTATACCGCACAAAACAAGTGCAACTGTATCAGAACTTGGTTTATCGGGTTGAATTAAGTTTACTGCGGGATCAAAAAAAAACGTTGTGCTCATAAGTCGCATATCAGTGTAATTAGGAAAGGCTACATTTATTTCGTAATTAAACATGACGTTTGTTGTATTCAACCTTGTTTTTAATTTTTTGTCCTTCATTACCTGATTAGATATTATCATCGAAGAAAAATCAACTTTTTTCATTTAAAACAGCAAAAGCATATCTCTAAAAACTTAAAGGTTTGACGTCGCCACATGAACGTGATGACGCAGCAATGTAAAATTGCAGCAACGCTAAACGACGGGCCGCTTCGACATTATATGTTGAGTTCTTTAATACAATGGAAAAAAAACCTGACGATTTGAAATAATATGTCACGTTTCAGAACGTTCAATAACGGCACTTTTCATCTTATTTAGAAGAACTACTAGCATCATTCAAATGAAATTGAATAATAATACGTATTGCGTGTATAGAATAAGGTCCAATTATTGAATAATACAAAAAGCCTCGGTGATAATTTACTTTAGATTTCAGTCAATTTGAATTCCTACAGCATATATTCATTTTGACAGATTTATACTGTTTCTCAAGTAAATGGAAATAATATTACATGTCCATTTTTCACGTAACACCGTTTTCCAATTTCCAAAAGAGCTGAAGCGACTCCGGCACGTCATCGCTCCATGTTTATTTACATGCCGTGTAGTTGACCCATGTTGTTTTAGAGCCTTTATGGAGACAACTTACCCATGTTTGCCAGAGATATTGGCGTCATCCGTCAATATTTCTCTGAAGAAGGGTCAAATTCGTAGCCTTACAGAGATTAAATACACGGAAAAATTTCCGCTTTCTCGATTTACCCGTCATGAGAAGAGATTTGGAACAAATTCAAACGCTTAAAATGATGAGCCGTTTTACTTTATTTCTATTCCGCACTATAACCAAGCGCCAATAAATCTTAGCGTTCACATTTCCGGCCAATTACGAATTACAATATCTCGCGTATAAATCGTTCCACGTGAATAAGTTTGGATTCTTTTTCAATAAGCTGTCACTCTACCATTTCCGGTGGTATAATTACCTCCCTTCATTTGGTGAGAACAAAATCTAGTGCTTTTATTGTAGTCGACTGTAAAAATTTCGAAAAGCGAGAATCGATAGGACATATTTGGCGCCTGAGCTCAGAAGTCGATCCCAGCCAAATACTACAAAATTAAAGACTGACCACAAATTGCGTCATAAATAGATCTCCAAGGCGATTGCATTCAAGACGCAGAACAATATCTTTTACAGTCGAGGAAAAGAGACAGACATAAAAAGATTTAATATGATACAGAGAGAGAGAGAGAGAGAGAGAGAGAGAGAGAGAGAGAGAGAATATGTAGAAACTTATAAAGGCATAGTCTAAGGTTTAAAAAATGCAAAAGTAGTGTACTTAACAGGCTCTTGTTTTCTGTAGCAAATTCGTCTCGTATAACAGGTAGGCATAAACCATGAATGTAGGCGACTGAAAGAGGATAGTATTTTAGTCAAAAATAAAGACGGAGTAAAAACAAAAATAAAAACAACAAACTGCAAACTACGGAAATATTCTTCTTCTTTCATGTTTTGTCCTTTCAAATGTCTGGTACATATAGGCCGCAACTTGACAAAACCAACAAAGTGGCCATAGCATGTGTGCCCAGCAAAGACTCAGATTAGCCTGAGCATTCGCCCATCTGATCTGACAGCGAAAACTCTAATCAGACTGGGCTGATGCCCAGGCTGATCTAAGCCTTGACTTGGCGCTGATGCAACTTTGTTGGTGTTGTCGTTTCGCGGCTCAGTTATGATCAAATACCGCCTACGCAAGCCTACTTTCATGATGCCAAATGCACAAAAATACGGGCCTATTCTCTGGTACCACTGCCATCTTGATCTGCTTCAATAACCACTTCTCTCCTATTATCAGACCCCAATTGTCTTTGACATCAAATTTCTCTTCAATGGTAATTCTTGGAACGTAATATTCAAGTGTCAACACTAATAGCTTTTAATGTGACAATTTCCGCAAATACCATGAATATATTTGCATATTCATTGTGAAGTTATTATTGTAACAAATGAAACAAAACGCAATAAATAGACATAACAAGTTAGATGATGCACAAAGTGATATTGTGTCAAAGTTCAGAGAGACGCTAATTTGTGGGCTGAAACCGTTAATGAACATGATAAAGTTGTTCGGATTTAGACAGTGTTTGAACCGCAAACGCCGCCTAAATCAGATCGACACAATTATGTTAAGGCTGAGTTCTAACCCAGCAGGCAAATCATGTCGAAATACTGTCTTACTGACGTCGATGCGATGTCGCATCGGCGTTAGTACGACGTTGATTTGACGTCATGTGCCTGGTGGGATGCTAATGCAGATCTAGCTGTATATAAACCGGAGTGTTTTTGTTTTTTGCCTTAATAAAACATAGTATGGTTTTCTGCGCAAATTAGCAAAGCCGATTGCTTATTAGGTTTGATGAGATGTGTAGTTTCTCGTCATTTTGTAAATTTTTACTTCTTTTTCCTCCTTATTCTTCTTTTCCATGATCTTTATTACTATTTTTTATTATTAGTTTGCTCTTATGACGTCGCCCTGTTGAGTTTTAAGGAAATAAGGATGGGTTTGGATGTGTCAAATCGTTTTAAATCCCCCTAGTTGTAAGGCGATTACTTTGTTGCAGTCTCTCATTTTTGCACTCTATTTTATATTGTATATGCAATATTCATTTTGTCATAAAAATTTTCACATTTATATTTCGCTGCCTTGGCTGCCCTGTGTGTTGTTAAGTTCGCCTTTACGGCGTAGTAGTGTGGAGCGACAACGCCCAGGAACTGATGCCATTAAAGTCTTTAGCCCGTTCTTGACACCAAACGGGAAATCATAACACGCAGCTTCAATAAAGTAGATGTAGTAAGACAACATAAAAGTGGATAGCATTGACAAATAGAAAAATAAACCTTAAGTTCGAAGACTACAGATAGTCGGACAAAACAACATTAACTGATTAACCACAACAAAAGCACGGCTTTGAAGCGTTTCTTTCGTTACACTCAAGAAAAGGCGAACCTTCCCTTTGCAAAGTCTACTAGTTTTTCTTTGATTACATTGTGTGGCAAAGTGGAACAGAGTGTAGAAAATCGGTTAACAACCTGGTCGCACGGGCTCCTTTCAACTTCAATTAATCAATTACCTCACCTGAATTTTTAATAGACCAAAAGCAGTTTTACCTGACCTTTCATAAACTTTCTCACAGTACAAAATACATGATCTTTGACATCAGTGAGGCAAAAGAAGCTAATAGTGTATAAAGCTCAGTAGTAGTACAAGAACTTGAGTTGGCAATAAATCGTGCTCTGTACGGTTTTTCATGAAGCTTAGGCTTAGACAACTAATACATCGTAGTAAGTTTGGCTTTGCGTTCCGTAATATTTACAGAAAACTTTAGGGGTTAATGACTTCAGTGACCGTTAATTACAGATTTTTTGCAGATGTCTCTTCATAGGCCCTAGGTACCGCAAACCTTCTGGTTTCAATTTTTAATGTAGTATAGCCGTCAAACAACAACATTATTTGCCGCCTTGTCTGCTGGAACCAAAACATACTTTCAATGAAATTCTTGCTGTATATGTCGAAAGGTTGATAGGTTTAGGGGGTAAAAGGTTAGTTATGGGAAGGACGGTAATTAATGTTGTATGAACTTGTGGTCAAACCCAGTTGCTGTATAGATTATTTGGCAATAAAATATGTTTAAACAAAAAGGTTAGTTTTTGCGAATAAAGTTTAATTTGTTATCTACTATTTTAAAAATGCTTACTTCATGCCTTTAAGGCATGAGGCTCAACATACTCTCGGTTACACCATCGATTACCGAAATTATGTAATGCAGGTGCTATTTCTTCCCTACATGTTTTGGAAATCAATACGGGAAGGAACCCTTAGATTCTTAAATCTGAAATGTTCTTCCCTAAAAAGCATACGTGTTTAAGAGCCATTTTATCGGAGCGTTTCAAATACGAGTATTAGAGATACAACATATGACCTTCCTGACTTTATGTGTGAAACTTTTACAAACTGGAGAGGAAACGGACATACTCGGTGCCAGGAGCTGCATGTCATGGATTCGTTTCTCCTGAAGAACATCGTTATGAGATTTTGAAAAAAAAATCTTGACTTCGTGGTATTTGCTGTTAGGTTGTTACCGAGATTAACTTATTAACCCAACGCATAGAGCTATGGCATCAATTTAGGCGAGATACATTTTCAAAGCTATAGAAGGTAGTTTTTAAAACGAAGGAATAAAAGTATTATGGCAACATAAACGTTTACAAATCATACTACCATATGCTGAATGGTCTCATTATGGTCACCAGTGACTGCAACATATTAAAACGACTAATGACGTATCTATCTATATTATGTTTTTATTGTCTTGGCAATTGAACTGATCAATGGTGATACCCAGGAATGGACACTAAAGTCTCATGCAAGCCCATCCCAGTTATCAGGCCGTGAAAAAACAGGTCCGAAAATCTTGCTCATCTTCCACGAGATATTTCTGCTTACATCCGTATTTCTAAAATATTCTGGTTGTTGGGGTAGGTGATGCTGTAGAGCAATCAAACATGAAAAGAGAGCTTATATGAATACAACGTATATTTTGGACAAGTAGTTTAATCTTTGTTTAAAAATACTTGGCTTCCCATCAGCGATTGTGTGACGAAATGAAAATAACCAGCCGCTGATCTAGTTTTCCCTTTACCTTGTAATAGGACACCACAGATAACTCTACAACAATCTTCCTCTACCTGATCCTCTTTCCCAGTTTCCTTGTTGTGCTGGTAAAAGCCCCGTTCTCACTGTCCCGGTTCTGGTCCCGGTACACCCCGGTGAAGGAAAGCCAGTATACCGTGATGATCCGGGACACTTTTTCTAAAAGATAAATTGCGTTCTCACAGTGCCGATGTTACCCCGATGTATCCCCGATACTCTTTCAGTTTGACCCCGGAGAAGCAAGCTTTATTCCCGGTTTAGCCACGGAGTACTTACGGTGCAGGACGGTGTGTCCCCGGTTTATCCCGGTAAAGCCCGGTGTGACCCAGGTTGTACACGGTGGTGTCCCGGTAACTGCCAGTACCGTTCGGTCGTGCCACGTTTATACGCCGGTGGCGACCCGGTGACACGCCGGTATTACTAGACACTATAAAACCAGGGCAAAACGTGGAGCAACATCGGTTCTCTTTAGTCTCTAGATCGCATATCTGCTACCGCAATGCCCGCAAAGAAGAAACCTGCGAAGAAGGTGGTGCCAGTAGTGGAGCCATCATCAGCCGAGGTTTCCAGTAGTGATCGATCAACTTTAGCTGGAAATGCATCATCTGGAGTCTGTTTCGGTTCATGTTTATGAGGTAATTCCTCGTGTTTCATGTGAATTCTCCATAAACTAAAACTACACTGAGTTCGTCTTGACGTTGCATATTATTTGATACATACCGGGGCATTTCACCCTGTGTCACTCCAACTAAACCGTCTTTAACCGTAGTGGAACTGGGGTCATCCCGCACAAACCCTGTTAAACCTGGTCAGACCGTTATAAAACGGGATCAACCGGGCCAACCGTAGTAGCACCGCCATTTTCCGGGTACAAGCGGGGCTTAACCGGCTCATGCGTGCCAGTCCCTGTCTCTACCGGTTCAAAACGGGACTATTCCGTTCCTCACCGGGGCTCTGCCGGCCCAAAACCGGGGTTCACCGGGGTCTACATCGCACAGGAATGCTACGAAAGAGGGACGGTAGAGACCCGATAGAGACACGGACGTTTCCGGAATGTGACGGCATCGCCCCGGATTAAGCCGGTTCTTGGCATCTTTCCCGGGAACCCGGGTTGTATTAAATATTTTAAAACAACCGGGGCCATTAGCCGGATCAACAAGGTTCATCACGGTTCGTCAAGAATGTCCACGGTGGCGCCAAGGTTGTAACCTGGTTCGACAAGTTTACCCCGGATCACTGATCCGGGATGAACCGGGGTCTCAAACCGGAACAGTGAGAACAGAGCTTAAAGTCCTTCCCTGACCACTCTCTAACATTGCCTCCCTGTCTACTCTCTAACATTACCTTCCCATGTTTTTTTTGTCCTGTTTCTTTTCATTTTTTCCTTTTCACTGCATTGTAACCCTTAAGGATAACCCAAAAGACATTGAGATGTATACAGAATCAGTGGTCAGTAGTTGGTTCAGTCTTCAATGGCTATTAGGATTTGTCAAAGAAACTCCGCATCAGTTTTACCTGGGATTCAAGATACATAATGTTCCCAGACCTTCACAACTGACCATGCCAAACCTGTCACTTGAGTTTATCATGTTATTCCTTATAACAGTAAAAGGTATCATATTCGCTGAAAAGAAGTATAAGCAAACTTCAGACAAACACTTTTCTGACAAGCTGTACTATGTTACCGTTATGGTAGGATTAATTTGCTTCAATTTTGATAGGGCTGTTTTAATAATCTGGCAGGCATCTGTCCAGACACTCATGAAAAGTTTGCATTTTTGCAGAAATGATCATATTAGCAAATTGTAAAGTTTAAACCATTATATCAGCTTAATTGGAAAATATATTTAGTCGAAAATTTCACAATCTGCTTTATTGAGAGCCTTTTCAATTAAGACTCAATAGAATTTTTTGTTGATCACAATTTCAACCTAAGTATTGTTCTGCTGCCTATGCTAACAGTTCCAAATATTCTGTCAGAGCATCAGATAATCTTCTGAGGAGGATGTTGAAGGATGTAGGAAAGAGAAGGTATCTTTGCCTAACTCCATCTGTATTTCTTTACCATTCTTTCATGCTGCACTGCACTAAGCCTTGTTTCATAGTTCTTTAGCAAAAACTGTCATAGAATTTCCGCATGCTGACACATGAAATTCAAAGTCAAACCCTATCAAAGTCTTTTGTTTTTAAATTTATGACGACATATTACAGATTTGCTGATGTTACTTCTCACATAGAATTCGGAGGTTCAAGATTTGTTCTGCAGTGCTCTTTCCACTTCTAAATCCAGCCTATTCTTCGGCTGTGCTCAACCATTAGACCCAGCGCAAAGCCATAAGTATAAAATAGAATGTACATAAAACCCAGACAGTGAGTGTCATTTTTCAATAAAATGAAAGAAAAATTAATACAAACAGAAAAAAATAAAAGGTAAACTGGTTTTCAGACACTCATTTTTGTTTGTATGCAATTTTTACATAGAAAAACAACTTTTGTGACTTCCTGTTTGCTTCCCTGAGCAACAAACCTCTACCAAAAAAGAATCTCCTCTTAAAGGTAGGTTCCTGTACTTTGGAATGCATCATAATTTTGATGAACTTTCATCCAAGTTGTTGGAAAGCACTTATAAAAAGGGAATTAATAAGTCTCACTAAAAAGTGTAAATCAAAAAAATATTAGAAAAGTTGTTTTGCAAGGGATTTCCTAACTCAGCTTCGCACACCAGTTAGCGCTATTTTTAGTTCTGCCAAAAATAGATAACGCCGCTGATGTCATGCTGCATTGCATTTTGGGATAGTTTTAACCCATCCGCCCTGCCAGGACCTCTAGGAGAGCTCACGTCAAGGGAAAATTGACCTTTGGAGAATGGCATCAGAAATCGCGCACTTATAGATAATAAACAAAGTTATTTTTAGAACTGGAATTCCAACGAAAGAAAATAAAGCAAAAGGGAAAACGACTATTTTCTTCAACATCTGACGAGTTTCTCAGTAGCACCAAATTCAGAAAAATAAGAGAATTCAATACTGCTCAGAAAAAGACGAAATTATTTTGTGGACATAATTGACATCGCTAGCCCAGGAACCAGGAAAAAATTAGCTCTTAAAAAGGCAAAATCTTTTCTTTACCGTAACCCCCACTGAAAAAAAGGCCACAAAGAAAAGAAAATAGCAGAGTTGCTTCTTCTAGAAACCTTAATATTTTATATGATATCATTTTTTTTCGTTCAGCCTTTTTAAGCTCAATGAGACCATTAACTTAAAGTGCTACAAACAAAGCATATGACTAGCTTCGTCTTTTAGAGGCTAACAGTCACGTGCTAATAGTATCCCTAAATGATATTTAAGAAATGAATGTTATTTTTTTAACGTTTACTGAAGTATAAACTACATCGGGTCACGAGCTAAGTAAGTGAATCCCGAAGGGGTTTACGTAAACTTTGCTCGTGACCCGATGTAGTTTATACTTCAGTAAACGTTCAAAAAATAACATTCATTCCTTATATTTATATTATTAAACGATGCTTTTGATCAATAAAAAAATAAACAAAAATAAGAAATACATATATAAGAATCGTTTTAAAAACATTACCGGCCGAATTTTGCAATAGTTTGGAACAGCCGCATTGTCACTGCCTACCAGTAAATTCCACCTCCTGTTGTAGATTGCACGTGCAAGTAGGCGTAGCGAGCTGTCACTCAATGTTTACTAGCCATTCAAGTACATGGCATGTTGTAGATTTCACGTGCTAGTTAGTGGGATGAGCTGTCACTCTGAAGCGCGTGACACAATGTAATTATTGACTTGTAAAAACATTGACTCCCGCATCACTTAAGTGGGTTTGCAGAGAGCTTTGCAGTGATAATGTAAATATTGAGAATTGTTTGCAAAGTGGAAAATAAGTAATAGGAGTTGACAGGTCAGGCATTGACTGATAGCTTTGTTTTATCAACAAAAACATGCTACTGTCAAATTTAAAGCATGTTAGTCTCATAATCTTGGTTCACAAATGTTATTTCCCCTTGACTTGTGCCGCTCAAATATTTTTCCTCAAACTTGAAAATTACGTACCCTAACCAAATAAAATTATTATTTGTTCGAAAGATATTGACAAAGCAGTTTTCTGATTGGTTGACTGATCCTCTTGTTAAGTGTTAGTGATTTATTTAAGTTTGTTGGGTGTAGGTGCTCTTGACCTTCAAATATATTACTACATTTCCAAAAATATGCTTAAAAATGGGGAAAATGCAATTTTGACTGGTAATATTTTGTCCTGATGCAGTCTGATATCATGGATCACCAATGAAAGTACAAACAAACCTGTAGTTTCGTATGACTTGTATGTGTGCTTTTTAGAGAAATACGTTTTGACATGATCGTCTGTATCATCACACAAATTTTTCATTCAGATCCAAGATATAAATTTTGCTGTTTGTCATACGTATGTCACAATTGCTAGCCCCTCTATTAGCAACTCCAAACCATACAGAATATATAAGACACAATTAATCATGTGGATGCCGGTGAACAATGAAGAAAAACTATTTTCACAGAGACAACCTATTTCCAGCAAAGGTAGTGTAGAAAACATAGTCATAATCAAGGCACATAATTTTACAGGGGTGTTTACCATAGCCCATATTCGCCTAAATCGGATGCAAGAAACTGCAACATATTGTCATGTTTGTATATCAAACTTGGAAATAAGGTTCTTGTGTTTTACGTCAGGATTGCAACTAAGTGCCAAATTGCAATCTCAGTAATTTTTTAGGACAACTATATTTGTCACTAGTCCTTAGTTGACCAAAACTTGCACGTAAATATATGTTAGAGTTTATTAATAGCCATTCCCTAGCTCATATCAGAACAGTTCACAGAAAATTTAGCAACACATGGCCCTAATTTGCATAGCACATTAAACATGTCGGTTTAGGGATTAAAATCATTGCATAAAAGAGAATACTTCATAACTTTCCACGCAGCAAGTCTGAAAATGTTAGGCGATGAAATTAATTTCTATATTTCTTTCATTTCATTAAGAGTTACATTGTAAATCCAAACATGTAAATTGCACAACAAGGTACCTGTTTACCGCTGTGAAAAATTAAGGGGCCATATTTAATCTCAACAGGAACTCGTTAAATTTCAGAATGTTCTTACCGCAAAGTCATATGGATCTCAAAACAACATATTGGACCATCCTAAAGAACCTAAAGATTGGGACACCTAAAATAAATTCCTAAATTGTCCAAAAACGGGAAAGTTTGGGTTTATTAATGCAGCAAATTGGCCAAAAGATGCAGATGAAATGGCAAGCAATGTAGACCCTGGTCAGACTGCTCTTTCGGGAGCAGTCTAATATGGGGCTTCATTGTTTGCCCAGTTTATTTGTCCCAATACTTAGAATTTTACGGTAAGTCGTAACGAATAATTTTTGGCTGCATCAAACACTAATTTTTTATGAAAATAAAATAACTAATTATTATCGTGCCGTCTCCTGCTGTGAATTATTATCAAATTGATAAATAAATGATATAATAATTTATTCATTATATTTGTCAATGATAACATATGCTTCAGTCTATGATGCTGGAAATGGATGCATTAGGCCAATTTCCAGAAAAAAAAACTCTCTTCAGTCTCATTCTTGCTCAACATTTTGAGTTGCAACTACTGCGTTATTGTTTTTTTTTTTTTTTTTTTTTTTTGGCTTGTCGAAAGTTGTATAAGTTTTGCCTCAATATTTATACATATATAAAATATGATGTTTAGCTGTATAATTTCGATATTTGAAATAACACCAGAATGACCTTCTGATATATAATAACCAAAATTTCAATTATATTGCATTCACATTGCAAATAGTTGCCCAGCAGGCACATGACGTTGAAATGACGTCGTACTGACGTCGATGCGACGTAATGACGTCGCATCGACGTGAGTACGACGCCATTTAGACGTTATGTGCCTGCTGGGTGGGAGAGTATTGCTGATTTTCCCATAAATCTTAGTGCTTATTGTTGTGACTATATATCTCGTAGTTCACAAATTTATATGGATACAATATACAATACTGAAGTTCACAATATTGTCACTACAATGTAGTTGTGCTACAGCTGGGTTTTGTGTGTTTTTTACTTCCAAGCGACCAATCTTTTTATTATAACTTATATAAGCTGTGAGTTCTGCACAATACACGTTTTCCCAAAATGCGGGACCAGCTTCAAAACAGACCTTGATAGACGCTCCTTTGAAAATCGCCGCTTTGATGCACGTCTCGCGCTGTTCTACAATGTCATCTATGGTCTTGTTGCCTTGCCAGTGCCCATATATTTTGAGCGTCCCATCAGATATTATCTCGTTCGCTTTTGCCAGGCACTGCAACTACAGAATAGCGGTAGTCGTTTTTCCCCAATGGCTGTTGTTTAATGGAACCGGCTTCCTGTAGGTACTGGTCTTCTAAGATAGTTCGACTCCTTCAGATTGAAATTGAGCAAGATAAATCATTTCATGCTATCAGAAAATAAGATCTGCATTTATTCTGCTTTTTTCCTAACACTTAGCTACATGTAACATTACTGACAAGTTCATCTTGCTTTCTAATCTCACACCATACTTCGGATCTCACTATCACTTTTTACTGTAATTCTTACCCTACGCATAATACTTAGTAGCTCTATGGGTACACAAATATATTGATATAAAGATAAACGTGGCCGCATCCACTGTTTCTGACTGAACGATATCCCGGTAACCATACGATGGTGCTTTCGAATTCCCTTCACCATACACATTACCCGACTCACCGATTGTGCTGGCTAGGAATCCATGACAGACACGATACTTGATGACCAGCTCGGAGAGGCTGATTGTGTTGAAACAGTCAAAATCTTAAAGAGTTCCTTCAAGACCAGAGCACACTTTCAAAAGAGGGAACATGGGCCATACCTCGATGTTTCAGCTATTCAAGCCTCGTCAGTGACTCTGACAATATCTGGTTAAGAAAGCCGGAGGAATTTCTTGATTTTGATTAGGCAGTCAATTCAAAAAGGATCTAAATGGTTAAAATCGATGATTTAGAATAAAAGTCTAAACCAATCAAAACTTTCTTTATTTATCAGAATATATCCCCTGATGTCAAAGGACAGAAATAAAATACAAGCTGCACTATGGATGATGTACGGGGAGAAGTTTACGGCCGTCACACGGCACAACATCAGCTGCTGTGAAGTCAAATTAAAATCTTAAAGGATTCCTTCAAGAGCAGAGCACACATTCAAGAGAATGAACATGGGCCATACTTCGAAGTTTCGGCTATTCAAGCCTCGCCACTGACCCTGACAATATCTGGTACGAAAGCCAAAGAAAAGCATACTGAAATTTCTTAATTTCAATAAGGCAGTCAATTCAAAGACTGGTTAGTATCAAAAAGGATCCAAATGGTTAAAAAGCGATGATTTAGAATAAAAGTCCAAACCAATCAAAGATTTCTGATTTCTCAGAATATATATCCCCTGGGGCCGTATTCATAAAACGACTTAAGTCGTTGCTATGCTGTTGCTAAGGCTAAATTTGTTTGAAGGAGATTCCCTACAACTATGAAATTTGCTCTGGAGGAACAGTCTTACAAAGACTGTTCCTCCAGACCAAATTTCATAGCTGTAGGGAATCTCCTTTATAGATATTCAGCCTTAGCAACAGCATAGCAACGACTTAAGTGGCTTTATACATACGGCCCCAGATCTCAAAGGACAAAAACGTAATAAAATCTGCACAATGGATGATGTACGTGGAGACGTTTATAAAAGTCTCTGCTCTTCGCGTGGGTGTTTTAAGCTTATTGAGCCGCGACACGAGAAAACCAACAATGTGGTTGTGCGCCCAGCGAAGACTCAGATCAGCCTGGGCATTCGCCCAGTCTGATCAGAGTCTTCGCTGTCCGCATGGAGGTAGCTTAGGCCTTTAGTTATCCTTTAAGCACTTAGCGAAGAGTCTGATCAGACTGGGCGGATGCCCAGGCTGAGCTGAGTCTGCGCTGGGCGCACAACCACATTGTTGGTTTTCTCGTGTCGCGCTTCAAATGTTCTCTCGCGATCAAAACGGTTCGAGTGCAAGATCATGCAAACAAATTATTACACTGCCACAAACGGGATATTTAAAGAAGTTTACCACCCATATCCTGGTCCATATCTTGGTAAGTCTTTTGATATTGTAGGATTCTACCACCCTTGCAAAACGCAAACTTTAATGTAGTGGGCAAGGTCTACGTTGATAGGGGTGTTATAAAAGCTCGTGGATTATCTCCTCGTATCTCCTCGTACAGGCGGACAAACCATGGTACAATTGTTACATCCAGGGAGCTTTCAGAGAGCTTTTGTCTTTTCCTTGATGACCTAGCTCGACACACGGATAATAAAGCACAAAGTTTCTTTGAACCCTGGGAGTGAGCAATTGATATGGGTTTTACGGCACATCAGCACAAAAGGCTATTTCGCGCCGAATTGAACCCTTTGAAGAACTACCTACTGTTTTAAGGGAAGAGAAGGACTTTTAGTGTTGCTTCAAATCTTCCTGGTATCGGTGATCAAAAACAGGCTTTTCCGAGTCGGTCTTCATAGTTTGACTGAAGATGGTTAGTTACATACTTAAAATTTAGATTATTATTCTTTGCCTTACTTAGTGGACCTCTATATTTCTGCTTTGCTTTCGCTGCTTCTCACTATAACAGTTGAAATTTAACTATAGAATAAGTTGTCACTATTCTGCCAGAATGTATTTCTTCAAAATGAGAGCGTCAAAAGAAGGCTGGAAGGAAAATAAATAATGTGCGTCATATTCTTCTGGAACAACTGTATCCTCTTGTGTACTTTACTCTCCTCTGCCTTTAATGTCATCAACTTCTGTCTTGTTTTGCCTGCTTGACAACTGGATATTATTCGACTGAGCTTCATTTGTGTCTTGTATGTCATTTCCCTGTTTCACTATAAACCTGTTTGTTGATTTTATGACTTCCTGTACAAGATGTCAAGGCAAGGGGTAATTCTGTTTCTTTCACTTTTTGATACATGTAATTTGTTTTCTTATACATATGATGTTCTTTCTATGAAAACAGTTTCTGGATGAAATTCATAATTATAAAGGTATTATTCGTTTTCTATCTCCGCACCAGTGTGTACCCTTCTGTTTACTTGCTTCAGAATGTTTGCTTGGGATGGCGGTTGATTTCTATCCTGTCCTTCAGCCATTATTTGTGTTGCTGAAATAAAGTTCAAAATAGCAGAAGAACAAAACCATATAACAGGACTATCTGGGCTCTTATCGACCCTTTCTACTCAAAAGGAGCGCAGAACTCACGGTGACATCCAGACAGCTCGTAATATGGTTGAAATAAAATGGTTAAAAAAAAGTAAAAAGGTGCGCCGCGGTCGCATGGTTAGAGTCCCTCGGCTATCGTGCTGAAGGTCGCGGATTTGAATCCCCAACGGGCCAGTTGATAACTGAAAAACTGTCATTGTCGACCCAGCAGTGCATGGGTAACATTCTCTAATCGAGTAAGGCTAAATTCTGCGAAAGAAGCGGAATAGGCTTCGCCTTTCATATACCATGCCCAAAATGCGGTGGGCTCTGACACCTAGTCCCCCTCTGCCCCCCCCCCCCCTTCTCCCTCACCCGGCTACGTAAAACCTTCACATATATCTTTACTTTTAAAAAGTGGTGTTAAATTGAAAACGAACACACTCTTCTCTTGAAGACTCGTCTGTTTTATCGACCTCATACTGTGATTACGATTAGTCTTTTAATTTAAAGCAGAGCTTCTAGCACCAGTACTTGTATTTTTTAAAGATCAGATGTGTTCATGTGGTCAGCTATCCAGCTCATAACTATTTCATCTTTATAATTGTGATATAAGACCTGTTAATGCAAAGGCAATGTGTGTTTAGTTTGTGCAATTCGTTTTTCAAATGTATGACAAACGGGTAACAATCGGCAAAACGATTAATCCTTTTCAGGCCAAGATTTATTTCCCGTTCACATGCTCTTTACAATGGAACTTGTCAGGGCTAAACAGTAAAACATCTATGCCAGACCCCTTTAATGAAGAAGCAGTCTGATGAGGGCCTTTTCAGAACTTTTTTATCTTCACTGCAGCTGGTGTTGAGTGCCGTGTGTCGCTCATAAAACCTATCATAGAGTAGATTATATATTTTCTCTGGACTTCGAGATCGTTGAGTCAATTTGGAGTCATTCTGAATATATATAGACTTTTACAAACATATGAGCCGCGACACGAGAAAACCAACAAAATGGTTGTGCGCCCAGCGCAGACTCAGATCAGCCTGGGCATCCACCCAGTCTGATCAGACTCTTCGCTAAGCGCTTAAAGGGTAGCTAAGGGACTAAGCTACCTCCATGTGGACAGCGAAGACTCTGATCAGACTGGGCGGATGCCCAGGCTGATCTGAGTCTGCGCTGGGCGCACAACCACATTGTTGGTTTTATCACGTCGCGGCTCATATATTGTAGGGTTTGCACTAGATGCTAATAAGCCGTCGGTTTCATTAAACATCGGTCGAACAAATCTTCCGAAACTGAGTCTTAAGCAGTTTGTCGCAAAATTCCATAAGGGTATTTTCATAGTTTTTGAACAAGGGTTATAACTCCCAAACCCAACTTCTGAGAAATCAGAAATTTTTGATTGGTTTAGACTTATATTCTAGATCATCGCCTCTTATTCGTTTAGACCACTTTCGATACTAATCAGCCTTTTAATCGACTGCCTTATCAAAATTAACAAAATACAGTATGTTTTCTCTGCCTGGTTTTCGACACCAGATTATACCAGGGTCACTGATGAGGCATAGCCGAAACTTCGAAGTATGGCCCATGTTCCCTCTTTCGAATGTGTTCTCTGCTCTTGAAGAAACTGTTTTAGATTTTAATTGGGCTGATATCTAACGGCGCTTCATTTTACAACGCATGATCATCTCATTTCACAACAGCTCGTAATGACAGAGGACCCTTAGTCCAATGCAAAAGGGACGAGTCATTTATTATCACGTGGGAGCCGGGTACATTTAGGGGGGCGGATTTTTGTTTGATAATGTACTGGGGGGTTGGAAATCTATAAGCCTCGGAGCAGCGGGGGGTCATATATTTTATTAGGCATATTGGGGGGGGGGGGCAGAGTTCTTTCATCAGTTTTCATTTTTGAAAATGTCTCAGCTTCTGGGGGGCTTCGCCCCACAAACCTCCATTAATCCTAACATTTCAGACTCTTTTCTTTCGAACTCAAAGATTAAAGACATTTTTGGAAACGACGCAAAAAAATTGGACAGCTTCATATCCAAGAAAAGGATTTTTTTATTGATTTACTAGAAGAACCGTATGAAGGTGTCTATAAAATCATGTCGAGTAGATGATTTTGTTCTCAATTAAATTTAATGCCTGCGTTTGTGATATCAGCTGTCAAGGTGCCTTTTCATTAGCAAAACTACTGTGGCCTCTGGGGGCTGCGCCCTCAGACCCCCGCCTCTCAGAAGCCTAATTAATATTATTAACAGTTATAATTATAAGCATTCGACAAAAAAGATTCCAGCATGGCCATAAGCAGAAGAAAGAGCAAGAAATGCAGACAAAATTTAAACAGACCATGATTAATTAACCTGACCTGTTTTGTGTTAGAACAAGAAAATGTTTTTTTGTGTTACATACAGGCTTTGATTGAGGTCAGTCTGACATAAAATAGGTAATATGGTGTGTGTGTGTGTGTGTGTGTGTGTGTGTGTGTGTGTGTGTGTGTGTGTGGTAACTTGGGGTGGAAGATGGGGGGTCATAAAAAATTTTGTCACCTATCTGGGGCGGGGGGGGTGGGGGTGGGGGGAGGTCGGAAAATAATTCTAGTGAAACTGCGGGGCGGAGGGGGGGTTGGAAAAGTTCTGGTGAACCATATGAAAATGTAACCCCCCCACCTCCCGACCCCTTCCCCCACCTAATAATTAATATTAACTGAAAGTATTTCGCGAAATTTGCCTTTCAATGAGCCACGTCAGGCAAGCGCGAACACCTGAGACTTAGATCAGTATGTCCATCTCGGAATGATCGGGATCTTCTCTAGATCTATCTCTTGTATATATTCCTCGAAATTTGCAGAATGTTGACGTGCACAGAGATGTTCATGGTTAGCTTGTGTGATCGAAATTTATATCATAATGGCACATTTTCTAGTGTCTTAGATCTTATTGCAAAATTGAAACAATGAAGGTGTCAAATCATATCTTTTGAACTGTTCATGCAAGTAAATTAAAACAATAAACAACAATGAACAGTTAAGAGAAATTTTACACAAAACAGTTTTAGCTTAAAATCTGTAAGACCAAAATGTAAATATGAGATATACATGATCGATGTTTTATGATATTATTTCCTCTTACGTAAGTACATTTATAAGTTATATTATTGAATTATAATATATTTTGTCCGGTTGATTGATTTTCGCTACATACAAATCTTCAGTGGAATAGTAATTATTGGACAGACCCGGTGCCAGGAGATGCAGCTGAGCCTCTTTGAGACCACCGTTGCGAGAATGGAAACAACAACAATTTTATTAAGGCAGCTAGAGGAATACAACTTTAACGGACTGGATTGATCATTTCACTTTTCTAATGCGTTTTTCCAACGCGTTTGCTAATTATATTCCCGCTTAAAAAGAAAAATGTGTGTGTGTGGAGGGGGGGTGTATACTGGTTTACATCTGTCCGTAGTTCCGTCTGTCCTTCCTTCCGCCCGTCCGTTCTTCCGTAACACAAGTTCGTCAAAGCTACCTCCTCAACCGTATAAGATAGAAACTTCATATTTGTTATTCAGGTTAACAACGACAAGCTGTATCGTAGGATGGAAAACAGGCCTTCTCCGATATGATTAAAAGTTCATATTTGCTATACAGGTTGACAGCGACAATTTGTATCGCGGGATTGAGAACCGGCCTTCTCCTGTTTGTTCTTCAATGTATTTGTTCACAGTGCAGTGCTGTAATTATTCTTAAAAGATTTCTCAGCAACTGTTCAAGGGAGAAGGCTCATATGTGGTATACGAGTTGACAATGACATGTTGTATCATGGGACAGAGAGATGGCCTTCACCTTTTGTTCTTCCCTGTATTTGTTTAATTTCCTTCCTCTCCGTGCATTCAGTACTGTAATGTTTTGTAAAAGATTTCACACATGGCTAACTTTCCACGCCACTGTTTAAAAATCGATAATCGATATTCGCGAATCGAGCAGGTAATGAAATACACTACGAGATATGGGCGAGTCATCTTTTCCTTATTTTATTTTTCCTTATATTCAAATCCATTTTTCCGTGTTCATTTCGAAAACCGCATTAATTTGCGAACAGCCTGATATAATTTTTGAAAAGATTGCGTAAGAAATACCGCGGTCATTTTTAGTTTAAGTCGACTACCCTCAAAATGTATAGAATAGATAGTAAATCATGACTTTTTTACTGCGTTGCTCGAAGTTTTTACCCGCATATGTCTCTTTTTTCATAAAATGAAAATTTTCCGTGTTTATTCCGAAAACTACAATTATTCAGCATTTCACTGATATCATTTTTATTGAAATAGGAAGTAAAACAGTGCGGTCATTTTACATTTTCGATCAGCACCCTTATTTTCTATGCTGGCCGCAAATATCCAACAGAATTCACACATTACTCCAGGTGGCGTAGAAAGTTGCGGACGATCAACTGTTTAAGGTAGATGGTTCAAATTTCTGAGTTGACAATGACTTCTTGTATCGTGGGGTAGAGAACGGGCCCTCTCTTCTTATTGTTTCCTTTTCCTTTTTTTTCTCTCCACATTATTTTGTCAAAGATATCTCCACAAACAAATAAGATTGAAAGGTCATATTTAGTACAAAGAATGACACGACATCGTATTTTTATAACATATTTCCGCTTATTATTCCATGTATTTTTTTTCATTTTTCATCAATCAATGCTGTGTACAGTGAAACTTTTATAGCAGATTTCTCGGCAATTGTTCATCAAAGACTGCTCAAACATGTTAGATTTGTTTATTTCATGTTTTGTTTTCTTCATACACACCATGTATATTGGAAGCGCTACAGCGGGTATTAGTCAATTTTTCTGACAGTTCTAGTTTCTTTTAGTTTTACTTATTTAGTGATAAACTAATTTTGATGATATCAGTCGGTATACATGTATATGCAAGAATCTATTTATGGTTTATCTTATGCAAAATGGGAAGGTTCTGATCCTCGTGTCGGCTATTTTCTGACGGAAAAGGTGTAGATGGGTTTGTCTACGTCTTGCCATCTTCACAGAGTATAATCGATTCCGCCAATTTTCGCTTCCTGCAGAGATTGTCCGTCATATTTGGCTTCCGCCGAGACTGTCCGAGAACTCTTGCTTCCTGCAGGGACTACTGTCCTCGAAAAATGGCGTCCTGCCGAGACTGTCCGCGTGCTTCGGCTTTTCTGCCGAGAGCCTCGGCAGGAAGCAGAATCACGCGGACAGTCTCTGCAGGAAGCCATTTATCATGTACAGAAGTCTCGGCAGGAAGCAAGAGTTCGCGGACAGTCTCTGTGGAAGCCAAATATGACGTACAGTCTCTGCAGGAAGCGAAAATTGGCGGAATCGATTATACCCTGTGATCTTACTGGCTTACCTGTGAGCAAGCTAGCTTACATTTTTGTTTATTTTTTCAGAATTCGACGGCCATGTCGCAGTTGAGAAAGCCATCTCTGTGTCTGTTTATACTGTTTGTTTTCACTGAGATCTCCAACCGACCAACACAGCAGACCAGCCATACGATAAGTAAGCAATATAGAAATGTATTGAAGCATAATGTCGGGCCTAAGGTTGAGGGAGGCGGGACTTGGGCCTACACATGAACAGACTAGACAAAACCGCGTGCGTGCGTGTTTTGTTTTTGGTTGTTTGCTTTATTTCTTCAAAAAGATCCATATTACAAAGGACAGAAAGACCTCTGACAGTTATAATGTAAATTTGCTTATAAAATAAGTCAAAAATAAAATTTTGACATATCCAAGAATTTCGCTTGAAATTTGTTAGACCCAACTTAGTCTGGAGGAATGATATCTTTTTTTCAAAATCACTGTTAAAGTTCCTTTATGGCAAATAAGTCTACGTATTAATGTCAAATACTTCAATTTTTGCTACCCGAGGAAACTGCAATATTTTGTTGAAAAATAGATGATGTTGCATAGATGTCCTTTATGTTTGTTATTTTATTATTTTATATGTTCACATATCCAGGAGGTTTTTTAATAGTTTGTCTCAGTGCAGAAGGCTAAAACACTGAACCCGTATTTTTCGCGCGCAGCTTTGCAGCTTTTGTAATCAACAATTGTCGTTTACATGTATAAACAAATAAACACTACTATGTACATGTCTTCTGTGCTTTTGATCTTATTATTTGAGCCGCGACACGACAAAACCAACAATGTGGTTGTTGGCACTGCGCAGACTCAGATCAGCCTGCCCACCCGCTCAAGCCAATCAGACCCTTCGTTAAAGTATCAAAGTATAGCTAAGGGTCTAAGCTACCTCCATGCGGACAGCGAAGACTCTGATCAGACTGGGCGAATGCCCAGGCTGATCTGAGTCTGCGCTGGGCGCACAACCACATTGTTGGTTTTCTCGTGTCGCGGCTCATTTATTGAAACTATAGGGAAGGCCTAGTCATACTTCACTGAAGCGCGTTGGTCTAAAGAATTTTTTACCGTTTTCTTCTTTCAAAATTATTATCTTTGGCAAAAGTTTGCTTATCTGCATGTTTGGAATGCCACAGTACGGGTTTGCTTTCCTGTGTATTTGGAATGCCACAGTACGCCCCAAAAAATTTCAGGCTGTCAAAAATTATTGCAGTCAACAACTGTTGAATCAAGCAAGAAAAAGTGGGCAAGACGCTTAATTTGCTATCTACTTTTATGTTACACTTATTTCTACGCAGTGAAATGTTGCGGAATCACTTGTAATACATGTAGCATGATTTATAGATTTTCTTTATCTGTTTTCCCTACCCTTTTTTCACATATCTGCATTTTGTACATGCATCTACATTATAAATTTGCATGTATGTATGTATGTATGTATGTATGTATGTATGTATATATGTATGTATGTATGGCCAAGTATACAGGTATATGCAGCTATATGTGAAAGCATAACCTGAATATTTGTGAGAACATACGATGGGAGTGTGAATGTATAGACAATTTAATCTGGCGGTCTGACGTTTTAAGATCCCCTAGGCCTGCTGATTCTCAAGTGTCTTTCAACTTAGTCATCTTCTGTTGGCAGACTGCGATCCTGGACTGCGGCCCATGCCACTTGAATTAGAAGAGTGTTCATCTGAAAATTGTCTTGGCAAATGCACAAACGCCAAAAACCCACAGGGACTGGTTTTCGACATATGCTGCGTTGGTAAGTGACAATTTGACAATTCAGGTAGAGCCAGGGCTAGTAAAAGCATTCCAAGAAAAGGCCTGGTATGATTCGGGTCATATTTGTCCCCCATGTTTACATGGATTTCCAAAACTGTCTTCTTTTTCCTCTGTCATGTGGGCGTCATATGTTATATAGGCGTTCAAACCTTTACCCATGTATTGTTATTTAAACTTTCTACGTTCTTGTGTTTTAATTTGTTTCTCTGCCTTTTGATGTACCTTGCTCTGCTGATTTTGGTCATTTTTATCATTTTGGTGCATTTAGGTTTGAAAATACCTCATCCCACTATTGTACACAGCTGATTTTTAGCACAATAATGAATTTTAAGAACGCCAGCAATAAATTATGTTAAAAGCTGTGTACATTTATGGGATGACACCTAATTTTATACTTTAAAAAAACCTTGCAGCTTCTATGATGTTTTTCATTCATCTCAACATAAAAATGGCTGTATATCCGCTCAAAGGCAAAATAATCATATGAGCCGCGACATGAGAAAACCAACAATGTGGTTATGCGCCCAAAGCAGACTCAGATCAGCCTGGACATCCATCCAGTCTGACCAGACTCTTCGCTAAGCACTTAAAGGGTAGCGAAGGGTCTAAGCTACCTTTATGCGGACAGCGAAGACTCTGATCAGACTGGGCGGATGCCCAGGCTGATCTGAGTCTGGGCTGGCGCACAACCACTTTGTTGGTTTTCTCGTGTCGCGGCTATTATGTGGTTGTAGTCATTTTCTAAGCTAGAACACAAGGATAAATTCGGCGTACATTTTAATTTGATCCGGTGATTTTTTTGTTATGCGTCTCTAGACCGCCTGACACCCCTTGCATAGTAAACATGTGTTCAGCAGTGCTGTCCCACTCATTATCATATCACCAAAAAGACTATAATCAGTTGCTCTCAAAAGCTGTTTTAACTGCCGTACTCCATAGAAGGAAAACACTTTTTCTTGCAGATTTCGCTAAAATCATAGAAACAACACAGGCATGTCAGAAATCATGTTATTCTGATATCCAAGAAGAAAATACTTTTTTCTGTATGACCTCATATAGTAAGGTGATAAGCAACAGAAGCCATGCATCTTAAGTGAGGTCCTGTCACTAAGTCTATATTAAAAAGGTTCACGGCAACCCTGTATGCATGTCAGTGCAATATTGTAATTCGCTTTATACGTATTTTCCGCTTTCATAGTTTTGCAACTGTTCATTTTTTTATTATTATTATTATATATTTTTTTAGTTATTGGAGAGGTCTTCAGAGATCGCGATCAAGCAGCTGTCTGTTTCCGTTTTGCCTGCAGGCGGTACTTGTAATATATCAATGAGAGTCTTGCAGTTCTTGCATTCGTGCGTCAGTTAATTCGCGAACATTAGCGAAAATGAAACTCGCGCGAGTATTAAGCGATCAACAATATGTGGTAAATAATTTACACATATCTCAGTGAAATTTCTCAACTGGTTGTCTGGTATGAGTCTTTGCTGGTCAGATGCAGCCAAGTTACTTTTTGTTTTTGTTGTCGTTGCTATTGTTGCTGGTCCTCGCAAGTGGAATTATTACTATCTCAAAGTCTATTCTGTAAACTTATCTTTTAGCGTAGTAAAATGCGACCGATTCAATTTTGTTAGTATGACCATGTGCAGATAGACGACGGGGAAATATAACAATGAAACATTTCAGCCGTAAAATAACTACATTCCTTTTGTTATAGTTGTTTTCGTTCCGTTATTGGACTGTGAGATGTATCATCACGCCTTGTAAACGCGCATTTCCATTCCCACTTGCAAATTATATTAAAAAGTCAAGCTTCTGCAAACAAATCCAAAATAAAGCAATGATATACGACTTACATGCATGTAAACCATATCAGTAAACAACTTCAGCATTGTGAAATATAAAATGGTGGAGTTCTCACAAACCTCCTGAAAGTGGCCATACCGAAATTTCGGTATGGCCACTTTCAGGAGTTTTGTGAGAACTTCAGTTATTATACATCTAAGCAAATATTGAGCACAAATATGTCTTACACATATATGAGTTGAAGAGCTTTGTTATATTTTGCTTACTATTTGCAAAAGCTTGATTTTTTTCCAAGTGGAATGGAATTGCGCGTTCTATCAGGCGCGTATCAAGATTGAATAAACATTTTGCAGACCTGAAAAGGTACACGTGTTACAACGAGAGCAGACTAGTTGATTTAAGAGATGCCTGTTTCAATACATCTACTGGAAATGACTCGTCTTGCGAGTAAGTGAATATTTTATTATAATTTGTTGGAAAAAAACCTTTTATTAACTGAAACATTACGCAAAAAGTAGTAAATGTTGAAACAACGAAAGAGGCAAAACAAGGTCACTTTTAGCTTAGTTTAATAAAAAATAACGAAATGGAAATGTTAGAGCATATACATGTATTATTCTCTTCCTATGGTAAAACATGTAAAAAAAAAGGCCACATTGTTTACGATTCTAGCAATATCAGCGGTGTTCGTTAAATATCCGTTTTAAATACCTCGAATCTTATCCTTAGTTTTATTGTAGGCATTTCCAAATTTACTGGATTGTGAATAACTTTAAATCGTTTTACTTCGTGAATATTTTCACATAAACCGGAGAACGGTACTTTGGTATGAAACGTATGCCACAATCAGTTGACTAATGTATACAATCAAGTACATATACATGTACTGACCACTTGGTTTTAACTGATACCAACTTTGAAAATGCCGTTTTCTCGCAAAAAACATTTCGATCGCTGAAATTTTTTCTTTACATTTGAGCTGTATGTTCACAATACTTTGTATCAAAATCCAAGCTTCAAAGTCGCATGTTAAAGGGAACCCCAGCTTGTGAACAGGTGAAAACCCGTAACTTATCATTGGTATTGAATATTTTTATTATTATTATTATTGTAGGTCATTTGAACAGAATGTACAGTGTGCAGCAGAGCTATTTAATGTGGACTTTGACGTGTGCTACAAAGAATATGTGGATTTATTTACGATGAAAATCATCAATAGAAACAGCGAAAGTTTTGAACCCAAAAATTGTAAGTTTCGGGCTTGTCCCAAGGCGGTACTTTTGTTGCGGTTGCATTTGTTTTATGTTCGGTGCTGTTTAATTTATTGCGTTCTCAGTTTAATCCTTCTATCATAAAAATAGAAAATAGGTAAAAATAATTGTTAAATGTTTTTCATATAATTTGCTTAGTCCGTTGTAACCCGTCTGTTGGTCTAAATTATTTAGTTCAATAAAGATAGCTGAGTTGCCATCTATTTGGGAAAGAGCTGCTGACTCGTCTTATCACTTGTAATTTATTGTTTGTTGGGATGTCTTTGTCAATCTTTCCCTTTGATGTTGGGGATAGGGTTTGGGATCTGATTCAGTCAGTTCCTGAAGTGTAGTTACTCTTTAAATTTGTGAACACATTAAGTCTTGGTCAATTTTTTATCAGGAAGATCATCTAATATACAGGGCAAATATTTCTGTATGTTTCTGCTGTTTGATCTGTTGGTCGTCTAACTCTGCGTCACTTAAAAAGTAAGGGCTGTTTCCTTTAATTTTTCCATTATTTATTTAAATCTTTAACAAAAAGAAAAGCCTGTGTATTGCTGTTGTCGCTGATTTTCTCGCTTTTCTCGCTCAAATTTTACACTAGACAAGTTCAAAAACAGAAACTTAAAGATGTTCCAGTTCGTTCGTTCTTTTTTCTTTTCTTTTTTTTTTTTTTTTTTTTTTTTTTTTTTCGGCTGATGCGTTTGAACACTTGTTCTGCAAGCCTTTTTGGGATCAAGATTATCATGGTGTATGACCAAATTCGTTTTAAAATGTATGCAGCTACCATGGCACGCTTAAATTTTCAGTGCAAAATCCTAGTCCATGCGAAGCGCACAAAGCCTAACAATTGCTGCTTTATACGGCTATAAAGCGATTTCTGTCGCTCTAGAATGGCCCAAAATATCTAAATCAGTCTCATGAAATAATGCTTCAACATGTTTGTTTTTTCTCTACCAAAACATTCTTTTAAGACGGATCTAGATTTTGGGATTGTCTAGGAAGGGAAACAAGGCCTCGAGGTTATATTTTTTTCATGCTCAACTCAGCTGTGCATGAAATTTTACCTGCTAATAAGTAGCAAATAACTAATAAGTACAATTGTTTTCTTGCTCAGTTTAGATGAGTATGCAATTTTCTCTGCTTAGAATATGAAAATGCCAACATTAGTTGGCATTTTCATATTTGTCAGCAGAGAAAATTTCATGCTCAGCTGAGTTGAGCACAAAAAAAAGAGTTTATTACCTCGGCCCAGTCTAATAACCGAAGAAATACTGGTCAGAGTGTGTGCACTTTGCACGTGATTTTTCAAACATGAAAACACTTTTTTGAAGGTCCGTGTAATACAAATTACACAAAGACAAATGTGAAATGTCCATGTACCGAAGACACCGATGCCTGTGGTATAAACATGGGTCAAGAAGACATATGTTGTTTCAAGACAAGTTATCTGAAACAAGGTAAACTCATTTTGCTTACTCTAAACGTATCTTTTCTGTTTCATGAATTGGTATAAAATTTCAGAATTGCTTGGATCTTTAGAAAGCACTACCGGCGAAAGCACATGTGCCTAGTGACTTCGCTAAGCATTTCACAACAAAACCACGAGAGGCCACGAAAATGAAGTTGTTAAAGTTAATCATGAAACTGTCTGTGAAAATGTTAAGAGATACCTGAAAAGGACATGAAGACATTGTGAAAGACACCCATAAAAGTATATTGGTGCATATTGTATGAGAGGAACGGATAAGATAATTCAATTATGGTAACGGTAGTGCCAAAAATACATAATATACTAGCCAAAAGTTCTAACGGGCCACTTACATTTTATCGCTTTACTTCAAAGCCCCAAACAATCTTGCAATTTTATTTACATCCCCAAATAGGCAGATGTGTCAGTCAACTTAGCCTATAAAAGATTTTACAAAATTCTGAACTTTACATCCTGGATGCGCCGATGAACACAAGTACCCCCATTCTTGAAATTCACAAAATCCAGCATTTCGTCACAATTTGTAAAAAGTCAACATTTGAAATATCCAATTTACCTGAGCAAAACCACTTCATTACTAAAGCAAATGACTAAAGAAACAGATTTATGCAGAAATGAACACTCTTCCTGCATGACGGTGGTCGCTTTGGGTCAAAATGTTAAAACTTACCCCACCACTCAATGCAAATTCTTGTCAATTTTGAAAATGGGGGTACCCGTATTCATCTGTGCCTCCTGGATACAATTTACTGAATATTGCTAAACCTTTTAGTGGCGTGGTTTACCGACACATTCGCCTATCTGTGGCTGTAAATTGAACTGTGAGATTGCTAATAGCATTGAAGAAAAATAACAAAAACTAAGTGGCCGGTTAGAACTTTTGACTAGTATATCATAAACATAAGGCCTCTTCAGTTCTTTAAATTTTCTTGTCAGTTGTTTTCAAGTCGGGTAGAGGCAACACTTTAAAACAGTCTTTTTCTCTTGCTATACTTTGCTGCAGAATCGCCGTGCTCTAGTTCAGAAATAATTGTCTATTTCGGCATGCGCACAAGCACCATGTGCAGTAGAAACAACACTCCAAAAGGTAACTCGTTATTGTTTTTTCTTTTGTTTTACTTTGCTGCAGAATCGCCATGTTCCAGTTCAGAAGTAACCGCCTCTTTCGGTACGTGCACAAGCAGCACGTGTAGAGGCCGGTGCGCAAACACCACTGGCAGCGGTGAGCATGTTATGGAAGTCTGCTGCATCGGACAAGAGAACCTAGAAGACAACGAAACGCGTGAGCTGACTTTCACACCTAGTTTTACCAAACTGTCGACTGAAAAATATTCGAAAATGTTTTAGTTTCGGCGAGAGTTCAAAAATGTGGAGTTGCGAAAAAAAACATTATCGTGGGATGTGTATGACCTTTAACGAACTGAGTTTAAGGGTTTATGGGTACGTCCGCAATTTTACACAGGGCGGGGACAGTTTTGTGACATCTTATCCTTTGATAGCAAATAATTTGCTATAGGAGTTGGCCCCGCGATGGTAAAAATGAAAATGGCAGAATTATTTCCCTCAAAAGCGTATCCATTCACGACACATCAGTTGGACAATACTATCTGAGTTTTTGCGACAATGTGAGCCCTGGTTTGTATACGGCAAATGATTGTTATACGAAATCATACTTTAGTCAGATTTTTTGCTGTCCATACACACTATATAATGAAGCAGAAGAGTCTGCGTTGAAAGTGCCTGTAAAAGAAAAACCATCCCACTTGAAGTCTTCGCTGTTTGCATGTGGGCTATGACCCTTCTATTGTCATGATTGTTATAGTTTGTTAAAACTGAACCGTCAGACTTGATATAAAAAGTGAGCCACATCGTGGGATTTCCAACAGTGCGGCATTGGTGACAAGCAAAGGCTCTGGTCAGACTGCACATCAGTGTATTGTGATCAGGGCCTTTGGTTGTCACTTCAGCCATCCCAAGCCACCGAATCAACAGCGAAGTCTCTGATTACCCCATATAAAAGAAACAGCTGATCTGAATATCACATGACAAAATTGCCACACTGTTGGAAGTCACATGACGTGACTCAAATTATTATATATGTTTTTAGTTTTTGTACAATCTTTGGAGTTAGAATTTTGTGGGTTTGCCTCTTTTATTTCAAAATGGTGTACCCATAAATGAAGTAGCTCTTATATAAGATCTTTGAGGCGAAAACTATTATCTGAATTATCTGAATTACAGCACAACCACCTAAAGAAAAGGGCACACCTGGTGGGGCAATAGCAGGGAGCATAATAGGTGCTCTGGTTGTAGCGGCGGCCATCGGAGTTATTGCTTATGTAAGTTATAAGAACAATCTGAAATTACTTTATAACATTTACTCCTGCATCTATTTAAAGAAGAATTTAGTCAGATTTTATGTCTTAGTCTTAGTATCTTTGTAAATACATGAAATGTAAATGATTAATCGTTCATAGCTATTTAGATGACCAACTGTCCATATCACTGACATAGAACCTACGTGCAAGAAATTTGTTTGGTTTTGAAAACAACGTTTTTCTTTTGCATTCTATTGATACAGTTAATTGTGTCTGTTTGTTTCCAGTCAACTCTCCCTATATCGAAGTTAAAGTGTTGCTCAAACTACTGATATCTCAAAGTAAATTTTCTGGTTCCAGAAAATTTACTCTGAGATACCAGTAGTTTGTGATAACAGGAGTTGAAATATAAAGAAAAATAGGAAACGTGTTCAAACTAAAGCCATTAATATCAGAATGTACTTTGAGATATCAGTGTTTGAGTTATCGAGAGCTGACTGTAGTTATAATGGATTATTTTGTCTATGTTTCATTAATTAAGTGTATCTGAGGTCTAAAGGTCGGTGCGTATTTAAGGCAACAAAGACGAACAGAGAAAATGAGGCAATCAAGGTATGTAAAGAAACTACATGTACTTGTATTTCAGAGGCTATTTAAAAATTTGACACATATGCAACTCAGATAGAAAGTAGTCAAAGTTCTATGTTTTAATTTTTTACGCTGATGTAGGTATACATTAGGTGCTTGAGCATGGTTTGCGCATAGGGCCTTGAATCATGTTGGGCAAAAGAATACTGACTTATGAAATTACATGTACTAGTATTTCAGAGGCTATTTAATCGCCCGTGATTAAAATTTGACACATATGCAACTCAGATAGAAGGAAACCAAAGTTCTTTGTGTTTATTTTATACGTTGATGTAGGGGTATGCATTAGGTGCTTGAGCATGGTTGGCGCATAGGGCATTGAATCATGTTGGGTAAAAGAATACAGACTGTATTATACAATCAATATTGTTATACCCAAATCAGCATGATCCAAGCCCCTATGGTTGGCGATATTTAATACAAGATTCAACCACGGTTTATAGGTGTTTAAGTTGAAGACTAACCGGAGGTGGTTTAGCAAGAAAATTGGCTCTAGAAAATGCATTTTTGCAATAACAATTCTCGGATAAGGCTTAGTATGTAAGAATAAGCTTTAATCAGTTCAAATTTAAGCTTCATTTTGTTTAGGTTTTTTTCTTTTTTGTCTCAGTAGTTCATTATTGTTTCATGTAAGTGATACTTTTAACATTCTTACTTCCTTACTTTCAACCGAAAATGTAAATTATCATTTCCCAAGGACACTGAACCATGATAAATGTACTAAGCATAAAATAAAATCTTAAGTACTGGTGCAAATATGACAGATATAGAATAATACACATCAGGAACTGCTTAAATCAGATCCCAATTCCTATCCCCAACATTAAAGGGAAAGATTGACAAAGACATTCCAACAAACAATAAATTACAAGAGCTAAGACGAGTCAGCAGCTCTTTCCCAAATAGGTGGCAACTCAGCTATCTTTACTGAGCTAAATAATTTAGACCAACAGAAGGGTCAAAATGAAAACACAATCGCTTAAACAGCACCGAACATAAAACAAATGCAACCGCAACGAAAGTACCGCCTTGGGACGGTCAGTAATAACTACTGGGTTTGCTTAAAAAATAGTTCTTTCACTAACCGTCGATTTTATGATATTCATTATGCTTATTTACCTTCTTTTCCAGATGCAAACCCGTGAAAATGGATCATTTTCTGATATCTTGAAAGAAGGGACTGATAAGGACTGAATCAGATTTTATTTGGTCACTTGAACTCATTTTGTTCAAAATCACACCGGACAGGCAGCAATCGAAAACGCTCTTAAGAATTAATTATCACGGATCAAAACCCGTTAGAAACAGCGTTTTCGACAATTTGCAATCAACCGAAAACGCTTTTTCTAATGGTTTTTGATCCGCGTTCGACTGCATGAGCGTTTTCGATTGCCGCCTATCCGATGTGAGAATACATACAGTACACTCTGCAAACAAAGTTGACCCAATGACGACAGCGCTATGGCAATGTAAGAACGTTGTATGCCTAGGCCTGCTGGTAGACCTTAGTTACCTTGGGCAGGCAATTGTGTGCCGTGTTTGTTTTGTGCATTAGGCGGAATTAAAGGAGCTACAAAGTCTAATGACATGAAGCATGCCTTTTATTATTGTTATTGTTTCCATCTGAATTATTCCTCAAACTTATTGAGAATTTTTCGCAAAGTGAAAATTAAGCAATAGGAAATGACAGATTAGGTATAAACTTTACACCTTTGTTTATTTTGTTAACAGCATTTAACTGTTAAATTTAAAGCATACTATAGTATCAATCATGATTTTTATTCTAAAATGTTATCTCCCTTGTATTGTGCCACCCAGAGACTTTTTGCTCAATCTGAAAATTATGTACCCTTATCTAATAAAATCATTTTTCGTGGAAAATAAAATAACAAAGGAAGTGTTTTCTGAAAATTTGAGGAATACTGTAAAAACGGATATAAAGCCATGCAATGTGATAAGATTTATATTTATTCGTTATTTATACATTGTATTACGTTCATTCGACTGAATGAAACTAGTAACAAGCTTTGTGATATGATACATGTACATATTTATTTATTATTTATATTGGAGAGAAAGATAAGACTGCATACTGTTCTTTGGCTGGTTACGCACCTGAAAGCTGGGTGGTTTGCGTACCGAAATTCACCAGTAAAATCGTGGTACGCAGTGCTTTTGTGAGCACAGTGCGTATTGATTGATGGATTTATTTTCTTTTTATCAAATTTTACATTGGGCATGATCTGATCATATCGAAGATCGTTAAATTATTCTGTACCCGAACTCGGTGCAAATGTTATATAGGTCGCCAAAAAATGGGAAACATCCAGATTGACTCAGAGAGTGGAACCCAAGCCTTCCATTTATTATAATTTAGAAAATAACGCTTATTTTCTATTTTCATTGGTGACAGTTTGTTTCTGTTTCTATCATGCTGCCTACAAATAAGAAGTTACTAGCAACGGCTTACAAATATATTGTAGTAGGCCAGATAAACAATGATCTGTGCCCCATTCGGATTTTCAAGACTCTAGATACGCACTCTTTTGCTATTCTAATGTTCATTGTCACCCAACTGAAAAAAAGGTTATTATTAGCCTGTATATTATACATGATTATTCGTTGTCTGTGTTCGTATACATTCAGCCTAGTAACTGAATGGTGTAATGCATATTTATTCATTATTTATTATCTATAAAGTCATCGATACAAAGCTTTGTGATATGATATATATTTATTAGTTTTTAGCAGCTTGACATTGGCACCTTTTGCTTTAAGTCATGAGTAGGTTGCCTTTGATAGAATAAGATTTTATGACAGTGTTTCTTTTCTTTCTTTACTTTCTGTATTAAATGAAAATAAAAATATTTGTTGGGTTAGTTCCTTATAATACAATCCCTTATAGATCTCATACAAATTTTAAGAACATGTCTCATGCGTAACCGGCAAGTCCACTTTTCGCTAAGGTTGACTGTCCGTTTTAGAACAATTTGAACCTATTCTGCTACAGCTGACTGCTTACTGATATAATACATGGCAGCTTTAATATTGACAGAAGCTATCTCTGCAGCAATGCCATTATATAAATAGACCTAAATTAGGTTGATTTTACCTTCACTGATTTGTGAAATTGTCTGTCATCAATTTGGCACAAAGGTGCTGGCAGAATGGGAAATACTACTGCAGTCCCTGAACAGTCTGGCCTCGGTCTACAGTGTTTGCCCAGACATTCCTGTCCCAATATTTAGTGAGGTGGTCACCTTTTACAGATCATTTTGGAACATTTATTTGCTTGTAAGAACACAATCGTACCTGTGTCTATATATCACTTTGAGTGAAAATCAAAGTATATCTATGTACATGGTTAACAGGAAAATGAATAAGATGAAAGGGAAAAGATATCAGAATTCAATTATGTATATTAATAAGCATCAGTTCTGGAAAGCCTAAACTGCCATGGTGAAAGCCAGTCAACGAAGTTCTTATAGTTTGAAAACTGTTTCTCAAGACCTTGTATTGCATATGCCGTTTATTCAAGGTCTTCTGAATACCTGTTTTTATGTCCAGTTTCCACAAATATCTAGTTAAGAAACCAGTTCAAATATTTCAACAGCAGAGTATTAGCATTCGAATCATGAAGTTCAGAATTTGGCCTTTTCCATGCTCTCATTTTAACATTTTAAAGGAGTCATAGGATGGCTTCCAAGCATGTATTTACGCACAAATGCCAGGTAAAAGATTTTGAACAGTGCACTGATTGCACATGCATGGTATTCTAAGTGATACAGGTGTGACATCCTTTTTTCAGTGAATAAACCTTACCACCACTGAACTAGAAAGTGTAAACAGTTTTTAAAATTCGTAGAAGAGCTATAGTTGTATTTATTTAGCTATTTCGTCCTACATTCAGGCGGTCAGACAGGCCGTGGTCGAGTTGTTATAGGCAGTTGGCTATTGTCCAGAAGGCCGCAACGGGCCAACCAGCTACTGAAAAACTTCCTGTCAACCCAGCAGTACCGTTTTCGAATTGACATATGTAAGGGAAGGTTAAAGGCAGAAAAGGAGAAGGGAGGCCTCTGACTTTTGTATGCTGTGCTCCAAACACAGTGTGCCTCTAACATCTATTGACTCTACGACTTCTAGGCTACGGAGAACTTTTACCTTTTCTCAAGTGGTCATTTTTATCTTTTTGTTTTTGTCAGTCACTTTCTTTATAGTATAAAATGAGCATAGAACTAAATTCTTTTCTTCAATTTTAGTAAAACGCTAATATTAAATTGTAATTAGTGCATCGGAGATAGTGTGTTGAGTGTTGTCGTTGTTGTTTTTACGTCCACGATAAACAGCAAGGTCCTGTCGGGACCGTCAGATAACCTAACCGCACTTTTGGCAAGCCAAGCGGTCACCATTAGGCTACTAAGTGCACATACTTTCGCAAATAGCTGACAACTGCCCTTCTTGAATCAGCGGAAGGAGAAACGAAAGTAAATGGCCATACCGGTTATTGAACCCGGGACCTCTGTCTCTTGAGCCAGACGCGCTATCGCGGCAGTGTGTTGACCCAGTATTACAGAAACAATTTTCGACAGTCGAAAGAGTTTATGCTTGATCATGCTCTAGTAAAATAATTACTACCATCTACTCAAAAGTTTTTGTGGCTAATTCAATGTGACGAATTCTTATGGACGAACAGAATATATAATTATGTGTTATTTTTTATTTTATAATACATGTAAGTATTCTGCTAGATGTGTTTTGCGTGCGTTCGTTATGTATATATGTGTAAATGGACAACCCCCACTTGGTAGATCGTTTACATTAAAACCGTCGACGTTTTTAGAGTATCCTTACTCAACTTAGAGCACCTGCAGTTGTGTGATCTGCGCCTCCACTGTAGGAATCCCACAGTTATACTGAGCTACCTGCTCGATCCAGCGTGCAGCTGTACCTCTATATGTTTAAAGCGAGTCAGTCATACTTAACTATTATGATCCTTGCATATCCGGATAATCGGCCCAGCAAATAATGCTGGATTGGCGAAAGAAATTGAGTTGACTACAGCTAACGGTTATTAACGTGTTGTAAAATATTTTATGTTTTAAGGACAACGTTGCTGGCAGAGCAGATGGGCTTATTAAATTACTTCATTCTGGGCCCGTGACAATGATGCACCTATCTGGCCCGGAGGTTATGAAACATTCTCAAACTCAAAATAAAGCACTCTGATTGGCTGCTTCCGAGCACATGCTCGAAAGCAGCCAATCAGTGTGCTTTATTTTGAGTTTGAGATTATTCTCAAGTTTTATAACCTCGAACCCTGATGTCTGCGACTGCTCTGCCTCGCAGATAACGTCAGTAGATGTGGCATGGAGATTGGTGTGCGAGGGGATATTACAGGAATGCTTTGGATGGGGTAGGTTTTCTTAACAGTGATTGGAGGGTGGAGTGGAGCTTGATGTTTAGCAATTGAGCTGCCACTTGTGAAGCACCACTCTGTTAATGCAGTGTTTGATGGACACAAATTGTGAAGCCTGCTCTATCCAGGTATATCAACTTTGAATTGTGCTTGTACTGTATACATGTTTCTATACTCTGTGCTTATCTTTTATGTGGGATGTATTTGTAGTTGAAACTGTTTTTGTATTTTGTTGCAATACTTGATTTGCTATGGCTGGGATAGAGCTCTCCTCACACTGACTGGTGGGTGATGATCTTGATGTTAAGTAATATAGCTGCCACTTGTAAAGCACTACCCTCCAGTGCAGTGTTTTAATGGACCTAAATTGTGTGCCCTACCCTATCCAGGTAGATCAACATTGCATATCATGCAATTGTCATAATTTGTTTAGTATATTACTATAGTTGTCATAATTTGTCCTACTGCATTATATCCTTGTTATAACTATTCTGTTTATAACTGGTTTTAAATTTATGATTTGATGGTACCCATACTTATTTATTTGTAGCTGCTTTATATTTGTTAATGTTATACAATTTGTTTGTCAATAGCCGGTTCAAAAGCTCATCAAGGCTTATGTTACATGTTGTACGTCTTGTCGACTCAAAATAAATATTGTCTTGTCTTGTCTTATGCTTGCAGTGATCTGTCATTCGCCATTTTTTCTGTCGAACTTTTCGGGTTTGGCGAATTGAAGAAGTTAAATACAGAATAGCGCATCTTCGCACTAAATCTAGTAAAGGTACAGTCTTATTAAAACCACTGGGCCAGTATCGCTGCCGGTGGACAATTTATCCCCGAGGAAATCATCAACCCAGTGCCTCATTGCTGATTCTGGGCTTTTAGAATTTGAGACAGGGACAGTACGTAAGTACTGATTTAAAACAAACTTACTAACTTTTTCTCTGGTAAAATTGTCTAAAATTTTCTAACACTAAGATTAACTTTTCATAGCGACATGAATCATTGTTGAGTTTGGTTTCCATTCTTTTGGATTATATTGGTTTGTTGCAGGTTCCTTGTTGCATCGGAAATCTCCTTTCTGATGCCCTTGCCAATCGTCTTTCTCGTGCAATTAGGGTTGAGATGAGATGTCTCGGTGGAGGGCGCCTGCACTCACGAGTTTATACATAGGCGTCTCTTACCTGGTCCAGAGGTTATAAAACTTGAGTACATTCTCAAGCTCAAAATAAAGCACATTGATTGGCTGCTTCCGAGCACATGCTCGGAAGCAGCCAATCAGTGTGCTTTATTTTGAGTTTGAGATTATTCTCAAGTTTTATAACCTCGAACCCTGATGTCTGCAGACGTTCTGCCTTGCGGATTAAGTCAGTAAGTGTGACTCTGAGAGAGATGTGTGCTGCCTGACGAATCCTGCCCATCACCATTTTTTCTCCTGAACATTTGAGGCTTAGCGACACTGAAGAAGTTTAATATAGAATGGCGCATCTGTCACACTAAATTTGGTAAAGGTATTTTTAAAACATTATCAGAATGATAGTGGGCGCACAGACAGAACGAATCGATTAATTAAAGACAACCAATTAGCGAGCGGAACAAGCAATAATATCTATAAACCACAAAAAGCACCGTCTTTGAACGTTCAATATTAAATTATTGGCGGCTTTGCTCGACTTTGCGGAGCTCTAACCTTCGCCCTCGCTTCCGTCGTGATTCAGGTTTGCGTTTGGTTTGGTCCGCGTGGATGTCTTCTAGCACCTTAAAAAAGTGACTCATCACAGAAAATCATCACAGTGAACATACAAATCAAGAAATAGCGCTATGATGAAACGAAGATCAAGACTCAACAGAAACATAGACGCTGAAACTCCGGAGCAAATGAAAATTATCTGTTAGTTTGAATGTTATGCTCCTCTCCAGGTATACCTAAATCTAACACATCTTAAGAAAAAATATCTTGAAATTCTGAAAGTAATTTTTTGAATTGCTATTTTGCAAAGCTCCGAAAGGTTGTCATCATACATGGTTTTAAGATGGCCAGGAAAGTGCAGAACCTCAATATCTTTCTCCTCCACCGCCTCTTACACATGTGGAGTAGCCTGGAGATCCCATACTCACTGAAAGTATACATTTTACATCTGTTTCTGCATAGTCAATTGTTTTTTGTTTGTTTTTTTCATTTCTGAAGGATACAACTGGGTTAGAATTATTGACAATCTTCATTGTAAGAGGACGGCCTTGGCCATACACTCGAGATGTACGATAGCCTTTAACCTGGTAAATGCCAGATATCGGCGTATCTTACTGTATATCCACGCCCTCACACCCCCTACCCTCCTCCCCCGTCACCACTACTCCCCATTTTTTATTTATTTATTTATTGGCTGCATTTGGTACGCCTTGCAACAGCTACTACGGGGTCACGTGGTGACCTGGATCGGAATGACATCTTCATTAGCTTCAAAAGCATACTTTACCCATTTTAAGATGCTGCAGGTGGCACCCATTAAATCTAAAAATAAATTCCGAAGGACGGTCCTCTGGAAGGAAAAAAACACATCAAAGAAACGAAAATAGTGGAGTAGAGTCGGTTCAACAGAGCCTAGTACCGCGTCTTTAATAGGTGCAGCACAAACAGTGTACAAAAACGTTTGTGATCCGACAATGATTTGTATATTATGGACCATTTGTCCATGAACGGGGTTCGTACCTATCCTTGATACGGACCTTAACGAGGAGAGTACCAACCCCCGGTGCGCGTATTTGGCATACGCCGATTGGTCCTAGAGTCAATCAGCCTGTGTTCGGGACCCCTACAGGACACATCCACTCCCACAAGTGATTGTGTTTAGTTCGGGTCCAGGTACTTAGAATAGGCCAACTGCACCTTGCGTCAATTGGGTTAGGCTTTGCGCTTGACTATTATGAGTGTGCAGACTGGTCGTGGTCTGTCACACTCAGCTATCACAGCATCTAACGATTTCACCGGTATTGATCGGCATTTTATAATATGGATAGGTGACAACGGTCAAGCATGTCTTACCAATAAGTTTCAGATAAGCATGTTTGCCAAGTCTGAAATTGTGAATGGAGACCCTGATAGAAACGTATTCCTGATTTGTATAATTTGCAGGATTTTTAAACATACCGGTTGCCTATGCATGGCAAGGTCTGCAGGTCAGCTTCTGAACATATATGAAAAATATGACAAGATGTATAGAGTGGTCAGTATTGAAAATTTGGTTTTCAAACGTTTCTTCATCTCCTGTCCTGTATCATATGATTTCTTTCTTTCTCTTACTTTTTCTTGCGATTGAAGAATGCAGATTTCGAACAGGGAAGAATGCGTAGTGGATTTACTTTTATACAAGGGTCCGAAAGGTAAGGCTGTTTACAAGTTACAAGTTTATTTATTAATACAGAAAGTTTCACAAATGAAACATACAATATACAGTGAGTGAAATAGAAGAAGACGAAGAAAAAAAAAACAAAAAAAAACATGACACTGACAATATACTAATGCTAAGTTCAATTGAGAGAGACAACCATATCAGATAAAACATTTTAAAAGTTTTTACAGTATACTGCCTTCCACTATTTCAAAATAACAAGTGACAACTGGGATACTACCAGTAAATGAATTAACTTAATTAAGAGCATAGTGGATCTAGATCTATGATAGCACTACAAATATTAAATTAAATTGTGTGTTGAGAGTGCGATAATAATTAAACTCAGAAATTCAGTACACTGAAGCCCAGCAGTCACAACAAATTGAAACAGTGAAAATAATAAAATCAGATAAGAGGTATGGATAAAATGGTATATTAACCTCGTAGTTAAATCATTAGCTAATTGATATGTTACAAAAGCGTACAATACACTTGTCCCGCTTATTAAAGCATTGCAAAATAAAACGTGACACAATTTTACATACTTTAACATCTTCATTACTCATGAGCCAAATAAATTTTTGTTGCAATGACAGAGAAAATTTTTTATTATCTATGTGACTTAAGAAGATTAATCTTTCATGTAAATAATTAGAACATTCTAATAAGAGGTGTTGTTCATCTTCAATTAAACCACTGTTACACTGCCTACATATTCGGTCACATACTGGAGTTTTAGGAACTGTATATCGGCCTCTTTCGATCTCTAACATATGAGCACTGATGCGAAACTTCGATAGTGCTTGTCTTTCTTGAAAGGCTGCTACACCTATAATTGATCTCATTCCCTCAAACTAGTACACAATGGGGTGTCGTTTTACTATTTATTCCCTATTTAAGGATATCCTAAATTCATTTTAGGATATCTATAATTCATTTATGGATATCCTAAATTGAATATAGGATATCCTAAAATAATTGAGGATATCCATAATTATTTTATGATATCCTATATTCATTTTAGAATATCCATAAACAGATTTTTTGATATCCTTAAATACACTTTTGGATATTCTAAAGTACTTTTTTGAATATCCAAAAAATCATGCTGAATTTTGGATATCCATAATCCGATTTAGGATATCCTTAAGTCGATTTAAGGATAACCTAAAATCAGCCTATTTTAGGATATCCTAAAATTCAATTTAAGATATCCTAAAGTAATGCTGATTTTAGAATATCCTTAAATAGATTTTAGGATATCCATAATTCCATTTAAGGCTGCTACAGCTTTAGGCTGATTTAAGAATATCCATTATTCATTTTAGGATATCCTAAAATCCATTTATGGATAACCTAAAATGTATTTAGGTATCCTAAAATAATGCTGGTTTTAGAATATCCTTAAATAGATTTTAGGATATCCAAAATTCCATTTAAGGATATCCTAAATAAAATGTATTTTAGGATATGCAGAAATGAATTAAGGATATCATAAAATGAATTTAGGATATCCATAGATAGGGAACAAATAATAAAACGGCACCCCATAGAACAGCAGAACTCACCATTTTTTAGCATATCAAACATCATATGTATGAACTGACACATTTTTTTAAGTCCCGCTTCATCCCATGCGTAATTGGACATTGAAATATATTAGGCCTACTTCCTTCGTTGCCTATTTCCTCTGATGAAAATTCTGCAGATTGCATCCCAAAATACACCTCCTTGGTAAGCTAAAACAATCAGACATCTTAATCCGTTCCCTCCTCCACCCCAAACCCCGGTAAATGAATGTCTGCTGGATGTATCACACAGTAAACTATTTTTCTACTTCTGCTTTGCACTCCCAACAATTAGTCCTACTGGGGGGGCACTGTCTGGAAACAGCAAGAGAAAATGAAAAACTTATGAAATGATTAAAAGACCTATACGTACTACGGTTAAACATAACTGAGTTTAAAATGTACTGATAGGAAAGAAAGACTTATGTGATAGTACTGAGTCCTGGAATAGGGTACTAGAAAATTTTCAATTCAGGCTGATTTCAGTAAGATGATGATGATAAATAGGGACGAGGTAAAATTTGATTTTTAGAGGATGATCAGGGAATTTTTTAATTCTTCTATGTTCTAGTGTTTGCCAGTTCAGGGAGTGGAGCATTTCAGTTGCACTGTAATTGTTGCTGCTGCTCTCTGCACTCTTTCAGTCCTATAACTGAGAGTTTTCTGCCATGGGTACCTTGCTGGAGCATATGACGTACATATATGTTGAATAAAGTTTCTTTTATTTTCTGATGATATGTGGTCTGAATATTTTCTTTTGATGGAGAATTTCAGATCACTGATTCAAGGGACAGAAAATTGAAAAAAAATCAAGAAAGGGCACTCAGGTTTGTATACGAAGACTATTTTAGTACTTATGAAGAGCTGTTTGCCAAAGCAAAGCTACCTGTCCTGCATATAAGACGCCTAAGGACCCTGGCCATAGAGACTTTTAAGATTTTAAACAATCCAGCACCACATGCTCTTAATATTTTGTTAGTTAAACGTGAAAATACATATAATTTTAGAAAATCTGATATATTGCAGGTTCCTCAGGTAAGATCTTCAAGGCAGGGTAAGAATTCATTTCGCTATGCTGCGCCTGTGCTGTGGAACTCCTTACCAGATGCTTTTAGAACAACGACTGTTTTAGCAAATTTAAATCACTTATATCAAATTGGAATGGAAAAAAAATTAAGGCTCAGCCTGTAATACTAAATTTTAACCAAACTCCTGGAAGTCACAGTCGGGTCAGCATAAGTCTTATTTTAATCAGCTCCTATACTTATATGCTTTTGTTGTTTGCTTTTAGTAACCTGGCTGATTTGCTTTTGTTCTTTATGCATTTACTTATTTCTCCGCTAAATAGCTACGTTATATTTGTCCATGTGCTAAACGTTTATTGTGCTTTTATTGTTGCATTGTTTTTCAGGGTAAACACAGTATTGCAAATTAGGATGTGGGGGGGGGGGGTTCTTTTCACACTGACTTGGGGCGGTGTGAAGCTTGACGTTCAGCAATTGAGATAGTGGAGACACGGTGAAACTTCAGGATGATATAGATCGTTTAGGGTGTTGGGCAAGGAGTTGGGGCATGAGATTCAAACCGGTCAAATTCAATATAATGCAGATTACAAGGAAACGGATCAAGAAGATCAATGCTTCCTATACCTTAGAGGGAACGGTCCTCAATAACGTAGAAACTATCAACTGTCTCGGCATAACCATTATACACATATCAGCAATATTTGCACAAAGGCTAATACAACACTTGGCTTCCTCAGACGTAACGTGGCAGCATGTCCACAAGACGTTAAAGAGTCAGCATACAAGGGACTGGTGCGTCCAGTCCTGGAGTATGGTAGTTCAGTTTGGGACCCCCAAAGTATACTTCTTCAAGAATTTGAGAAGGTGCAGAGAAGGGCAGCTAGATTTGTAACGGAAAATTACACATATGGAACTGGGAGTATGACTGGCATTCTGGAGACACTTAAGTGGGAATCTCTGAAAAAGATAAGGAAAGATAGTAGACATACAATGCCTTACAAAGGTCTGAATGGTGCAGTCAGTATAAATATAAATGACCTTGTTCCCCCAAGTAGGCATACCAGGAATCATCATTCCCAGGCATTTCAAACCCCATTGGCTGAGAGTGACATTTAAAAGTCCAGTTTCTTCCCCCAGACTATTAGAGATTGGAATTCCGGGGATTGGAATTCCGTGGAAGATTCCCTTATTTCTGCTGCTGGGTGTGCAGAGGATTAAGTTACTAAGTTTATTTCTCTTGTAAGGGCTAGGGACTAGCTTCCCTTATCACAGGTCCTGGTGAATGATTGTCCTTGGGCGTATCACCAGTAAACAATTCTGATTCTGAATTGAGCTGACACTTGTGAAGCACTACCGCCTAGCTCAGTGTTTGACAGCTCTAAATTGTGAACTCTGCTTTATCCTTGCATATGCTAGTTTTTATTTTAAACTTTTATGTATGTCTTACTCTAAATTGTAGCTGATAACTGTTTATTAATAGTTGAGTAGCCAGGACGGGTAGAGGTTTCATTCACATTGACTGGAGGGTGGTGTGCAGCTTCATATTTAGCAGTTGAGCTGCCACTTGTGAAGCACTACCCTCCAGTACAGTGTACTCATAGACCTAACTTATGAACCTTGCTCTGTCCAGGTATGTTTTCAACATTGTACATGTTTTTTGGCGCAAATCAAGTGGTTTAGTGATACCGAGTTATTTTCGGAAGAAACGATACGTCATGCTTAGTCGGAAAATACCAGGAGAGTGTGTACTGCAGCGATTCGTTCTAAACTTTTTTAGGGCCGCAATTAAGCCAAAGAGGTCGGAAAGTTCGTTCCGGTTTGAGACAGTATTTCTTCGTTATTTTCTTCACAGATATAACAAACAAAGACCTCGTCCGATTTTGTCTATTTTATCCATATCCGATTTGCCTCATCTGCTAAAAATAACGGATAGAACCTTTATTCTATTTTTGAAAGTACATGTACTTTTATTTATTTATTTATTTTTTTAACATTTCCGTTAAAAAGCACGTTTTTCTTTTACAAGTGTCTTGAACTTGGCCGCATTTCTTTTGCTTTTTATAAACTGATTGCATAAAAAAAAGAAACTCTGAATGCAATGCAAAGTATTTGGCTTTGTATCCTAAGAAACATACCAAAACTTGTGTACGAAACAGTGGTTATATATAGCTTAGCGCAAAGTATAATCATGCAGCGGCGTCGAGAAAAATAGGCCTTAGGGCATCGCATAATCTGACTAGTCAGAGCAGCCGGCACACTGGCCAGCGCCGGTGCATTCGTTGGATCTGATCAGTCTTTTTTGGCATATCTATATTCTTCATCTTTCATGCTGAGGCTAGACTGATCAGACTGCGATTGTGCCGGAGTGGCTGATCTGTGTATCGGTGTAAAATCTGAAAGAGCAGAGTTCAAATTTATTGTTTAAATTTAGAAACAAGCGCTTTTGACGATTTTCTTCCCTTATCACATTTACTGAAAAAAATGTATCCCATGTATCTGTGTGTGTGTGTGTGTGTGTGTGTGTGTGGCTTATATGTACAACGGACCGTGTTATGTATGTAAAAGTCGGTAATGTCGGTGAGCAATTTAACGCATACGCATTGCAACAGGCATTTCCATGGCACAAAGCGATATAGTATGTACACATTTTTAGCATCTGATAAATTTCCTATTGGCCATCAACATGTTCATGAATAGCATGAACTGGAAGCCTCTTACAATGACACAGGTACAGAAAAAGGGGACAATTCAGAATTGTTAAAATTTGAAACTGTTAGGGATTCGTTGACAGCTTTATGACAACGAAGGGGTTGGTTGGATAGTGTGATGATGCTGGGTATAACTTGCAGTGCCGGGGCGTTCTACTGATTTGGATTATAGTAGGTGCGGGTGGGGTTTGTGTGGACACTTTTATAATACTCTCTAATAATGCCTTCTCACTTCAGCTATACAAATGTACAGAGAAATATTTACACTCTTCGACGATTTCCTTAGATGAACCTATACTGGGCTGACGTTGTTCATACATCCACGAACAACACACATTTATGCAATCTTACGCGTAAGCCGCAACGTCACGGATAATTCAGATAGATGACTGGCCGACGTAACGTTTGATATATGACATGTCATAGTGATGGCTGCTGTACTTCATTACCAAACGCGTTGGTTAATAACTATTTTTCTTCATTTGCTTGGCGTTAAATTAGTCAGAACTTCACGAATGAGTAACAAAATTGATGTAAAAACATAGCATAAATATAAAAGATAAATTTCATTTGTCGGGAGTTCATGGAAATACGAACGCAATGGGTTCCGTGCTTTGTTGTTCCCAAATGGTGTAAAGCAAGTTATTGTCCTAAACAACAGCAGCATGCATTTTCTTCTCAGAGTGTCAAAATTTTGTTCCAGTCACTGCCACTGATGCCACTTAAACCAAAAATAAACTTCAGTAAATATAAATTTATTGTCTTCTTTTGATGCCAAGTTCAGATGTGCCAAGATTCCATAGACATGGGTTTGAAACAGTCTTTCCTAAAATTTTGATTCAGACTAAATGTGACTCAACAGCCGTGAAGAAAAGACTTGAAATATGTCCATATAGTTATTTTCCTTGAGACATGCCTAAAACGGCCGGCCAAAACGTTGGAAAACTGTTTTTTGTTTTGTTTTTGGTGTTGTTGTGTGTGTGTGTGTGTGTGTGTGTGTGTGTGTGTGTGTGCAGAGGATTCAGTTACTAAGTTTACTTCTCTTATAAGGGCTAGGAACTAGCTTCCCTGATTCACAGGTCCTGGTGAATGATTGTCCTTGGACGTATCACCAGTTAACAATTCTGTGTGTTTAAATATTTCAATTTGTTTTTCAAATAAATTCTACACTTGTTTTTACCTTACACCCGTGGATAATGCCACCATTCAATAAGTTAGAAATTAAAAACTTTGCTAAATAAAAGTTAGCAACAGAAAGTGCACTAACAATTGGGTTCACTTCAATAACAACTCATGAAAATTTCACTGTCAGCTGGGCAAGCCTTCCTTTTAAAAGGAAATTTTATTAGGTTGTCAAGTAGCTGAGTTGCTAATACTAGTTAGCTTAGTCTGTTTTACAGCTGTTTTTAATCTTGTTGAATATTTATACCTTGGTTATAGCAGTCGGTTCAAATCTCGCAACAGCTTATGTTGATCAGTGACCTATATATTAGAGTGACTCGCATCTCCAGTTAAATTTAGGTATTTTTCCAATAGACGCTTGTCGTGCCGCTGGACAGGTGAGTGGCTGAAAAAAATCGATAATTCTATCGACCGCTTATTTCGTATCTAGAAATATTTTAATATTATCATTGTTGTATTTTATCTGTATAAATCAAGTGTTCTTACAAACGTTTGCGTTAAATTGTGTACTCAATTTCCGAAATTTTGATACCAAACTTGCCAAGTTTTTATACGGTAGTTTTACTTGACGTAGTTAAAAAAAAAAAACGGGCTGGAGGGCTTTTCAATATTAATACGGGAAACCTTTTTTTATTATGCATTTGGATTAGGATTTTGATCTTGACTCTCTCTTACTTAGGAGAATATGCATGCATTGAAAATTGAAGTAAGTCAGTGACATAGGTTTTAATTAAGCTGAGTGGGTTGGAATTTCTGTCAGAAATTATCGACGTGAATCGCCCATTTCATTAATGTTTACGTAATCAAATTACTATTCAACGTTAAGGTAAGCTTTGAATTTTATGATGTTGTATTAGAATAGTAAGTTTTGTGATTATTTTGCTTGGTTTTGGGGTTAATTTTTTATTGATGTGACAATTCTTCAATGCATAACTAACCGACCCTCTGAACTCATTGTTGTATGGCGAAAACTGTGAAAAACAAGTGTTATTTTAAGATTATTTTGACCCATTGAATCGGCACGAAATTGCATAATATAGCACTCAAACAATTGACAAGGCATTCAACTTTATGAAAAATATCATTTCGAGGCTCAAAAATAGTTATTTTGGGAGCCTTATTCAAAAACGGGGGAGTGGGGTTTTGAACATCCTGATTTGCCGATTTTCGCTACTTTCCTAAATAAGCATATTTTTATACTGTCATAAGACCATCATAATAGCAAATAATTGTCATGAAAATGATATTAAACAACATTTTGGTCCTTCCCCTTCCGTTTCCTAATGCTAAAATATTACCCCAAACCTTATTCGCGACGGAGTACATCGTAAAAGAAGTGATGGTTTATACGGCGGCGTCGCCATTTTCTTTCGAGTGACCAATGTTTCTCAATTTACATCGTTAAAAATGAGCTCCAAAACCAAGCAAAATTATCACAAAACTTATATTCTAATACATCATTATAAAATTCAAAGCTTACCTTATCGTTGCATCATAATTTCACTATGAAAACACCGATAAAATGGGCGATGCACGCCGTTAACTTTTGACAGAAATTCAAGCTTTTTCAGCTTGTATTAAAAATGGCGCTCCGGTAGGAGGCGCTGCAGACGCATGCGCGACACGCCTCTTTGGACCGAAAGGTGAAGACGCGAGTCACTGTATTTTATAGGTCACTGTGTTGATTGTGTGTAAACTTGCTAGCTTTAAATAAATCCTATCTCTTAAAGTGGGGAATTTAGTAGGACCGCAACCGATGCACGACCGTTAGGTGAGTAGACTCACGGAATACGCGGGATCCTTCAAAAGAGTAAACAAAAGAAAAAGTTGAGATCGAATTGTGTTTCTATCAAAGAAAACGCGTCTAATTACACGCACCCACTTGAGGCAGCAAGTATATTTGCTGCGTCTCAAAATTAAATGCAAAACGTCAGTAAAAATCCTATTATATTAACGTTATTTATCGTTTCAGCCTTAGCGTCACAGAGGCACATACATTCGCACGTATTCGTATGATGGCTAAGGCCTAAAAAAAGGAAGTGTGTTTCCCCATCCACCCCAACACACCCTCCCCAGAGCCGTTGTCGGCTTTTGAAAAGTGGTACGGCCATGAATCGCCCCGAAGGCACGAGTGGGGGAGAGCACGAGAGAGGGTATGGTTGGAGGTTGCAAAATCGTGGGAGTTGTAAATTTGTGGGTGTTAGTAATTTGCATAATATTCATGCGCAAAAGAAGTTTTACTAAGTGTATATTCTTCCAACATTTAATCATGCATAAAGGTTTTATTTCACAGCAAATGCCTAGAGCCTTAATAGGGCATAAAACTTAAAAAAAAAACATTTGACCAATTGCTTTTATGCCTTGTTCTGCTATTTCTTTTTTGCATACCTGCAAAGCGGTCATTTTCCAATCTTGTATAGCAGCCAGAGAAAACATTGCACTGGTTACTGATTTTGTACCTTCGGTGAACAGCTTGTCCTAGTATGGAAGCAAAATTTTACTGCAAAATTATTCTCCTATTTAATTATTATACCGCAGGTCCTTATCTGCTTTTTCTTGGAAAAGAAAGTGTTATGTTTTAAGAGTAGGGGTGAATCCAGGCTCGTATTTTTTTTCAAAGAAAACAGTCTGTGCATACTGTTGTTTAGTATTCAAGCTGATATAACCATATAGTGATACAGAGAATTTCAACTCGTTCTGTTTCAGGGGTATGTCGCTACAGTTATAAATGTGTTAGTTGTAGGAAAGTCAATGTAGATCTTTATGAATCCTGTTTGAATGGCTGGGTAACTTCCTTTAATAATTAATATCTGATATAGATTGGATTATCTATAATCTGTTAAAGACTAAACAGTTTCCAAAAGCATCTATGCTACAGAAAATAATAAACAAGTGACCTGATGGGGTAAGACGATTTTTTTATCACGGGGCGGAACAAATCCACGAATTTACAACCCATTGACATTTGCTATAAATAGATCACCCAATCACATGCGGATGAATTTTCTAACACTGAAACAATATTGCTTTGCATCAAAAACTGTATCAGTTTATTTGTCTGGTGTTTTGGTCTAATTTTGTAATAAGAAAATGTCAAAAAATAATTTGACATGTGAATGTCACGTGATTTAGTTCTTATATCCACGATTATACCACCTTCAAGGCTATCTCCCTCTCGTAAGGGGGGTGCGGAGGACCTCCCCCATGAAAATTTTTTAATTCAGGACGACTCTAGAAGCGATTTTAATGCATTTTGAGACCATTTTGCATGTGAAAATCAATTGATATCATGAATTTTTACCTCACATGAGCCCATGAGAAAATTTTTGAATTCAGGACGTCGCTAGAAGCGATTTTAATGCATTTTGAGACCATTTTGCTTGTGAAACTCAATTATTTTATGAGTATTTGCTGTATTTCAAATGCTTAACCCAGCGTTAAAAGACTGCCAAAGGTGTTCCCCGAGTGCCAAAGGCATGAGAGGGGGTGTCCTTCCTGTGGTAAGGGGGGTTCAGGGGGACCTCCCCTGAGAAAATTTTTGATTTCAGGACGTCTCTAGACGCAATTTTAATGCATTTTGAGACCAAGTCAAAGAAGGAATAATGAAAAAAAAGTGGTCCAGCCAATACCATATTCGGCCGAATGAAAAAAGTGGTACGGCCAATACCATATTCAGCCAAAAAAGTGGTCCGGCCATGGCTCAACCCCCAAACACCCCTACCCATTACCCCATGAAAGTTTCAAAAAGTTGACAGGTATGAGTATAACTTAGATTGATTTCTCTTCATAGACATGATTTTTTTTTATTTTCACAGCTGCGATCAGAAGCTAGACATATGTATTGCCCCATTCCCCTTCCCCCATGGAAGTTTCAGAAAGTTGACAGGTATGCATGAACTGAGTATAGCTTAGATTGATTTCTCTTCTTAGACATATTTCCGTATGTCGTTGGCATCATAAACTTTTGTCGAGTTTTTGCATTTAGTGCAATTTCTCTAGAACTATAAGGACTAGAGACATGAAACTTGGGTAATGCCTACATCAGGAAGAGTAAAGGTCAAAACCACTATCAAAATTTAGTCTTGACCTACTTTTTACGCTTCCTGACTTTTGTCGAGTTTAGCTCTGTTTCTCAAGAACTATAAGGGCTTGGGCCATGCATACATCTGGAAGAGGGAAGCTTAAAGCCACTATCAGTATTGGATCCTGACCTACTTTTTACACTTCACCGACTTTTATTGAATTTTCAGGTATAGTTCTGCATCTCAAGGGCTTCAACCATGTATATATCTGTAAAAGTAAAGTTGAAAGCCACCACAATCAACATTAAGTCTTGAGGTACATCCACCGAGTGATCAGTCTTTGCTGTCAGCATGGAGGTAGCTTAGACCCTTAGCTACCTTTTAAGTGCACAGCAAAGACTGATCAGTCTGACCAGATTCCCAGGCTGATCTGAGTCTTTGCTGGCTGCACATGCCACTTTATTGGATTTGTCTTGTCGGGGCTCATATGTTAAACAGATATTGTCTCAGCTTCATTGTAATCATACCAAAAACACATATTTGGAGCAATGACAATATATCTGTCTATTTACAGTTGCTTGTCTGACTGCAGTGATGCTGTTACTGTGAACTCCATAGTTTCTTGTCAGGCCATGTCTCAGACATCATTCCTGGAAGCTGTGGTGGCCTGGGATGAGACACAGTGTCAACAGAACCTGGACGAGGCATTGCCAAAGCTTATTGTATCCTTTTTTAACCAAGAGCGTAAGAGAAGCTAAACACTGAGTGCATTATAATGGCACTAAATACTGGGATGGAAGTGCCTGACTCAGGTTAAGTCGGCACCATTAATCATTCCAACAGTGCTGTTTGGACTCCTTGCAGGTTGAGGTGTACCGGTATTTCATGTTTTTTCTACCTTTTTTGCAAAGAAGGGTGTCTACTCTTAAGTAGGGCTGAGACGGGTAGAGATTTTGTACTCGGGTACCCAAGTCCCAATTACCCGCGGGTACCCATTAGCATAGCATTTTGAGCGTGTCTACACATAGATAATAGATCTATATGTTTAGATCAAATGATAAGTAAGGTATATGTCAGTTGAACACGTGTGCATGGGAAACTTTAAGGTATGAAAATGTAGAAATCTCATTGTTATAATATGCAAAATTGTTTCGCAATATATTTTTGCAATTTATACAAGACAGTCAAACCAACCTTTGCTCTATTTGAGTGGAATTCTATTGAATTAGAATATTTATACATTATATAATAATAAGCATTCACTACGGGTAGTTAATATGTACCCAGGTAATTGGTCTACCTGACCTGAACACAGGGACCCGGGTATTCGTCCCAGCCCTACTCTTAAGGAATGACTTAACTCCTGCAGGCTCCTATAGAAGTAAATTCTTCCCATAGAGATGACCTCCATTGAACAGGAAGGCAAAATGAAAATGGTACATATGCTTCCCCTGAAAGTATCCATTCGCCAATTTAGAATCAGCTTGTTTCCAGATCTGTTTGGGTGTCCCAGTATCAAGAGTATTTGAGCCCCAACACGATAAAACCAACAGAGTGGCAAGCCGCATGTGCTCCACACAAAGACTCAGTCCGATCAGAGTCTTCACTGTGCACTTAAAGGGTCGCTTAGGGGCTAAGCTGTCTCCTTGCCAACAGCAAAGACTCTGATCAGACTAGGCAGATGCCCAGGCTGATCTGAGTTTTCCCTGGGCACACATGCCACTTTGTTTGTTTTGTTGTATCGCAGCTCATTTATGTTATTTTGTGAATATTCCCTATATAGACTCAGTACCTTAACTATGTTCAGTCACAGTTACAACAGACAGAAGCTCTTCAGGAAGAGATAGGTACGGTAACCCTTAAAGTGCCAAAATTTCAAACTGAATATTTTTTTTTCAAAAATACTTCATCCAAGCTACATGTACATCATGTTGAGAATCAAAAGAATAGTTGGCAAACAGTGTTGATTTAGATGAGGTGGCTGGATCAACACTGTTGCAAATTCATCTGTTTTTGTTTTTGGCACTTAAGGTGTTAAAGAACAAATATGCCAAGATTTTTTGTAACTGAAGACAGACGTTTGGCCTGTAAAATCGATTTAAGCCCCCCAGTAATTCATTACTGACCGTTCCAAGGCGGTAGTTCTGTTGTGGTTCTCTGTTGCCTGTTTTTGGTGCCAGAGTTTCTTTGATGTTTTACCTTATGTATGTTCTTATTATTTTTGGTTCGGTTTGGGTTGCTGAGTGGCCACCTTTTGGGAACAAGCTGCTCACTCGGTTGGCCATATGTTCTCTGTATCTTGATTATTTGTAATCTTAGTTGTTTCCAACTATGGGATGAGGGCTGGATTTGGATTTTGATTGTTTCAGTTCCTGGTCTTTGCATACTTTTTACTTTTCCCATTTACTGTTGGTAAATTTCCATATCCCCCCCCCCCTCCCCATTAGAACCATCTCAGTGATATAGTTTAAAATAGTTTAAATGAGGGAGGTTACAATTTGTTTTCATGGAAAAAATATGGAAAATCAAACACAAATTATCTTTGTTACCTCTTCATGTACAGAGCACTGATTGATCCTAAAAGAGTTTGTTCCCTTTTATCATTGAAATGATATAAAAGTTAGTTTTCAACTTTCTGCTGACATTTTCTCCATTTCATGATAAAAAAAAAAGCAAGTTACAAAAACTTAAAATTCGCAAATGGGTTTATACTAAAGTTTGACAAACTTTAGCAATGGATCACATAAATCAAATGCTAGCTAAAGTTTGGGCCTTTAACAGATTAAGCTCCTTCACATTGTAATGCTAATTTACTGTATTTGATTGGTCAAAAGCAAGTAGACAATGTTTTATACATTGATAAAGAAACAGAAACTTGGAGGTACTTGGAACTGCTTTCTTTGCTGCAATTTCTACGGTTAAGATGAAGGAGACCAAATTGGAATTATTCGGGGAAAAAAATGTGGACTATTTGATGTAATGCCTGTGAATCACTCACAGATAAAACATTGATAAAATCCACAAAAACAAAATTCATTCTAATGTATCAAATTCTTTTTATTTATCTATTACAGGGATATTGAAGATTATTTGTCAGTCATTTTTGCCATGTCTAGCAATACAAGAAGCTGAAGAAAGGTTATTATCTCAGGTCACCAGCAAGGTATATAACTAGTTTTATCATGAATTTACTATAAGATGCTCAGATTTTGTGTATGCAATACAGCATGAAATCATGTCCATGTCAGTTTTTATGTCATTCATGTGGGCTAAGGTGTTTCATACCTTCGTATCTCTCCCTCTGTGCGACAGTCAACTGTATGATACTCAGGGTGTGATATGACTTCTAAGTCATATCACACCCCACATATCACAAAGTTAACTTTGTAGTCATGCACAGCTCATATAAAGGGGTTTGAAACGAATACTCACACTAAATGTCATTATTCAGGAATGATGGGTAATACGCATTTTTACTCCAGGAATCATGCAAGTTGCTTTGTAGCTCGGAAGTGGAACATAGACAGTAACTAGAAACCAAGCTTACCTTGATTGGCTATGATCATATCCTACTTAAAATGATCATGCCGACAAGAGCGTATCAGATAATGCAAATTTAAAATATTTGAGCTACATAATGCAAATCCCCAGTCATTTCTGATTTTATTTCTATATTTGCATTGCATTTTTTCGACAAAAATGAAATGCATTATGTATGATAAATAGATTTTATATGGCAGTTTTCACAACATACCCCATATCAGCCACGTGGGAGGTCTCGGGTTGATATTCCAGTGAGCAGTCTAATCAGGGCCCAGTTCAAAGCATCGTTAGCTTAACAAGGTCGTTAATCGAGGCTACATTAAGTCTTACAATTTTCACAAAATAATTGTGGTAATATCATGTTTTGCTGAAAAATTGTGAGGAGCTTTTGTGCTGCAAAAGCTCCTCACATTTTCCAGCAAAAAAAAAAGGCTGTATTTTTATGTATATTACGTTTATAAATTTAACATCTCGTTAACTAATAACATTTGTAAGTTTTGAACAAATGGGCCTACACAGTTTGCTTATCCACTTCTCTCCCAATATTTAGGGTCATTAAGGTAGTGACATTATTTTCTGTCTGTTTTGAAGAGTTGTGAGACATGGGACAAGATAGTGGAGAGTCTGAAGGAGTTACCAAAGCAACTACAGATGCAGCAGGAGATCATAGCTTTTCTCGAGGTTAGTTTTCTAGAATTGACTACATATAAGCCACGACACGAGAAAGCCAACAAAGTGGTTGTACGCCGACTGCAGATTCAGATCAGCCTGGGCATTCATCGAGTCTGATCAGACTCTTCGCTAAGCACTTGAAGGGTAGCTAAGGGTGCGGACACCGAAGACTCTGATCAGACTGGGCGGATGCACTTTACCACATTTTCACCTTCCAAAATGTACTACTTTGCAAGCAAAGCTAGGGCTTTATTGGAAGCACTTTCACAGGGGTAATACCAATTTGGCTACATGTGCTTTCAACCGAGTCTGTACTACACAAAGTGGCTTTTGACCGAGCATATGATTGTAAACATTACCAATAACGGTAAATGGTACTATTGTTAATGGCTTTCGACTGAGCTGATACTGCTGTCGATTGTCTCGGTCAACAGCCACTTTTGCATGTATGGTAATTGACTGACTCAGTGGAAAGCACAGCTAGCGAAATTGGTATTACCCCGTGACTTTGGCTAGTGGATGACTTGTTACTGTTCAGGCTGTAAATAACACCCCCTTTCATAAAAGGCAATGCCCTCAGGGACATTCAGTAGGATTAATATGCTATATTGTAGCAACTCACTAAAACAGTCTCACCTAATGGTTCTAATGTTGGCACACTGAGCCGCGACACGAGAAAACAAACAAAGTGGCGTGTGCGCCCAGCGAATACTCAGATCAGCCTAGGGAACACCCAGCCTTATCAGAGTCTTCGCTGTTGGCTTAAAGGGTAGCTGAGGGTCTAAGCTAGCTCCATGGGGACAGGGAAGACTCTAATTAGACTGGGAGGATGCCCAGGCTGATCTGAGTCTTTGCTGGACACACATGCCACTTTGTTTTATTTTGTTGCAGCTTATATATTTTGTGGAGACATAAGAAACAAGAAAAAAACTTTAAAAAAGATAATCAGCGCAGATTAAATGGAAGTGGGTTTTCATGAATATGACTTAAGTGAGCTATGTCGGTAGGCAAACATAATTTTGACAGACCTATCTCAAGATTGAGCTGTCCAGTTTGGAATTCCAAAATGGACTGCTGTCAGTTTTGAGATTGACCTGAAGACTGACCTGATTCCAAAACAGTTACCAACATAATGCAATGATTGTGTGTATTAACTTGACCGAAAGTAGAAATCAAAAGTAGATCTACAGTGAAAATAAAATGGAAGTTTTGAATTCTGTTTTCAATAAAATTTCCATTGTAAATTTACAAACAAGAGAAAAATTCTGAATTAACATCTGACAGAGTGATAGTATTCACGCAGTGAAGTACAAAGGGAAAAACTGAAGATTAAATATTCATTGAGCTTTGATATTATTGGCTAAATTTTGACATACGCATTATATGACCAGTGAAATCATGTGAAATGTGGAACAAAAGTTCAATCATACTCGGCTGCACCGGGAAAAAGTATCCCAGAATTATCAATCAAATCCCAGTATCTGCTGAGAGCCTTACTTATTTCTGTTACAGCTGTTATCTGATCTTCTGGAGTGTTTCCTGTTCTGTGTGAAGTATATCCAGTCTTCAGCTGGGTCCCTAGACATGTCAGCCATACATTCTTTACCCTATGGAACTATCCATTTTCTCAAGGGTACTTACAGCCATTGCAAGGTAAGCCTACCTGTGCCCCTAAAGCGCCAAAAAAAGGAGACAGCAAAATTTTTGTCTTCAAAATTTCAAAAAAAGTTTCGTCCAAGTTATATTAAAAATTCAAAGACTAGAGGGCAAACAGTGTAGATTTAGATAAGGCAACACATTATGAGCCGTCTCATCTGTGTCTACATTGTGTGCAAATTCAGCTAATTTCAGTTTTGATGCTGTAAGGTTAGATTTTACTTTGCTTTATTTGAAACCCAGAAAAAAGCAAGCAGAATAGTTTTCAAGCATATACAGGGTTCCATTGCACATGACCCTCCATTATCCTCCTTTTGATTGGCTTGGTATGACTTGTTGAAAGGGTTGTAAAATTACAAGACATCCACAAAGCTGTTATTTTGATTAATCCTCTGAGCACGATAAATTCACTAACTTGATTTCATGTTATTCATATACTTGAGACAGTTTCAGAGGTTTAAGCAGGAATAGATATTGATCATAAGCCATGATGAACGTCTATGCTTTTAGGGGAAGCAACTACCATTTTTACCTCCCGCATCTATTGGGGATAACTCTTAAAGGAAACAGTTCCCATTAGGAACAAGGTGTTTCCCAAAAAAGCCCTTCAAAACAAAAGGTCTGCTCATAAAGGAAACACTTTGTTCTTAAGGGAACAAATTGTTTTCTTTAAGAGTAGACTTTTTTAGGGAAGGGCTTCTTCCTCTAGGGAATCAAACAGTAAGTCGCAAAAATTATTTCCCTTTTTGTAAAAATTGCACAAAACATTGAGGTATACCCATTCATCTTAAGAATAGTTTCTCCAGTGCCCCAGATAAGAAGGGTAACAGGGATAATTTAGGGATAATTTACCATATTTCTCCATAAAAACATATCTTGTGACCAAGGCTCGGGAAATATTGAAAAATGAATCGGTCCAGCCGATAACGTCATCACCTAACTAATTTCCATTGGAAAAAAAATTGATACCTGTCACGAAAACTAATGACAACAAGCGAAGTCCTATGAATTAATCCTGATTTCCTTACAATGGTCGTACATTGTTGTGTTTGGTGGAGTTCTTCAACTTCTTGGTTTCAAACATTTTAAGGCGTTTAGCTACGCATGTAGAAGCAAAAACAAGACTAGAACGTGTTCGTAGGCAAAGCAGACGTGATAGAAGACATCACACTTGATTGACAGGTGGACAGGGGAGACAACCTGTTCAAGCCCATTGCATTATGAACAATGTGTAAGTCCTGAGCATTAACTCGCCCAAGTTATGATGGTTGTACTGTTTAACGTACCCAAATTGCATAATTTCCCCTCCACTGCCGCCGAATGGGCCACGTCGGAATGGTGACTTACGGAACGCATGAAGAGCATATATTGACTGGCTTCCACCAAAGTATTCGGTTGTCGCTAGGTCGCCGTTCATTATTATTCATGTTAGATGCGAACAAGAAAGACCGGTCTGACTGCTTAGTTGCGCTGGCTGATACGATTGTTAGTCATCTGTGTGTGTACTTAGGTACCTTTAGCCGTCATACAGTTAGAATGACACTGCGTACGTTATACTCACAGCGGCGTCTTTTATCTTTACATCAAAGACAAAACGTGCTTGACCCATAAACGAGCGGGTAATTGCATATCAACGCTACCGTTAGTATTATACCCAATATAATAATCGCGTAGACCCTGATCTAAATGCGCTATTTTTTGTGCGCACTGATCGGCATTATTTTCGCTCTGGTCTGCATGACGATATGACGATACAACTAGGAAATCGGTGAAATGGACGTTTCCATTTTCATATTTTATAGTTCCATTATTCAGAACATTGTATATTTTTACAAGAGCGTAGACCATAACGCGTCGGAAATAGTGACTATTAATATTAACAATGTATCTTCGTTTTGAATCTACACTTTTCGCGGAATAGGTTGGTATTCCTAAAAACTCCATTGCAGACAGTATGAAACATGAACGACTAACTGTTGTAAGGGCAAATGCAAATATGAATGAACTTCGGACAGACTTTGTCAATACATTCGTCAGCATTCATCTGTTATGGATGCATTCACAAACTTTTGAAGTCGGCATACGCCCTACACATACAGGTCAGTTACATTCTCGCGATCGTGAAAAAAAGATGGTCACCTTTCATCCCAAAGCCCAGTCATCGTGATTTTGATAAGTTGTTTTGTAGACTGTCATAAGAGTGCGCGTCATTATGACACTTGTTATTTGACAGGTAGGCGGTCCGACATGTGGTTCAGTGCTCCATACGGACAATCTCGTTTGGCCCGTAGGCGGTCTTTTCGTCTGGCTAACACCTGCGTTAATCCGATTAGTTATGACACATGCTAGAATTTTAAAGACAGTGGCGATATTTCATATGTCAGGACAAGATCAAACGGCCGTGTGTAACAATTATCGGACGAATCGGAGAAAATTTCCTAAGTATTGGGCCAGTATGGGACCGATTTTTTGGGGCTTTGGGCTGTTTCCAATCGGTCCCAATTTCTGAATTTTGGTCTGGGACCGAAAGAAATCCGGTTTTCCCGAGCCCTGCTTGTGACCCCTCATGAGAACTGTCTCGCCGAGACAATTCTAATGAGGGGTCTCAAGATATTTTTGCCGAGACAATTCTAATGAGGGGTCTCAAGATATGTTTTCATCGAGAAATAAGAAAAATTGTATGATGTGTCACAAGATATGTATTCATCGAGAAATAAGAAAAATTATCTTTGAATTATCCTCAATACCCCGTCTTATCTGGATCTATGTTCTCTTATTTTTGCATAAAGCCCATATGTCCTGACTCCGTCATCAGAGCTGCCACAGCCAGACAGTTGTAATGACGGGCACAACTTATGTTTCATTGAGAATGTACTGAAATTATCTTAGAGTTCTTATCTAAACCACTCCCCATCAGTTCCTCTGAAGTTTGTAAGCAACTTGGAAATTCAATCCCCATCAATATTTAGTTCAATTTCCAGACTATGTCCAGGCCCCAAGGTTATAAAAAAAAATTCCGTTCTCAACTCAGCTGAGCATGAAATTCTACCCGCTAATAAATAGCAAATTACTGATAAGTGCAGTTGTTGTCTCGCCTGCGAAGCAGAGGCGAGACATATGTATTGCTTTTCCGGTGTCGTCGGTGGCGGCGTAAACTTTTGTCGAGTTTTTGCGTTTAGGTCATTTTCTCAGAAACTATAAGGGCTAGAGCCATGAAACTTGGGTCATGCATACATCTGCAAGAGTACATCTGAAAGCCATCATCAATGTTGAGTCTTGACCTAGATTTTATGGTTGACTGACTTCGCAATTTTTTGTCGAGTTTTTGCGTTTAGGTCATTTTCTCAGAAACTACAAGTGCTAGAGCCATGAAACTTGGGTCATGCATACATCTGGAAGAGTACAGCTGAAAGCCATCATCAATGTAGTATCTTGACCTAGATTTTACGGTTGACTGACTTCACACTTTTTTGTCGAGTTTTTGCGTTTAGGTCATTTTCTCAGAAACTATAAGGGCTTAGAGCCATGAAACTTGGGCCATGCATACATCTGAAAGAATAACTTTCAAAGCCATCATCTGTATTAAGTCTTGACATACATTTTACGGTTGACTGACTTCGCAATTTTTTGTCAAGTTTTTGCGTTAAGGTCTGTTACTCAGAAACTATAAGGGCTAGAGCCATGAAACTTGGGCCATGGATTCATCTGGAAGAGAAAAACTCAAAGTCATCATTGATATTGAGTCTTTATCAACATCCTACGGTTGGCTGACTTTGCAATTTTTTGGCAAGTTTACACGTTTAGTCTGTTTCTCAGAAACTGTAAGGGCTAGAGCCATGAAACTTGGTTCATTCATACATCTTTGCTGATTTAGCTCTGTTTTGTGACAAAGCGCCAGCAGGCGAGACACCGCATTCCGCGGAATTCTTGTTTTCTTACTCAACTTAGCTGAGCATGAAATTTTCTCTGCGTATGAATATGAAAATGCCAACATTTTCATATTTATCAGCAGAGAAATTTAGTTGGCATTTTCATATTCATAAGCAGAGAAAATTTCATGCTCAGGCTAGTTGATTATGAAAAAAGTTTTATAACCTCAGGGCCAGGTAGGATAGGGAAATCTTAGTCAGTGAGTAAGAATTACAACAGGGTACGAGGCTTGCTGAGTCTCTGAATAAAATACCTAGCTAAAGGATAAGATTTTCCCATCTCACATGGACTGGCCTATTATGGATTATTATACTCTGACAAACTAAGTGTGTCAGGGGGTGTATAGTTTTGTTATTTTATCCGTTTGTATACATGTATATTGATAAGAACTGAAGAGAAACACACTTGTTGTTAAAATTCTTGTAATGACGTTCTCAAAGTGGCTCAGCGGTAAAGAGTGACACAGATTTGCTGAAAAACTTTTTATTTCACATGAAAATACATCGAATGTGTTTATATCTCCACAAAATGATGCATTTTGATCTCATTTACGGTAATGTGCATATATATTGGGACACCTAAAAATAATGAATTTTCCATTTGGAACAAATGGAAAATTTATTATTTTAGGTGTCCCAACACTTATGCACATTAGGGTAATTGCGTCCATATTATTATGATTTTAGTTCTATCCCACCTGAAGACTACCGAATTACCATCCTCCCCCCTTCCCCTACCCACCCCATCCCACATCTGACCTATCTGTCCCAATACTTAGACTTTTACAGTATTGAGATCTTATGGAAGAGTTAAAGGTAGGTTCCTGTATCTTGGAATGCATCATAATCTTGATGAACTTTCACCCAAGTTGTTGGAAAGCACTTATAAAAGGGAATTAATAAGTTTCACTAAAAAGTGTAAATAAAAAAATATTAGAAAAGTTGTTTTGCAAGGGATTTCCTAACTCTGCTTCGCACACCAGTTAGCGCTATTTTAGTTCGCGCCAAAAATAGATAACGCAGCTGATGTCATGCTGCATTGCATTTTGGGATAGTTTTAACCCATCCGCCCTGCCAGGACTGGTAGGAGAGCTCACGTCAAGGGAAAATTGACCTTTGGAGAATGACATCAGAAATCGCGCACTTTTAGACATAATAAACAAAGTTATTTTTAGAACTGGAATTCCAACGAAAGAAAATAAAGCAAAAGGGAAAACAACTATTTTCTTTATCATCTGACGAGTTTCTCAGTAGCAACAAGTTTAGAAAAATAAGAGAATTCAATACTGCTCAGAAAAAGACGAAATTATTTTGTGGACATAGTTGACATCGCTAGCCCAGGAACCTACCTTTAAAGGGAGATCACAAAGCAAATAACTTAGCATGAAGTACAAAACATTTAAATGACTTGATGAACAATGTATGGTTATTTACATATGCAGTATGACAGTAATTGATTCAATTAAAATCCCAGGGAAACAGCAAACTAAACTCCAAGGCATTTCATTGCTAATTAAAAGTTATTTATAATAATTTCTCAATCGATTTGCAATAAAAACCCTAAGCATTAAAACAGACATAATGATCAAATTGTGTGTAGTGTATTTCCAGATCAGACTGCTTCAAGAGATGCAGTTGCAATCTGATCAGGGTCTGAACTTGTTCAGCATCGAAGACAAAAATATTAGATAAATTGTGAAGGTGTCACAGTGCATACAGTTACTACTTCTTTGCTTTCCACTCTCACACTGGTAGGGGGTAATCGAATACGCCCATGCAGTCGACAAACGCCGATAAAAAACCTTTAGAAACAGCGTTTTCGATTGCAAATTGTCACCAATTTGCAATCGAAAATGCTGTTTCTAACGGTTTTTTGATCCACGTTAATCGATTGTTAAGAGCGTTTTCAATTGCCGCCTACCCAATGTGATTCTGCGTTCTGTTTTCGCCTCGCCTGCAGCAAGGAGAAGCGAAATATATGTAATATTTCTCTGCTGTTGTCAGCACCTATGGCGTAAACTTAGTGTCAAGTTTTCAGGTTAAGTTCTGTTTTGTGACAATGCACAGTCAGGCAAGACACGGCATTCTGCAGAATTCCTGAGTTTCTCAGTGTTACTTTGACTTGCTTTGGACAGTTCTGAGAGACTTGATAAGGAAAGAAATGAAGATGATATGATGACAAAATGTATGAGCTTTAACAGAATTTTGTCTTTATTTAAAACTCTGATATTAGGGCCTAGTTGTTCAAAACTAACAAATTGGTTAGTTAATATGGCATTAAAAGTTTTACCAGTTAGTTTGGCAAACACAGGGATTTTGACAAAATGTATTGAGCTTTAACAGAATTTTGTCTTTATTTAAAACTCTGATATAAGGGCCTAGTTGTTCAAAATTCACAAAATGGTTAGTTAATATGACATTAAAAGTTTTACCAGTTAGTTTGGCAAACTCACTGATTTTTTTTTCTCTTTTTGTCGCTGAAAATAGGGAGTAGTTTTTTCACTGCAAAAGTTACTCCCAATTTTCAGCAAAGAAAAAAAATGACCGTCAGATCTCCTACTGATGAGGATATGACCCTTGCTTGGAGTTTTAAAGAGAAAACAAAGTATTGCATGAGGAAGGTTGTGTTATTTTGTGTTTTCTTTGTTTGCTTTTTAGGTTAAGGGCCGGCGGAATTTTCCCGAGAAACTTCACTTTTTGCCGCCTTCCCTTTATGATAGGTGGTAACATCCAAAAAGAAATTTGCTCAAAATACATGTACATTTATCATACAGATGTCACCCTTAATGTTTTTACATTAGCTGTTATGAAGTAGAGAGGATGCAAAGATGTGTCAGTGTCAGATTGTGTGGAATTTTCATCGTGTGTTTGCGGTCCCTCGGGACGAAAGTTTCCGTCACTGTCAAAGTAAATCGGGACACCAGTCTTTGATATGAAGGCTCTTAGTTTATTGTCGTCTCCACGGGAGCTCATCTGGAACTTTGTGGTTATGTCATGTTCATCTGTAGCAGCATGGTATTTCTAGAATAGATAAACATCAGTCAGAAACAGAGATAAACTGCCGTATTTATTCGTCTAACAGGGCTTTTGCCGTCCAGAATGACTCTAAATATTGAAATCAGGGTTAGAGGTTATAAAACTTGAGAATAATCTCAAACTCAAAATAAAGCACACTGATTGGCTGGAAGCAGCCAATCAGTGTGCTTTATTTTGAGTTTGAGAATGTACTCAAGTTTTATAACCTCTAGGCCAGACATGTGTAATTCTGCTTTAAGATAGGTTTCCCCACCCAAAACAACCCCAGAAATCTATATCTAAGACAGATCTAGATATTTGGGGTTGCTTTGGAGGGGAAGCCTCACCTTATAGTCTAACAAATACAGCAGTGGAAAAAATAACTGCTTTTTTCAATGTATGTAATGCCCCTGATCAGTCTTGGCATATTTACTTATGAGCACTCGCAGCAGATCACTTCAGTAGTACTGATGTTCATGGCTGCAGAGATGCCAAAATTATAGGGCAGGACAGTTGAACCTTCTGTGTATGGTCAGTTATTGATACAGTTTCTCAGTAGAATCACTCATATCAGAGGTGTCATGTAGTAATTGATATCACACTTTATGTTCAGGGGAAGTAGCTCTGTCATTTTGTTGTTTGCCTCCCTTCTAAAAGAGCTTGACTCTTAAATGAATTTGCTCCCTTATCCTCCAAGAGTAAACCCCCTTTTGGAATTGCTTGGTCTTCCAGGGAGATAAACAGGAAATCATGCAAGTTATCCCCCTTTGTAAAAGTTGCAGAAATACTGGGAGGTGAACCTATACATCTTAACAGACCAATCCGACTTCACAAGGTCAAGATATTGATCAGCTGAATCTAGGAAGACTGGTTAGACAGAGTGAATGCAAAGACTGATCTGAGTTTCCTCCGTTCCCACTGGCTGTAAAGTACCTTTTTTGCTTGATGTATACCTTTTTGCTTGACGTAGCTCGTATGCTTTTGAAGAGGTATAGTTTATAATAGGGAAAATACCATTTGGTTTAAACATATTTTATTTCAAAACATTACAGTAAGATACATGAACAGATATAATTTGTGAACATAAGTTCTCTTGTTCTTAAATCCTGGATTTTTGGCTTATACTTGATGGTTGTATTGGGTAATTTGGTCTCACATTGAGCTTATACATAAATTAGCGATAACAGAGCATTTCTTAAAATTGCGATTTTTCCAAAAATAAAAACAGTATGAGAAAGTTCAATTCATTAGAAAAATAAAGATGTTTAAATTTTCAAAATCCGTATAGAAATAAAAAAGTTATGTTATGTCAAACTACACAACCCCTCAAGTTTTGTCTGACAATTTTATCGATCGATCAATTCAATTTACACATCGCTCAGTTAAGTATTTTTATGTTTTACCTGTCGCGGTGTATCAGATTTTCTGTCACGCCATTGCCGACTGTGTAAACAGTGGGTGTGTTTTAATGCTTTGCGCACAGATGCGCTAATGTTTACACTTCTAAAATTAACTCCAGTTTGTAGAGGAAACCCTCAGCTTCATTAGGGTACCTTTCGTTTGCTTTCGGATGCATAAATAACGAAGATATTCGCTTCCGAAAATTGACCAATCTTTGCAGCCCATTTTTTCACGGAAATATACGGAAATTCTAAAAATAAAAGTAACCATGAGATTCATTGATCAATTCTACGTCATACTGAATAAATTAAAAAATTTGTAATTTGATTGGTTATGCAAATGAGCTACGTCAAAACAACAAGGGGTCATGACATGACTGAACCAATCAAATTGGGGGAAAAAAATGGCTGCCGCTATGCGGTAAAATTTCACATATAGGTACTCGCTTTGAATATTTGTTTCTCCGCTGTTCGATTATACTTCATTTAACAAATATGGAATAATGAAGGACAAAGGTTATATTTACATCAAAATAATTTTCTTTTTTTGAAAATAACAAAATTTCATGAGAAAATGTTAATTTGTAAATGACCGATTTTGCACTGTTGTCAGAAGGGAAGCTGTAAATTTGCCGATACTCTGTTATCGCTACATAAATGTAAAAATTACAACAGTAAGAAGCAAATTCTTTGCTTTAAGCTCTTTCTTGCCTTTACTATTACTTTCCTACTAAAAGGGATACAAGTACTTCGCAGACAGAGTTATCTCCTTTGAATTAAAGTCTAAAATGGTTCCTTCGAGAGCAGAGAACACATTCAAAAGAAGGAACTTGGGCTTTACAGCCATATCCATTCAGCTGAAAAACTTACTCTTGTTTTGAGGCTGGTTCCATCCATATATAAGATGTAACCCTTACACAACCCTCCCTGACAGATTATCTGGTAGTAGTGCTGAGTGGAGCTGAACCAGTAGATTACTTCAAAGAATGCTGGAAATAAAATCATAATATTTGAGCCGCGACACGAGAAAACCAACAAAGTGGTTGTGCGCCCAGCGCAGACTCAGATCAGCCTGGGCATCCCCCAGGTCTGATCAGACTTTTGGCTAACTGCTTAAAGGGTAGCTAAGGATCTAAGCTACCTCCATGTGGACAGCGAAGACTGATCAGACTAGGCATATACCCAGGCTGATCTGAGTCTTCGCTGGGCGCACAACCATTTTGTTGGTTTTCTCGTGTCAGGGCTCAAATAATTGAATTCTGAACTGTTAGGTTCTTTGAAGGAAAAAGAATACATCAAAGAAATGGAAACAGAGATTTGGTTCTTGACCAGCAATGAAATGTACAACACTCAACACTGGTCATGCCTTCTAGCACTAGTCTGTGTGGCAGTAATGTTTGTCTAAGAGTTATTGCCCTTCATAGATGTAGACAATAGTAAAGCTTGGCCGATCTCATTCAGAATTTACATTTTTGATTAGAGCAATTTTATCTAGTTTCCTAAATGGAGCTTGTATGCTTAGGCAAAAGTCATGCCTTCTAGCACTGGTCTGTGTGGCAGTAATGTTTGTGTAAGAGTTATTGCCCTTCATAGATGTAGACAATAGTAATGCTGGGCCGATCTCATTCAGAATTTTTATTTTTGATATAAGCATTTTTATGCCCCCGTGACGATAGTCAGGGGGCATTAAGATTTGCCCCTGTCTGTCCGTCCCTCTGTCTGTTCGTCACGCTTTATAATATAGAGTTTGTGTAATCAACTCCTCCCACTGTTTTCAATGGATCTTTTTCAAATTTTGCATCCATGTTGTGGACATATTGAAGATGTGAATGTCGATTTTTGATGGAGCTAAAATTAATTTTGACAGAATTACGGTCTTCTGAACTTAGTCATTTTAGGCAAATTTTTGTATTGTAGGGTATAGAGTTTGTGTAATCAACTCCTCCCACAGTTTTCAATGGATCTTTTTCAAACTTTGCATACATGTTTGGGACATATTGAAGATGTGCATGTGGGTTTTTGTTTGCCCTAGAATAATTTTAACAAAATTACTGCCTTTTGAACTTAGTCATTTTAGACAAATTTTTGCATTGTAGGGTATATAGTTTGTGTAATCAACTCCTCTCACAGTTTTCAATGTATCTTTTTCAAACCTTGCACACATGCTGTGAATGTATTGAAGATGTGCATGTGGGTTTTTGTTGGACCTAGAATTAATTTCGACAGAATTACGGCCTTTTGAACTTAGTCATTATAGGGAAATTTTTGCATTGTAGAGTATGGAGTATGTGTTATCAACTTGCTCCACAGTTTTAATGGATCTTTTTCAAACCTTGTCTACATATTGTAGACATATTTGAAGATATGCATGAGGCATTTTGATAGATCTAGAATTAATTTTGACAGAATCACAGCCTTTTTAACTTAGTCATTTTGGGCAATGTTTTACATGGTAGGGTATGTTTTCAAAGGATAACTTAGTCATCTTGGGCAATGTTTTACATGGTAGGGTATGTTTTCAATGGATTCTTTGTAGGTGCTTTATGGATGTACACGTCATGTGACAGGCGCTGCACGGGGGCATCATTAGTGTCTTACAGACACAATTTTCTAGTTATCCATGTTTCGTAAATGGAGCTTGTTTGCATAGGCAAAAGTCATTCCTTCTAGCACTGGTCTGTGCGCCGGTAATGTTTGTGTAAGAGTTATTGCCCTTCATAGATGTAGACAATAGTAATGCTGGGCCGATCTCATGCAGAATTTTCGTTTTTTGATGTAAGCATTTTTATCTAGTTTCCTAAATGGAGCTTGTACACATAGGCAAGTCATGCCTTCTAGCACTGGTCTGTATGCCAGTAATGTTTGTGTAAGAGTTATTGCCCTTCATAGATATAGCCAATAGTAATGCTGGGCCGATCTCATTCAGAATTTTTATTTTGGATATAAACATTTTTATTATGTTTCTTAAATGGAGCTTTTTTGCCTAGGTGAATGTCGCACTTATTTTCTTGTTAAAGCCCAAAAAACTTTTTTCTTGGAAATTGATTATGACATCCTGGTTAAATAACACTCCCAACAGTTTTACACCTGTATCCAGGTTAACTCTTTAAGAACCAAAAAGCAGACGACAAAATTTACGTCTGCAAAAATTCAAAAAATGCCTTTTCCAAGATATTTCATATTGAGAATTCATAGACTAGAGGGCAAATAGTGTAGATCTAGATGATGCGGCTCATTATGAGCCGCCTCATCAGGATCTACGCTGTTTGCAAATTTCGCTAATTTCGTCACTGGGGCTTAAAGAGTTAAAACTTCCCGGTATTTACAATAACAAGTGTTTGGAGTGTCAGCTTTTGTTGTCTGAGTCTAGAACTCTCGCAGTTTTGCCTTTCTTCTCAAAGGGGGTCAGCTCTAAATAGAATTTTCTCCCGTAGGAAGAGTAGACCCATTTTTGGAAAGGTTTTGTCCTCCAGGGAAGCAAACAAGAAAGTCAAAAGTTGTCTCCCTTTGAAAAAATGGCAGAAAAATCTATACACCTTAATCTTTTTATGCCCCTGTGACAATAATTAGGGGGCATTAACATTTGCCCCTGTCTGTCCATCTGTCTGTCTGTCCGTCCATCCATCCGTCTGTTCGTCACAATTTAGGGTATAGAGTTTGTGTAATCAACGCCTCCCACAGTTCTTAATGGATCTTTTTCAAACTTTGCATACTTATTGTGAACATATTGAAGATGTGCATGTGGGTTTTTAATGGAGCTAGAATAAATTTTGACAGAATTTTGGCCTTTTGAACTAAGTCATTTTAGGCCTTTTTTATACCACCGTGACGATAGTCAGGGGGCATTAAGATTTGCCCCTGTCTGTCCGTCCGTCCATCCCTCTATCAGTTCGTCACGCTTTATGGTATAGAGTTTGTGTAATCAACTACTCCTACAGTTTTCAATGGATCTTTTTCAAACTTTGCATACATGTTGTGGACATATTGAAGATATGCATGTGGATTTTTGATGGAGCTAAAATTAATTTTGCCAGAATTACGGCCTTTTGAACTTAGTCATTTAAGGCAAATTTTTGCATTGTAGGGTATAGAGTTTGCATCCGTCCATCTGTCTGTTCGTCACGCTTTGTGGTATAGAGTTTGTGTAATCAACTACTCCCACAGTTTTCAATGGATCTTTTTCAAACTTTGCATACAATCATGTTGTGGACATACTGAAGATGTGCATGTGGATTTTTGATGGAGCTAAAATTAATTTTGCCAGAATATCGGCCTTTTGAACTTAGTCATTTTAGGCAAATTTTTGTATTGTAGGGTATAGAGTTTGTGTAATCAACTCCTCCCAAAGTTTTCAATAGATCTTTTTCAAAATTTGTGTACATGTTCGAGACATATTGAAGATGTGCATGTGGATTTTCGTTGGACCTAGAATTAATTTTGACAGAATTACGGCCTTTTGAACTTAGTCATTTTAGGCAAATTTTTGCATTGTAGGATATAGAGTTTGTGTAATCAGCTTCTCTCACAGTTTTCAGTGGATCTTTTTCAAACCTTGCATACATGCTGTGAATATATTGAAGATATGCATGTGGGTTTTTGTTGGACCTAGAATTAATTTTGATAGAATTACGGCCTTTTGAACTTAGTCATTCTAGGGAAATTTTTGCATTGTAGGATATGGAGTTTGTGTTATCAGCTTGCTCCACAGTTTTCAATGGATCTTTTTCAAACCTTGTCTACATATTGTGGACATATTTGAAGATATGCATGAGGCATTTTGTTAGATCTATAATTAGTTTTGACAGAATCACAGCCTTTTTAACTTAGTCATTTTGGGCAATTTTTTACATGGTAGGGTATGTTTTCAATGGATTCTTTGTAGGTGCTTTATGGATATACACGTCATGTGACAGGCGCTACACCGGGGCATCATTAGTGTCTTACAGACACAATTTTCTAGTTTTGCATTGTACTGTATGGAGTTTGTGTAATCAACTTCTCCCACAGCTTTCAACGGATCTTTACTTAACTTTGCATACATGTTGTGGATATATTGAAGATGTGCATCTGGGGTTTTGATGGAGTTAGTATTAATTTTGACAGAATTACGGTCTTTTGAACTTAGTCATTTTAGGCAGTTTTTCACATTGAAGGAGCTTGTGTAAACAGCTCCTCCCATAGTGTTCAATGGATCATTTTCAAACTTCGCATACATTTGTGGACATACTGAAAATGTGCATGTGGGTTTTGAATAAAGCTAGAATTAGTTTGAATGCAATTACAGCCATTTGAACTTAGTCATTTTAGGAAATTTTTGCATTGTAGAGTATGGGCTAGCAGGAAAAGTTCTTTGAAATAATATTTGTTGATAATTGACAATTCAGTGATGAACACTTCTCTGTGACAGGCATTGCAGGGGCATCATTCATGTCTTACAGACGCAATTTTCTAGTTTCTCTGCAAATCCATATTTTGTTAGGTCATAAAATTAATGAGGGTCAGTTAGCAAAGCATATCCTGTGGTTAAAATTATATCTCAGTTTCTGTCATGACATACAGTGATAGTATCAAAATTAATGCTGTAGTTGATAGACAGGGACTTACTTGCTAAGTTACTATAGTAACCATCTGTCCTGACATCCCCCTCATCTGTTACCCAGAGATACCGATTTTCATTGCAGGTGTTGGTTGCTAGGAAACGAAGGACAAATTTTTCATCATGAATGTCACTTTCATCTATGTAGTCGATTTCTTTTGAGTAAGAGTGATATTGCACTGTATCTAGGACGTTTTCTGTAATCTGCAAAATATTATTTCCTTATAAAAATTCATAAGCAGGGTGGGTGGGTTGGGTACTATAAGCTGTCTAAATAGAAGTATTAATTGTAATTAAGTTGAATGGATTCAGTTTCAGAGGAAGCAGTTCTGCTATTTTCATTCTTCCCCCCCCCCACTCCCCCCACCCCCCTACACCCACCCCCCTTCTCAGTCAGGGTCAACCCTTAAAGGAAACAGTTTGCCCCTAGGAGCAACTCTTTCTTCTTAAGAGTTGACCCCATTTTGGAAGGGTTTATTTGGGGAAGCAAACATGAGGTCACAAAAGTTGTTTCCCTTTGAAAATGGTGGAAAAGGGTTTACTTTGTTTGCTAAGCACTTTTGTTACTATGGAAGCCTCAGCGTGGCCGGGTGGTTAGCGCTCCCAGCTTTGGATCACTGGTTTGTGGGTTCGAGTCCTGCTGAAGGTGAGATTCTGCCTAAACTTGAATGGTCCTTCATTGCACAAAACCTTTCTATAGTCCTGATATGACTTAAATACTGTCAAAAAGGCCGTAAAACTGCCAAGTCATCTGTCACAATGTTTAGAGAAATGACAGAATAATTCAGCTAAATTTCAGTATTTCAAAATTTGTTTTGTCTCAGTCCTGGTTGGCAGTATCATTATATTTGAGTTCTTCAGCCCTTTTGGCTCAGCTCAACTCTGCGTTGCCATATTTATTGGTCATAAGATGGGGTTATCCTTCCCAAGAGGCACACAACATTTAATCAACATTTAATCAACTTTGATTCAACGTCATGACGTTGAATCAAGGTTGATTTATAAATGTTGATTCAGTGTTGTGTGCCTGCTGAGAATTTCTGTTTCGATGCTGATTTTGAATTCATAAGGACAGCCTATATTAGCCTACACTTTGAAGGAAAACAAATAAGGAACTAACAACTCAAATTTTAATCCCCAAAAATTCCAGCTTATCTGAAGCTTTGTTACTACCACATTTACCATAAATATTTGAACACCTTCCATATTTCTTTGGTTATAAGATGGGGCTTTTCCTTCCAAAAATAATCTCAGAGATCTAGATCTGTCTTTGGAAGAGAAAACCCCATTTTATAGCTGAATTACACAAGACCACTGGCACTTGAGTTTCAACAAATGTGTATTCACAGCCACGTTTATTGTTAATAAACGTGGCTGTGAATACACATTTGTTGAAACTCAAGTGCCAGTGCACAAGACTGATCTGCACATTTGCCGCAATTTTGTAAGAGTAAATTCCTGTCTTATAATGGAAAAGATACAGTAAGCTTTTATATGGTGGCCTCTTCTCCCTTCAAACTTGAACATTTGTCCTGTGAAGGGTTGTTTTATCAATATGTCGGCAAACAGTGAAGACCCTGATCAGACTGCTCCTGAGGAGCAGTCTGAACTGGGTCTGCACTGTTTGCCAAGGTGTTTTAGTCTCCCTTGCGACTAGCAGAAGTGAGGCATAGGTATTACTTTTCCGGCTTGCATTGCGCAAACTTTGCGTCAAGTTTTCTGGTCAAGCTCTCTTTTGTGACAATGGGCTGTCAGGCAAGACCCACCATTCTGCAGCTTGTATCAATATTCTGAATATTACCTGTTGTCCAGTTTCATCAATGGGAGGTCCTGTGGAATATGTCTCCTGAAAGAATAAAAGCTTAAATGATATTGTAATAACTAAATAGTGGTAATCAAGGGAAAATATGGGAAAAGGCAGTGCCAGAAACAGCCAATGGCCTGGTGGCCAAATGCACCTAATTTCTGTCCTAGGGCAGAGCTCCAGATAAGAAGGGGTAACAGGGATAATTCAGTGATATTTTTTTTTTATTTCTCAATGATAACATACATAGTGACCCTTCACTATAACCGTCTCGGCGAGACGGTTCTAATGAGGGGTCACAATGTATGTTTTAATGGAAAAATAAGGAAAATTATTCCTGAGTTATCCCTTCTTATCTGTTAGCGCTCCTGACTTCAGATCATGGTCACATCTCAATTCCAGCAGTACTTAAATCATGACACCAGTGGTTGAACTTAACCCTTAATGTGCCAAAAAGCAGACGACAAAATTTACGTCTGCAGAATTTCAAAAAATGTTTCGTCCAAGCGATATATTAAGAACTCGAACACTAGAGGGCAAACAGTGTAGATTCAGATGAGCCACCTCATCTGGATCTAAACTGTTTGCCAATTCAAAAATTTTAATTTTTGGCGCTTTAAGGGTTAAACAGTACTTCATTGCACAGAGTTCTTCATAATCACCCACCCATAGTCCTGAAATACTGTCGAAAAGGACATAAAATCACAAGTGGCCCATCCATACATCCATTCTACTATCTTCTGTCTGTGGCCACTGAAATGCCTGAAATATGAAATTAAGCGGCCCAGACTGATCCTTCTTGTAATTTGTAATGCATAGAAACTTCAGTGAATGGGCATTTTTGGCCACTGAAAGCTTGATCTGTTTCTAGCCGTTTGGGCCGCCACATTCCAATAATATGGCCATTGCACAGAAGGTCGCATGGTTGACTCCCCATTTGCCTGACATCCCGTTTGGCCAATAACTAAAAAACTTGGTCAGTCTACTGGTAGCAGTAAATGGGTACCTGTTTCAAATCAGGGAAGGTTAAAGATAGGGGAAGGAAAAGGATATGGGCTCCAACTTTCATATGCTGTGCCCAAGATACTGTGGACCAGTAACTGCCACTAACTGACCTGCAGGGGCCGTATTTATAAAACGACTTAAGTGGTTGCTATGCTGTTTCTAAGACTGAATTCCTATGGTTGCTATGCTGTTGCTAAGGCTGAATTCCTATGAAGGAGATTCACTGCAACTGTGAATTTTGCTCTGGAGGAACAGTTTTCAGGCTGTTCCTCCAGAGCAAATTTCATAGTTGTAGGGAATCTCCTTCATAGAAATTTAGCCTTTGCAACAGCATAGCAACGACTTAAGTCGTTTTATAAATACCGCCCCTGATCCTGTCAAACTGTCCCTAAAAGATATGACAGAGTAAATAGAGTGCAGAATTTTGTTGGATTATAATAACCCTTAATGCGCCAAAAAGCAGATGACAAAATTTACGTCTGCAGAATTTCAAAAAATGTCTCGTCCAAGCAATATCATATTGAGAATTCTAACACTAGAGGGCGACCAGTGTATCAGATGCGGTGGCTCATTATGAGCCACCTCATCTGGATCTACACTGTTTGCCAATTCAACAATTTTAATTTTTGGCGCTTTAAGGGTTAATTCATGTTCATTTGCCATAAAAGCATATTTTGTGACCTCACTTTAGATTGGAACTGCCTAATTGTTTTTGGAGAAAAACAAAAAAATTGTCTCAGAGTTATCATCAAAAGCCCTTAAGGTGAATCGGTACACTTTCATGGGATATAACTCTGACATTTTCAGTTTTGCCTACCTTCCCAATGGGGGTCAGCTCATAAGGGAAAGAATATGCTCCCCTAGGAGCATATCTTTTCCTGTAAGAGTTGATCCCATTTTTGAAGGGCTAGATCGTACAGAGAAGCAAACAGGAAGTAACAAAAGTTATTTCCCTTTGTAAAAGACAGTGAAAAATATGGAAGTGTACTTACACACCTTAATACTGGTGCTTGTGAAAGGGGGCATGTTTAAGTACTTGATAAGTACTGTAATATGCCTAAGCAGGAAATCGTTAGATATTTAACAAGTGGTCTTTATCTTTTGAAAGCTATTAATTAAGAAAAAACATGAATTCTAAAAATTATGCCTATGATAATATGGTGGAGCCTCAGTAATTCAAAGACCAAGGAACCAGAGACATTTATGCTTGAATTTTGGAGATTTTGAATTATCAGGGGTTTAAGTATCTACCCTTTGATGAGGACGTACAAATGACTTTGACTTGTCCAGTACTTTGGATTATCAAGATCAAGATAAAATGAGCCACGACACGAGAAAACCAACAAAGTGGTTGTGCGCCTAGCGCAGACTCAGATCAGCCTGGGCATCCGCCCAGTCTGATCAGACTCTTCGCTAAGTGCTTAAAGGGTAGCTAAGGGTTTAAGCTTCTTCCGTGCGGACAGCGAAGACTCTGATCTGACTGGGGAGTTGCCCAGGCTGATCTGAGTCTGCGCTGGGCACACAACCACTTTGTTGATTTTGTCGTGTCATGGCTCAGATAATATCCCATTATGGTCATCATAATGAAACAGATAATTTAGCAATTGCCTGAACATCAAACTCCTTTTGACATGATACTAAAGTCTTGTAATGAAATTTGAATTGTATCAGAAATGGTTGTGTGTAACAAGAATAACTCTTTTCAGTTTCTCGATATTGTAAAACTGGAGATATTGCGACAAACTTTACTCACATGGACTTCTTCAAGAATAATGTCTGACGTGAATTCTGATGAATGGATGAAAGTCCATGGACTGTGAATCACAAATACATCATCCATGGCTAGTTCTGGCGATCTTGTCTTGTACTAAGTCATAGTTTCTGAAAGTAGCCATTCAGTTGATATATTCAATTATAACAAGTTTTCTTTTTTGCCGTTTCAAAACAACCCAAATAATTTAGATCCATCTAGATTTTTGGGGTTGTTTTAGAAGAGAAAACCCCATCTTATAGATGAATTTAAGGAGAATACCCATTTTTCTTATGCAAATAGGGTAAAACCTGATCAGACCACAGGCACCTGTGATACAGACGCTGCAGTTTGCATCATCTGATTTGGTTCTACACTGTTTGCTAATGTCCCTTTTATGGGACACTACCGGTAGGGATAAATGGGTTAAGGGTCTTTGTAATGGCTATAGTTTACAAGGTCATAGGAAAGTGTTAATGACTTTAAAAAAATCCCCACCAGTACGAGGTCACCAATATCAGATTATGAGGTCACCGATATCAGATAATATGATTGTGTAGCTTTCGATATTATAATCATGTTTACGAATTTATTATTATCTTGACTATTAAGGTAGATTAGCATTAGATAAGATGTGTTATTTTAATTGTACTTTTTATTCCCTTGATCCCCGATATGCCATAGTTTTTGGAATGCAAGTATTAGTTTTTGTGATGGCTTCTGCTGTTGGAAGTGATGATAGGTTTTCATACAAGGCATAAGGTGGGGGTATCTGTGTATTGTGTATGTCCTTTTGTCATTACAATATGGCATATCTTTATAATCCCCTGCTCCCTTGCACCCCACAACCCCACCCTCTACAAATTGTTTGAGCAGGGCAACAGGGTCCTTCCCTCCGTTTGTCCATTTTTATGTCTGTCTACATACCATTAAATTTGTTCTGATTCATTTTAAATTTATTTAGTAAGCCCTGCTTTATAATGCCACTTCCAGTCAAACCTTCGTGCATAGTAGTTAAACTTACATCCATAAGACAATAGTTCTAACACAGAACTCAAAGAGTTCTACTGTTACAATGAATGGGTACACCTACATGTTAACCTGTCATTTTTACAAAGGGAAACAACTTTTGTGAGAACTTGTTTGCTTCCCTGGATGACAGCTCTTCCATGTTGGGGTCTACTCTTAAATGGAAAGAATTTGCTCCTAAGGGAGCAAATTCTTTCCTTTAAGAGTTGAACCCCATTGAAAAGGAAGACATAAAAGAAAATGCCACAGTTGCCTCCCCTGAAAGTTAACCCATTCAGCTTAAAAGCAGTAAATAAACATAAACATTTACCTAATGGATAATTACAAATGTACTTCCTTGTATTTTCCTTGTTTTTTCTTCTCTCTATGCAGTTATTTTACATTTCTCACGGTGTAGATTTACATTGTGTACTCCAAGCACTGGAATAAAATCAACGCTAGATTATAAACATTGATTATTCTCTAACTGTTTTAAATTGCAGTGGTGCCAGAGTAGAAAATATTAATCAGTTAGATAAACTTGCAACCACATGTTTCCAACATGTGTACTGAACTGTGAAAGGGTATTATACTTAAGTTAGGTGATACTATGTTGACAGTCTATACTTTTAGGCTTCAAAACAAAAATACTTTAAAAGGTTTATCGAATAGGTAAAATCACTTAACTTAAGAGTAACAGGTTATATTTATACAATAGACTATAGACAGGTAGAAACGTGTACGGCGATATTGATTTTCGGTAAAAACAGTCCTTTGACAGTGATTTTAGTCATTCAGAGTTGTTGTTTTTTTAATGCGTTCAGTCACGTGAAACTGTCTTACCAGCTGATTCTCAGGAAACAGTATCTTTTTTTGTGATTAACTTGAAAAGGAGAGCTGAGCCTTATGAAAATGTATCTTTTTAGCTGAATCACTTGAAAAGGTATATCTTCAAACAGAGTCACTTGAAAGTGTATCTCTCAAGCTGAGTCAGATGAAAAGGTATCAAATGAGCCGACTTACATAAAAAGTATCCCACAAGTTTAGTCACATGAAAGGTTTGTTACTAGCTGATTCACATGAAAGGTATCTCATGAGCAGTCGTATGAAAAGATATTTAAAAGCTGAGTTACATAAATGTACCTTCTGAGCAGTCACAAGAATCAGTATCTTATGAACCAAGTCACACAAAAAGCTATGAGCTGAGTTACATGAAAAAGTATCTTATAAGCTGAATTACATGAATAGGTATCTTACAGCAGTCACATGAAAAGGGATCTTGTGAGTTTTCATAAGAAAAGTTATGGGCTGAATCACATGAAAATATGTCATATGTGTTGAGTCACATGAAAAGATTATCTTATGAGCTGTCAGGCCACATGAAACAGAATGATGTAGAAGTGATTTAATGAGCAGCCTTCTAAACAGTTATCAATGTTTGCAATGGTATGTCCGAATTTACCCACAGTCCGAAATTACCAGACACGACCCTATCTTATAAACATACGCATGAAAGAAATCTTATTAGCAGTCACATGAGAAGGTATCTTATGAGCATTCACATGAAACAGTGTCTTATGAGAAGAGTGACATAAAATGGTACATTATGTGATAGGGGACATGACCATGTATCTTGTAAGCAGACACATGAAAAATGCTGTATGAGAAGAGTCAGATGTAAAGATACCTAAACCACATGAAAAGGTATCTTAAGACTTGGGATGGTATTTTCTATGCTGTCACATGAAAATGTACCTATAAGCAGAGTGACCTGAGATGCCATCTTATGAGAGCTGAGTCACATGAAATCTTATGAGCTTAGTAATAGGAAAAGGTATCTTATGAGCAGCATCACAAGAAAAGGTATATGAGAGTCATATGAAGAGGTATCTAATGAGCCCAATCACATGAAATGTATCCAATGAACTGAGTCACATGAAGAATCAACGGAACGAATCTCATAATTATTATTCATAAAACCTATCCTTTGCTAGAGTTCAGGCTCAGAATTTGGCTTTACTCGGGCACAAACTATTGAATTTATTGTGAATTAAGCTGATTGATAGACTTTCAGGAGAAATTCCCACCATTTTCATTTTAGCCCAAAGTCATACCTTTAACTCTTTACAAGCCCCAGTGACGCAATTAGCAAAATTTGCAAACAGCGTAGATCCTGATGAGGCGGCTCATAATGAGCCGCCTCATCTAGATCTACACTGTTTGCCCTCTAGTCTTTGAATTCTCAATATAAAAAGTCTTGGACAAGGCAATTTTTTAATTTTTGCAGACGTAAATTTTGTCGTCTGCTTTTTGGTAGTGAAAGAGTTAAGAGTAGTCTTCTTGTAGACTTCTTTTGAGAGAAGGTTGTCCTCAAAACTTGGTAATTTATCAAAATTCCTAATTAAGTCAGAAAGTTCCAAGACAGCAGATGACAAAATTTACGTCTGCAAAATTTTAAAGACATGTTTTGTCCAAGCTATATCACATTGAGAAGTCAAAGATTAGCAGCCTCATCTGGATCTTAACTGTTTGCAAATTCAACAATTTGCCTTTGCTAGTTAAATAAGCTCAGTATACTCACGATATACATGTACTATATCCATTTCAGGACAGTGCTGAAATCTATGGTGATGTTCTGGCCAGTGTGACAGAACCATTGTCACTTCTCTTCAAGAAAGCCCATGGGCTGCAAGTGGTAAGTCTGATGGATTGATGATTTGGGATTTTATGTCTTTTTCAATACTCAGTTCCGAGCCACACCCAGAATGTCACTCAAGTCACCTGATAGTGTAAACTGGCCAACTTAATGACATCTTAGCATGTGACATACTCTCACAAACAAAATCGCACATGTTCATTATTTCACATAAGTCAGTGATTTTACTATAAAGTTAATGGAGAGCTGTATACACTGGAGCGCCGTTATACCGCGGACCGATATATCGCGGAAATCAGTATAACGCGGTTGTCCTGTGGCTCCCAAATTTTTTCTACAGATCGCGGATTTTTCGGCGGTTTCCGTCGGTGTTCACGACATTGGAATAGAAAATAACCATTAAAAGTTAATTGGGTTGTTTACATAATTTTAATCAACGGAGTGTCAAAAGTTATCACAGACAATCAAAGCATCGGTTGTCTTGCCAAGGTGTGAAAGACTTCGATAATTAGCGCATATCACGTGTCACCAATTAGCGAAGGTCACCTCATATACACAATACACAAGCCGACGCTCAGGAAAAAGGCTGTGCGTAGCAGTCACTGATTACTTCCAAAGAAAATATTATAAAAGAATTTTATAAATGGAAAAAAAAACAAAGCTTAAACCCGATTTGGATATCTGTAGGCTGCTTAGAAATTTTTTAAGCGACGTCAGTACTCGCGCAAATAAGTATATTATAATCGTCCAAAGGTACCTTTTTGCAAGTGTATATACAAGGGAATTAAGTCGAACAAGTCTACTTTTGCTCAATCGGACATCCTCGTCGATATAGGTTTAATTCAGGATACGGAATTGGCCGATGTGTTCCGATTGTACTTTCGCTTTGTAAAGAACATAGGGACTGAAAGCTTACTTCAGCGATGACTTTCGTTGTGTTAGGTAAGCAGTAAACATGTCTATCTACCTCGTAAGGGCTAAATAAGCGCTACGAACATGTAAACCTGGGGTTTTTCATTAGTGGGTGGGGTATTTCTGTGAAGATCGTTATTACGCGTGATCACTTTTAACGCGGTTCTATTTTATGTCTCCCGACACCTGCGTTATAACGGCGCTCCAGTGTATCTGTTTTAAGAAGGCATGGTTTTCGGAACTGTGAATAGTATGTCAGTCATATCAGGACAATGGGAGGGTGATAATGAAAGGCTGTGTGCAATGGAACCCTGTTTAAGGTTGAAAAGATTTCTATCTCCAGCCAGAATCAAACCTGGACTGCTAGTTTAGCAGGTAAGTACCTAACCCGCTGAGCAATTGTGGTTCCTGGTAAGTATGATATCTGAAACTGGCCCATCAGTCTTCAAATATGGACAAGCCCGTTAGTTGTAATACTGTATTAATCCTATTAAACACTCCGGGGATGTTGCATTTTACCAAAGGGGGGGCATTATTTAGAGCTTAAGGTGTAGTAGATCAGCACTCCCAAAATGTCTCTTATAAACAGTATTAAGGCAAATGTGTAGACTTTCAGAGGAAGCAACTTTTCTAGGAGCAAATTCTTTACTTTACAGTGGGAACGCAGACTCATCACATTTGAGTAATTCATTTTCTGAATGGTCGTCTACGCACAAAAAAGTAATCCCTTTTTTCGCCGGAGAAAAATGGCGGGAAATTTTTGTCAGAAACAGCCCCAAAATAATGCTCATTTGAAAAGATATGCAGTCGTGGTTTTCTGACGGACCAGATCACAATGAAATTTTATGTTTTATTATTGAAATCAGATGCATATCGGTACCTCAATGCAGTTTGCACATCCAAAACAACGATCACAATTTGACAACCGTTTTTCAGAAAATTAAAACCCTAAGACAGTACCTCAAAGTTATTTTGCAAAGAAAATTGTCCCAAAAACCAAATTAGATGCCATTATAACTAAACCGTAGTTCATACATTCGACCGTCTTTCAGCGAGGTATATCTACGGGAGAAAGTCTATTTACGTTGAAAATCGATAATGAAGTTGGTCATTTTTACAGCACGTGCGTTTGTCAATACACGGACATTTTTCTGCTGGATCGACTTGAGCCAGTTGAGGAGACCAACTGTTTCTTCATTTATGGTACAGTAAAGTTTGTAATCATTTAGCATACTGTGCATTTATTAAGATTTTGCGTAAGTCTGCCAGCCTGTGATTTTTTGGGCTTCTGAATTTAGGCTACACGCCGAGAACGAACGAGAGAGAGCAAAACAAACACACTGGTACTCGAGTAAACCAGAAAGTTTGACAAACGAAAAACGTTGAGTGATTGACCGGCTGTTTTTTAGCTCGCCTGAACGAAAGTTCAGGAAGAGCTATTGTTGTCACCCCGGCGTCCGCGTCAGCGTCAGCGTCCGCGTCGGCGTCCGGATTGGATGTTTTGGTTAAAGTTTTTTAAAAACCTATAACTCCTTAACCCATGGATGGATTCTTTAATACTTGCACTGTAGTTAGATATTGGTCCAAAGTTTATGGAGGTAGCATCCCCACCCCACTCAGTGACCTTGATGTCAAGGTCATGGACTTAGAAAATTTGAGTTTTTTTTTTAACTGGATGTTTGGTTAAAGTTTTTTAAAGCCCAATATCTCTGTACCCCATGGATGGATTCTTTTGATACCTGCACTGTAGTTAGATATTGGTCCATAGCTTTTCTAGGTACCACCCCCACCCCACTCAGTGACCTTGTTGTCAAGGTCGTGGACTTAGAAAATTGTCTTTTGTTGATTGGATGGTTTGGTTTAAGTTTTTTTTAAAGACCCATATCTCCTGAACCCATAGGTTGATTCTTTTGATATTTGCACTGTAGTTAGATATTAGTCTAAAGTTTTACAGAGTACTACCTCAGCCCTGCTCAGTGACCTTGATGTCAAGGTCATGGACTTAGGAAATTTTGATCTTTTTTTTAGTTTTTAGCTCGCCTGAACGAAAGTTCAGGAAGAGCTATTGTTGTCACCACGGCGTCGGCGTCAGCGTCAGCGTCCGCGTCCGCGTCCGCGTCGGCGTTCGGATTGGATGTTTTGGTTAAAGTTTTTTAAAGACCTATATCTCCTTAACCCATGGATGGATTCTTTTGATACTTGCACTGTAGTTAGATATTGGTCTAAGGTTTAACAGGATACCAGCCCCACCCAACTCCATGACCTTGATGTCATGGACTTAGAAAATTGGTATTTTTTTGGACTGGATGTTTTGGTTAAAGTTTTATAAAGCCCAATATCTCCTTAACCCATGGATGGATTCCTTTGATACTTGCACTAAAGTTAGATATTGGTCTAAAGTTTTCGAAAGTACTACCCCCACCCCCCTCTGTGACCTTGATGTCAAGGTCATGGACTTAGAATAATGTCTTTTTATTGATTGGATGTTTTGGTTAAAGTTTTTTAAAGACACATATCTCCTGAACCCATAGATGAATTCTTTTTATATTTGCACTGTAGGTAGATCTACAGAGTACTACCCCAACCCCGCTCAGGGATCTTGATGTCAAGGTCAGGGACTTAAGAAATTTTTGTCTTTTTTAAAGTTTTGTAATTGCATACTGATTCATAATGCTTTGCAGAGATTTAGTTTATACTTGAACTGATGTTAGACTCTTTTTTGAGTTTTTACAAAACACCTAATACTTACCCCACTGGACGACCTTGAAGTCAAGGTCATCGACTTAGAATTTTGTCTTAAAGATTTTGGTTAAAGTTTTATATTTATGAAGACATAATTTCACAGTGCCACTTTGATGGACTCAGTTGATACTAATACTTGGACTGATGTTAAATAATGGTTCAGGGTTTTGATACATCCTAGCCCCTCCCCTCCCCCCTACCCGTCAGTTGTTTTACCTCAAGCTCATGGACTTTGAAATTTCATTTCATTTTTTATTTTAATTTTATATTAAGACTTATTTCTGAGATAGCTTTTGTTTATGAATGTGTTTTCTTTATGGACATGCTTGCATGAAGTTTTATGCATAGCAGTCCACATAGCCCCCCACCCCCCGAACCCACCCCCTCCCCCCACCCCCTCCCCTTGTAAATGTATGCACATGCGGTACTGCTGGTGTAAACCAATTGTAGATAATATTAAGATATAACGATAAAGATGGGGGTCTGGGGGCGCAGCCCCCAGAAGCCAGAGAGATTATAAAAACTCAATTCCAGTGGAATTATCTGCAGACTATATTTTTTTTTTGGAATTTTGGGTGGAGACAGGTTATTTTTTTCTCTTACTTTTGAAGCCAGATTATTTTTTTTAACCCCCCTTATGAGCCAGATTATTTTTTTCTTGCATATCCAAAGACAGGGAATTTTTTTGATAAATATACCAGCCCCCCCCCCCCCCCCCCCCCCCCCCCCCAGAATATCAAATGGTCGGTCCCTAACCCACCCCAACCTCCACCACCCTAGGGCACCCCTCCCCTCCCGCCACCTCCCCACTCACACTGAAATTCGTTCCAGCCACACCTTCTTACCCTCCGCCCCTAAACCCTTGGCAAAAGTATGTGTACGGGCCTGCACAACCATTCCATTTGATCCTTCAGATGTAGGACCCATTAAGTTTTCTCTCCCAAAGTGAAATTTCACGTGCTGTCTTAATTGAATAGTTGTTTAGTGGTGTAGCGATATTTGTCTTGCTTTAATTTTTCAAACAGGGTCGCGCGATATAGCATTTGAAATATTGGCACACTGGCTGTCAGCCAACTCACAAGTTAATATCAGTAATACAATCAATTTACTGTGTACGTCACAATTTCATGACGTAACCAGCACTACTGAGCTAGCTTCCTTGTTTACAAACTCTGCGGGTGGGTATGGAATTGTGGTTATTTGTGAATAAAATATAAAGATAGACTTCTGTCATGCATTGTATTTTTAATAAACATATTTAATTTAATCGCGCTTGGTATTCTAGCAATACATGGAATAATGATTCTCGATTTTGTCGCAAACGTTGAAATGCATAGCCGGGCCAGTGATGTAAACACTGTTGTCCGCCATTTTGTTGAAAACAACAACAACAAATTGCGTAGAGTACCCGAAGATTATTTTGCAAAGAAAATTGTCCCAAACACCGAATTACTTGATTTTTGTCACAGGGAAAGGGCGAATACCATGGTTTTTCATGGCATATGTCCGCCGGCGGGAGAAAGTCGAATTGTTTTGAAAATTGCTTTTGAAGTTGACTTAAAAAGTCGTCTTTCGACGATCGTGTCAACTGCTCGAATGCCGAGTATCTCGGTGTTCAGTTCGGATCTCAGGGAACTAGGAAATTAAACTAAGATGTAAGGAATAAAACCGTGTACTATTTTCGGCTGTGTGTAGTTTGATTCGCCGACAAAGCAGCACTGAAATTGCGACCCGTTCGTCGATTGAATCTGAATCTGAGGAATTTCGAACGTTTTTTCGTTGCTATCTGTATAAAAATATCACTCCGCCATGGATACGCGTTCCCACTGTTAAGAGTAGACTCCATGACAAAGAGATACCTCATCAGAGAAGCAAATTCTTTACTTTAAATGTAGACTCCATGACAGAGAACTACAGTCAACCCTCTTTACAACGACACTCATTACAACAGCAAAATTCTTTATAACGTCATTTTGATTTGCAAGGAATGGCTAGATTGTTCTAAGGAAGCATTCTTTACAACAGCAAATTCAGTTTAACGTCAAAATTTATGGGAACAAATGCCGTTGTTGTAAAGAGGGTCCACTGTACTTCATCCAGAGAAGCAAATTCTTTACTTTTAATGTACACTCCATGACAGAGAACTACTTCATCCAGAGAAGCAAACAGGAATTCATACAAGGTATTATACCATTATTTTCGGAAAAAAGGCGGGGTGTTTATTAGAGCAGGGGCACTTATAAGGATTAACATGGTATTCCTGTAGAGTGATCTGCCTTCTGCCTTGGAGTTGTATCAATGCCCAATAAAACTTTGGCTTATCCAGAGCTTTGCTAGTCTCAGAATAATGGCTAGTTACCAAATGTTTTGTAGATGCCTCCAATGCTCAGTAAATGCTGCCGCAGACAGAGAAGACACAGATCAGACCGTCTGATCAGGGTCTGCACTGTTTCCCAGCAAACACATAGGACATTAATGAGACGTAATCTTTTCAAACATACGGTCAACTCTTGATATCTCAAAGTGGAACTTGAGCCCAAACTACTGATATCTCAAAGTTTTCTGGTACCAGAAAATTTACTTTGAGATATCAGTAGTTTGAGATTACAGGAGTTGAAATGTAAATAAAATAGGAAATATATATTTTGATATAAGAAGATACTTTGAGATATCAGTGTTCGATATATTGGGAGTTGACAGTATTCCATTATGGAAATTATTGCAGTACCCAAAGCATTTATTGTCGTTATGAAACAGATTATTTTGTTGCAGGCATTTATTGGAATGTTGGAAAAGATTGATGTTCCTGTACCAACACAACAGGATGCTGAGGACCTCTGCTATAGTAAGTATAAGCCTTACCGTGGTCAAAGCAGGCTGAGAGACCGGCCTTGATTATACAAGGACAGGCTCCGCCCACCAAAATGTCAATTATCATAATTTTGAAATTCTCCACTGGTAATTTCAGCATTTCTACCTTCCATCAGTAATCATTTTTTATGCCCCGTGAAGACAGTCAGGGGGTATTATGCTTTGCTCCTGTCTGTCTGTCTATCAGTCTGTCTGTCCATCACTCCATTTAATCATCAGTTTGTGTAATCAACTTCTCCCACAGCTTATGATGGATCAATATGAAACTTTGCATACATGTTGCAGATGTATTGAAGATGTTCACGAAGGTTCTTTGTAGTCAAAAATTCATTTTTCGACAAAATTACGGGCTTTCAAACGTATGCGTTTTTCATAGTTACTGACTTGGGTAGCAAGTTTGTATTTAACCAGGGCAGCAAATTCTTCCCTGTAAGAGTAACCTGTAGTTTTCAAGTGAAACCTGTAGCAGTGTTTAATAGAGAGTATAATCAGTCATCAAATTTTGTTTCTGCTAAACAGTATGGAAAATTGAAAGAAAAACAAGGGAAAAGTCAAAGAATTTTGAAGTGGCGGATGACTAACAACCCAGCACATTTAACACGTATTTTGTCACAAATCGGACCAGGGCTCAGTTGTTCAAAGCTTCATTAGCTTAACGATGTTGTTAGTGATTCATTACATCTCCTAGTACGCATAAAATCAAGAGAGCTCATATTTTTTGCCCAAAAAGTGAGGAACTTTTGCACTGCAAAAGTTCCTCACCTTTTTTTTGGCAAAAAATGTTAGTGTTTACGTATATAATACATTTGAAATTTTACATCTCGTTAACTAACAACATCTGAACAAATGGGCCTAGTTGTTGGTAGGCTACATGTTATTTTTCCAGTTTGCCAGGGACTGTTTGAAGTTTGTCAGATTGTGACATCACTCGACCTCAAACTGATGTGTAGTGTCTGGAAAACTATCTCGAGGTAAGCTGAGCAAGTTTTGGCGAAATACATGTAAGTGGATGCAGAGAATTTTAAAGAAACAATGCTTCTAGAGGGTGCAAACTTTAATCTTTAATAGTAGCCCCCATTTATCGAGGAATTCAGTTGACAGGGAAGTTAACTATTTGACATGACAGAGGTACAGGTGCACTATGAGAATACTGTCCTCATACTGAATTAAAATGTTGAAGTTTCTTTGCAATGGCTAATCTGTTAAGTTGTTTGAATTATTTAAATAGTGAAAATGAAGGAGAAAAATATTTCATCATCAGCCAGCCTCACAGAGGATAAACAATATCTCACTGTCTGGGTCAGAAGTTCAATCAGAGACTCAGTGAAGCCTCATCCCAGATTGAAATTCCAACCCCTTGGGGGCCGGGCCGGGTAGCCCAATCGGTAGGGCACCTGACTCGTAAGTCAGAGGTCCTGGGTTTGAATCCTGGTCTGGCCATATACTTTCGTTTCTCCTTCCGCTGATTCAAGAAGGGCAATTGTCAGTTACTGGCGAAAGTATGTGCACTTAGTACTGGTTAACCGCTTAGGAGGTCTAAGCCTGCCCAGGAATAGTGTGGTTAGGTTAACTGACCGTCCCGACATGACCTTAGTTGTTTACCATGGACGTTAAGCATCAAATCAACCAACCAACCAACCAACCCCTTGGGCCAGATAACCATGTTGCAATAGATCACTGTTCTGGGCCTGCACCTCTTTATAACAAAGCAGTTGGACTCCAAGTTGAAAAGAGGGGTTGAAATTTCAACTATGGACAAAGCTTGCTGGTCCGTGGCTGAAATTCCAACCCTGAGGGTGAGATTTTCTACCCTGGCAAACTTATAACCTCAAATTAGATTTAACTTCAAGACAGAAAAATTCAGCCTTGTAACCAATATCTTAAGTAAATTTTGAGCAGCCCAGTGTGTTTATCATGTCTAAAAATGGTTAAAAAGACAATTCACACTTTGAAAATAGCAAAAAACCTGATTTGTAGATTAATTTTTCTTTCACAGAAAAAAGCAAAATGCAGCTTATCTCTTATTCCAGGTAGTGATGTCATTAGAATTTCATGATGTCAAAAATCTATGATCTGCGTTTGGTTGCTTGCATGCCTATTTTCGTCATATAAAATGGAAATATTAATCAAAACTGAACATGAGCTGCAACTAGACAAAACCAACAAAGTGGTATGTGCACCTAGCAAACCTGGCTCCTGGCATAGCCATTTACTTTTAAACTATTCTTGTCTTACAGGTTTTCAACAAGACATAAGGGCAGTGTTAAAGATGGATTAGATGTTGATTCCATGGTTATATATCTTTGTGGTGAGATTACAAATGGTTATCTCTACCTCTTCCAACTAGCCCCACCCATAATTGACACTCAAGAACTGGTAAGTGGCTTCATAGGTAAAGATATGTTTGTTAAAAAAATCAAAAAATTATATAATAATTATAAAAAAAAAAAAAGTCTGGTGTGAATGTAAAAATTATGTTTGATGTCAGTGTAAAATTATATAAAATGGGATAGATGGATGATATTGAGTTTTACAACACTTTCAACATTATTTCATTCATATTGAGATGATGGCAAGTTGATAATGAAAGGCTGTGGGAAATGGAACCCACAGACAGGATTCAAACACGGTTGCACTAGCAGTAAGCTAGAAACTGGGACTGAAATACCAGAGCAAACAGTGAAGTCGCAGATCAGAGTGCTCCAAAGGAGCAGTCTAAACAGGTTCTACACTGTTTGCAATTTGTCCAGTTGTTTTAGAAAATTTACCTTGGTAGGGAAACAGATTTGTCCAACTGTTAAAGGAGTAGTGTTCATTACGTACTTAATATAAATCTATTAAATTTTGTGAGCTAGCTATTTTCACGACTTTTGAGAGTCAAAAAATTTCACAAAATGAGAACTTGAATCCTGCAGTGTGAACAAATAAATTGGGTGCCACCAGCAGAACTTGAAATGTTATAGTAAAAATAAATAGGTTTACGGTAATAGAGTAAGAGTTAATATTTCCCAACAGATACTCTGAGTCCAATTATTGTGTTAAATTTTTACTGTATTATCTGAATGACTAAATTATATAAAGTAGTTTATCAGATTACTAGCCGCATAGTAATGCTGTTCAATAAAATATGATTTTGCACAAGTGCAGTAGTACGTTCTGTAAACATTCCAATCATTGGGACAGATGGACCTGAGTGGACACTGTCTGCCATTGTTTTGTATATACAGTCAAACCTGCTTATGTGGTCACTTCTATGAAGGGATCACCTGTCTTAAGCAACCACCTTTTCTGGGTCTCTTGAGCCAAAATACAGTGCAAATGAACCTGTATTAAGGGGTCACATGTCTTAAGCAGCCACTTTTTGTCCTTTCCTTGGCTGACCCCTTAAGACAGGTTTGACTGAATTGTATAGGACTATCTCGGGATGACAGTGTGGCCTTTCAGAAATATATGGATCTTCCTAGGCATCAGGATGATACACATTTGACAGTCACTATCTGGGTGTAGTAATGTAGCCAGAGTGAATTTGCAGTCTCCAAAACGTGAGTCTTAGGCTACTAAACAACATACATCTGTACATAATATGTTGTATATTTTACATTATATCTTTATTACAGTCCCTGTCTCAGGGTGACAGTGCAGCCTTCCAGAAATCAGTGAAAGTCCTGGGCTACCAGATGAGAATAATGATGTCCCTCATTGACACCTTTGTGGATTACATCAGTGATTGTGAGAGCCATGTGGTCAAACTCTTGGTGCTCCTACAGAAGTAAGCTTAAATTAGTATACCTTGACATATATGCAGTTTGGAACATTTTCCTCCTTTTATACCGATTTCTTCCCATGAACAAAACTCATGGTGTGATGGAAGAATCCCATGCTTTTTGACTGCACTGGGACTTTTAAAAATGCATCAAAGCGCATGCTTGTTTGAGACTTGATACAAATGTAAAGCATCATCAGACGATGTGCAGAGAACAAGAACCATAACTCTGCCTACAATTTTTACTGAATTATGCCCCTTTGAAATTTTGAGTACAGAAATCGTGTCCGCTCCATAACTCTGAAACCGTTAAAGATATTTTCATGAGACTTGGTACAAATGTAAAGCATTATCAGACAATGTGCAGAGAACAAGAACCATAACTCTACCTACACTATTTACTGAATTATGCCACTTTGTAATTTTGAGTACAGAAATCGTGTCTGGTTCATAACTCTGAAACCGTTAGAGATATTTTCACGAGACTAAGTACAAATGTAAAGCATCATCAGAAGATGTGCAGAAAACAAGAACCATAAGTCTGCCTGCAATTTTTACTGAATTATGCCCCTTTGAAATTTTGAGTACAGAAATTGTGTCCGCTCAATAACTCTGAAATCATTAAAGATATTTTCACGAGACTTGGTACAAATGTAAAGCATCATCAGTCAATATGCAGAGAACAAGAACCATAACTCTGCCTACACTATTTACTGAATTATGCCCCTTTGTAATTTTGAGTACAGAAATCGTGTCTGGTTCATAACTCTGAAACCGTTAGAGATATTTTCACGAGACTTGGTACAAATGTAAAGCATCATTAGACGATGAGCAGAGAACAAGAACCATAACTCTGCCTACATTATTTACTGAATTATGCCCATTTGTAATTTTGAGTACAGAAATCTTGTCCGCTCTTTAACTCTGAAACGGTTAGAGATATTTTCACAAGACTTGGTACAAATGTAAAGCATCATCAGGTAATGAGCAGAGAACAAGAATCCTAACTCTGTCTACATTTTTTACTGAATTATGCCCCTTTGTAATTTTAAATATAGAAATCAGGTCCACTCTATAGCTTTAAAACCATCAATGATATTTTCATAAAACTTGTACATAATATAAAGCATCATCAGTCAATGTGCAGAGAATAAGAACTGTAACTCCATCTACATTTTTTACAGAATTTTTCCCCTTGCTAGTTTACAGTCTAGAAAACGTGTTTGCTCTCTAACTTTAAAACTGTTTAAGATATTTTCACAAAACTTGGTACAAATATAAACATCATCAGACAATGTGCAGAGAAAAAGAACCATATCTACACCTTCCCTTTGTTATTTTAGGTATGGAAATCTTGTCTGCTGTATAACTTTAAAAGCCTTTGAAGATATTATTATAAAACTTGGTACAAATATAAAGCATCATTAGATGATCTGAAGGTGTGCAGAATGCAAGAATGGTAACATCAGTTTCCTGCCTCACGGAGTTGTTGCCCATGCTTTAATCAGTCATAATTGTGTATTTTGCCCATATCTTAATGACACTGCCAGAGGCTTAATTTCAAACAACATATTTAATATGAAGGAACAACATGATAATAGGACGCTGGTATTGTTATTTCTGGTGGGGCACATACGACTTAAATGTCATCAATAGTTTCATAAAGGCAGGGCCCTTTTAGTTACCATGTTTCTAGTTTTTATGATGCTTAATGAGTGACTTGGTTTATATGACGCTTAATGAGTGATTTGGTTTAAATTACTGGTATTCTTTCCTGGTTTATCCACTGGGAGCAAACTCTTTCTTTTCAGAGTAGACCAGTTTTGGAAGGGTTTCATCACCCAAGAAAGCTAACATGCAGTCTAAAAAAGGTGTTTCCCTAAGTTAAAATGGTGGAGAAACATAGAAGTTTACCCATATATCTGAACTAGAAATTGTCTGGCCATAAATGGGCCAGGACACGACAAATATTTAAAGATATATAAAGATTAAATGTTATTTTTTTAACATTTACTGAAGTATAAACTACATCTGTCACAAGCAAAGTTTATGGGATTTACATAAACTTTGCTTGTGACAGATGTAGTTTACCTTTGGGGTTTACATAAACTTTGCTTGTGACAGATGTAGTTTACCTTTGGGGTTTACATAAACTTTTTCTCGCGACAGATGTAGTTTGCCTTCGGAGTTTACATAAACTTTGCTTATGACTCGGTGTAGTTATACTTCAGGAAACATTAAAAAAATCAACGTTCATTCCTTAACTGACATCGACCGAGGGCAGCAGCAAGCTTTATTCACCACAAAGCCATGGGTGACTCTTTTGTTAAATTGAGTCTGCATATTCAGTATGTATTTTCAAAGATATAGTACTTTGTGCGTATATATTGGAACACCTAAAAATAATGAATTTTCCATTTGGGACTTCAGCACATTAGGGTATATCAACATTCTTATTCCATTGCTTAGGAATTTGCCACCATGTTTGAAAGCACCAGAGATTGCCTCACACCACACAGATGAGATAAAAAGACAGTTATTGAACGCTACAGAGCCTTTGGTGTCAACTCTGGTGGGCAATAGAAAGTTTATGGAGTACCTGACATCAGCTGATATAGGTATGTCCAATATTGACCTTAAATATAAGCTGCTCCTCGCAGATTGGAAGCTTAACATATTTGCATACAACAATAACTCAAACCTGTCTGTCTGTTAATGGGTGCAGTCTTGCTGGAGCCCTTATTTTGTATTTGTAGATTCCTCAGTGTGCAGGCTGTTTTGATCTTTTGCTGTTTGCATGTAAAGCTGTAAAGCTTACAGGCCTCCATAGCTTAGTGGTAAAGAGTATCTCACACCACTGTGTGTTCGAGTGTTGGCCAGCTCACAAGTGAGAAAATTATGTTCTGCTTGCAGAAGGTTGATTGGAAGGTCAGGTTTACTTTATTCTCCAGTAATGCCATGAAATTGCTTGCAGAATGGTTAAAAAAAGTGCATACCCTTATCAATATTTTCCTGTAAGAAGACTGCTCCTTTAAGAAAGGAATAGATTGGACCCAGTTGTTCAAAGCATCATTGCTTAACAATACTGTTAGTAAAAAGTAAAAGAAAAAAAAGAAAAAAAAAAAATCATTTGTTAAGTCTTCTAGTCCTCTAGTTTTAAATCAAATGCCATAATTTTTTGGCTGGAAAAATGGGAAGAGTTTTTGCACAGTAAAAGCTCATCAAAATTTTCTCAAAAAAAAAAAAGCAGTGTCTTTGTGTACAATACCTTTTAAAATGTAACGCTAACTTACAATGTCATTAGATTTGAACAACCGGGCCTTGATCTTGGCCTGCTTTCTTTGTAAGCAACTCTGTCATTTTCATTTTTGCCCCCACTCTCCGTGGGGTCAGCTCTTAAATGGAAATATGCTAACAAAGGGGTATTTTTTTTCATTTACGGGCTTTGTCATCACAGGGAAGCAAACAGGAAGTCAGAAAAGTTGTTCTCCTTTGTACAGATCGTGGAAGAACATGAAGGTGTTCTTCATATATCTTAAAACATTTTTTTGTGTCTGTTATAAATCTATAAACCTATATAAATATGGTATTTTTATTTAGAATTGGAGGAAGACCATTGGTTACCATACCTTCTGCTGCTTGTCAAAGTTTTAAATTGTCTCCCAAAACAGGATGGTAAGAGGATTACGGATGTAGGGTAAACTTTTCAGTCAGTATTAAAAGCATATAATCACAGTGAGTGAACTCGGGTTTAACTTCCCACCAACACATAGGTCATATGACTATGGAACCTCTGTTTAAAGACTCACCCAAAAGACCAGAGAAGTTTGGTTCAGACCTGTGATCCCTAGAGTGGTAGTCTAGCCCCTTGTCCACAAGACTTCTGCCACTCCTATTGAATCACAGACATACTTCCGTTTCTCCTTCCGCTGATTCAAGAAGGGCAGTTGTCAGTTACTGGCGAAAGTATGTGCACTTAGTACTGGTTAACCGCTTAGGAGGTCTAAGCCTGCCCAGGAATAGTGTGGTTAGGTTAACTGACCGTCCCGACATGACCTTAGTTGTTTACCGTGGACGTTAAGCATCAAATCAACCAACCAACCTATTGAATCACAGAGTAAAATTGATAAATAATCTGGTAATGAGGAAACATTTAAAAAAATGTTAATAGTTTGTTTCTGCCAGCATGAACATTTTGTGATATTTGATGGCCAAGAAAAATGAAAAATAAGTTCTTAACTCAAATAGATAACATCTTTATGCCCCCGTGAAGATAGTCAGGGGGCATTAAGAGTTGCTCCTGTCTGTCCGTTCGTCCGTCCGTCTGTCTGTCTGTTTGTCCGTCCGTCCGTTCGTCACACTTTAGGGTACAAAGTTTGTGTAATCAACTCCTCCCACAGTTTTCAATGGATCTTTTTCAAACTTTGCTGCCATGTTGTGGACATACTGAAGATCTGCATGTGGACTTTTGATGGGGCTAGGGTTAATTTTGACAAAATTAGGGCCTTTTGAACTTAGTCATTTTAGGCAAATTTTTGCATTGTAGGGTATGGAGTTTGTGTAATCAACTCCTCCCACAGTTTTCAATGGATCTTTTCCAAATCTTGTATACATGCTGTGGACATATTGTAGATGAGCATGTGGGTTTTTCTTGGAGCTAGAGTTAATTTTGACAGAATTACGGCCTTTTGAACTTAGTCATTTTAGGCTTATGTTTGCATTGTAGGGTATGGAGTTTGTGTAATCAACTTCTCCCACAGTTTTCTATGGATCTATTTTAAACCTTGCATACATGCTGTGGACATATTGAAGATGTGCATGTGGGTTTTTGATAGAGCTAGAATTAATTTTGACAGAATTAAAGCCTTTTGAACTTAGTCATTTTAGGCTTATGTTTGCATTATAGGGTAGGTACTTTGTGTAATCAACTCCTCCCACAATTTTCCGTGGCTGTTTTTCAGACATAGTATACTTGTTGTGGACATAATGAAGATGTGCATGTTGGTTTTTGATTAAAAAAAATTAATGATTTTAATGGAATTACAGCCTTTCAAACTTATTCATTTTAGGCTGCATTTTTGCACTGTAGGGTATGAAGTTTGTGTAATGTTTTTAGTGGATTCTTTTTAGATATTGTTTGGTGCTTAAAAGATGCCTTAGGGATGTACACATATCCTGTGACAGGTGCTGCACAGGGGCATCATTAGTGTCTTACAGACACAATTTTCTAGTTTATGTTAGGAGTTACAGAAAGTCATTTTAGACTTGTACAATTTTCTCACCACAAACTTTGGAAGGTTAGCTATTAATTTTAGTCTCTTTTACAGATGATATAAATGACAAATGGATCAGTCCTGCAGTGTATGTAGGAGATCAGCCAAGAAATGGTGTTCTGACGGCTGTGTTTAAGTCTTTGGAAAGATGTAAGAATCAGGGAATTCGGAGATGGAGATTTGGGGATTATTTGATAGAGTTACTGAGAAAGTTATCATGTTTTGTCATTCAAACTTTGTTTGTGACCTCTCATTAGGGCTGTCTCACTGTCTTGGTGATATGGTTCTACTGAGGGATCACATCATATTTCATAATGAAGAGCTCATTAGAATCAGCTTGTCTTGGTGAGACAGTTCTAGTGAGGGGACACAATATAATATTATGTTTTAATGAAGAATTAAAAAAATATCTCAGAATTACAGTCAACTCTAGATATCTCGAATGCTGATATCTCAAAGTACCCTCAGATATCAAAGAATATAGATTGGACATATTTTCTGTTTTTATTTACATTTCAACTTCTGTTATCACAAACTACTGATATCTCAAAGATAATTTTCTGGGGACAGAAAATTTACTGATATATCAGTAGTTTGGTATGATATTCAACTTGAAGATATCGAGAGCTGACTGTATCATCATTAATACCCTTATAACTGGCTCTGAAGTATGACTGCATCCTGCAGATGCTACTTACAGCTTCAGAACAGCCAGTTCATTTTAAGATACATGTTCAGTAAATTTCAACTGCAGCCATGGTTAAATGGGAGAGCATCTGACTGGCATGTTAGAACTCCTGGCCCCAAGGTTATAAAATTTTCTCATGCTCAGCTTGGCTGAGCATGAAATTTTACCTGCTAATAAATAGGAAATTACTGATAAATACAGTTGTTTTCATGCTCAGTAAATTTCATGCTCAGCTGAGTTGAGCACAAAAAAAGTTTTATAACCTTGATGCCAGGATAGTCATTTTCTGTCGTATCATAGATATAATCTTGTTTAGTTCAGTGTCACAATATCAGTGTATGGGGTTTGATACTTTATCTATGCAGCATCAGTAGTACAAAGAAAAAAAAAAAAAAAAAAATCGCTGATTGTCTGTGACATTTAATAAACTGATATCACTTCAATAAATTGTTAAAAAAAACAAAGTTTAATACCCATATACCAATCAAGGTCTATCATGGTATACGCCCCTTGAAGCTCTGCTGCAACTCCATTTTTTATACGCCCATTTTGAAAAAACGGACCTATTATGTCATGGCGCTGTCCGTCCGTCCGTCCATAAACATTCTTGTGCGCGCCATAACTCAGTAACCATTTGGGATATCTTCATGAAATTTGGTAGGCATATTTATTAGGTTGGGGGAACGTGTCGCTTACAAGAATGGTTGCTCCCCCTTCCTTAGTTTCCAAGTTATGCCCCTTTGATTAATTTTTTTTCCCTGCAAGTCTTGTGCGCGCCATAACTAGATAACCGTTCGGGATATCTTCATGAAACTTCATAGCAATGTGTATGAAGTCCCAACGGTGTGTAGCGGTCAACAATGGCCGCTCTCCGTTTCTTCATTTTAGAGTTAATCCCTTTCATTAGTACTTATAGGCTATTTTGTGTATATATATTGTCAGGGGAAAAAAGTAGAATAAAAAATGGTATATCTAGTATATTTAGGTTATCTCCCTTGTTCACTTTGACAAGCAACTTATACAACAGTATTTGATGTGTTAAATATTTAAATAATGTTGCAGTCATTATCATTATACCCCCGCTTTGAAAAAGTGTGTGTGGGGGGGTATACATACAGGTTTACATCTGTCCGTCCATCCATCCATCTGTCCTTCCATCCCCTTTTAATCAAATTTTTCATCAAAGATTTCTTCACAACCATACAAGCTAGACTGGTCATATTTGGCATACAGGTTGATGACGACATGTTGTACTGTGGGATTGAGAACCAGCTTTCTCCTGCTTATTCTTCCCTGTATTTGTCCGATTTTCTCTCATTTGGTATGCAGGTTGATGACATGTTGTATCATGGGATTGAGAACCAGCCTTCTCCTGCTTATTCTTCCCTGTATTTGTCTGATTTTCTTTCTTTCCCTACTTTGAATAATGAAATTTTTCGTCAAAGATTTCTCCACAACCAAGCAAGCTAGGGTAGTCATATTTGGTATGCAGGTTGATGACGATATGTTGTATCGTGGGATTGAGAACAAGCCTTCTCCTGCTTATTCTTCCCTGTATTTGTCCAATATTCTTTCTTTCCATACTTTGAATAATGAAATTTTTCGTCAAAGATTTCTCCACAACCTTGCAAGCTAGAGTAGTCATATTTGGTATGCAGGTTAATGATTACGTACTGTATCATGGGATTGAGAACCAGCCTTCTCCTCTTTTGCTTCACTGTATTTGTCCGATTTTCACCGAAAATAACACCATTTGATTTAAGCAGTTAAGCGGGGGTATAGTCGGATTCGCCAACAGTTCTAGTTAATTATAGAGTGGTTGCCTCTGTTTGTCTGCCTGTCTATCCTTTTGTAAACAATCTTGTTCATTCTGTAACTCCTTTAGTACATTGAAACGGGCGTATTATGCGCCGCTTGCGAAGCCCTTGTTTTATTAAGGTGTATGGGTACACTGCCATATTTTTACCTATTTTACTAAGGGAAATAACTTCTGTGACTTTATATTTGTTTCCTTATATCAGAAAGCATGTCAGAAATTGGGTCTACTCTTTCAGGAAAGAATTTGCTCCTTTCCTTTAAGAGTTGACCCTATTGAAAAGGGAGGTAAAAAAAAATACAAAATTTCTTTGCCTATCTAAGGTATATCCATTTACCTTAAGCTCAGATAATTATTTTGTCATTTAGGCTATGTGGAATTATGTCTACAAGTTAGTCTACATGGTGTTAGCTGTGGTGGAAGACCTGTTAGGTAACATCAATAAGCAGATTAGTGTCAGTTAAGCAAGCTTTATAAGTATTTAAGACATAATTCACTGCAAATTGAAATGCATCATTCAGAAAGGTGGCTTAAATTATTTGCAAGCAACAAAAATGCATGCAATAGAGTCTTGGTTTTATGCTTGTAGATTCCTAAGTTGCAATCAATGACTGATCTTTTGTTTAAACAAGCTATGTGGAAGTTGGTCTGAGCCTTTGCCGGTCATATGCATTAAGAACCATTTTTTTGCATTTCAAGGCTCACACGATGATGTACTATATTATATAAATGGATGGGTGACATTGGATTTTACATTCTCTTTAACAGTATTTCAGTCATGTCTGGACGATTGGATAGTGATAATGAAAGGCTGGGCAGTTGAGACTCATTTATTGTTGAAAGGATTTCCACCTGCGGGAATAGAACCCATGACTTCTGGATCAGCAGACCAGCCCTTAACCCACTGAGCTACCAGGCCCCAAGGTTATAAAACTTTTTTCATGCTCAACTCAGCTGAGCATGAAATTTAAAATGCCCATTAATATAAAAAATACCAAGAAATTCAGCATTTTTCAGGCTCAGATAAGCCAAGAAGGCTATTTTTTCTGTTAATAAATATTAAAATGCCAACAGTTGTTGGCATTTTAAAATTTATGAGCAGAAAAAATTTCATGCTCAGCTGAGTTGAGCATGAAAAAAGTTTTATAACCTCAGAGCCTGGGCTGTTGATGTAAGCAAATCTGCATTGTTTCATTTAGACAGGTGGATCCTAAATTCATCAACTTATTAAAAAGTCCTGTGGAGCAAATTCATGAAAATTCCAATGTTCCAGTTTATCGTAACTAATAGTAATGTGTTTTATCTCTTGCAGAGACGTAAGATTATACGAGTACCTGTGTACACACACCTGTGCCTTCGTTGGCAGTTTTCCTGCCAGACATTTTCACCTACTGGAAGAGACATTGCTGGAAAATCTTCTCTCGCAGAACATCTTCTGTACTATGTTGGCTGTTGATATCTGGTGTTTTCTTGCAAGGTACCCGTAAAAATTCCAAAAATAAAAACCATAAATGTCCTAAAATTGGAACAGTATGGTTTTACAGTACAGTAATATGTCCAAAAAAATGCAAATGGGATGGCAAGTAGTGTAAACCCTGATCAGACTGCTCTGGGTTTGCACTATTTGCTCAGACGTAACTGTCCCAATATATAGAGTTTTTACATAATGAATTTAGTTGCTTATACTTCACATCAGTATAATTTTTTTGCATGTTTCTGTCTCTCTCAATATACAGAATGGCAGTAGGAGATATATCAAAACTTGCATGCCTTGTGATGAAATTTTGTGAACTGGTTCTTTAAATTTTGAGGTGCTTCATTATCTCAGTGGGTTATAGGCTGGCCTGCTAGGCTAGCAGTCTGCGTTTAAACCTCACTGAAGAACTTTGCTTTTTCATCGGTACTCTGACCCTAGCTCAGAACCTGGCTCAAACCCACAGTGATGAGAGACCTAATGATCAAGAGTCAACACTCTTAACTACTAGGCCACAAAGGCCTGCAACTACTGAGCACTAAGCTAAAATATGGCATGCATGAATAAATACATTTGACATGCTGGAGCCTTAACTATTGACATTCTCTTACAGATTTGGCTCAGCAGACCTGTGCTTCCAACAAACAAATTTTCTGATAGACCTGTGGCTTGATCTGGGTTCACCTATCCATAACAGCATTTTAATACTAGCGGGAAGGTTGATCAAGTTTTTAGCCCCAGAACATCAGGTTTGTCCCATACTTTGTATTCATTACTGTTGTAATTTTGCAATGAGTTCCTGTCTTGAGGTGTATGGGCACACTGCCATGTTTTCCTGCTATTTTTAGCTCACCTTCACAAGGTGAGCTTATAGTATAGGGTTGGTCCGTCGTCCGTCGTCCGTTCACACTTTTAAGCATTAATATCTGCTAAAGTAGCAGGCCAATCTTGATCAAATTTTATGTGTAGCATGGTTGTGGTGGGGGATTGATTGCATACAGTTTTGGGACAGATTGGTTTAAAACTGTGGTTACCATGGCAACAAAAAGGTCCCATAGACTTATAATGGGGAAAATGTTGTCCGGGCCCTAGCTTCTTCATTTTTGATCGCAACTTCGTGTAACTTGCAGATATCGAGGACAGCCAAAACATCTCAGACCAGTTCAAATTTGGGCCAGGTTGGATGATTCTTTACAGAGTTACTTGCCCTTGAGCGATAAAATATTTTCCCATAGACTTATCATGGGGAAAATGTTGTCCGGGGCCCTAGCTTCATCATTTTTGATCACAACTTCTTGCAACTTGCAGGTATCCAGAACAGCCAAAAGATCTCGGACCAGTTCGAATTTGAGCCAGGTTGAATCATTCTTTTCAGAGTTACTTGCCCTTGAGCGATAAAATATATAATGGGGAAAATGTTGTCTGGGCCCTAGCTTCTTCATTTTTGATCGCAACTTCTTGTAACTTGCAGATATTGAGGACAGCCAAAACCTCTTGGACCAGTTCGAATTTGAGCCAGGTTGTATCATTCTTTTCAGAGTTACTTACCCTTGAGCGATAGAATATCTTCCCGTAGACTTATAATGAGGAAAATGTTGTCCGGGCCCTAGCTTCTTCATTTTTGATCGCAAGTTCTTGTAACTTGCAGGTAATCAGGACAGCTAAAACATCTCGGACCAGTTTGAATTTGAGCCAGGTTGGATCATTCTTTTTAGAGTTACTTGCCCTTGAGAGATGAAATATATAATGGGGAAAATGTTGTCCAGGCCCTAGCTTCTTCATTTTTGATCGCAACTTCTTGTAACTTGCAGATATTGAGGACAGTCAAAACATCTCGGACCAGTTCGAATTTGGGCCAGGTTGGATCATTCTTTTCAGAGTTACTTGCCCTTGAGCGATAAAATATTTTCCCATAGACTAATAATGGGGAAAATGTTGTCCGGGCTCTAGCTTCTTCACTTTTGTTCGCAACTTCTTGTAAGTTGCAGATATTGAGGACAGCCAAAACATCTTGGACTAGTTTGAAATTGAGCCAGGTTGGATCATTCTTTTCAGAGTTACTTGCCCTTGAGCGATGAAATATTTTTCCATAGACTTTGTCATCGCTCTAGCCTCTTGATTTATGGACCAAATTCAATTTAATTTCACACAAGTGATTAGTATGACAATATCTTGGACAAGTTCGCGTTTCAGCATTCTTTGGTCAAGGTCAAGGTCACAGAGGCTAGATTTAGAAAAACTTTGTCATCCCTCTAGCACCTTCATTTATGGACTGATTTTGATTAAAACTTCACACAAATGTTTAGTATCACAATATCTTGAATAAGTTTGCAATTCAGCATCCTTAGGTCAAGGTCACAGTGGCTATTTTTAGAAAAACTTTGTCATCGCTCAAGCACCTTCATTTGTGGACCGAAATCAATTTAATTTCACACAAGTGATTAGTATGGCAATATCTTGGACAAGTTTACTTTTCAGCGTTCTGGAGTCAAGGTCACAGTGGCTATTTTAAGAAAACATTGTCATCCCTCTAGCGCCTTCATTTAGGGACTGATTTTGATTAAATCTTCGCACAAATGTTTAGTATGACAATATCTTGAACAAGCTCGGGTTTCAGTGTCCTAAGGTCAATGTCAAGGTCACAGTGGCTATTTTTAGAAAAACTTTGTCATCGCTCTAGTGCCTTCATTTATGGACCAATTTCGATTTAACTTCACACAAGTGATAAGTATGGCAATACCTTGGGCAAGTTTGCATTTCAGCATTCTGGGTCAAGGTCAAGGTCACTGTGGCTATTTTTGGAAAAACTTTGTCATCGCTCTAGCGCCTTCATTTACGGACAGATTTTGATGTAACTTCACACAAATGTTTAGTATGACAGTATCATGAACAAGTTTGCATTTCAGCATTCTAAGGTCAAGGTCACAGTTTCTTTTTTTAGAAAAACTTTGTCATCGCTCTGGCGACTTCATTTATGGACCGATTTTGATTTAACTTCTCACAAATGTTCAAAAAAAAAAAAAACCTTGAGAACTCTCTAGAGGGCACAGTTTTGATCCAATCTTTGTTCAGAATGTTTATTTCTATGTAATTTATGACAAGGTGCTCTAGTGACCTCCTTTATTAACCAGTTTTGTTACCAGTATAACTTTACAGCTGTATTGGATTTGTTTGACGTCAAAATCTGCACTCTTCTAATACCATTGGTTTAAGGTTTGTAACAAATGAGTGAAGTGACAAAATGTGTCTGTTGACAGTAGGAGCTCAGGTGAGCTACAGGACCATTGGTCCTCTTGTTATCTCACCTGTCAAGGTGAGCTTATAGTATAGCCATGGTCTGCGTCGGAGTCCACACTTTTAAACACCAATATCTCCTAAACCAGCAGGCCTATCTTGATCAAATTTTATGTGTAGCATTGTTGGGGTTGGGGATTGTCTGCATTAGGTTTAAGGGCAGATCGGATTGGAACTCTGGTTGCCATGGCAACATAAGCTCCCATTGACTTATAATGGGAAAAACTTCAAAAATCTTCTCTGAAACCATGAGGCCCAGAGCTTACATATTTAGTATGTACCAATGTCTAGTGGTCTCCTACATAAATCTGGCCAACCATGTCCCTGGGGCCCAAATTGGCCATGCCCCGGGGGTCATTAGCTCCCATAGACTTACAATGGGAAAATCTTCAAAAATCTTCTCTTAAATCATGAGGCCTGTAGCTTATATATATAGCATGCATCAATGTCTAGTGCTCCCCTACTAAAATCCTGCCACCCATGCCCCTGGGGCTCAAATTGGCCACACCCCAGGGGGTCATTTGTTTATATATACATTTAGCTATTTAGCCTGAGAATCTTCAAAAATCTTCTTCTCTGAAACCATGAGGCCCATATCTTATATATATAGCATGTATCAATGTCTATCGATCCCCTACTAAAATCCTGCCACCCATGCCCCTGGGGCTCAAATTGGCCATGCCCCAGGGGGTCATTTGTTTATATATAGCTATATAGCTTAAGAACCATCAAAAATCTTCTTCTCTGGAACCATGATGCCCAGAGCTTATATACATCTATATAGTATGTAACAATGATTAGTGGTCCCCTACATAAATCCTGCCAACCAAGCCCCTGGGGTCCAAACTGGCCACGCCCCAGGGGTCATAAGCTCCCATAGACTTACAATGGGAAAAGCTTTAAAAATCTTCTTCTCTGAAACCACGAGGCCTGTAACTTATATATATAGCATGCATCAATGTCTAGTGCTCCCCTACTAAAATCCTGCCACCCATGCCCCTGGGGCTCAAATTGGCCACACCCCAGGGGTTCATTTCTTTATATATAGCTATATAGCCTAAGAATCTTCAAAAATCTTCTTCTCTGGAACCATGATGCCCAGAGCTTATATATATAGTAAGTAGCAATGATTAGTGGTCCCCTACATAAATCCTGCCAACCAAGCCCCTGGGTTCCAAACTGGCCACGCCCCAGGGGTCATAAGCTCCCATAGACTTACAATGGGAAAAACTTCAAAAATCTTCTTCTCTGAAACCATGAAGCCCAGAGCTTATATATTTGGTATGTAGCAATGTCTAGTAGTCCCCTAAATGAATCCTGCCAACCATGCCCCTGGGGCCCAAATTGGTTACGCCCTGGGGTCATTAGCTCCCATAGACTTACAATGGGAAAATCTTAAAAAATCTTCTTCCCTGAAACCATGAGGCCCAGAGCTTATATATGTAGCATGTAGCAATGTCTAGTGGGCTTCTACATAAATCCTGCCAACCATGCCCTTGGGGTCCAAATTGGCCACGCCCCAGCGGTCATTAGCTCCGAAAAACTTGCAATTGGAAAATCTTAAAAAATCTTCTTCTCTGAAACCATGAGGCCAAGAGCATATATATATATATATATAGCATGTAGTAATGTCTAGTGGTCTTCTACATAAATACTGCCAACCATGCTCCTGGGGTCCAAATTGGCCACCCCCGGGAGTCATAAGCTCCCATGACTTATAATGGGAAAAACCTATAAAATCTTCTTCTCTGAAATCATGAAGCCCAGAGCCTATATATATAGCATGTCGCAATGTCGAGTGGTCCCCTAAATTAATCCTGCCAACCATGCCCCTGGGGTCCAAATTAGCCACGTCCCAGCAGTCATTAGCTCCCATAGACTTACACTGGGAAAACCTTAAAAAAATCTTCTTCTCTGAAACCATGAGGCCCAGAGCTTATATATGTAGCATGTAGCAATGTCTAGTGGGCTTCTACATAAATCCGGACTATGCCCCTTGTGTCCAAATTCGCGGCACCCTGGGGGTCATCAGCTCCCATTGACTCACAATGGGAAAATCTTAAAAAATCTTCTTCTCTTAAACCATGTGGCCTAGAGGTAACTTCTTTAGTATGTAGTAACATTTGGTGGTCCCCAACTTAAATCCTGCCAACCGTGCCCCTGGGGTCCAAATTGGCCATGCTGCTCCCATTGACTTATAATGGGAAAGACTTCAAAAATCTTCATCTCTGAAACCATGAGGTCCAGAGCTTACATATTTAGTATGCAGCAACATCTAGTGATCCCCTGCATAAATTCTGCCAATCAAGCACCTGAGGTCCAAACTGGCCACACCCCAGGGTGTCATTTGTTTATATAGAGCTATATAGCTAAAGAACCTTCAGAAATCTTCTTCTATGAAACCATAAGGCCAAGAGCTGCAATGTATAGTGGTCCTCTACATAAATCCTGCCAATCAAGCCCCTGGGGTCCAAACTGGCCACACCCCATTGGGTCATCAAATCCTATAGAATTGCAGCCTGTTTATTAGCTTACCTGAGCTGGAAGCTTACATTTTAGAACTCAGGTGAGAGATCGTTGCCCTTGGGCTACTTGTTTCTCAAGGAGACAACTTCTGTGATTTTATGTTTGTTTCCCTGGATGACAAAACCCTTCTGAAAGGGGACTAATCTTAAAGCAAAGAATTTGCTCCTACAGGAGCAAATGCTTCCTTTAAGAGTTGGCTCCCATTGAGAAGGGCGGCAAAAAAGAAAATGGTAAGAGTTGCTTTCTCTGAAAGAGTACCTATTTACCTTAACAAATGAGCCATGACACGATAAAACCAACAAAGTTACACTTGCTTCCAGCAAAGATTCAGATCAGCCTGGACAGCTGCCCATTCTTATCAGAGTCTTAGCTGTGCGCTTAAAGGGTAGCTAAGGCTCTAAGCTAGCTCCATGTGGACAGGGAAGATTCTGATCAGACTGGGGGAATGCCAAATCTGACCTAATTCTTCGTGTGGCGCACATGCCTCTTTTTTGGTTTTATGGACTTGTGTCGCTGCTGAAATATTATTGCCTTTTGTTATGGAATATTAATTCCTTTTCCTATATTTACTTTATTGCTAGAAAAGAAAGTAAACATTTTTCTCAGACAGGCAGGCCAGATATTTGGGATGAATATGGTTATACTGGTACATGTACCTATGTAATTTCTTCTCCTAGGTTCACTTGGTAAAAAATACCTTTATCTCTTTCGTAAGTTAATTGATCAAGAAATATAGTTTTCTCTTTTCAGGGGTTCAATAGATGTACAAAGAAATATTTCAATCATTTATATTCGTTCTTTTGAAGAAGTATAGTTTTCTCTTTTCAGACGTTCAATATATATACAAAGAAATATTTTATCTCTTTTAATTGGCTCATTTGATATCTTGATCTCGTTCCACAGGTTCAGTTGATAAAGAAGTATCCCCCATCGGAGAACGTAACCCTGTGGTGTGAGATGCCCCTGATGTCCCTGCCCTCTGCAGCAGCAAGAGACGTTGTGGAGGAAATTGTTGGTAGATGTGTGAAAAATATACATAACTTTATCAACAAGTCAGAGAAACTGTACAAAGATCTTTTAGAGTTGGTAGGTATAAACTGTCATGCACTCTGCACTTCATAAATTCCAGTTAGACAAGTGTCACGAAGCTTAGCCCATGGTTTTGCAAATATGTTTATTGCCTTCTAAGCTCATGTAAACTTCGTATGGATGTATATTGATAAGTTTGTTTAAACAAGAGACTCCGATTTCGGAGAAATATTTGTTAAATAAATAAATGAAAAAAAAACAAAAAAAAATGAAAAAAAAACAGAACAGTATATTTTTATACCCCGCCACACTTTAGTGGCGGGGTATTATGTTATACCTTTCGGTGTCCGTCCGTCCGTCCGTGCTCACCATTTCCGATCGATAACTTGAGTATTTATTCACGGAATTTTTTCAAATTTTGCATACATATTGTTATCGGCGATGAGTGGTATGGGATTGTTAATGGGCAAAATCCATCCATTTTTAACGGAGTTACTGCCCTTTTTCGTATTGGAAAAATGGTTTCTGGCCTGTTATTCCTTTACTGTTCATGATATCTGAATGAAACTTCACAGATATGTTGCACATCAAAGGTTACATATTGTGACTAAGGACCGTCACTCTGACCTTCCCAGTTTGTGAGTAATCCGCCCTTGATAGGTCTGAAAAAAGGTTTTTGACCTATTGTTCCTTTACTATATGGAATATCTGAATATAACTTCACAGATATGTTTCACATCAAAGGTAGCATATTGTGACTAAGAACCGTCACTCTTACCTTTCCCGTTTGTGAGTTATCCGCCCTTGATTGAATTAAAAAATGTTTTTTACCCGTAGTTCCTTTACTATGTGGAATATTTAAATGAAACTTTACAGATATGTTTCACATCAAAGGTTACATACTGTGACAAAGAACCATCACTCTTACCTTTCCAGTTCATGAGTTATCTGCCCTTGATAGGTCTGAAAAATGGTTTTTGACCTGTAGTTCCCTTTCTATATGGAATATCTGAATAAAACTTCACAGATATGTTTCACATCAAAGGCTTCATATAGTGACTAGGAACTGTCACTCTGATCTTTCTGGTTTGTGAGTTATCCGCCCTTGATTGATATGAAAAACGTTTTTTTATCTGTAGTTCCTTTACTATATGGAATATCTGAACGAAACTTCATAGGTATGTTTCACATCAAAGGTTACATATTGTGACAAAGAACCATCACTCTTACCTTTCCAGTTAATGAGTATTCCCCCTTGATAGATCTGAAAAATGTTTTTTGACTTGTAGTTCCTATACTATATGGAATATCTGAATGAAACTTCACTGATATGTTTAACACCATAGAATAGGAAACAGAGTCTCTCAGCTCAAAGAAATGCTTTACAGCCTGATCTAAATCTACACTGGTCAGAATGCTCCACGTTGTTGGGTGGTTTATATTAATATTTATTTACAGTAAGGACATCATATCTCAGTTCTGTGGCTCTTTAGCTATTATATATCTCAAAAAATAAGTTAGGATGCACAGCAGTGGCGGGGTATCATGCAGTGCCTGCGGTGCTTTTATTGAACTTAGATAAGTATTTTTATGCCCCCAAAGAAACACTTCGGGTGGCATATTAAAATTGCACCGTCCGTCCGTTTGTCCATCCATCAGTCCATCCGTCAGTGACAAATCGTGTCTCAGCCATAACTTAAATACTACTGAAGCAAATTTGATGATATTTAAAGGTAGGTTCCTGGGCTAGCGATGTCAATTATGTCCACAAAATAATTTCGTCTTTTTCTGAGCAGTATTGAATTCTCTTATTTTTCTGAATTTGTTGCTTCTGAGAAACTCGTCAGATGTTGAAGAAAATAGTCGTTTTCCCTTTTGGTTTATTTTCTTCGTTGGAATTCCAGTTCTAAAAAAAACTATGTTTATTGTGTCTATAAGTGCGCAATTTCTGATGCCATTCTCCAAAGGTCAATTTTCCCTTGACGTGAGCTCTCCTAGAGGTCCTGGCATGGCGGATGGTTTAAAACTATCCCAAAATGCAATGCAGCATGACATCCGCTGCGTTATCTATTTTTGGCACGAACTATAAATAGCGCTAACTGGTGTGCGAAGCAGAGTTAGGAAATCCCTTGCAAAACAACTATTCTAATATTTTTTTTATTTACACTTTTTAGTGAAACTTATTAATTCCCTTTTATAAGTGCTTTCCAACAACTTGGATGAAAGTTCATCAGAATTATGACGCATTCCATAGTACAGGAACCTACCTTTAAGAGAAAGATCAAGCATAATGGGAAGGTGTGTCCCACACAAGACTTAGGTCCCTACGCCCAAGGTCAATGCCACATTTGGGTCAGAGGTCAAATTGTATCTTTAAATCGTGTCTCAGCGATAACTTATAAACTACTGAAGCAAATTTAAGGAAACTTCACAGAAAGATTAAGCATAATGAGAAGGCATGTCGAGCATGAGATATGGGTTAACACGTTCAGGGTCAAAGTCACAATCAGGGGTCAAAGGTCAAATCTCGTCTCTATGATAACTTAAAACCTGCTGAAGCATATTTCATCAGACTTCACAGAAAGGTAAACCATAATATGAAGGTACGTCACACACAATATTTATGATCCCATATCCAAGGTCAGGGTCACAACCGGGGGTCAGAGGTCAAATCATGTCTTGGCAATTACTCAGAAAAGTATCAAAGCAAACCTTACAGAAAGATAAAGCCTAATTAGAAGATTTGCCATGCACAAGACATAGGTACCCACACCCAAGATCAATGTCATAGCCAGAAGTCAAATGTCAACTCAATTATTTTCAATTACTTAAAAACCATTGAAGCAAACTTAATTAAACTTCATAAAAAGGTGAAAAATAATGAAATGATATGTCACACAAACAAATTACGGTTCTTTTGCCCAAGGTCAGGGTCACAGTCAGGGCTAAAAGGACAAATCATGTCTCTGACCTGACTCAAAACTGCTGAAGCGAACTTCATCAAATTTCACAGGAAGGTAAAGCAAGATAAAATGGTAACTTATAAGAAAATTAAAGTATAATGATAAATCATTTATGTTCCCACACCCAATGTCAAGGACACAATACAGTTTGGTTAGTGGTTGAATTAAGTCCTTATGAATCCTCTTAAACTTTTGAAATGCATTTAAACCTCACAGAAAAGTAAAGCAAAATGAGAATGTATGTCATGTGCAAGACTCAGGTTCCATGCCTAAGGTCATGGTCACAACCAGGGCTCAAAGATCAGTATAGGGGGCCTTCGGAGGCATTTGTTACGCACTGTAACATTTCTTGTTTGTGTCTTGAATTTCAGACAATGTGTTTAGGAAGCCTAAATGGTTTGTACAAAAATCAGGAGCTTGTCTCAAAGTTGCTGACCCCGACCCTTCGGAAGACCCTTGTTGACAAGGTGAGAGAACTGTGGACTCTGGTGGACTTAGCTGAAAAGGAGCCGCTCGTTGAACAGTACCTGGCAGAATTGTTTGAGATTTCTGGATTTATAGTGACTGAGCTTCAGAACTCAGATATAGTGATGGTAAGGAGAAAAAGAATTATGGGGAGTAAACCCCTACCTGAACTAGTGATGTTTCTAATATACAGCCTCTAAGTTGTGTGAAGAGCTCCAGTTATGGCCAATTTAAGGTGAATGGGTATGCATTCAGGGCAAGCAACTCTGTCATTTTTATGCCCCCAACTTCGGAGAAGTTGAGGGGGCATATTGGTTTGGGCCTGTCCGTCCGTCTGTCCGTCTGTCCGTCCGTCTGTCCGTAACGCTTTTTGGCAGCTGGGAAACTCAAGAACCGCTTATGCTAGGATCTTGAAATTTTATATGTGATATGTACATGAAAAATAAGCGGACCCGTATTTTTTTTTATTTTTCCGCCGGCAATGTATTTCCAGAGTTATGCCCCTTTTTCGACTTAGCCTGTGGAACCTTGTGAACAAATTATCTCAAGAACCCCTGATGCTAGGATCATGAGGCTTTGCAAGATGAGAATGCCCAAGGTGTAGATGACCTGATTAACTTTTGAAACAAATTCGTGAGTTTTTGACAGAGTTATGCCCCTTTTTCGACTTAGTGCATTGTAAGCCTATGGAACCTTGTGAACAAAATATCTCAAGAACCCCTGAAGCTAGGAGCATGATTATTTGCAGGAAGATACTGCCTGTGGTGTAGATGACCTGATTAACTTTTGAAAAAAATTTGTGAATTTTTGATCGAGTTATTCCCCTTTTTCGACTTAGTGCATTGAGGCCTATGGTACAAAGGTACCCTTACATACAGTCAAGAACAATAAGAGCTAGGAACTTGAAACTTTATACACATGATCAGTATGGAAAATAAGCAGACCCATATTTTTTTATTTTTCCGCCGGCAATGTATTTCCAGAGTTATGCCCCTTTTTCGACTTAGCCTGTGGAACCTTGTGAACAAAATATCTCAAGAACCCCTGATGCTAGGATCATGAGGCTTTGCAAGATGAGAATGCCTAAGGTGTAAATGACCTGATTAACTTTTGAAACAAATTCGTGAATTTTTGACAAAGTTATGCCCCTTTTTCGACTTAGTGCATTGTAAGCCTATGGAACCTTGAGAACAAAATATCTCCCTTGAGAACAAAATATCTCAAGAACCCCTGAAGCTAGGAGCATGATTTTTTGCAGGAAGATACTGCCTGTGGTGTAGATGACCTGATTAACTTTTGAAAAAAAATCGTGAATTTGTTATCAAGTTATTCCCCTTTTTCGACTTAGTGCATTGAAGCCTATGGTACAAAGGTACCCTTACATACAGTCAAGAACAATAAGAGCTAGGAACTTGAAACTTTATACACATGATCAGTATGGAAAATAAGCAGACCCGTATTTTTTATTTTTCCGCCGGTCATGTATTTCCAGAGTTATGCCCATTTTTCGACTTAGCCTGTGGAAACTTGTGAACAAAATATCTCAAGAACCCCTGATGCTAGGATCATGAGGTTTTGCAGGATGAGAATGCCCAAGGTGTACATGACCTGATTAACTTTTGAAACAAATTCGTGAATTTTTGACAAAGTTATGCCCCTTTTTCGACTTAGTGCATTGTAAGCCTATGGAACCTTGTGAACAAAATATCTCAAGAACCCCTGATGTTAGGAGCATGATTTTTTGCTGGAAGATACTGCCTGTGGTGTAGATGACCTGATTAACTTTTGAAAAGAAATCATGAATTTTTGATTGAGTTATGCCCCTTTTTTTTGACTTAGTGCATTGTAAGCCTATGGAACCTTGTGAACAAAATGTCTCAAGAACACCTTATGCTAGGAGCATGATTTTATGCAGGAAGATACTGCCTGTGGTGTAGATGACCTGATTAACTTTTGAAAATAATTTGTAAATTTTGGATTGAGTTATGCCCCTTTTTCAACTTAGTGCATTATTTGCCTATGGAAGCTTGTGAACAAAATATCTGGAGAACCCCTGATGCTAGGATCATGATTTTTGCAGGTTGATATTGCCCAAGGTGTAGATGACCTGATTAACTTTCGAAAACAATTCGTAAATTTTTGACTGAGTTAAGCCCCTTTTTCGACTTAGCCTGTGGAACCTTGTGAACAAATTATCTCAAGAACCCCTGATGTTAGGAGCATGATTTTTTGCAAGATGAGAATGCCCAAGGTGTAGATGACCTGATTAACTTTTGAAACAAATTCGTGAGTTTTTGACAGAGTTATGCCCCTTTTTCGACTTAGTGCATTGTAAGCCTATGGAACCTTGTGAACAAAATATCTCAAGAACCCCTGAAGCTAGGAGCATGATTATTTGCAGGAAGATACTGCCTGTGGTGTAGATGACCTGATTAACTTTTGAAAAAAATTTGTGAATTTTTGATCGAGTTATTCCCCTTTTTCGACTTAGTGCATTGAGGCCTATGGTACAAAGGTACCCTTACATACAGTCAAGAACAATAAGAGCTAGGAACTTGAAACTTTATACACATGATCAGTATGGAAAATAAGCAGACCCATATTTTTTTATTTTTCCGCCGGCAATGTATTTCCAGAGTTATGCCCCTTTTTCGACTTAGCCTGTGGAACCTTGTGAACAAAATATCTCAAGAACCCCTGATGCTAGGAAACCTTGTGAACAAAATATCTCAAGAACCCCTGATGCTAGGATCATGAGGCTTTGCAAGATGAGAATGCCTAAGGTGTAAATGACCTGATTAACTTTTGAAACAAATTTGTGAATTTTTGACAAAGTTATGCCCCTTTTTCGACTTAGTGCATTGTAAGCCTATGGAACCTTGAGAACAAAATATCTCCCTTGAGAACAAAATATCTCAAGAACCCCTGAAGCTAGGAGCATGATTTTTTGCAGGAAGATACTGCCTGTGGTGTAGATGACCTGATTAACTTTTGAAAAAAAAATCGTGAATTTGTTATCAAGTTATTCCCCTTTTTCGACTTAGTGCATTGAAGCCTATGGTACAAAGGTACCCTTACATACAGTCAAGAACAATAAGAGCTAGGAACTTGAAACTTTATACACATGATCAGTATGGAAAATAAGCAGACCCATATTTTTTTATTTTTCCGCCGGCAATGTATTTCCAGAGTTATGCCCCTTTTTCGACTTAGCCTGTGGAACCTTGTGAACAAAATATCTCAAGAACCCCTGATGCTAGGATCATGAGGCTTTGCAAGATGAGAATGCCTAAGGTGTAAATGACCTGATTAACTTTTGAAACAAATTTGTGAATTTTTGACAAAGTTATGCCCCTTTTTCGACTTAGTGCATTGTAAGCCTATGGAACCTTGAGAACAAAATATCTCCCTTGAGAACAAAATATCTCAAGAACCCCTGAAGCTAGGAGCATGATTTTTTGCAGGAAGATACTGCCTGTGGTGTAGATGACCTGATTAACTTTTGAAAAAAAAATCGTGAATTTGTTATCAAGTTATTCCCCTTTTTCGACTTAGTGCATTGAAGCCTATGGTACAAAGGTACCCTTACATACAGTCAAGAACAATAAGAGCTAGGAACTTGAAACTTTATACACATGATCAGTATGGAAAATAAGCAGACCCGTATTTTTTATTTTTCCGCCGGTCATGTATTTCCAGAGTTATGCCCCTTTTTCGACTTAGCCTGTGGAAACTTGTGAACAAAATATCTCAAGAACACCTGATGCTAGGATCATGAGGTTTTGCAGGATGAGAATGCCCAAGGTGTACATGACCTGATTAACTTTTGAAACAAATTCGTGAATTTTTGACAAAGTTATGCCCCTTTTTCGACTTAGTGCATTGTAAGCCTATGGAACCTTGTGAACAAAATATCTCAAGAACCCCTGATGTTAGGAGCATGATTTTTTGCTGGAAGATACTGCCTGTGGTGTAGATGACCTGATTAACTTTTGAAAAGAAATCATGAATTTTTGATTGAGTTATGCCCCTTTTTTTTGACTTAGTGCATTGTAAGCCTATGGAACCTTGTGAACAAAATGTCTCAAGAACACCTGATGCTAGGAGCATGATTTTATGCAGGAAGATACTGCCTGTGGTGTAGATGACCTGATTAACTTTTGAAAATAATTTGTAAATTTTGGATTGAGTTATGCCCCTTTTTCAACTTAGTGCATTATTTGCCTATGGAAGCTTGTGAACAAAATATCTGGAGAACCCCTGATGCTAGGATCATGATTTTTGCAGGTTGATATTGCCCAAGGTGTAGATGACCTGATTAACTTTCGAAAACAATTCGTAAATTTTTGACTGAGTTAAGCCCCTTTTTCGACTTAGCCTGCGGAACCTTGTGAACAAATTATCTCAAGAACCCCTGATGCTAGGATCATGAGGCTTTGCAAGATGAGAATGCCCAAGGTGTAGATGACCTGATTAACTTTTGAAACAAATTCGTGAGTTTTTGACAGAGTTATGCCCCTTTTTCGACTTAGTGCATTGTAAGCCTATGGAACCTTGTGAACAAAATATCTCAAGAACCCCTGAAGCTAGGAGCATGATTATTTGCAGGAAGATACTGCCTGTGGTGTAGATGACCTGATTAACTTTTGAAAAAAATTTGTGAATTTTTGATCGAGTTATTCCCCTTTTTCGACTTAGTGCATTGAGGCCTATGGTACAAAGGTACCCTTACATACAGTCAAGAACAATAAGAGCTAGGAACTTGAAACTTTATACACATGATCAGTATGGAAAATAAGCAGACCCATATTTTTTTATTTTTCCGCCGGCAATGTATTTCCAGAGTTATGCCCCTTTTTCGACTTAGCCTGTGGAACCTTGTGAACAAAATATCTCAAGAACCCCTGATGCTAGGGTCATGAGGCTTTGCAAGATGAGAATGCCTAAGGTGTAAATGACCTGATTAACTTTTGAAACAAATTCGTGAATTTTTGACAAAGTTATGCCCCTTTTTCGACTTAGTGCATTGTAAGCCTATGGAACCTTGAGAACAAAATATCTCCCTTGAGAACAAAATATCTCAAGAACCCCTGAAGCTAGGAGCATGATTTTTTGCAGGAAGATACTGCCTGTGGTGTAGATGACCTGATTAACTTTTGAAAAAAAATCGTGAATTTGTTATCAAGTTATTCCCCTTTTTCGACTTAGTGCATTGAAGCCTATGGTACAAAGGTACCCTTACATACAGTCAAGAACAATAAGAGCTAGGAACTTGAAACTTTATACACATGATCAGTATGGAAAATAAGCAGACCCGTATTTTTTATTTTTCCGCCGGTCATGTATTTCCAGAGTTATGCCCCTTTTTCGACTTAGCCTGTGGAAACTTGTGAACAAAATATCTCAAGAACCCCTGATGCTAGGATCATGAGGTTTTGCAGGATGAGAATGCCCAAGGTGTACATGACCTGATTAACTTTTGAAACAAATTCGTGAATTTTTGACAAAGTTATGCCCCTTTTTCGACTTAGTGCATTGTAAGCCTATGGAACCTTGTGAACAAAATATCTCAAGAACCCCTGATGTTAGGAGCATGATTTTTTGCTGGAAGATACTGCCTATGGTGTAGATGACCTGATTAACTTTTGAAAAGAAATCATGAATTTTTGATTGAGTTATGCCCCTTTTTTTTGACTTAGTGCATTGTAAGCCTATGGAACCTTGTGAACAAAATGTCTCAAGAACACCTGATGCTAGGAGCATGATTTTATGCAGGAAGATACTGCCTGTGGTGTAGATGACCTGATTAACTTTTGAAAATAATTTGTAAATTTTGGATTGAGTTATGCCCCTTTTTCAACTTAGTGCATTATTTGCCTATGGAAGCTTGTGAACAAAATATCTGGAGAACCCCTGATGCTAGGATCATGATTTTTGCAGGTTGATATTGCCCAAGGTGTAGATGACCTGATTAACTTTCGAAAACAATTCGTAAATTTTTGACTGAGTTAAGCCCCTTTTTCGACTTAGTGCATTGTAAGCCTATGGTACAAAGGTACAAGCATTATTGGATGAACCTTCTCTAGAGACAAGCATATGGTTGGGGGCATAGTGTTTCATAAACACATTTTCTAGTTATTTTTGTCTCCCTTCTCAGTGAGAGTCAACTCTTAAAGGAACGAATTTGCTCCCCTTAGAACATATTCTTTCCTTTAAGAGTAGACCTCTTTTAAAGGGGCTTGGCTGTCCAGGGAAGCAGACAAGAAGTCTTAAAAGATTTGCTCTTTGGAAAAAAACATGATGTACCCATACACCTTAATAATTCTGGGATAGTTTTGATTAATTACACTTCTTCTTCCACCCCCCCCCCCCCCCCCCCCCATCCTTATTTGGAGCAGCTCTGAACTCTTCATACTCATTGAAAATGAAATGAGAAGTTACAGAATTTACGTATTTATCTGACTTTAAAATGACAGAGCTTCTGAACTCAATCTTTTACTTGAACATTAGATGGTACACTTTCAGGGGAAGCAACTGTTGTTAGAAAGTCCGTCTCCAACAGGTCTCTGTCTATAAGCCTATCAACTATTACAGCAGTATATTCTTTAAAGGTTAGGTCTCACACTCTTTCAGTTTAGCTGAATATAAATATGGGATATAAAAAAAATAATAGTGTTGTTTAAAATCAAGCATTCACAGATTTCTATTTCAGTAAGCCAGCACCTGCATCTGATATCATTTTTATGACATTTTCAGACCTTTATGGGAATGGATTAAGGTACCTAGGTTTAAAACTTTGTTGCTTTATTTTCAGTCTATACAATTTTATAGCTGTACTGACATTTCTTCTGGATAAACCCTCTTATGATATGATGTTGGTTGAATCATTGTTATACTGCTTTGTCAATATTCTTTTCATTATTAATACAGATCTTCCAATGCATTTGTTCAAGACTTGATGACAGCAGAGATTTTGTAAAACTAGCTATAACAAGATTCCTACAAAAATGTGGAAGAACAAAGTTTTCACCTTCAGCAGAGGTAAGTCTGGGGGAAGTTGGTTTCTGATGTGAACATTCTGTGATTACTTATTCCATTATTTCGTTTGAAAAAGAACTTCAGTCTGACAATATGTCCAGCATTTTCTGGCTGAACTTCAGCCTGAAAACCATATCATGTATACATGTCTGTAGGCATCTGTCAGCCTAGAACAGCCTGTACACGTGGACAATCAGGTCTTGGTATTGGCCGGGCTGCATAGGGCAGTCGGTAGCGCGTCTGACTCAAGGGCCAGAGGTACCGGATTCAGTAACCAGTCCAGCCACATACTTTCGTTTCTCCTTCCGTTGATTCAAGAAGGGCAGTTGTCAGTTACATGTACTAGCGAAAGTATGTGCAGTTAGTACTGGGTAACCGCTTACAAGGTCTAAGCCTGTCCAGGAAAAGTGTGGTTAGGGTAACTGACCATCCCGACATGACCATAGCTGTTCATCGTGGACGTATAGCAATAAAACAACAAAAACAACATTGGCAGTTTACATATGCTTTTCAAAAGTTTTCATATTTAAGACATTTAAAGAATACTGTGTTAGTTTCTTTTGATATCATGTATAACCAAGATCAGAAAACGGTAGGAATGGCGAGGCTTGCCCAGCCTTTCCATGTTTATGGGTCAAGCCTGATAAACATGATATCAAAAAAAACTTATCTGGTTTTCTGTTTCTCATGTTTTATTTTAGCTATTTGATGTAGAAATAAGACGAGGGTAAAGTGTATTTCAGTCAAACTTCGCTGCATCGCATTTACACTGCATATTAACATAACATCATTCAGCCAGACAGATGCTTAGATTTTTACCAAAAAAAAACAGTGTCTAGCCAGGCTTAGAGAAGTACAAACTGCATTGCATGATAATGCTTGCACAAGTTTTTTGTCACAGTGACATATTATCATAGTTTATCTGTCAGCTTTTGATGTTTTACAGTATTTGCATGATAAATCACAGAATTTAAGATTTGAAGGGGATAAAATGCATTCCTTTGTAGCCCTGTATCATTCATTTCTCTTTGCAGCAACCTCAGATCTTCACCAAAATCCCTCAAATATTTGACAAGATATTCTGTGATACTAACCCTGTTGTACATACCAAGGCAGTGGAATGTTTCACCCAGTTTGCTGAGTCCACTCCACATGAGACACTGGTACCAGAATGTATTGGAAGCAAGCCATTTCTGCAGGATATTGTTGTTGCATACTTAAATAAGGTGGGACTCCCCTTTATATACAGTATACAAATACATACCATATTTAGTCAGCTGTAAGATATAGGTTTTAACCCCGTAGAATGACCCCAGATATCTAAATCAGTCTTGTGTAATTCTGTGTTAAGATGGATTTTCCTTCTTAAACAATTCGGAAAGTTTAGCTCCATCTTACAAGATGAATCTAGATATTTGGGACTGTTCTAGAGGGGAAAACCCTGTCTTATAACTGAATAAATACAGTAATTTCTGATATTACAAGGAAGCCAAGCAAGGAGGAAAGGCAAGGAACAAGTAATGTAACAAGAAAGAAAACAGGAGACCCGATTTTACGTGGTCTCTTCATGAGCAGCAAAGTAATGTGCAAGGCTGCTTATGCCTCTTAGCACTGTCCTGTCAGAGCAAACTTATTTTCAAATTTAGCAGACTGGCCTCTTATGATCCAAAAGGGTCAGCTGTGTCCTTGGCAACAAAGGAAGGTGATAATTCGTTACCAAAGGGAGGTGGATGCTTGAAACACAAATACTATATGAAATGTGAGTGTGGTATATGAGATTTGCTTCCTAGAAGAGGTTTTTGTCTGGCCAACAACTAGCAGTAGCAGGACATAGGTATTACTTTTCTGGTGGCGTAAACTTTTATTAAGTTTCCTGGTTAAGCTCTTTTTTGTGACAATGGGCAGCCTTCTGCAGAATTCCTGTTGCTTGATTTAGATGGCCTTTAAGACAGGTTGTGACTACTATATTCATTGCTTATGATTATAAATCTTTGATATGCAGAACAGAGAAATGACCAGAAATAAAACCAGAAGTCCCATCATCTAAAGCCCTTCTTGTCTGGGGTTCAGCTGATCAAGCATGTCTCGAGTGGTTGCAGCTAAACAAAATTTTTCATGAAACGTAATGAAATTGCTTTAAATATTTCAGACTCCCTATGTATCAGAGGGTTACTCTGAGGAGCAGTATATACTGAATCAGAAACAGTTTACCAAAGAAAATGACAGTACCCCTCCCACCAGTGATAGCGGCAAAACTCAGTTGAATTCTCCTTGTCAGGTAAGAAGCAACTTTTAGGTGTACCGCAATATGTGTATATATTGGGATACCTAAAAATAATGAATTTTCCATTTGGGACAAATGGAAAATTTATTATTTTAGGTGTCCCAATACTTAAGCACATTAGGTTATTAATTTTCACTTTCACATCATGTGACCTCAAAACCAAGTTTTGAATGGGTTCTGTATATAAAATTGTTGCAGAGGAAGTGATGTCATAAGAAATGCAAACTGTTTCATGATTACCCTGTTTGGAAAGGTAAATCTAACATTCAAGCAAAACTAATAAAATGAACATCAGACTGGAATAGATTCATTGCAACAGATAAGATATCTAGCAATCTCCAGAGTTAAGAAATCATGAGATGGGCTCCACATAAATTATCACCTATAGACTTTTAGGGTCTGTTTCCTAACAAGAGTTGTCAAGGTACAAGTATATTACATGTATGTTCAAATATTTGTGAGAAACATCTTTGCTGAGATGTTTACCTAAAAGTTATGGTAAGATATAAAGTTAAAAAATCGTCGTCATTCCTTGGAATGAGAGTATTATTTATATAGAGGATATTACACGAGTGGTAATTTCATATGAAATTTATGAAACGAGGCTTTGGCGAGTTTCATAAATTTCATTTGAAATTACCATGAGTGTAAGATTCTGCTTATCATTTGACCCTTTGAATTGTGAGTGTATCGCCTTCAAAATTAACATTATTTCAATTTCAATAAGAAAACACATTGTTGATACGAATGTTGTCAATGACGTTACATCTACTACACGTCAAAGTGTTAGTACACGTGTGGTCATATGATTTTTATGACAGGACATTATCCACTGAATAACAGCGACGTCATATGAGAAATACTATTTCTGAAACCCCCTTTGTACTACATATGTATTCCTACTTTTATTCCTTTGCAGCCTGTCAGTAAAAGAAAACGACTACAAGAAGATGAGGTAGGCTTTGTTTCACTTTGAGAGGAAACAACTCCTAATTTTGCCTCCCTTCTGTATAAGGGTCAACTTTTAGAAGGAAAGAATTTGCTCCTCTACAAATTCTTTCCTTCAAGAGTTGACCCCAGCTTGGAAGGGCTGTGTCATCCAGGGAGGCAAAAAGGAAATCACAGAAGTTGTTCCCCTTTGTGAAGTATGCTGGAAAAGCATGGATGTGTACTCATTTACCATAAGAGTTACTGGTTGTCATAGGTCGTTAAATTATTTAATTGTCTGCTTACTTTAAATGGTGCATTTAGGATGAAAAAGAGAATATATACTTAAAAAAATATTCCAGATTTCTTTAGTCATTTGTGCAGTTTGAAGGGTACAGTATGTTCCAAGTTTCTTAAAACAGTCTGTTTTGCAATTTTAAAGTTACCAAAAATTGTCAGTTCCTTTTAAACAGCCTTTTTTGCAATTTGAAAGTTCTTTCAGAAGTTGTGTTTCTTGGAAATTTCTAAAGAGATTTGAAAAAAAAAATCCTAACAAGAATACCATAACTCTCTTAAATTTTAGGATTCTACTTATCATTTGCATTTGCAAGGAGTAATGTCGATATTTAGCAGTATCCGTGGTAAATGAAGAAATAAATGCCATATATTTTTCATGAAATTTATGTTGGGTGATATATAATTCTTGTCATAAATCAAAATATTTTTATTTTTACAAAGTTTAACATTTGATTTAAACTAGCTGTTATGTGTCATTGTGATTCAGAATGGCATGCTACATTGTTTTGAATACCACTTTTTTCTTACCATGCAAAAGGCAATGTCATGGATGGGTAAAATCATTCGTACTACTCTCAAGGCGAGAGTTGCTCTTAGAGTAAATTCTTTACTTTAATAATAGCCCCTTATGAGAAGAGAAACAAATGCTTTCAGATCCGTGTATTTGTACTTATATATTTCAGGCTAGTGACAAAGTGGACGAAATATTAACCAGCATAGAGACAAATCTTCAGGACTTAGAACACTGTGATATAAATGGTTCATTTCCTTCGAAATCAAAAGAGAGGCTTAAGGCCATTTGTTCAAGGATACAAAAAATTCTGGAAGTAGGATGAAAGACAGAGCATACTTATTTGAGCCGCTACACGAAAAAACCAACAAAGTGGTTGTGCGCCAAGCGCATACTCATACCAGCCTGGGCAGCCACCCAGTCAGGTCAGCCTTTTTGCTAAGTGCTTAAAGGACAGCTAAGGGTCTAAGCTACCTCCATGTGGACAGGGAAGACTCTGATCAGACTGGGTGGATGCCCAGGCTGATCTGAGTCTACTTCTGGCGCACAACCACTTTGTTGGTTTTCTCGTGTCGCGGCCCATTAATTTTGTTTGAATATTAATATTCAAATTTTTAATACAGCTGATATGCTTTTATCATCAAGTTATGTTTCTTGTGGATAAAATAGATTCCAGGTAAGCCTAAGAAAAAATGATAGGCCTTCTCAATAGTTCACAGAAAACAATGAGCAGCAACACAACACAAGAATTCCACGGAATGCGGCGTCTCGCCTGCTGGCGCTTTGTCACAAAAACAGAGCTACATCATCAAAGAAGTATGCATGAACCAAGTTTCTTGGCTCTAGCCCTTACACACGCCTGCCAGTCGCTCTCTCCTGGGTTCGAATCCCGGTCTGGCCACATACTTTCGTTTCTCCTTCCGCTGATTCAAGAAGGGCAGTTGTCAGTTACTGGCGAAAGTATATGCACTTAGTACTGGTTAACCGCTTAGGAGGTCTAAGCCTGCCCAGGAATAGTGTGGTTAGGTTAACTGACCGTCCCGACATGACCTTAGTTGTTTACCGTGGACGTTAAGCATCAAATCAACCAACCAACCAAAAAAAAGCCAATCGCTCTCATGCGAAACCACGGTTCAGAACGCCAATCCATGAGAGGAGTTTCCGGTTCTGCATGAGGGGAGCCAAAATCGTAAACAAATTTGACATCGGCACAAGGTTTGAGGTATTTATTTTCTCTGAATACTATTTATGCAAAATATAAGAATGCTATTTTGTCTCAAATACATTGGTTCTTTGGCACATGAAAGGATTAGGCACATGATCTTGCACTTTTCCAGATATGCATTTAGTACGGCGGAGCATGTGTTCAATATCAATCTCGGCGATATATACATATACATGTAGGAAAAAGGCGCATTCTCCTGCTTGATTTTGAGTCTCTGACCTTGGCAGTCGCAAAGAAGTAAACAGAACTACTGTATGCATGAATCCGAAAGTTGGAAGCAAGTTTATCGTGATGGACAGTTTAGAATTTAAAAAATATACGCAAAAACTTGGCATCGTCAGCCCGGTTCCGCATGAGATTTTAAAAATATAAGGAATTTTTATCAAACACAAAAACAGCTTCTGAACAATAATTGGATCAAAACTAACATGAGCTCTGTGATAAATCATTATTTTACACATTGCCGATGACTTTCTGGCTGTTTTTTATTCCCCGCTTGTCTTTTATGACCTTTTGCAAACCCTCTTTCAAACCCCCTTGCATGCCTCAAAGGCAGACAATCGGGGATTAAAACAGCCAGAAAGTCATCTGCAATAAATAAAATAATGTTATATCACAGAATGCAAGCTAGTTTTGATTCAATTAATGTTCAGAAGCTGTTTTTGTGTTTGATATAAAATTCCTTATATTTTCTATTCTCTCATGCGGAACCGGGCTGGCGATGCCAAGTTTCTGCGTATATTTTCTAAAGTCTAAACTTTCCATCACGGAAATCTTACTTTCAACGTTTGGATTCACACATACAGTAATTCTGTTCACTTCTTTGCGACTGACAAGGTCAGAGACTCAAAATCAAGCAAGAGAATGCGACTTTTCCCTACATGTATATATCGCCGAGATTGACCTTGAACACATGCTCCGCCGTACTAAATGCATATCTGGAAAAGTGCATGGCCATGTGCCTAATCCTTTTATGTGCCGAAGTACCAATGTATATGTGACAAAATAGCATTCTTATATTTTGCATAAATAGTTTTCAGAGAAAATAAAAACCTCAAACCTTGTGCCGATGTCAAATTTGTTTACGATTTTGGCTCCCCTCATGCAGAACCGAAAACTCCTCTCATGGATTGGCGTTCTGAACCGTGGTTTCGCATGAGAGCGATTGGTAGGCGTGTTACAGTTTCTAAGAAACAGACCTAAACGCATAAACTTGCCAAAAAATTGCAAAGTCAGCCAACCCTGAAATGTTGGTAAAGACTCAATAACAATGATAACTTTGAGTTCTTCTCTTCCAGATGAATGCATGAGCCATGTTTCTTGGCTCTAGCCCTTATAGTTTCTGAGTAACAGACCTAAACGCAAAAAGTTGACAAAAAATTGCAAAGTCAGTCAGCTGTAAAATGTAGGTCAAGACTCTATGTTGATGATAGCTTTGAGATCTACTCTTCCAGATGTACGCATGAACCAAGTTTCATGGCTCTAGCCCTTATAGTTTCTGAGAAAATGACCGAAACGCAAAAACTCAACGAAAAATTGCGAAGTCATTCAACAGTAAAATCTAGGTCAAGGCTCAACATTGATGATGGCTTTCAGCTGTACTCCACCAGATGAATGCATGACCCAAGTTTCATGACTCTAGCCCTTATAGTTTCTGAGAAAATGACCTATATGCAAAAACTTGACAAAAAATTGCAAAGTCAGTCAGCCGTAAAATCTAGGTCAAGACTCAACACTGATAATGTCTTTCAGCTGTACTCTACCAGATGTATGCATGAATCAAGTTTCAAGGCTCTAGCCCTTATGGTTTCTGAGAAAATGACCTAAACGCAAAAACTCAACAAAAAATTGCGAAGTCAGTCAACCATAAAATCTAGGTTAAGACTCAACGATGATGATGTCTTTCAGCTGTACTCTACCAGATGTATGCATGAACCAAGTTTCATGGCTCTAGCCCTTATAGTTTCTGAGAAAATGACCTAAACCCAAAAACCTGACAAAAAATTGCGAAGTCATTCTACCGTAAAATCTAGGTCAAGACTCAACATTGATGATGGCTTTCAGCTGTACTCTCCCAGATGTATGCATGACTCAAGTTTCATGGCTCTAGCCCTTATAGTTTCTGAGAAATGACCTAAACACAAAAACTCGACAAAAAATTGCGAAGTCATTCAACCGTAAAATCTAGGTCAAGACTCAACATTGATGATGTCTTTCAGCTGTACTCTACCAGATGTATGCATGAACCAAGTTTCATGGCTCTAGCCCTTATAGTTTCTGAGAAAATGACCTAAACTAAAAAACCTGACAAAAAATTGCGAAGTCATTCTACCGTAAAATCTAGGTCAAGACTCAACATTGATGATGGCTTTCAGCTGTACTCTACCAGATGTATGCATGACTCAAGTTTCATGGCTCTAGCCCTTATAGTTTCTGAGAAAATGACCTAAACGCAAAAACTCTACAAAAAATTGCGAAGTCATTCAACCGTAAAATCTAGGTCAAGACTCAACATTGATGATGGCTTTCAGCTGTACTCTACCAGATGTATGCATGAACCAAGTTTCATGGCTCTAGCCCTTATAGTTTCTGAGAAAATGACCTAAACACAAAAACCTGACAAAAAATTGCGAAGTCATTCTACCGTAAAATCTAGGTCAAGACTCAACATTGATGATGGCTTTCAGCTGTACTCTCCCAGATGTATGCATGACTCAAGTTTCATGGTTCTAGCCCTTATAGTTTCTGAGAAAATGACCTAAATGCAAAAACTCGACAAAAAATTGCGAAGTCATTCATCCGTAAAATCTAGGTCAAGACTCAACATTGATGATGGCTTTCAGCTGTACTCTTCCAGATGTATGCATGACCCAAGTTTCATGGCTCTAGCCCTTATAGTTTCTGTGAAAATGACCTAAACGCAAAAACTCGACAAAAGTTTACGCCGCCGACGCCGGAAATACATATGTCTCGCCTTTGCTTCGCAGGCGAGACAAAAACCAACAAAGTGGCATGTGCGCCAAGCAAAGACTCGGATCAGCCTGGGCACCTGCCCAGTTTGATCAAAGTCTTCACTGTACATTTTAAGGATAGGTAAGGGTCTAAACTACCTCCATATGGACAGGGAAGACTCTGATAAGACTGGGCAGATGCCCAGGCTGATCTGAGTCTATGCTGGGCACACAACCACTTTGTTTTCTTGTGTCGCGGCTCAAATTTTGTTTGAATGAGCAGTCTTAATATTCAAATTTTTAATACAGCTGATAGGCTTTTATCATCAAATTATGTTTCTTGTGGACAAAATGGATTCCAGATAAGCCAAAATGATAGGTCTCATAACTTCAAACAAGAGGGCCATGAGGCCCTGAATCGCTCACCTGGGCAATTGGTATGGTGGCTTTTTCTTATCATGTCTGAAATTGTCAAAATATAAGTCTTGGGTCAAAAGTCAAAGAATGACCATGACCGCTTGTACTCATAAATCTTCATGTACTCATTAAGACAACCATATATACCATTTTTAGGAAAAAATCTTCAAAACTTTTCACGAAATCTTATGTTCTAGCATTTTCCCATATTTGACCATGCCGTAAAAAAGGTCAAGGTAAACCCAAGGTCACCATTTGAACAGTCTTGGTGGTACTCTAGTACTCCATGCTACTTACCAAGTTTCAAGGCCATAGGTGTATTGTTTCTGGAGAAGAAAAATATTAAAGATTTATACCATAAGTGGTAATGGCAGCCATGTTGGTCATGTGACCTGGACCGTATGAACAAATTTTTATTCAATCAATCCCTGGAGGCTCTATATGAAATGTGTTTACAATTGGCCCTTTGACTTTTGAGGAAATGGTTGAAAATGTCAAAATATGAGCGATCTGGATCAAAGGTCAAGAAATGACCTTGACCTCTTGTACTCATAATTCTTCATGACCTCATTAAGACAACTGTATATACCAATTTTTAGGCCAAAATCTTCAAAACTTTCCATGAAATCTTATGTTCTAGGATTTTCCCATATTTGACCTTGCTGTAAAAAATGTCAAGGTCAACACAAGATCATAATTTGAACAATCTTGATAGTACTCCAATACCCAATGCTACATACCAAGTCTCAAGGCCATCGGTCAATTGGTTCTGGAGAAGAAGATTTTTAAAGGTTTTTACCATATATGGGCATAGTGGCCATGTTGGTCTGTGACCATGACCGTTAGAAAATTTTTTCATTCCCTCAACCCCTGGAGGCTCTATATAAAATTTGGTCACAATTGGCCCAGTGGTTTTTGAGGAGATTGTTTAAAATTGTCAAAATATGAGAGTTCTGGGTCAAGGGTCAAAGAATAAACTTGACCTCTTATACTCACAAATCTTCATGTACTCATTAAGAAGACTGTATATACCAATTTTTAGGGTAAAATCTTCAAAACTTATCATGAAATCTCATGTTCTAGCATTTTCCCAAATTTGACCTTGCCGTAAAAAAGGTCAAGGTCAACCCAAGGTCATAATTTGAACAATCTTGATAGTACTCTAGTACCCAATGCTACATACCAAAACTCAAGGCCATCGGTCAACTGGTTCTGGAGAAGAAGATTTTTAACAGTTTTCACCATATATGGGCGTGGTGGCCATGTTGGTCATGTGACCTGGACGGTATGAATAAATTTTTGTTCCCTCAACCCCTGCAGGCTCTATATGAAATTTGGTTTCAATTGGCTTGGTGGCTTTTGAGGAGATTGTTAGAACTTGTCAAAATATGAGAATTCAGGGTCAAAGGTCAAAGAATGACCTTGACCTCTTGTGCTTGTAAATCTTCATGTAGTCATTAAGATGACTGTAGATACCAATTTTTAGCCCAAAATCTTCAACAGTTTCCAAGATATCTTATGTTGTAGCATCTTGCCATATAAAAGCATAAGGAAGCAAATTTGACCTTACCATAAAAAAGGTCAAGGTCAACCCAAGGTCATAATTTGAATAATCTTGGTAGTACTCGCATACCCGATGCTACATACAAAGTTTCAAGGCCATCGGCCTATTGGTTCTGGAGAAGAAGATTTTTTCAGGTTTTTACCATATATGGGCATGGCGGCCATGTTGGTCATGTGACCAGGACCGTTTGAACAACTTTTCGTTCCTAAGGTCCCAGGAGGCTCTATATGAAATTTGGTTACAATCGGCCCAGCGGTTTCAGAGGAGAAGTCGTTTGAAATTGTTGACGGACGGACGGACGACGACGGACGACGGAGCCTTACCATCCTATAAGCTCCCCCGGAGCCGCTGGCTCAGGTGAGCTAAAAAAATTTATACCTCGCAAAAGGAACTTCCAAGAGATCCTAAAACAGCATATGTTGGAAAAAAATGTCTCCAGAAGTTTTGCTCTCATCCTGGGAGCTTGAAAAAGTTCTGAATGACCTTGTTAGCTCCCTGAGCTGAGGGCTCCAGGGGAACTTACAGGCTATGATCCAGCATTGGTCTGTCCGTCCATTGTGCCAACTGCTTAACTGGCTGGGATGAATGCTAAAAATGGCTCAATCAGCTTGGTTGCCACAGCAAATGGAATGCTGAAAACAGCAAAATATTAAAAAGAATCGACTCCTTGGAAGCCATAGGGCTGGAAATACTGAAACTTTATTGAAATGTTCACAGGATAAGCCTTGACAAAATCACAGTTTTTCTTACCAATCTGTGCAGGACTTTGCTTGAGGTGGGTTTCCATTGACTTTCATTGGGAAAATGGAAAATTACTCCAACTGCCAAGTTAGTGCAGATATAACAAGACCTGTCCGCGTACAGGATAGCTCGCCTGCAGCGCATTGCCCATCACATAAAAAACTTTAACCAAAACATCCATTTCGGACGCGGACGCCGACGCCAGGGTGACAACAATAGCTCTTCCTGAACATTCGTTCAGGCAAGCTAATGACAGTTCTTGCCCAGAAATTGTCCTTGGGTAACTCTACATCTGTCATTTCTTTTTCTCCAACTGCTTTGTTGGCTTCATTGCCATACCTATGCTGTATGGGGTGACAATAGGGTTACATCTGTACCTTCAAGAACACTAAACTGACCCAAGCTAACAGTATAGACACAGATCAGACTTCTCATTATGAGCAGTCTGATCTGGGTCTGCACTATTTGTCGGTGATCAGGGTATTCACTTTGCCAGATAGTATAGTCAGCTTGTTCAAATTTGAGCCACGACATGACAAAACCAACAAAGAGACATGGGGCCCAGGGAAGACGCATATCAATCTGGGCATCTGCCTAGTCTGATCAGTGTCTTTGCTGTCAGCATGGAGGAAGCTTAGACCCTTAGCAACCCTTTAAGCATACAGTGAAGACGCTGGGTCCCCAGGTTGATCCGAGTCTTCGCATGACGAACATGCTACTATGTTTGTTTTGTCATGTTGCAGCTCAAGGATAATTATGGTTTTGGTTATATTAAGGATCTTGATGATTTGACAGGCAATCTTATTAATCAAACTTTAACTGAACTTGAATGGAAATGGAGATAAAATCAAAAACAGATCTATGCTGATTAGTCATTTTTTATTCATATAAATACATGTATAAAATCTTCTCATGATCTTTTATAAAAACTTAACAATACCTTTGGTAACAACCACACATAACCACAAGTGTATAAAAACTGGAATTACCCTTCAGAAATGTGGATTAATCATTCATTATGCAAATGTACAAATCATAAACATTCATAGCATGAAAATGGTTAATTGTGGATTAGCTAGGTATAACTATGTTCTAAAATAGTGAATTAACCAGGCACAACATACACAGGTAAAAATGAAATACACAGTCACAAGATCGCAAAATATAATATTAAGATTATCCATTCATAACATGCACATGTAAACTCTTAAGAGTCAATTAATGTGTTCACCTCTTGGATAAAAAAATGTGGATTTTCACTCATTAAAGACTAGTATACTCATTTTTATACACCCAGCGTATGGTGATTTTTTCTGTCTGTCCATTCAGCTCTCTGTCCATCCATGGACATTTTGGGTGTTCAGTTTTCATTTGTATTTCCAAAATGCCCGACTGGAACCCTTTTATGTGACCAGGCTTACTTCTATGTTGACAGAGGTAAGCTATCATCATATGGCTGCTGCTGCTGACGAATGGTCAAGGTTGCGGACTTTTAACTGTATAACAGTTGTGTTTGGCTTTGCAAAAGCTGTGGAGTACCAATTACCTTATGGTAAGGGCTAAGGCGGATTCTTACAATCAGTAGGGACAAAAACGGTTACTCTGGACTAAGTACGCATTTGAACTGCAGAAATGCAGTGTATACTTTCATGAAATGCTGAGAACAGCATAAATGAACTATGGCACAAGTCTGAATTCTTAGGACATTATATATACACAATAAAGTTAGCTGAAGGAGGATTTGTGTCTACGGACAGACAGATGGACAGAACCCATTACTAAGTCCCCTTTGACTACAACGGGGGACAATGATTCAAGACTATTTGGCAGTTTGCCTATAATTACATTATAATCATTCCAGTAATAGTAGCAAGGAGTCATTAACACTGTTACCTTAAGGTCAGACCCATGAAGGCAAATACAAACACCATCAAACATTGCCATACTCAACAAACATTTTTTTTCAGCACTGTCAACACAGGTGATCTTGTGTTAAACTGAGTTGGCAATGGCAGGATCCAAGGTAGGTGATCTTGTGTTACTCTGAGTTGGCAATGGCAGGATCCAAGGTAGGTGATCTTGTGTTACTCTGAGATGGCAATGGCAGGATCCAAGGTAGGTGATCTTGTGTTACTCTGAGTTGGCAATGGCAGGATCCAAGGTAGGTGATCTTGTGTTACTCTGAGTTGGCAATGGCAGGATCCAATGTATTTTGGTGCCTCATCAGTCTTAACCCATTTATGTCTCTTGTCCCATAAATAGCACATTAAAAAACACTGTAGACCTTGATCAACTGTCATAAATGTGGCAACTGATCAAGGTCTGCACTGTTTGCAAAAAAAATCTCCACCAATTTTAGAAAATGTGATAAGAAGAAATAAACCAGACACACCTGAAATGATGAATGGACTCTTCCAATTTATAAGGCAAGAAGAATCAACTGAGCATAAAGGGGTTAAGTGGCAACCACTGGCTAAATAATCTGGCGGTATTTACCAATTTGCAATTATGGATCTTAAAACCATTATTCATTCCCATGACAGCATCATATTGCAGACACGTGATAATTGAGCAGCAACACAAGAAAACCAACAAAGTGGTGCGCCCAACGCACTCAGATCAGCCTGGGCATCCGCCCAGTCTGATCAGAGTCATCCGCCCAGTCTGATCAGAGTCTTCCCTGTCTGCATGGGGCTAGCTTAGACCCTTAGCTACCGTTTTAGCAAACAGCAAGGACTCTGTTCAGACTGTGCGGGTGCCCAGGCTGTTCTGAATCTTCACTGGGCACAATGCCGCTTAGTTGGTTTTCTCGTGTCGGGGCATATATATTCATTCCATCATATTACCTTCTTACAATCAAATACATGAAATATTCATTCCATCATGTATTCCCTTACATTCAAATACACGATATATTCATTCTGCCATCATGTAATCCATTACATTCAAATGCACGATATATTCATTCCGGCATAATATAATCCCTTACATCAAATACATGATATATTCATTCCGTCATATATTTTTATATTCAGATACTTGATATATTCATTTCATATTTATATTTCCTTTTATGCATTCTAAAGATAGCACCATATGAGTCAAATGGTAGGTTGATAAATGGTATAATTGTTTTAATGATGGCATCAACCTGTTCATCCATTTTAATGGCTAGTAGAATTTTGCACAAATGCAGGTATTGGAATATCATTAGAAAGATTGTGCCATTTAAACTGGTATAATCATTACAATACTGTCTTTGAAAATTGTATGGTTTATGGAAGCAAAAGAATTTAAATGGTATAATAATTCCAATGATATTTCAAAAAAGCAATCCCAACAATGGTCATTGAAAGTGTCAGCTTCTTTCAAAAGAAAAGAGAAATAGAAACCTCGCACAAACACTAAATACTTTGCACCTTAACAAGTTCTACATTTGAAATGAAACATTATAAATCAAAAGGCATGCATGAAAAGGTATCATGGGTGTGAGGTGCGGATAGAACTAGAGGTGGCAGTAAGCATGACTTACTAGATACCCCCCGCACTTAGCACTTAGCTTTGTCATCTAACTTTTACATATATACACAATAGATATGCTGCAGAAACTACAAAAAGGGGCATAACTCAGACTAAAGGGTTCTGAATTCAACATGGAAACCTTAATGCACATCTTCATGCCAATATGTATTCACATTTTTAATTTCAAGAAAATCCGTCAAGCGGTCTCGGAGGTTGGTTGGTTGATTTGATGCTTAACGTCCACGGTAAACAACTAAGGTCATGTCGGGACGGTCAGTTAACCTAACCACACTATTTCTGGGCAGGCTTAGACCTCCAAAGCGGTTAACCAGTACTAAGTGCACATAATTTCCCCAGTAACTGACAACTGCCCTTCTTGAATCAGCGGAAGGAGAAACGAAAGTATGTGGCCAGACCGGGATTCGAATCCAGGACCTCTGACTTACAAGTCAGGTGCTCTACCGATTGCGCTACCCGGCCCGGCCACGGTCTCGAAGGAGTTGCAATAACAAACTTTTTTTTCCAAAAATTACAAAGGGGAATAACTCAGCAGGAAGACCCTTCTTGGAAAACTGAAAAATATGTGTAATTTTTTTCTTATGCTGCAGCGATGAACAAAATTTGAATATAATCAAAGCAAAAATGGCCAAAAACAGCATAAAATAGGGTAAAAATATCAAAAAGGGGCATAACTCTGGTAAAAGGGGTCAGAACTGAAAATCAAAACCTTAATGCACAACTTCATACCAATATGGGTTCATACACTTAATTTCAAGAAAATCCGTCAAGAGGTCTAGGAGGAGTTGCGATAACAAACTTTTTTTACGAAAAATACAAAGGGGAATAACTCAGCACTAAAACCCTTCTGGAAAAAAATGAAAAATACGTATCAACTCTTTTTATGTGTTCTATTCATGGACAAAATTTGAAATAAATCGGAGCAAATTTAATGTGTTGCAGACAGACGAACATATGGACAGACGGAAGGAAGGACAACGTGAAAACAGTATACCCCCCTCAAACAAGTTTGCGGGGGGGTATAAAAATTCGTAATTCAGGATCACTGTTGTTCATTACTTGGCAAGCCTGAGGATTCCAAAAAGTGACCTTTATGACACATTTATATCCGCACCTCACATCCATATCAGAGAGATACTCATATGAGCCGCGACACGACAAAACCAACAATGTGGTAGTGCGCCCAGCGCAGACTCAGATCAGCCTGGGCATCCGCCCAGTCTGATCAGAGTATTCGCTGTACGCATGGAGGAAGCCTTGTTCCTTAGCTACCCTTTGAGCACCTAACATAGAGTCTGATCAAACTGGGTGGATGCATAGGCTGATCTGAGTCTGCACTTGGCGCACAACCACATTGTTGATTTGTCGTGTCGCGGCTCATATTTTCTTGGCACAGCTCATATATTGCACACAATGCTTTGTTTCCTCAATGATGAGAAAACAATGAAGCCATACAACTTTTGTATGCAGAACCTTACTACTTTTAAAAGCTGCACAATATATGCAAAACATAGTTAAAATATAATCTACACTATGCAACTAAAAGTTCTGAAATTGTAACAACACCTGGGCCCGGTTCAAAGTATCTTTAGCTTGACAAATGTGTTAGTCAAGGATATGTAGTCTTCAAATACACATAAATCAAGTGTGCTAATTTCTTTGCTGAAAAAAAAAAATGTGAAAGGCTCAGAAGGTTCTCACATTTTTTTTTCAGCAAAAGATAAAAAAAAACACTGTCTCGTTAACTAACAACATCATTAGTTTAGAACAACCTGGCCATGTACAAGAAAATTCATTTACAAGACAGCTTTCAATTCTGAAATGAACTGCAATAAGCAAAAAGAGTGCTTGATGTATCTACAAACAGTGACTGCTTGAAGTCTAGATTCAGCCTTCATTGTAGCTAGGTAGGTGGTCTGAGCCTTTGCTGTTTACATATGCTTTCAGCACTCTTGCATGTCGCCACTCAAAACTCTTTGGCATGAGGTATAATACTTTATCGTACGACGTCGCTGTTAATCAGTAGATAACATCATGTCATAAAAAGTGTTCAGACCACACAGTACATAACATTTTGGCACAAATGTGTCACGTCTTAACAACGTCCATGACAGCAATGCGTTTTCTTTTGAAATTGTGTCCACTTATTAGCAATTTAAATCCAATTTAAAATGGTCATATGATAAACAGAATCTTACTCTAGCCGTCATTTCATATGCTATTTATGAAACTTGCCGAGGATCATTTCATAAATTTTATGACATGACCACTCTTGTAAGATCCACTATGTGTAAGTGTTCTATTTTTAGGAAGGTTCAAGTGAATATGTACACTTTCAGGGAGTGCAACGCTGCCATTTTCAATTTTATCTCCCTTCTCAGAGGGAATCAACTCTTGAAGGTAAGAATTTGCTCCTCTAGGAGCAAATTCTTTCCTTTAAGAGTAGACTGTTTTGAAAGGGCTGCTTTGTCCAGGAAAGCAATCAAGAGGTCACAAAAATGATTTTCTGTTCTAAAAATGGTAGAAAAACATCGAGGGACACCCATACACCTTACATGTTCCTGGTAATGAGGCTTTATCATGAATGTCTAGGTTTGATATTATGGAAGGATTTTACCCTTCAAATCAGATACATTACTTTGTTTTTAACTTCACTGAATACAGCTATAGTGGCGCTGATTTCCGATTTTTGAAGCTATATATGCACAGCATAGTTGTATACATACATGTATATGGATAACAGGTATAATATGGTAGCTTTGCATTTACAAATACTCACACATATACAAGAACTTCACGTGGTACACATACAAAGAAGCACATAATTATACTCTGGTGTGTATATTTATAAATACCATAAGAACACATGTATTGTGTTGGTACACAGCACAAGTATACCTGCTGAGGTCTAGCACATATCATTAAGGTGAATGGGTACACTTTCACGGGAAGCAACTATATGGGGAGGGGATCAACTCTGAAAGGAAAGAGGACCAAATTTCTTTCCTTAAAGAGTAGACTACATTTTCGAAGGATTCTGGCATCCATTGAAACAAACAGGATGTCACAAAAGTTGTCTCCTTTTGTAAAAATGGCAGAATTCATGCTGTTGTACCCATACATCTTCCTTAAGTCCAGCACATATATCTGAAAGTCAACTGGCCTCTTATGTAGTCTAGGAAACTTTTTCTTACATACAGTACAGTCTCTTTATAATGCTGTGCTTGGACACAATACAAAAATAAAGCACTGTATGCGTTTAGTCTATACAAAGGAATATAAGGTAGACCATTTGGGCAAGCCATTAAGGCAGAGCAACTAGATGCCATGAATCATGGCTCCCAAATGTTCTGCCTTATATTCATGAATCAAAGGAATATAAGGCAAAGCATTTAGGAGTCATGCTTTAAAAGAAGACGGGGCACAGCAACTGGGATTGATGAATGGAAGACTTGGGAGTTTATGTCCTTTTCAACAGTATTTTAGTCATATCAAGAAGATGGGCGGATGATAATGAAAGGCTGTGTGCAATGGAACCTTGTTTACGATGAAAAGAACTCCGCCTCTGGCGGGGCTCGAACCCGCAACCACTAGATCTGCAACCGCTAGATCAGTAGGCCAGCTCTTAACCCACTGAGCTACCGGGGCTCCCTCAGAGCAACTGGGAGCCGTGATTTAAAGAGAATGCAGAGCAACTGGCAGCCTTTAAATCAGAATGGCTGGATGCGCTGTCTTATGTTCCTGAATCATGGCCTTAAAATGCTTTCCTTTATATTCCTGAATCATGCTCCAAAATGCTCTGTCTAATATTCATTATTCATGGCTTCCAATTGCTCTGCCTTAATTTATGCCAAAGTAGTTAATGGCAGTGTTATAGCAAAACTTCTTATAATGAGAATGCACTGTGCTCCAGTCCTACAGCACTCACAAAAATTTACAAATGCATAAGCACTTGCCTACAATAACATATTGTATTTTAAACTGTGTGTGTACACTTCTTGAATAGAAATAACATAACAAAAACGAGGTATCTATATAAAACAGCTGCTTAGATGAAAAACAAAAATGAGCCTCTATACGACAAAACCAACAAAGTGGCATGTGTGCCCAGCAAAGACTCAGATCAGCCTGGGCATATGCCCAGTCTGATCAGAGTCTCCGCTGTGCACTTAAAGGGTAGCTAAGGATCTAAGCTAGCCCCAGGCCGACAGCAACGACTCTGATTGGCTTTGGCAGATGCCCAGGCTGATCTGCGCCTTGGCTGGACACACAGGCTACTTCGTTGGTTTTGTCGTGACGCAGCTCCAATGTATATTCTGGTACAGAGCGAGGCAAAATGATAAACAGAGCCCCTGAAAAAAAGCAAATTTCTGCGATACAGCCAAATTCTATTTCTGACTTTCTCACAGTGACACAATCAAAATCTGGTAAAACAACTTTTAGCATTTTTGTGAAGATATAAAAATAACGTTTTACCCCAAAATTTTGAATATGAATTGCCAAGGTACTTTGCGCAATGCACAGCTCACTCAGACCCTTGTGTCACTGTTACCTGTCTTGATCATTCATGTATTGCCTCTAGATTGTTTCCCCATGAAAGGCTCCAATCTAATCAGGGTTCGAGGTTATAAAACTTGAGAATAATCTCAAACTCAAAATAAAGCACACTGATTGGCTGCTTCTGAGCATGTGCTCGGAAGCAGCCAATCAGTGTGCTTTACTTTGAGTTTGAGAGTGTACTCAAGTTTTATAACCTCAGGGCCAGAGACAATTGGATTGTCTCTAATTGTCTCCCAAATATGTTGCAAAGGGAGAAACTAATGCAAGAAAGTAAAGCTATTGCAAAGGGAGGTAATTAACAAAATATCTTCTTCTTTCCCTACCCATTCTGGTTAGCATCAATAAATTTACAGAAACTTAATATTATGCAAGGGGAGACCAAATGCCCTTCTGTATAAAATAATTCCCTTACCAGTACTGGTTATGGTAGGTGGGTACTCTTTCAAGGGGAGCAACTCTGTCACTTGCATTTTTGCCTCCCTTCTCAATGGGAGTCAACTCTTAAAGGAAAGAATTTGCTCCTACAGGAGCAAATTCTTTTCTTTAAAAGCAGACCCCTTTGAAAGTCTGTCTCCACAAAAGCAAGGAGAAAGTCACAAAAGTTATCTCCCTTTGAAAAAAACAGGCAGAAAAACATGAAGGTGTAGGCATACATCCAGACATGTCTCCTGCTGTCACTAACTCTGTCATACACCCTTGAACTTCCAGGGTATGCTATTTTTATCATTCTTCTCCTCAAGAAGCCATGCTTTATCTCCCTTCTTTGATCTGAAAGTCAAAGTATACAATGAGAGTTTGCAATAACGAGATGAGCCTAAACAATTGGACAGAAGTACCAGTGCAGACCCAGATTAGTCTGAAACCTCTCTTTAAAAGAAGACTGACCAAGCTCTGCAGAGTTTGACAGAAATTTTCTGATATGGGAGCAGTAATATCAAATAGCTCAAATTTTAAGATCATGTGTACCAATATTTTGACTGATATATAAATGGTATATGCAACGCAGGGTAGGAGCCCTGGCAGCTCAGTGGGGTTTATCATTGGCCTGCTAAGCTAGTTGTCCTAGTTTGGATCCAACTGAAGATGGAAATCTTTTCAATTGTAAATGGGCTTCCGTTGTACACAGCCTTTCATTATTACCCTCCCATTGACTTGATGTGACTAAAATACTCTTGAAAGGGCCATAAAAGTGCAAGCACAGAAGATTTTTTACGACCTTTCAGGATTATTTGGGACTGTGCAAGGTTAAGGCAGCCACAATCTAAGATTCCAACCAAATGTCTGCCTCCGGTCACGAATGTCTGCAATCAGACTCAAAAGGTGGAGATATTTTGTATACTGCATGTAAATTTATTACGGTAAATGGGGACATTTTTAGGGGAAAGCAACTCTGCCTTTTCATTTTTGCCTCTTTCTCAATTGGGTTAATCTCTTAAAGGAAAGAATTTGCTCCTCTAAGAGTCATCCCCATTTTGCAAGGGCTACATTGTCCACGAAAGCAAACAGAAAGTCACAGAAGTCCTTTACTTTTGTAAAAATGACAGGAAATATGGGGATGAAACTTGGAATTTTGTCCAGTTGCCAGACTGAAGAACTCTCATTTTATTTAAAACCGCAGGTTTCATTTATTTTTCCTTGATAACCTGAAATACTGGTGCTGAGGTGTAAGAGCAGTGCAGAGCAAGATCTTAAAGGAGCAGTCTGATCAGAGTACTCACCGTCATTTATCCAGCATGTTCTACCACCACACCTGCTCAGTGTGCCAAGCAATAACAGTTATGAAAATTTTATGTAATTACAGCAGTGAGATCTCAATGAAATTACCACAGCAATGTATGTAGTGGGATTCTTACTGTAGTAAAGTTATTCTATATAAAGGCATCCAGGTAGCCAAATAGGTTAAGTGCTGGCCTGCTTGGTTAGCCCTCTGGATTAAAATCAAGCGGGAGGCTGAAGTCTTTCCAGCAATAAAAATGGGTTCCACTGCACACAGCCAGAGCCTTCCATTACTGCCCTTCCACCCTTCAAATACTGTTTAAAGGGCCATTAAACCATAAGCCATTCCATGAAATCTAACATAACAATATGTAGATCATAATGTGAGCCATTACAGAGTTATTTTCCATGTCGGACCAATGATGGTAAAAGAAGTAACTACTAACGATAAAAGAAATTTGAAGAGAAGTAAAAATTTTGCAAAGGGAGGCAATTTAATTGCCTCCCTTTGCAACATATTTACTTCCCTTGTCTTTTCTGGCTAAGGGAGATAATTTATTCTAATCTTACAATATTGTTCGAAAGTTTCAACTTACTTTGGTTGTCTTTGTTTATCGGCTCTGTGTTTATATGCCCCGTCATCTTCGTCCATCATCTCAAGAAGCTGTGCGAGGTCGTTGGATTCTATTGGAGCTATTGATATATCTCGAACAGCTCGGAATTGACCACAGTTGTTCAGATGCTCATTTTCAAGTCGGAAAAAATTCCATACAAAACGCCTGAAGATAAAATATGATGTACTGTTAGGACTCTTAATATAGCAAACAAGACCTGTCTGCATACAGGATAGCTCGCCTGATAGTGCATTGCCCATCACATAAAAAACTTTAACATAAAACTTAACATTTGCTAACGCCGACACCACTAACGCCGATGCCGCTAACGCTGATGCTGAGGGTAGTGCAATAGCTCTTCCTGAACTTCGTTCAGGTAAGCTAAAAATCAGAGTCTACAAAATTTGAAATTCCACCAGCACTTTGCAATGCTCTATGACAAAATCGACATGTTTAAATCTTCGAATGAGTTATGTAATTGGCTAAGATGTCGTAATATTTATGATGATTATAGTACAGCATTTTGACTGACACAATTTTGGGAAACAGTGGAAATATGACTTTATAAAAAGTTTTTGGATAAGCTGGTTCTGAAATTGTTTTTGTGAATTCTCAATAAAATTATATGTTGTGACCAATCATTATAACCATCACGCTAGATGATTCAAATGAGATTTTATGGTAAATTATTCCTAAATTAGCCATTGCCTCTTCTTATCTGGAGCACTGATATACCAATTTAGTAGATACTATTTTGCCCTATAGTCCAACATGCTTTTGCAGAAACTTAACAGAAATTTCAGATTTATTCAGAACTATTAAGAACTTATTTATATATGATCCAAACCAACCCTATCTAAACTCTAAAATTATAAGGGCCCAGACCAGCCTGCCATAAAAATTACACTTGAGCCGTTACACGAGAAAACCAACAAAGTGGTTGTGCGCCCAGCCCAGACACAGATCAGTCTGGGCATCCGCCCAGTCTGATCAGAGTCTTCGCTTTCCGCATGGAGGTAGCTTACACCCTGAGCTACCCTTTAAGCGCTTAGCAAAGAGTCTGATGAAACTGGGCGGATGTTCAGGCTGATCTAAGTCTTCGCTGGGCGCACAACCACATTGTTGGTTTTGTCGTGTCGCGGCTCATTTTTTTTTTTTTTAATGTTGTTTTCCCTCTCTTCTGATATGAAACTTTCTTGCTGGCAAGCACATTGAAACAGGGACAATATGAGCCGCAACACAACAAAACCAACAAAGTGGCATGTGGGCCCAGCAAAGACTAAGATCAGCCTGGGCATCCACCCAGTCTGATCAGAGTCTTCGCTGTGCTCTAAAAGCCTACGTAAGGATCTAAGCTACCTCTACACCGACAGTGAGGAATCTGATCAGACTGGGAGGATGCCCAAGCTGATCTGAGTCTTCATTGGGGGCACATGCCACTTTTTGGTTTTCTTGTGTCGTGGCTCATATACTGTATTTATTAAGTTATAAGATGAGGGTTTTCCTCCCCTAATTACACAAAATAAATGAGCTGCAACACGACAAAACAAACAAAGTGGCATGTGACCCAGCGATGACTCAGATCAACCCAGTCTAGTCGGACTCTTCCCTGTCCACATGGAGGTAGCTTAGATAGACCCTTAGCTACCCTTTAAGTGCAAAGCAAAGACTCAGACAGGGTCTTCCCTGTCCACATGGAGGTAGCTTAGACCCTTAGCTACCCTTTAAGCACAAAGCAAAGACACTGACTAGACTGAGCAGCTGCCCACACTGACCTGAATCTTCACTGGGCGCACATGCCACTTTTTGGTTATGTTGTGTCACGGCTATGAGTCTTGTGCAATTCTACTACAATACATGTTTTTCTTTTCCAAAACTATGGAAAGAAATCTACATCTTTTGTATAATAAGGATTTAAATCTAAAGGGGAAAAATCCCATCTTATGACCCTTTAAATATAGTATTCAAATAAAATAAGAGTTTAATGTAATGCTCATCTTGCCTGTTAGAAAACTGTCACAGAAACAGAGCTACCCTAGTGTGTTTAAATATTAGGACACCTGAAAACCTTTCATTTTCCATTTGGAACAAATGGAAAATAAATGATTTTAGGGGTCCCAATACTTAAGCACTATAGGCTAAACCAGATATCTGGACAGAAGTTTACACCATCGTATTCTGACAATTACTTCCAAAATGTAACACATGCCTGGCATGACAAAAAATCACCAACTCACCTAAATATTTCTAATGAAGCTAATAATGTTTTTAAAAGTTCACTGTGAATAACAAGACCTTCACCTATAGACACCGATAGTGACCAGGTACAGCGCAGAAACAAATCTTCTATCATAGCAAAATAATAATACCCCTGAAAACAAAGATAATAACAGAGTTCTATATATTTGTTAAGGTGAACTGATATACTTTCAGGAGAAGCAAATCTGCCATTTTCAGTTCTGCCTGCTCACTAAATGGGGCCAACTCTTAAAGGAAATCTAGCACCATAAGAACCGCGACACGAGAAAACCAACAATGTGGTCGTGCGTCCAGCGCAGACTCAGATCAGCCTGGGCATCCGCCCAGTCTGATCAGAGTCTTCGCTGTCCGCATGGAGGTAGCTTAGTCCCTTAGCTACCCTTTGAGCACTTAACGAAGAGTCTGGTCAAACTTGGCGAATGCCCATGATGATCTGAGTCTGCGCTGTGCGCACAACCACATTGTTGGTTTTGTCGTGTCGCGGCTAATAATAATAATTGAGCCACATCATGTGAGTTCCAGCAATGTGGCAATTTCGCCATGTGATATTCAGATCATCCTTCTAATTTATACAGGGTAATCAGTGACGTCACTTGGCTCTATGGCTGAAGACACTTCCATAGATGGCTTATGTGACAAGCAAAGACTCTGATCAGACTGCACTTATATGCAGTCAGATCATAGCCTTAGTTTGTCACAAATGCAACACTGTTGGAAATCTCATGATGTGGCTCAATTATAATATATGAGCCGCGACACGAGAAAACCAACAAAGTGGTCAAGCGCCCAGCCTAGACTCAGATCAGCCTGGACATTTGCCCAATTTGATCAGACTCTTCGTTAAGTGCTCAAAGGGAAGCTAAGGGTCTAAGCTACCTCCATGCGGACAGCGAAGACTCTGATCAGACTGGGGGGATGCCCAGGCTGATCTGAGTCTGCGCTGGGCGCACAACCACATTGTTGGTTTTCTCGTGTCGCGGCTCATATACAGTTTTTCAAACAAACATAATCTATAGTCCATCTCATAGTCTTACTATCCAACAGGTTTCAGTTTGATTGAATGTAAACTGTAGAAGGAGTTATCTGGAAACTAAACAGTTAATGGACAAACAGACAGACAGATGCCAGTGCCATAACATGATACCCTATGTCCTGTTTTTCAAAAGCATATATGAGCCGCGACACGAGAAATCCAACAAAGTGGCGTGTGCACCCAGCGCAGACACAGATCAGCCTGGACACCCACCTAGTCTGATCAAACTCTTTGCTATGCACTTAAAGGGTAGCTAATGGACTAAGTTACCGCCATGCAGACAGCAAAGACTCTGATCAGACTGGGTGGATGCCCAGGCTGATATGAGTCTGCGCTGGACGCACAATCACTTTGTTGGTTTTGTCGTGTCACGGCTCATATGAAAATTGTAGTAATCGGGTAAAGAAAATAACCTACCCTAAAAGCATAGACAGTTTCTTCTCGTAAAAACCTGTTTTCTCCTGCATTACTGTCTAGTAAACCCCAGTCCATTTTGATGTCCCAGGTGAGCGTGTAACACGTACTGAACACTGCCGCTATGATCCACAAGTAGAAATAGACATTTGATTGACGTTGGTCATCACCATATAATTCTGTTAGGAAAACAATGTGGATGAAAATCAGAGTTTAAGGTAAGATATTTATTTATTATATAACGACAATGTAATACAGTCAACTATCATTATCTCTAAGTCGAACTTCAGTCAAAACTACTGATATCTCAAAGTAAATTTTCTGGTACCAGAAAATTTATTTTGAGATTTCAGTAGTTTGAGATAACAGAAGTTGAAATGTAAATAAAAATAGGAAATACATTCTTTAATTTAAGAAGATACTTTGAGATATCAGTGTTCGAGATATAGGGAGTTGACTGTACAAAATTTCATCAGAGAATTTGACATCATGTGCCAGTCACTTTATGTTGTACTGACATAAGTAATTTCCTGAAGTAACATCACGTTTGTTAATGGTATTACATCACAGAATAATGCAAATGTGAGTGTACAAACAATGCTGATTTTTCACTATAATGTATTATCTGTCCATCATTTGTCTACACTATTTGCTGTGCCAAGTCTGTCCCAATACTTTACAGAATTTTTTTCACTGAGCCAAACTTTTGGAAAAACACGAAGCTTTTTTCCTCATTTCACAACTAGAGCAATTGAGAAGGGGCTCATGTATCCCCCAGCCAGTGTCGCCACTGAAATATAAGCAATTAAAGGGTTCAACATGAACTTTGCTGTAATGTAAAAGTTGACCAACTAATGGAGGACAAATGGATGGAATGACATAAACTACATTAATTTTATACACCTCCTTACTGCCTTCATTTGCCAAGGGTATAAATATATTTTAGAACTGTACTGCCTGAATACATTGTCTTGTAGGACGTATAATAACAGTCGAAACTGGAGTCCACACCCCTATACTGGTTTATTTATGTTTAATTGCCCAGCCAAATGTCCCCAAGCACTATTTGAAGTCCTAACAGGCAAAGTCTACCCATCTATCAGTAATGTGACTTGACATATTCACTGCCTTATTTAAGAAGGAATAACAGGGATAAGGATAATTTAGGGATAATTTTCCATATTTCTGCATAAAAACATATATTGTGACCCCACATTAGAACCGTCTGGCTGAGACGGCACATTAGAGACGGTTCTAATGACGAGTCACGTATGTTTTCCTTAAGAAGCAAAATTATCCCAGAATCTCTCTCAAACCCTACCTTATCTGGAGCTCTGCATACTTTTTTGCACATTATACACACCTTTTTGCACATTATACATACCTTTTTGCACATTATACATACCTTTTTGCACATTATACACACCTTTTTGCACATTATACATACCTTTTTGCACATTATACATACCTTTTTGCACGTAATACAAAGTAGAAAAGACAGCTGTGAAAAATGATGTGGAATATTTCCCTGCATTGACAACATGTGGAAAGACTAGTTTTGTGTCGCGGTATCTTCTCAAACACTGCGCAAACCTGAACCATGCTGGCAGGACTCCAACTATTGTTCTGACGCCATAGAGATGACTTGTACACACTTGTGGTCCTGAATAACACAAAATTAATGGGTAGAAATAAATGCATTATCCCCCTTAAGGTAAATGGGTAAACTTTCAGGTGAAGCAACTCTGCCCTTATCATTTCTGTTTCCCTTCAAAGATAAAGTCACAAAAGTAGTTTCCCTTTGCAAACAACGGTAAAAAATATAGAGGTGTACCCATTCATCTAAACCAAAAAAAAAAAAATTTACAAAGGGAAGACTGATACAGAAGAAACCAATACTGGCAAAGGAAGTACATATTTCACAAAAGGAGACAATTAGACTGCTCCCTTTCCAAGAGCAGCAAAATACAGACTTTCTTTACCAGCAACTGACCTTATGTGGCTGCCAAACCCATATCGCTACACCTTTTGAATTGGTCTGGAGAAAAAATAACAAAAGAAACTGCTGTCACACAAATGTAAGCATTTGTTGTCCAAGGTTTTAACCTTATTCGACTGGTCAGTGAATATTTTGACTGTGACAGGTCAAGCTAAGAATCCAGAAATGGTAACCATTTGAGTGTAGGTAATATTAGTATGTCATACAGCCTACTGACTTATCTAGGTCAAAATTTTCAGAGTGCCAATTTCAGGGAAGGCTCTTGCTCTGACTTTGCAAAGTTTTGAGGCAATTTTCATTTCCCCCCAAACTGTTCACAAACAGGGAAATCACTGCTCCAGATACAATGCTGTATAATACTTATGCTTGGTAAGTCTTTATTCTGAATATATTCACAATATTTTTCATTTCAGTAAATCATACACTGTAATTGTACAAATTTTCTTGGTGTGTTAATGTTCATGAATTTTCCACTCAGTAAGTTGTACAAACTTAAAACCCCGCAAATACAAAGGATTTAAAGCTGAAAACAACAAATGCACAAATATTTTTCAATGTGAACTTGACTGAAATTGCTAAATCACATGTTGCTTCAAAAATAAGAATAATTAAGTATCATATTCTTATAAATGCATTTGCTAAATTATCATGAAAGCTGTGAAACTGTAAAGAATGTAAATATGCTAGCTGGACCAACTGTTAATTATGGCTCAAAGACCTGAAAAGCAATACAGTATTTCTTCCAACAGATCATGTTGAGAATAAAATCAACTTACTATCACCTCCCCACCATTCCACTTCCACAGCATAGTAACAGATCATGTATTCAAAGTCCAGAAGAACCACCGCCAAGCTATTGAGTTGATCGGCAAGCCAGAAATCAGCAAATCCAACATGGTGGAATGGAGCAGTAAAAATACGGAACTGAAAAATAAATAAATTGAGCCACAATACGTAAAAACCAACAATGTGGCATGTGCACCCATTGAAGACTCAAATCAGCCTGGGCACCCACCCTGTCTGATCAGAATCTCTGCTTGCACTTAAAGGGTAGCTAAGGGTCTAAGCTAGCTCCATGTGGACAGCGAAGACTCTGATCAGACTGGGCGGATGCCCAGGCTGATCCGAGTCTTGGCTGGGTGCACAAGCCACTTTGTTGGTTTTGTCGTGTCGCGGCTCAATTGACTACAGTTTGACAAGAATTCTGTGGATAGTGGAGTCTTGCCTATCTGTGCATTGTCATGATCTTGTTATGCAATATACAAAGTAACTTTGTGTTCTTATGGTCTCTAGTTACACATGTGCATCTGTTAACAGGTCCAGAGCTCCAGATAAGAATGATAAAAGGGATAATTCAGAGATAATTTTTCTCACTCATAGATAATGTATTGTAGATCCTCATTAGAACTATCTTGGTGAGACAGTTCTAATGAGGGGTCACAATATACATGTATGTTTTTAGTGAGCAATATGGAAAATTATCCCTAAATTATCTCTGTTACCTCGTCTTATCTGGAGCACTGACATTCACAGAGCTCTAGATAAGAGGGGTATTTGATGATAATTGAGGGATAATTTTTTTTATTTCTCATTGAAACCATATGTTGTGACCCCTCATCTGAACCGTCTTGTTGCGACGGTTCAGATGAGGGGTTACAACATATGTTTTTATGCAGAATTAACAAAAATTGTCCCTAATTATCCCTGTTACCTCTTCTTATCTGGAGCACTGACATTCAGATCACAAATTTTTTAAAGAGTGATGTTTCCAATGACATCAGTGATTTACGTTATCAAACTTTATGAGAAGAAAAGACCCGCCGGTGGCTAAAATGTGCAGTGTATCAACTATACACTTCTTTTTGTTTAAGAACTGCACGGAGGGCATTAAAATGTGCATTATATCAAATAACGATAATCTTTTTTAAGATATTGCACAAATAACTGAGCTATATGCTTGTACAATTTTAACATCACAATTTAACAAATGATTCTGTAGCTATTTATGATATTCCAATATATTTGCATGACTACTTTATTTCAAACCTTACCATAACTTTGAGAAGCCACATCCTACTGCTATGATGCAGTATTGGGAATGGATTTATAAGATATAGTATCATAGCGCCAGCTAAGCCTAGGGGAAACACATAGCCGGACACTCCCCACAGTGCACTGAACAGATACAGCAGAACACTAATACACCAGAATACTGCCAGCAGACAAGCCAACTGAAAATAAACAGAAACAGATATTAATGAACTAACTATTAGGGTAGAAAACACTAAAGACCCAGATAAGGTGAACAAGTACATTTTCAAGGGAAAGCAAAAAAAATAAACCTCTTCCAATTTTATTTTGCTTCTCTTAAGCATACATGTGATGAACTCCCGATGACCATGTGGGAGATTTGGATTTCATTTCAGGGAGATTGAGTTCTCCATCAGTGAGACTTTTTGACGGCAACTTTGATGCGTCTTTTCACGTACTTTACTGTATTTTTTTCTTATTTTAAAACAGAACATGAACTATAGTATAGTTTGTTTAGGTTACTTTTGAGTTACTCCCCCCAGCCCCTCCCCTAAAAAACAAAAAAAACTCCTTTCTTTAATTATTATAATTATTCATTTATTATTATATTACTGTTATTTGTATCATTATTTTGGTATCTGTCTGACACAGAATCTAGCTTTTGCAAAAGGGTATACTTGAGATTTCATACAGATTTGCCTCCCTTGAAATTTCTATTTTCAGATTATCTACTTATCTTCTTTCATAAACAAATAAGTTCTGTTTAAAGGTACAGATAAAATTCTGTTTACTGTCGTGTCAATGCACTTTTAATTTTGGACCAAACCTTGAAATAGGTTGAGCAGCTTGTCACGGAAAAAGTCGGCTCTTTCCGTATCAGTCAGAACACTTTTATATATAACCATTTAAAACGAGTTCGGTGCACGTAAATGTGGTCCAGAGGTTCAGCTTGTAGTCTATTAGACTACATATCTTGATTCAGTGGTTCGAATCCCATATTTCCCTTTTCTCCCCCCCCTCCTTCGCCTCGCCCCCTTTTTGGCCTTTTTTTACTTATTTATTCTATTTATTTTTTGTCAATTTCATTTTATTTTAAGTTCTCCACTTCTAATAACGAATTTCCCTCTTCTTGTTTTACTACAAATTATGTGAAACTACATTAAATAGCTAGGGTTATATAATGCAAAGGGTTTTCTTGTATCAAAACGAGAATTCACAGGATGAATGGATAAAATGGCGGCTTAACGTCTATTCAACAATATTTAAGTCATACCAGGACGATTCAAGGGTGATTGTGAAGGATTATGTGCTTTAAAGCACCGGTTAGGTTTAAACAGAGCCTTGTCTGCCATCTGGACTCGAACTCGCCGCGACCCAATGATCCAAAGTCGGGAGCGCTAACCACTTGGCTACGCGAACGCTTCAGCATCAACTGCAACTCCAAAAATAACGCTCGACTGTAACAAAACCGAATCTCTGTCTGACCTTGGGAAAGCATAAATTTTGTCATTTTGAGCAGCGGGGGATTGGTTGCGGTCGTGCCGGAGCGTCCAACTAATTTGGATAAAAGTAGGGCAAGGGCCTACTGTACTTGCAATAGGTGCGGTGGGGTTGTTTGGATATTTTTCTCTTGCCTATCACATCTCTTTTCTTTCTCCCTCTCTCTGACAGACGCCCCAATATAGACTGAAATACTGTCCAAACGAGTCGTAAAACCCAAATCAATCAACCAACCAAAATTTGAGCTGAATTTTCTGCTTTGTCTTATCAGCAATATCCTGGTCAGTCTGCATGCCGCCTTGAGGCTGTGTTTCGCTCTTTCCTTGTTGGACAGGCAAGTTCATGAGTCCTCTAAAAGAGACTTTTTAAACAGATTGATTATTCACGTTTTTGCCAGACAAAACAGCACGAAAGAGTACCTAAATCCACATGACAGGTAATCGTCCAGCCATATTATGTATGAGTTCAACAGTATTTGGTTCAATTCTCGTAGAAGATTCGCAACGCGTTATCCCAACTTTGTCCGAATGTAGGAGGAACGGAAAACATGAAAACAACAAATATGTGAACACCTTCATGTATCATTTGAGTATACGACCAGGGCAACGACACAGTAGCTCGATTGTATAAATTGCTCAATGCCAATGAGACCCATAAACAGTTAAAAAATCTTCCCACGATGCTATATCGGCATGATCGGGGAAAAATACCCATCCACCGCCCCTGCTGCTGAAAAAAAAAAAACAAAAACAAAAAAAAACACTGACCCAACGGTATGCCCATGCAAAACTTATTTTAAACTCGTACTGCTTATTGCTTTACCCACTTAGCCACAGCGGACAGAGTATTTTTGGCATTATTACTCAAGTTATACCATGCACTTTGCTGACGGATAATGACGAGTGCATTCGGGTATATTACGGAGAAAGGCGGATGGTTGTTTTGCTGCAGATATAGTCGTGGTTACCCATTTACGAGGTTCGAATGGAATCGGCGACCTTTTGACACGACAGGCTAGAAATTTTATTTATATTCAGAGCTGTAAAAACTTATAAAAATGTATAAAACAATGTTCAAATTCTGTTTTTGACACAAACTATACCCATGCACAAGACAGAAATATCAAAACTTTCATGCGTCTTTTTTACACCATTAATGGTCAAAGTTATCGGCCATATATAATAAAATAATTTGCCCTTCGGGGAAAAAATACCTTACGGAGTGAGCGACAAGTTAAGACACCGATCAGCCTGCACCTCTGTGCAGTCTAAACAGTGTTTTGCATCTATTGTCTGTGCGTCTAAGGGAATCCAGGCAGTGAAAACCAGTCTCGGTCTGTACTGCGCATGTTTATTTTGTGTAGTTGTGAAACAGGGCTATCGGCTTCTTTTCACGTGACATATCCTCAACACATTCGTCGGTAAACACAGAACACAGCTAGAGCTGTGTTTTCACGGGTCAGTGAGTTTATTAGTGACCTGAATAATGGGGATTAATGTCAACAGAGATGACGTGTTTGTTTATTGCACAGTCAAGACAATATTTGATGCTGTGAATACACATATGGATATCTCCTTACTGGCAGTGAAAAAGGGCATGGCGTTGGAAAAGGAGTATCAGAAAAAAATTATGAAGGGAAAACTCAGCATCCGGGAGATTCTGAAGAGTTTCCGGGAGCGCGGGAGATGGGCTTCATTTCCGGGAGACTCCCGGATGATCCGGGAGACATCACATGTATGCTCTTAAGGTGTCAACTTTTAAAGAAAAGAATTTGCTCTAAGAACTCAATCCTTTTGGAGCAAATTCTTTTCTTTAAGAGTACACCTTTTTGGAAGGTGAGACACCCCCTTTGGCAGACTTCTAGTTTCAAAGGGAAAGATCTTTCGTGACTTTTTGATTGCTTCTTTGGAAGACTTCTAGTTTCGAAGGGAAACAACTTTCGTGACTTTTTGATTGCTTCTTTGACAGACTTCTAATTTCAAAGGGAAACAACTTTCGTGACTTTTTGATAGCTTCTTTGGAAGACTTCTAGTTTCAAAGGGAAAGATCTTTCGTGACTTTTTGATTGCTTCTTTGGCAGACTTCTAATTGCAAAGGGAAACAACTTTCGTGACTTTTTGACAGCTTCGAGACACCCCTTTGGCAGACTTCTAGTTTCAAAAGGAAACAACTTTCGTGACTTTTTGATAGCTTCGAGACACCCCCTTTGGCAGACTTCTAGTTTCAAAGGGAAACAACTTTCGTGACTTTTTGATAGCTTCGAGACACCCCCTTTGGCAGACTTCTAGTTTCAAAGGGAAACAACTTTCGTGACTTTTTGATTGCTTCCAAAGGAGCTATCAAAAAGTGACGGAAGTTGTTTCCCTTTGAAACTAGAAATCTGCCAAAGGGGGTGTCTCACCTGTCAGCATATAGTCAAAAAACAAGAGCTAAACCAGATAACTGGACAAAAGTTTATGCCAGGACAACAGTGATACCTGAAAAGAAATACCAATGTCTCACTTCTGCTAGCTGCAGGTGAGGCAAAAATGGCAGAAAAAAATGGGGGTATACCCTCAACTTTCCAACTGCTCCTAAATGAGAAACCAGCTCTGCACTGCTTTGCTGATATGCTGAGATGAAACAATTGCATATTTCTTTGAACAGAAATTTGTAAACTATCTTTGCAGATGGAATTATTATCATTGAATGTGGAATTAACTTCAGAATTAACTTCAAATACTTTCACTCTTCGGTACATGTACAATAATATGAGTGTCCAAACAGGAAAGAATGTCTAAAGTGATATGTGAACAGGCAAGACGAAAATCACCCTGCACATCTAAATACACAGACAAGGGTCATCTCCTTAGGATGAATGGGTGCACCTTCATGCTTTTTTGCCATTTTTTTGAAGGAAGAGAGATTTCATGACTTCCTATTTGCTTCATTGAGCCACAAAATTTCTCCAAAAGGGGTCTTCTTTCATAAGAGGAGCAAATTCTTTTAAGAGCTGACCCTCACTGAAAAGGGAGGGAGAAATGAAAATGGTAGTGTTGCTCTCCCTGAAAGTGTAGCCATTAATCTTGACTTTTCTACGAGTATCTGATAGAATGGCAATCAATGCTGATCCAGTCAGACTGCTACATGGACAGCCTGGCCTCGAGGTTATTAGACTTTTTTGCTCAACTCAGCTGAGCATGAAATTTTCTCTGCTGATAAATACGAAAATGCCAACTAATGTTGGCATTTTCATATTAATAAGCAGAGAAAATTTCATACTCAGCTAAATTGAGCAAGAAAGCACTATACTTATCAGTAATTTTGCTATTAGCAGGTAAAATTTCATGCTCAGCTGAGTTGAGAATGAAAAATGTTTTATAACCTTGGGGCCTGATCTGATTCTGCACTGTTTGCTCATATCTTCAGGCTTATCATGGTAAATGCTACATTACCTCCATTAGTTGTTGATGTGTTAGATGTCTTCTTGGATCTATCTCAAATATCAACACATGGTTGACCCCTGACGACCTCCAGCCATATGTATTTATTCCCAGCAGGAAGATATCCAGTATCACAATAAACATACCACGATACATTCTCAGAGCCGGTTCCCAGGGGTTTGTCTGTTTCACAAAAAATGCTGAAACACAAACAGAAAATGAAGATTTATCTCCCTGAAATCAAAGCATATGATATATTGATCAGAACTGCACCTAGCATTTTAGTTGATAATTCTCGAATAATTTTCATTGTTAATTAAATTCAAAATTCTAGAGATGGCCTTTATCTTTAGTGTATAAGAAAGAGTGTATCGTCCAACCATGAGCTTATTCCAACAAACACGGTAAGAGGCTGAGTCAATTTTGTTTCCATCAAATAAGCGTGCAAATGAAAGTGCCCTCAGCCAAAGACTAAAGCCATAGAGTATAAGAGATTTAAGCTTGTTTTCTGAGGAGAAATTGGACAATTCATCAAATTGTTATCAAAAGTGCTTCCTCAACATTTTTTCTGGAGTTTTGATAGTGTATATATTGCCTACCTGCAATAATGACTACTGTTACCAGCACAGCAAACAATCCTGAGTAAAAACCAACTCTAAATGTTGTCATTGGATTTTCCTGCAACAAAAACAAAGCCTTCCAAATATGACATATTCCTAGGGGCCTACGTTTAACCGTTAAAGAAAGTAGATGACAAAATTTACAACTGTGAAACTTCAAAAATGTTTAGTCCAAGCTTTGGTTTGGTTTAAACAACATTTTATTCAAAGATTTTATACATACATATGAATAAGACAGTGAAGCAATACAGGATCTGACAGTAAGCGTAACACTAATATGTATGTAAGTCATCGTCCAAGCTTTATTATACTGAGAAGTCAAAGAGTAAAGATCAAACAGTGTAGATCCAGATGAGGTGGCTCATTATGAGCCACCTCATCTGAATCTAATCTGTTTGCATATTCAACTACATGTATTTTCATTTTGGCACTTAAAGGGTGAAGTGATTTCTTTGGATAATAAGAATACCCATGCCACAATAATGATAGGATGTACCATTGTTTAGACAAGCCAAGTCAACACAATGGTGCGAACTGGATTTGAACAATACATAATACATGTATATGTTAATCAGCAGTGGTATTAAAATACTTGTATCATGGCCTATATTTTTTCCTTTGATGTTTGGTGTGCAATATTTGAATAACCACCAGACACCAGCATCTTATCAAGTAGGCAGAGCTTTAGATTCCCATTCAGTTACACTGAGATTAATTCAAAGCAGTGCTATAACTATAGTGCTGTATTTAAAATATCGCACAGTTCATACAGTTCAGTCTACTAAAGACAAAAGAAGCTGTCAAAATTGATTTAATTTTCAGACACCTGTTGTTGAATAGCTAGGAAAAAAGAAACTTAGTTGGGTAAAAAGTTTTATTTTCAGTATAAACAATTGTCAATGCATCATAAAATCATGAAGAGCACTAAACATATTAGCTTTAAATTTATGAGTAATTGTTGACCAAAGTGTTAAAACAAACAGATTTTGGGTATGCACAGCTAGAAAAGTCACGAAAGGTTGCATTTTTCTTCCACAGCTCAGAGCAGTATAGTCATTTAATGTGTATTTGACTCAGAATCAGATTTTCGTAATATCGTCATTTAATGATTCCATTTTGCTTTTCAAATTCTGAACACAGTGTAGTTACTCCAAACCCCACTTTTTCTGATTAAACTAGAAATGTGTCCATAGTACACGGATGCCCCCACCTAGTGCCTTGTGTAAGATGATGCCTTGATTAAGGTACTGGCACTTCTAAGATAACTAGGTTCATAGAGGCAGACTTGTATAATATAAAAGGCCATAGGCAAAACATTGCCCAATATTTGAAATGTGACATAAGCTGCAGCCTTTTATACAGTTTCAGAGTCACTGAATCGCCTAAATAGAAAATATTGTGTATTACAGAACCTGGCTAGGAACAAAGTCAGTGGACCATGACATATGAATCATCATGACCTGATTCTTGTAAATTCCTGCTGCACTTATAGATATAAATCCTTATACAAAAATTTCAAGTTGCTACAATAATAGGAACTCTATAATCTACCTCTTACAAAAATCTGAACCTTGCAAATTTGGCCCAAGTCCGAAGTCCGTGGACCATGACATATGGATCATCATGACCTGGTTCTTGTATATTCCTACTGAACTTATAGATATCAATCCTCATACAAAATTTCAAGTTGCTACAAAAATAGGAACCAGAAAATCTACCTCTTACAAAAATCTTAACCTGGCAAAATTAGCCTAAGTCCGAAGTCAGTGGACTGTGACATATGGATCATTCTGCCCTCATGCTTGTGTATTCCTGTTGTACTTATAGCTATAAACCCTCATACAAAATTTCAAGGTGCTACAATAATAGGAACCCTGAAATCTACCTCTTACAAAAATCTTAACCTTGCAAAATTAGCCTAAGTCTGAAGTCAGTGGACCGTGACACATGGATCATCATAACCTAATTCTTGTGTATTCCTGTTGTACTTATTAATTTATATCCTCATACAAAATTTCAAGTTGCTACAATAATAGGAACCCTGAATTCTACCTCTTACAAAAATGTTAACCTGAGTCTAACAGGATCACCTACGTATGGACATACAGACAGACATATGTACATACGTAATAACGTACACACGTACGCACAACCGAAACACTATATGCCCCCGGCAACATATGATGCAGGGGCATAAAAAATGTCACATGGCACTTCAAAATTTGAAATTCAAAATTTGGCACTGGCAATTAGCAACATTAGGGAGTGGACCGCAAAAAAAAACATGAACATGTCTTTCTTGATAATGGGAACTTATTTAAATTATATCCAGTGAGGCCATAAAATTTGGAAACCTGACAGGTACAGATGAAATTCTGGTTTCTGACTGGCCCATGATACAGAACATTTAGGAAACTGATTGAACTTGTAATTGATATAACCTCTGCCCCCTCGAAGGTAATTTCAATTACTCGTACAATCAGTTCTCTAAATATTGCTAGACAGATTCCCCTTGACTTTTTTAAGTATGGGAATATACTTAACATTCAGTTTGACCAGTCAGAGCTTTACTCACAAGCAAATTATTGTCTATATTTTTAAGATGAATAGGTATACTTTCAGGGAAAGCACACTGCCATTTTCCATTTTTTTGATACCCTTTCCAATCGTATCAACTCCTAAAAAGAAAGAATTTGCTCCTCTAGGAGTTAATTCTTTCTTTTAAAAGAACCCATTTTAGAAGGGTTTTGTTGTCTGGGAAAGCAGACAGGAAGTCATATTATGTTGCCCATTGTACACTCAGCAAAATTTCTAATTGGTCAGTTTTCTAATATGCAGAAATATTATTTTTAAACTGTATTTTTTAATATAATTATCATCAAAATTTTGGGCTGTTATCTACTTATTAAAAGTCAATGTTTTAATCAAAACTTTATTGTAGTATTAGAGTTATGACCCCTTCTATCTAAACCATAGAATGCTTTGAAAACACATACAGGCTGCACCAAACTTCCACAAAAGCATGATATTTCAGAAGTAAATAAAGTTTTTCATCGTAAAAACATGAGGTATGTTTTTAGTCTTCATGCATTTTTCACTTGTATTAATTTTGATATTGACGTTTTCAAATTACCTCCCTTTTAATGTTATGTAAACCCTAATGGACACCTCGAATTGATGTAAATCATTTTGCAAATGCATAAGCGCGTGTGCTGCTTGTAAAATACAAGAATGTGTGTACATTTGTTCGTCCTAGTTGGTAGCCAGGCTAATCTAAATCTGCCAACGCTTAATTCTATGGCAGAAAGTGACCAATTAGAAATTTTGTTCAGTGTAAACAATGTGAGGTATGCATACACCATAAACTGTTTAGATTAATCTCTATCTTTGGCTTTTAACAGTGGGAACGCAGACTCATCACATTTGAGTAATTCATTTTCTGAGCGGTCGTCTACGCACAAAGAAATAATCCCTTTTTTTCGCCGGAAAAAATGGCGGGAAATTTTGAACAGAAACAGTCCCAAAATAATGCTCGTTTGATAAGATATGCAGTCATAATTTTCCAACGGACCAGATCAGAATGAAATTTGATGTTTTGTTATTGAAATCAGACGCATATCGGTACCTCAATGCAGTTTGCACACCCAAAACAACGATCACAGTTGACAACTGTTTTTCAGAAAAGTAAAACCCTACGACAGTACCCCAAAGTTATTTTGCAAAGAAAATTGTCCCAAAAACCAAATTAGATGCCATTATAACTGAACCGTAGTTCATACATTCGACCGTCTTTTAGCGTGGTAACTCTTCGGGAGAAAGTCTATTTAGTTTGAAAATCGATAATGAAGTTGGTCATTTTTACGTATACATGGCACGTGCGTTCGTCAACACACAGACATTTTTTTCAGCTGGATCGGCTTGAGGAGACCAACTGTTTCTTCATTTATGGTATAGTAAAGCTTGTAATCATTTAGCATACTGTGAATTTATTAAGATTTTGCGTTAGTCTGTCTGCCTGCGATTTTTGGGGCTTCTGAATTTAGGCTACACGCCGAGAACGAGAGAAAGCAAAACAAACACACTGGTCAACCACAAAGTTTGACAAACGAAAAAGCCACAAGACATGTCGCCCCATCTTCAGGTGACAACTCGCCCCAGATTCTAAGAAAACTCCCCCAGACAACTTCCCCCAAGATAACGCGCCCCACATTCTGAAACCACTCGCTCTTCTAAAGAATTCTGTCCCGAACGACGCCCCCCCCCCTACCCCCTCAACACACACGTACCATTTCAGAAGTCATCCAACAAAAAGTACAAGAGACAGCTTGTCCTTCCTCATAAATCTGCCAAAACCCTGTCCCGCTAGGCGCTAAGGGACCGACCATTTGATATTCCTGGGGGGGGGGGGGGGGGGGGGGGGGGGGCTGGTATTTTTTTCGAAAAAAATCCCTGTCTTTGGAAGAAAAAATATGCAAGTAAAAAAATAAATCAGCTCATAAGGGGATTTCAAAAAATAATCTGGCCTCAAAAATCAGTGAAAAAAAAAATAACCTGGCTCCACCCAAAATTTCCAAAAAAAGAGTCTGGGCCCTGCACTTTTGGTGGGAAGATAGCAACTGCCTACCTACCCACCAAAATTCACCTTACCCCTGAGTCTGGACCCTGCACTTTTGGTGGGTAGATAGCAACTGCTTACCTACACACCAAAATTCACCTTACCCCTCCCTCCCCCCGCCCTCCCCCCCCCCCCCCCCAAAAAAAAAAAAAAAAAAAAAAAAAAAAGATGGCCACTTGGGACACCCTAGATCTATTTTTTTTATTTAACGGCACATTTACCGTGATCAACCTGCAAAGTAAGATAAACAGGTCTGAGCAAGCACTGTAGACCCAGGAGCAGTCTGATCTGGGTCAGCAATTTTTCCTTAATACCTGCACATTTTGGGTACTCCATTTGTGGGTGATATAGATATGTTCAAAATGTAGGATGCTGTTATCTTAGTATTATGGGTAATTACTGTAACTGTGTGTGACATTTTTTGTAGAACTATTATTTGTTTTTGTTGTTTTCATAGTTTGCAGGGATTAAAAAGAAAGCCTACCTACCTAAGTACTCTCCAAAAATCCTAGTTAATAGGCAACTGCAAACAAAATACTTTTTATGATTGGCCTGTGGCTGAGATGGGAGGAGGGGAAAGGGGCATGAAGAAATACATATTCTATAGAATTAAATGCCAAAAGTTATGTTTTAGCTTAAATCTCATAAAGAAAATTAAAAGGCTCATAAAAAAGTTATATTAATAGAAATGATACCATAAACTGAAAAATAAAAAAAATAAAAATATTTCCTGATTAATTTAATCCATCTTAAATGTTTGCAGCTTCTGACTAAAGCGAAGAAACTTGTAATTACTAATCAGTTATTAAGTTACTAGAGAGAAAAGCTTGATGTAAGACATTAAATGATTAGTCATGACTGTAAAGGGATGCAGCTTAGTGCAGTTGAATGAGAGGTAGCCCCTTCCTGTCTATCCCCACCCCCAAACACACACACACACACACACACACACACACACACACACACACACACACACACACACCAACCTATTAAAAAGCATTTTCACAGAGGATTTTATTGGCCAAATATTTAGGACTTTATTATGCTAGCAAGCTTTTTTATATCATTATAAGTGCACAAAATAATGAATGGGGCATGCCCTGCTAACTGATGGACCCTGCACTTTATGTGGAATGTTGCATAATGCTGTTTGTCCTTCTACAAGTCAAGACTATGTTAGAATGAAAACAATTACACAGTTGCACCATAATTGTTGCACCAGCATCAATGGGCTTCATATTAACATCTGTTGTGCCCTCTCATTAGAAGCACTTCAGCAAGAGCATAGATGGTTCTATTAATGGATCACAACAAATGTTTTTATGGCTGAATAAGACAGAATTCCCAGAATTGCTATCATGCCCCAGCTGAGTCTTTGTATAATCATTATCATAAAACCATCACTTGTGGAACTGTCTCCAGAATTTTTTTTCTTATTATGTACATATGTTATAATTTATTTTGGCTATTTATTTATTTATACTTATAGGGAAAACACTGAAGGGCAATGTCAGACTGCATGTGAATATAATAATTCGATCAGAGCTTTATACATTTAGAATACCTATATAGTACTAATTTGTTCATTTGAAAATTGTGTTAAATTTTAATTTTTGATCAAAAGCAACTGTGATGAGACACCACAACATACTGTACATTTTACTTGAAGAGAAATGATAAAGAATAACTCCACTTTGGCTCATTAGATATTGGCCTATTATTTTTCTTGTTTAATCATGTTTATATCTTACCATTATTCAACTTAGAGAATAGATTACCAGGTCCTGAGCCTTTGCCACATATTTAATCAAATTTTCTGGTTTGCTGGACAGCTGTGCTTTTTATTTGTTTTGTTTTTTGTGAGTGTGACTCAGAATCATATTAGAGAACACATCACTTTGAACTAAAATTTTGAGAAATTCTCCATTCTCAATGAAAAGTTAAGGTACCATTCATTATAAATTATATAATTTTGCATGAGATTTGCCCCTACTGATAGATTTCCATGAGATTTTTGGCAACAGTTAGAGCAAATCCCTCAAAAGATCACTGAGTATATAAACACACTGTGGCATTTTAATTTATGAACCAAGGGCATTGCAGAGCTGACAGCCCCCACCCCCACCTGATGAGCTAGTATTTGACACACCTGGCATTTCATAATAAATGTATTTTATTAAATCCCTGGTTTCTTCTTAGGAAGAATCAATAAATTCTTGTTAGTTGTTTACACTCTTAAAAAGGGGATAAACAACTAACAAGTAAATATATATGTTGTAACCCCTCATTAGAACTCCTCATTAACGTAGTTCCACAGAGGGCCAAAACCTATGTTGTAAAAATGCATACTGCAATTTTAATGCTCAAAAGCTCATTTAACAGTACATATGCTGCTTCTCAATGTTGGCTGAAATTATATGGAGTGTAAAGGAGTGTATAAGTATGTATGGCCAAGTTATTTTCTAAGCTTAAAGTTGAAACAAAATCTTCATTACTGCAATTGTCCTACCACTTTCACCATCTGACAGTGTGTCGAAATTGCTGGGAAAATCAAATAGTACTGACCCTGATTAGACTGCTGTTTTGATAGTACAGTCTAACCCAGGTCTACACTGCACTTTTTAATCAAGAATTTTAGTCAATGAAGTTTTGCAAGTATTTGTTATGGCTAAACATGGCTAAACATCTATTATATTTTGCTTAGTTTTTCATGTAAAAGAAAGGTTAAAAGTTGTGTGCGCGCGTGTGTGTGTAGGGGTGGGGGTTGGGGATGGAGGCAGGCAGGGGCGGATCCAGGAATTTTGGATAGGGGGTTCAAACTAGCTGAAAGGGAGGTTCGATTTATGCAGTTTGACCAATTTTTCCTGAAATTCCACATGAAAATAAAATAATTTGGGCTGAGAAGGGGGTTCGTTTGAACCCCCCGAACCCCCTCTGGATCCGCCACTGGAAGGGTGGAGGAAGAAGGGGGGGGGGGGGGGGGGGGTAGAGGGGCCTTAAGTTGGGTAGGGTGATCGTGTGACTTGCAGGAGAGGCTTTGAAATATTGGCACGTGCAGGATTAATTGGATGGCAAAATTATTTTTTTCTAGCAGTCCCTCTGATTGTGACCACAATGTACCGGTCTTAATAACTTATAAGCAAGTAAATGCGAAGTTTGAAACAGTTGACGCAGTTCTGTAATTGCGTCACAACTGTCATAAATCGATCGATTTGTTTACAGTATGGTGTAGGCTACTGATCAGAATTCTTTTCCCAATCATTCTGAAGAAAGTACAGAAAAAAATATTGTTGTATGTTGAATTACTAGATGCGTTCCTCTTCGTGTGTCGGATTTCAGGATTCAAGAACATTTCGGTAATGTTTAAATTTATTACAAATTATTTTGCTGTCTATCGATCAGGTAAAAAATCTGCCATTAATTTGAGAAAATGAAATAGGGTACCTAAACATTATTTTGCAAAGGAAATTGTCCCAAACACCGAATTACTTAATTTTTATAATGGAGAAAGGGCAGACACCATGGTTTTTCATGGCATATGTCCGCCGACGGGAGAAAGTCGATTTATTTTGAAAATTGCTGTTGAAGTTGGCGGATAAGAGTCGTCTTTACATGATCACGTAAAACGTTCGATTGCAGAATATCTCGGTGTTTAGCTCTGCTCTTAAAGGCATAGAGAATTAAATTAAGATGTAAGGAATAAAACCATATCTTATTTTCGGCTTTGTGTAGCTTGATTCGCCGACAAAGCATCACTGAAATTGCGACACGTTCGTCGATTGAATCTGAGTCTGAGAAATTTCGAACGTTATTTCGTTGCTATCTGTATAAAAATATCACTCCGCCATGGATACGCGTTCCCACTGTAAAGCTGTGCTAATATAAACAGTTCGATGTACATGTATTAGCAAAACATAATTATTGCTTATCATTTTTTAGACCAGAACTGGTTAATTATGAACATTTACAGTGGTTTCAAACATATCATCTATCTTTCTGTAAGGTGTTGTTAATGGAACATATCCCATTTTAACTCTGAAAATGGCTTTTCTGATAATCAACATTGCCAGATATAATGACTCCTTATCTCTCATTATCCTGGCTTGCACTGACCTGATCTCCCAAAGGAGGCACTCTCAGACGTTTCATGGCTTTAGATCTGTTACCACCTTCAAGATTAGATGTGAAATTTTGCTGAAATATGGAAAAGACTGAATAAAGCCGCAATACACAACAGTCCAAAATCTTGGGGTAGGACAACTCGTGCAAAATAGTTCAGACACAGAGCATGGCCCAATTCAAAACTAACCATGTCGTCAGTAAATTTTTTGACAAAAAAAAAAATTTCAGCATAAAACTATTAGCGCACTTGATTTTATGGGTACTAGAATATTTAACAAATCCCTTGACTAATGATTTTGTTGTGCTAACAGCTGGGCCCAGCATGTTCCCAAATCAGGGTCTCTTTAGCTTTAGAAAAGTTTAAGCATAGATGGATGGGTGACTTAGTTGTTTTACATCTTTTTCAACCATATTTCAGTCATATCAGGACAACAGAAAGATGATTATGAAAGGCTCTGTGCCTACAGCACTGAAGTGCCATTTAGGTTCTGACCATATCTCACCTTCAGTAAGACTCAAACCCGCAACCCCATGATCCAAATTCGGAAATACTAACTACTCAGCCATGGGGGCGCTTCAATAAACTTAAGCAAACAGACTAGACCTGGACTGAGCAATCCTGGGACAGTGCTCCAGATAAGCAGCGTATTTGCGTAAATACCCAATAAAATAATTGAAAAACACAATTGACCTTTTCCTGTAAGCGTACCAATACGCAGACAAAATTCCCGGTACGCAAAGACCCAAAAGACAGAAGCGTAACGACGGTGTTATCCAAGGCTGTCATGTGTAAACAAAAGCGCCAGGTGTAATTCCTATGCCGCGTGTTCAACTATCTGTGTTGACCTCACAGATTTACTGCAGCGTTATTTATAGATATACTGGTACTCCTTCTGTACATGGTGCGCGAGAAATGGCGGGAAACAGACTAAAAACAGCGGGAAAGAATTTTAAAGTGCACGAACCGAAGATATCAAGTCACCGGTTTCCGGGAATTGCAACGACTTGGTCTTGCTTAAATACATTATCATTATCTTTGACGACCGCTTCTAGCAACTTGAAGCTACCGATTGCATTTTCCAAGTTGAAAACTGATTTAACACACGTGTTATGCCCATCAAGCACAGCGCACGTGCGTAATACAAACAGTCAGGAAATGAAAAACGTGCCTCGGAAAAGGCTCATAACTTCGGCAGGCAACCTAAAAATCTTTTTTCTTTCTCGTGAAAGATTCTGCAAACTTTTTAATGAGACCAGAGTTGGCCGAGTTGCCCCTCTCGGGTTCATCCCTTTGGCCGTGATATACCGGTGATATAATTTTAATTTGCTGGCAAAGCCACTGTACAAGTCTGACAAGCTGTCAATTATTGCGATGCAATACTTCTAAATACGTAAACTGACCAATCACGTGAGGCGGTAGATCTAAGACAAAGATACCGTGTTGACCCAATTCGTTTATTGATCAGTGATCAAGAAAGTGTGAAATACTGACACGTGCCGTATGCTACTGCTGATTAACGACATACGGTAGTGGGGATTAAGAAGGTGTGAAATTCCAGGTAAATGTGAGGTGGCATTTACGATGATTTTATTGATTTCTGGTTCAAATAAACAGTCCCTCTGTAGCTCTGTCATAGGTGCGAGCAATGCGTGGCTTCTTCAAAACTTGCAACAACTGAGGGAGATTTTAAAGAAGTACAGCCGGCAAAAATAACGCGTCCGCGGGAATCCTCGGAAAGCAATTATTGGCGTCCGGGCCGAAATTTTCGCGTCCAGGGACGCTGAATTCGGCGTCCCCGAGATCCCTGGACAGTATATATAGATAGATACCGATGCAAATTCATGGTGATGCAAAATGTTAAGATTGCAGCACTATTGCTAACTCCAGTTTTACCAAATTGCACAAATAAAAATCAGAATACCCAATTAAAAGCAAAATCAGTGGGTAATGCAAGTTGCATTACCCAATTAAAATTCAGAATACCCAATTAACAAAAAAATCAGTGGGTAATACCCAATTAACCATAAATTCTTATCTGGAGCCCTGCTGGGATCTGTTGAATCTGAGTTTGTACTGTTTGCTCAGGCATTTCCATCTGTACACATATTTACTGTATTTTGAAATGTAACTAGAAGAAATGGTCAAATTTTAGCATCATGAAAAATAACCTTATTGAATTACATTCATGTAATTCAATAACGTTGTTTTTCATGACGAATTGTCACAGAAGACAGCTGAACCAGGAAACATGACAAAAGTTACACCAACTACAATGACACCAATGCATTAAAAGTAATAACTATGTCACCCATACCACTAATCACATGTAAGACAATAATTGCACACTGAAAATACAAAATCATACGAATAGGCTTCATGAACAGCCACAAAATTTGTTGCAAACTGCTTAATGAACCTGTCAGTCATAACATTCCAAGTTGTTGGAGTACCCAAAATTTTAAATTCGTAAACACAAACACCATCATTCACTTTATATTTTGAAAATTTTTCTAAGTTATATTTCTCATTGTGAGAATTAAGTCAACCATTTTTCTCGTACCTCAGTTTCTAAAATAAGATGATCCACCTCCTTGTTGGTGTAGAATGCTGCCGTGTCTACATGTGTCTGCCTCCAAACTACCCCTCTCGTTGTCACCATCAGCTGATCAAAGAAACAACAATCAATGGATTAATGATCATAGAAATATTTGCCTTAGCTGGCTGGGTACATTTCCAGTACCTCCCTTCTAAATGGGGGTCAACTCTAAAAGAAAAGAATTTGCTCCCCTAGGAGCAAATTCTTTTCCTTTAAGAGTAGATCCCATTCCATAAGGGCTTCACAATGGAAGAAAACAAGAAGTCACAAAAGTTGTTCCCCTTTGTGAAAATAGTGGAAGAACATGGAGGTGTATGGTGTACCAAAACACCTTTACTACTGGTAGCTGAGGTATTCTTCTCCCTCAATTTAGATTCAGAATCCACCGAATTATTTCAATACCAAAGTGGATAATGTATGAATAATGTAGACAAATTCCATTTACTACTTAAGTGTGGCCACTAAAAGAAAGAATCTAAAATGAGGAAATCACATACATGTATCACAGTAACTTAATGTGACATTATGGTAGTAACCACAGGGCCCTTAATCCACTAAATATTTCAAAATTGTTCTAAACTTTTTCATTTCTTTGAAAGGATGAGATCCAATATTTTAACTTTTAATCTGCTAATGATTATAGATGAGATGGATGGATGACTTGTGATTTTATATCATTTTCTACAGTATTTCAGTCATATCAGCACGATGGGAGATACCGGTAATGAAAGGCTGTGTGCAATGTAACCTCATTCACATTTGAAAAGATTCTCCCCTCAAATGGGGATCGAACCCGGGACCGCTAGATCAGCAGGCCAGTGCTTAAACTACTGAGGCTAAAGGACATTTTAATATTTGAATTTGCGCAAGCAAAAGATATGATTGAGTTTGGCATAGTTTTTCTATTTCTGCAATTAAACATATGCTGTAGCCCTCATTACAGCTGCCTTGCTGAAATGGTCTTATTAAGGTGAATGGGTACACTCTCAGGGGAAGCAACTCTACCATTATCATTTTTGCCTGCCTTCTACATGGGTCTACTCTTAAAGGACACAATTTGCTCCCCGAGGAGCAAATTCTTTCCTTTAAGAGTAGACCCCATTTTCTGAAGGAATTCTTCAATCAGAGAAGCTAACAGGAAGTCTTAAAATTGTTTTCCTTTGTAAAAATGGTAGAAATCCCAATTAACCTAAAAAAGCCAGCATATGATTTTTTTGGAGACATGTCAGAAATGACCTAAGAACTATGATCCGAACCCTGCCTTATATGGACCTCCCCAGTGAACAACAATGTTGGTGCAATGTCTACCAATAATCAACATTGCCTGACTGCCGCATCAATGTTGTTCAAACACTGCATGCCCCCCTGGGTCTGAAAGTACACCTAAAACACCATAATTTCAATTTACCTTATCATACTTTTTCAATATTTTTCTAAACCCCGTAAAGTTCAGGGTCTGATAATTCTGTAACAATATCAGGCTAAGATAGAACTCGCTGAAGGCCAGCTTCAAGTCATGATGTTTTCTTGTTCTATTCAATTCTGGGTTCTCCTTGTCTTTAAAGAACTTGTATGTCGAGCCTCGTCGTCGGAAGTGAAGAGTTGAAGGTTTATGTTCATGCTCTGTAAAGGCTTGCAGTTCCGCTTTCAGGCTTGCATACTTTCTTGTTGCCTCTGAGATCTTCTCTAAAATCAAAGAAAAGATGGGATGCCATAGTTCTTTGGTTAAAAGACAGAGGTTTCACCCTTTAAAAAAATAGCCATCAGAGGAGATGGCAAATCCCCCGACCAAAGGCCCCTTGTGCCTTGGTAAACAGGATGCACTTCAAAACACATATAAGTAATATATTGTCATTCTTTTATGCTTCTGATTGACATTATCTGTTTAACAGATGCATGATTATCTAACACTCAGACCAAAACAGTATGCCAGACTGCTAAAAAGAGGTAAAATCTCAAACAGTCACCATGTACACAATGTATAGCATATGATACACTCCACATTTCAAAATGTGTGAAAAACTTCTAAAAAACAAGCTCTATAACTCTAATTTTGAGCTCTCTAGTAAATGAATTTGGACAAAGAATCCAAATCTGGAAGGTCTGAATGAGAGAACTGTCATTCATGTATGAGACAAATTGTCATGACCTGTTCTGCATATCTATAAAGTATCATGAAAATATTTCAAAGGGTATTCAAAGTCATGGAACAGACAGGAAATCACACCTAAATCCATCAAGGGGAAATAACTCAAAAAGTAAGAAAGCAAGAGTTGTCATTCTTGTTCGCAACACATCGTCATGACCTGGCCTGGTATATATATCTATGAAGGATCATGAAAATATTTCAAAGGGTATTCAAGTTATAGAGCAGACACGAAATCACACCTAAAACCATCAAGGGGAAATAACTCAGATAGTAAGAAAGCATGAGTTGCCATTCTTGTTGGGGACACATCGTCATGACCTGGTCTACATATCTGTGGAGTATCATGAAAATATTTCAAAGGGTATTCAAGTAATAGAGCGGACAGGAAATAACAGCTAAAACCATCAAGGGGAAATAACTCAAAAAGTAAGAATGCAAGAGTTGTCATTCTTGTTCGCGACACATCATCACGACCTGTTCTTCATACCTGTGAAGTATCATGAAAATATTTCAGAAGGTATTCAAGTTATAGAGAGGACATGAAATCAACACAAAATCACAGCTAAAACCATCAAGGGGAAATAAGTAAAAAAGTAAGAAAGCAAGAGTTGTCATTCTTGTTCATGACACATTGCCATGACCTGTTCTACATATCTGCAAAGTATCATGAAAATATTTTAAAGGGTTTTCAAGTTATACAGCAGACACGAAATCACACCCAAAACCATCAAGGGGAAATACTCAAAAAGTAAGAAAGCCAGAGTTGTCATTATTGTTCGAGACACATTGACATTGACGAAATTAACATAAAATCACAGCTAAAACCATCAAGGGGAACTAACCCAAAAAGTTAGAAAGCAAGAGTTGTCATTCTTGTTCTCGACACATCGTCATGACCTGTTCTACATATCTGTAAAGTATCATGAAAATATTTCAAAGGGTATTCAGGTTACAGAGCTGACACGAATCTGCCAAAAATTCACCAAAGGGGAGATAACTCCAAAAGTACAATAGCAAGAGTTACTATTCTTGTACGCAACACTTCGACATGACATATTCTACATAACTGTGAAGTATCATGAAAATATTCTACAGGGTATTCAAGATATAGAGCGGACAACAAAATGTTTACATACATTCTAACCGATGTATACTTATGTGTCATTTTCCATTATAAAAAATAGCCATCAGAGGAGATGGCAAATCCCCCGACCGAAGACCCCCATGGGCCTTGGTAAAAAGGGTGCACTTCAAAACACATATTAGTAATATATTGTCGTTCTTTTATGCTTCTGATTGACATTAACTGTTAACAGATGCATGATTATCTAACACTCAGACTAAAACAGTATGCTTGATTGCTAAAAAGAGGTAATATCTCAAACAGCCACCATATACTCAAATGTATAGCATACGATACATTCAACTTTCAAAATGTGTGAATAACTTCTAAAGTACAAGCCCTACAAATCTAATTTTGAGCTCTCTAGTAAGTGAATTTGGACAAAGAATCCAAATCTGGAAAAAAAAAAAAAAAAAATTTTTTTTTTTGGGGGGGGGGGGGGGGGGGGGGATGCGGGAGGGGTCACGGGAATGTGGAGGGGTAAGAGAGAGTTAGGAACACTGATAAGATATCACAGCATGATCATCCATATTCTAAAAGGTACACGGTTATTCAAATTCTGAAGCTGGCTAGGGTTATACAGTTATGGAGCAGAGACTCAAACAGCAGCTCAAACTACCAAAGGGAAATAATTCACTGAGTCTAGAAGCAAGAGTTATCATTAATGTATGAGACAAATTGTCATGACCTGTTCTGCATATCTGTGAAGTATCATGAAAATATTTCAAAAGGTATTCAAGCTATGGAGCGGACACCTAAAATCATCAAAGGGAAATAACTCCAAAAGTAAGAAAGCAAGAGTTGTCATTCTTATTCGTGACACATCATCATGACCTGTTCTACATATCTGTGAAGTATCATGAAAATATTCCAAAAGGTATTCAAGTTATAGAGCGGACACGAAATCAGACCTAAAACCATCAAGAGGAAATAACTCAAAAAGTAAGAAAGCAGGAGTTGTCATTCTTGTTCGCGACACATCGTCATGACCTCAGCAGGAGTTGTCATTCTTGTTCGCGACACATCGTCATGACCTGTTCTACATATCTGTGAAGTATCATGAAAATATTCCAAAAGGTATTCAAGTTATAGAGCGGACACGAAATCATACCTAAAATGATCAAGGCGAAATAACTCAAAAAGTAAGAAAGCAAGAGTTGTCATTCTTTTTCGCGACACACCGTCATGACCTGTTCTACATATCTGTGAAGTATCATGAGAATATTCAAAAGGGTATTCTAGTTATAGAGCGGACACGAATCTGCCAAAAAATCACACCTAAAACTATCAAGGGGAAATAACTCAAAAAGTAAGAAAGCAAGAGTTGTCATTCTTGTTCGCGACACATCGTCATGACCTGTTCTACATTTCTGTGAAGTATCATGAAAATATTCGAAAGGGTATTCAAGTTACAGAGCGGACACGAATCTGCCAAAAAATCACCAAAGGGGAGATAATTCAAAAAGTACAATAGCAAGAGTTACCATTCTTATACGACACATCGTCATGACCTGTTCTACATATCTGTGAAGTATCATGAAAATATTCCAAAAGGTATTCAAGTTATAGAGCGGACACGAAATCAGACCTAAAACCATCAAGAGGAAATAACTCAAAAAGTAAGAAAGCAGGAGTTGTCATTCTTGTTCGCGACACATCGTCATGACCTCAGCAGGAGTTGTCATTCTTGTTCGCGACACATCGTCATGACCTGTTCTACATATCTGTGAAGTATCATGAAAATATTCCAAAAGGTATTCAAGTTATAGAGCGGACACGAAATCATACCTAAAATGATCAAGGCGAAATAACTCAAAAAGTAAGAAAGCAAGAGTTGTCATTCTTTTTCGCGACACACCGTCATGACCTGTTCTACATATCTGTGAAGTATCATGAGAATATTCAAAAGGGTATTCTAGTTATAGAGCGGACACGAATCTGCCAAAAAATCACACCTAAAACTATCAAGGGGAAATAACTCAAAAAGTAAGAAAGCAAGAGTTGTCATTCTTGTTCGCGACACATCGTCATGACCTGTTCTACATTTCTGTGAAGTATCATGAAAATATTCGAAAGGGTATTCAAGTTACAGAGCGGACACGAATCTGCCAAAAAATCACCAAAGGGGAGATAATTCAAAAAGTACAATAGCAAGAGTTACCATTCTTATACGACACATCGTCATGACCTGTTCTACATAACTGTGAAGTATCATGAAAATATTCCAAAGGGTATTCAAGATATAGAGCGGACAAGAAAGTGTTTACGGACGGACGGACGGACTGACAGACGGACGGACGGACGGACGCCAGGCTCATCGCTATATCCCCCGAACCTTTCGGTCGGGGGATAAAAATAGCCACTTAAACCCTTTTCTAGCCACATATAAATCCCATTTAAAATACATTAGAGACACCCTAACCCTAGCAACATAACTATCCATTTGTTTGCTTGGACAGACGGACGGATGGATGCCAGGCTCATTGCTATATCCCCTGAACCTTTCGATCGGGGGATAAAAATTCCAAAAATACAGATCTGTCAAGACTGATTTAGATTTTTGGGACTGTTTAGGAAGAGGAAAACATTTCTTACAGCTGATTTACATATGACTGATTTAGATATATGGGATTGTTTATGGAGAGAGATAACCCCACCTTAAAGCTGTAGAAATACGGTAAGTTGGCACTTTCAACAATGTTTCTGTCATTTCAGGAAAAAAATCATAGAAAATGATAATTTCATCAAAACTAAGAATTATGTTTGAGTGGAAAATGAAAACAGAAAAAGTAAAAATGATTTGAATAATTACAATATGCACATGACTTAAGGCCCCTTATTACACAACAGCAATCTTATCTATTTACAGAATGACAAAATTTGCAATTTCTGTTTGAAGTGGTTGACTTAAACCTTTTCAGCCATAACTGTAAAACATATGGGGCAGCTCTTCATAAGAAATGCCTAAGCATATAGCTTCCTTTCAAATCCTTTAACTTCGTATTTGTAACTTGTACTTATATGTTTACTAGAATGAAATAAATATGTTTAAACCAAATGCCTAAGCAAGGCAATTTTGAGGGGCTATAACTTCTTTTTTTTTCTTTTTTTTTGAAGAATGACAAGAACCATAATCAAACCTACCGAAGAAGAATGTGTTGATTTTGGACAGCTCCTTGTCACAAAACTGGAAAAAGCTTTCATCAAATCTGGCAAAGTGTCTGTGTATAACACTCTCATCAGTAACTGTTATAAAAGAAAAAAAAACGAAGTTAAAATGAGCTACGCCATGATAAAAAGACTTATAGTATATATGAACAGTGACGACTCAGATCAGCCTGCTTATCAATGTAAACTAGGCAGAGTCTACACCATTCCCTGTATGAATTCTGTAAGACCCATAAAATTTAGATAAGAATAATTAAAATACATATATGTAGAAAATTATCTCTCATTTAATGTGTATGAATACACCTATGAGATCACCTATGAGATCAGGCCCCGAGGTTATAAAACTTTTTTGATGCTCAACTCAGCTGAGCATGAAATTTTTTCTGCTCATAAATTTTAAAATGCCAACAATTGTTGGCATTTTAATATTTATGAGTAGAAAAAATAGCCTTCTTGGCTTATCTGAGCCTGAAAAATGCTGAATTTCTTGGTATTTTTATATTAATGGGCATTTTAAATTTCATGCTCAGCTGAGTTGAGCATGAAAAAAGTTTTATAACCTCGGTGCCAGGACTCTCAGCTGAAAAGATGTGGCCTCTTTTTTTACAGTCACCCAAGCAGATAAGAACTTTGCTTCCCTGGCATATGAATCCCTTCCTAGCACCCCAGTAGTTAAATGGGTTCAGCACTGACAGCTAAGCCAGCAGTCCAAGTTTGATTGCCCTGGAGCTGGAAATCTTTTCAAGCATAAATGACTTTCCATTGCACATAGCCTTACATCGTCACCAGTTCTATCAGCTAAATATGACCGAAATAGTGCTGAAAGGGCTGTAAAATTGCAAGTCATCCATTCTATGTTCTCACAAGGGATTTAAAAAAAACAGAATTTCCTCCCTAAGGGAGCTACCTTTCAAAACTGAATTTACTCCCTGCAAGGAACCTGGCTGCCCCCAATGTCAAGGGAGACATTCACATTGTGGTAAAGTGATCTCCCTTGGCAGTGTCTTTATTCACCTCAAGGAGTATGGGCACCTTGCATGTTTTTTTCCACCATTTTTGCCACTGGAAACAACTTTTGTGACTTCCTGTTTCCTTCCAGGATGAAACTCTTTAATCAAAAGGAGCCTAGGTCACTATAGTACAGTACACGCAACGTGGAGGCTTGATCAGACACGCTCTCGCGAGAAATTTTAATCTTTTCCACAAAAGTTTAGTGGGGGTTTTGCGTGTGAAATGCGTGGGAGATGGGAGAGACTCGCGCGATGCGTGACGTTAAACTCGCGAGAAAACAATTTCTTTTCACGCGAGACACGCAACTTTCGAGAGAAAGGATTAACTCCATGTATGCTCAGGTGAGTCATCGGCGCCAAACTTAATCACGCGTGACGCGTGTTTTCGAGTGGAAAGGATTAACGATTCCTGTCAATTTCACAGGTCATTATACTGTATGTTGTACAGGCAATTCATTTATATTTTTACATTGGGCCCAAAAAAAGTTGTGTGATTCCGGTTTCCAACCGACTGGTCTTTTTTGGCGCCGACTCAAAATTTTTTTGCGGCAAAAATTACGATCGGCAATTTCCGACATTCCGGAATTAACCGAAAGTGCCGAACAAATAGACAGCGTAAACCGCTCACGTTATGACGCGTAAAGCATACCAGTTTGTTGCATTGTATTTAATACTGCGCAGGCTGATCCTAATATTTACTATCAGCGTATGGAATAAGATTCCTTTCACCATTTTGTGCTCTTAGCGGCGTCCTTTGATGTCAAGGCACGAGACTGACCTATAAACGTGCTATGTTCACGTATTTCAACAAATGCTACCGTCTTCACATTTTATTATGGCGAAGGCCCTGAATGCGTTCAGTCACCTCTAAATATGAATATAGATATTATGTTTATTTGTCTGAATACTTTGAGAATTTTTCCGCGCAGCAGAATCAGTTTCGTTTTTCATATAGATAATGTGATTTTGCCACGCGGAGATCGGAATAAAAAACAAACTTCTCACCTCTTATTTTTCCTTCATTTTGATGCATTTTTAAAATCCAAACACTCACGCCTGGTAAACTATCACAGGCACCTCCGGCGGAGGTACCGATAAAAAGTTGTGACAGGCACCTGGAGCTGCCTGTGACTGTCAAAAAATTGACAACAAACGTTAGGTATTCCTCTTTGTTGACAAAGTATAAAATAACCAGGGAGTATATTAAAATCAAAAAGTCCAATTCGACCCTTATAGACATAAAGTTTTGTCACACATCATATCCTCCAGAACTTTCCATATTTATCAAAGATACGACTTTTGAAGTGGCTTTGATGTCAGCCCACAGTACTCAAAACATAAAGAATGCGGCCGTTTTTGGTCTTAAATGCAGTGACCTTGCATACGAATCTGTTTTCATGGCACACTGATGTTAAGGTAACCTCCTTGCCAAAATATAAACGTCGACTGACTACAAATAAGGCTTGATTCTTCAAAACAACAGCTGGAGGTGCCTGCAATGGCGTGGAGGTGCCTGTGATGTAAGCAAATATAGTGAAAATCTGAATAGTGATTGCAGCTGGAAATATTGACGCCTTCTCTAAACCCCTGCCTGGAAGGAATCATTCTTTAAATGTTCCATTAAGCTATCATAATGCGTACATCATGAAATTCCATGTAAAAAATCCTAAAACACCATCTCAAAGAGTTATTGCCCATTTTGTTTCCACTTCTGTTAGCCAAACATTGACGAATTTCACATAGTTGCTGAAAATTAACTGCCTAATTCAGTGTTAGAATCGTTATGAAATGTGCTCTTAGATAAGAGTCAACATTTTTGTGAATGGTGATGACTGTGATCTGGAGGTGCTGCCTGTGAGTCATTCCAACTCGCCAGAAATTGTCGAGGTCACACGTCATGCCAGCTACACGTATGGTGTGTCAAATGGGTCAAAATTACCGATACCCGTCAACAGGCATATACGTACAGGTATCTATAGTATTGGTCCTTTTGGTACCTCATATGCGTGTCGCTTCATGTGTCGTATGACGCTCGCCGTATGTGTCAACTTTGTGGTAGCTGGAGTGATAGGTGCTACAAGTGATTTAGTCTGACTAGTTTTGAATAGGTGGGGCTAGAATCCAAATACATCCGTAAGGCCTACAGATTACATCATCGGCAGGTGACATATTCTCAACATTACACCTTTTAGTATGTTGAAGTGATTGGAATCTTACTGTAAATTATGTGTTATTCAAAGTCTCCGAATAGCCACTGGAGCCAGAGCACTTTTACTACATAAAAGTCACCTTCCGAAACAGTGTTGTTTTTGCAAACGTTTCAAGTAGCTAGCATGGCGTGTGACCCCGACAATTCCTAACGTTTGGAATGACTAACAGGCAGTCATCACCATTCACAAATACGTTGCCTCTTATTTAAGCGCATTTCATAACTATTCTAACACTGAATTAGGCAGTAAATTTTCAACAGCTACGTACAACTCGTCAATGTTTGGCTAACAGATATGGAAACAAAACGCGCAATAACTCTTTGAAATGATATGCTAAATGGATTTTGGATTTCTGTTGTGAAGCATCAATGTTACATGTTCTTATGTCCGCTTGTCTGAAGTCTTCTGGCAATAAGGTCACCTGTACAGCTGCCCATTTTGCTTTCTGGTTTGTTTTGTAATTTAAAATATAAAATAGGTAAAACAGAAGTTAACATTGTTTTCATTCGGGGTAGGTGAATGACCACCTATCTGGGAAAGAGCTCTTTATTCGGTTTACCATGCGTGCCTTTTATGAACTATTGTCAATGTATACTGTACTTATATTACTTCCATCTTTGTTTTGAGCAGCAGGATGTAGAATCTGATTGTATAAGTTCATATCATTATCTGTCGTTTTAACAAAAATATGCTTGATATATGCATTATGATAGATTATTGCGACGTTGAATGAACGATTCTTTCAAGGCAGTGGTCTAGAAATGAAGAATATCAATATTTGCAACCGCAATAAATCCTCAGATTTTCGCTATATTTTCTTACATCACAGGCACCTCCATTTCGTCACAGGCACCTCCTGTTGTTTTTTCACAGATCCAGCCTTATTTGGAGTTTATCGGCATTTATATTTGGGCAAGGAGGTTTACTTTACGTCAGTGTGTCCAGATCAACAGATATTTATGCAAGAAAAGTGCATTTAAGACCTAAAACAACCGATTTGTTCTTGTTTTGAGTACTTTCGACTGACCTTAAAGCCACTTCAAAAGTCATATCTTCCGTATATATGTAAAGTTTCCGGAGATATATTGTGTGATATAACTTAATGTATATAAGGGTCGAATAGCATTCTTTGATTTTCAATAAACTCCCTGGTTATAATGTATTTTATCAAAAAAGACAAATACCTACCCTTTTTTGTTTATTTTTGGACCGTCACAGGTAGCTCCGGATGCCTGTCACAACTTTTTATCGGTACCTCCGCGGAGGTACCTGTGATAGTTTACCAGGCGTGAACACTTTGACTATTGATCCACGACGCAAAATCATATTTTCCATATTTCATGAATGAACTGATTATGAGGATGCAGCTGTGACGCATTTTTTTAGCGGTCAAACCATTAGGTTTACAAATTTGCATATTTCAGAGAGTGGATAAGTGGACGTCAATCACCGCTGAGACAGCCCATTTGCTAATCAAGTCATTGTTGTCGCGTGCCCTATTAATGGAAACTTGAGAGCTCTTACATCAGAAAGTTCGGCACGTACCACTAGCGGCTATATCTTTGAGTTCAAAAGCTGATCGAAACGCTTTGATCTTTGTGACTGTTTTGACATGGATTGGGCTATTATCGGCTGAGCGAAATTTTTTGTCTGTGTCATCATTCTAGAATTTGAAAGAACTCCGTTTACTAACTAACCTATTAACAATATTCTTTCAAACATAGGCCTCTCTAATTAACTCGCCGCGTATAACAACAAAATTACGCTGATCATGATTGTTTATCAACCCATCCTTAATTCGTAAATGTAAATACCGTACGGTCAAACAATACTTGCTTTGAGGACGCGATCAATTAGGTTTTTCACGCACGCTTACAATGTATTAATTGAACCGTTATCAGCGCCGAAAAAAAAATGCATTGCGAATCATGTGCCTTGTCCGTAAAGGTATATGTACTTGTATAGAAACTTGCATTTACTGTACATGTACCTACCTGGACAAAATTCCACGCGTGATGCGAGAAAGTTTCTCGCATACACCACTCTATGAATTTCACGCGAGATTCGAGGAATTTTCTTGCGTGGAACGTGGCGATTTTCAAACACGCGAGGAAGTTTAGTGTGAAATGCGTGAGAGTTGCGAGAGAATCTCGTGGATTTTAATCCCTTCCACGCGATTTTAAGTGTCACGCGAGAGCGTGTCAGATCAAGTCTTCACGTTGCGTGTACTGTACTTGAGCAATCAGTCTTGACCCTAAACATAATGCTGCTGACAGTCTGATCAAGGATTGCACAATTTAGACACATCAGTGGACAACAAACTAAACATGTCCAAGTCTTAGCATATCACACTTCTTCTAACGCTCCCACTCCAATAAACACCCCCTCTCACTTTTTCAGTGAAAAAACTGGCCAAACTCCACCAAGATTAACTTTTGATCATCAAAATTTGAGCCCAGACATGACAAAACCAACAAAGTGGCAAGTGAGCCCAGCAAAGACTCAGATCTGCCTGGGCATCCGCCCAGCCTGATCAGTCTTGGTTGTGTGCCTAAATGGTTGCTCAGGGTCTAAGCTACCTCCATGCCAACAGCATACACTCTGATCAAACTGGGTGGATGCCCAGGCTGTTCTAACTCTTTGCTGAGCACACATGCCAGTCTGGTGGTTTTGATGTGTCCCAGCTCCTTTGTCATTTATTGCCCAGATTTTATCTAAAAAATGTCATTTATAAGACTTGCAAATTGCAATGCTCCTGGGGCATTTATGAGAAGAAATACAGCATTTATTGCAATGCAACTGGTTACAGCATTCCAATATCTATGATAAATACAGTACCTTCAGCTGAAGGGGCTTTCTCCAGTGCTTCATAAATCATCTCTTTTAATGCCTGAAATATAAAATTATAAACATATAATACAGTCTCTCTATCATGCTTAACATTTTAACCCTTAAAGCGCCAAAACGAAAAATTGTTGAATTTGCAAACAGTGTAGATCCAGATGAGGTGGCTCATAATGAGCCACCTCATCTGGATCTACAGTGTTTGCTCTATAGTCTTTGAATTCTCAATATGATATAGCTTGGGCAAGACATTTTTTTAAATTTCTGCAGACGTAAATTTTGTCGTCTGCTTTTTGGCGCATTAAGAGTTAATGCTATTTTGGATAAAACACTATCAGGCCATGGATCTGATTAAGTGAGTGAACAAGTGAGCTCTGGTTTAATGTCCCACCAACACATAGGTCATATGGAGATGGGACCTCTGTTTAAAAACTCATCCGCTAGACTGGAAAAGCAGGGTATCAAACCTGCGACCCCTGGATTGGTAGTGGTGGTCTTGCTCCTTATCTACTATACTAAGGCTGCTCCTCTCAGATTAAGAATAAGACTAAACTATGAAGGAATATAAGGCACATGAGCACCAAAATGACCACAGGTTGACCTTTAAAGTGCCAAAAAAGCAGATGACAAAATTGACATCAGCAAAATTTCAAAAGATGTTTTATCTATGTATTAAGGTGTCCCAATAGTTAGTGTGAGCCCCTCATTTGGATCTATACTGTTTGCAAATTCAACTACCGTATACGCTGTAATTTTCACAGGTTCAAATTTTCGCGGTTAAGGGTCAAAAACATAGATATTAATTTTCGTGATTTTTTATTTTCGCGGTTAGCAAAATGCTCGAAAAGCAAAACTATAATTTCTTTTTCACTTGAGTAAGTTCTTTCAGAACTGGCTCAAGTGAAAAGTACCAGCAACTACCAAAGGAAACACAAACAAAATATATGATCACTGTGTCTACAGAAGACACTTGGTAAGAAACAGGAAATTATTCGAAATTTTAATTTTCCCGGTTTCTATGTGACTGTAAAATATAGCGAAAAATGGAACACCGTGAAAATTATCATGTATACGGTATTTTCTTTTTCAAAGCTTTAAGTGTTAAGACTTTATCAGAATCTTTACTATTGTAATATTATCCCCACATAAATGAGCCGCAACACGAGAAAACCAACAATGTGGATGTGCGCCAAGCGCACTCAGATCAGCCTGGGCACCCACCCAGTCTGATCAGACTCTTCACTAAGCGCTTAAAGGGTAGCTAAGGGGTTTAGCTACCTCCATGCGGACAGCGAAGACTCTGTTCAGACTGGGCGGATGCCCAGGCTGATTTGAGTCTGCGCTGGGCGCACAACCACATTGTCGTTTTCTCGTGTTGTGGCTCAAATGTCAATTAATATCAATACTATATGCTACTAACTCTGGAATGTCCCTTGAAAATTGGATCAGATAAATTTGTTATAGTTATTTGTTAACTAGCCACTAATACCATAAGAAAACAGAAAGTTCTTATTAAGCTTGTAAAATATTTAACATCAAACAGTCTGACACTGTTTTGCAGCATGATGCCACTCAGGCAACAGTTACAGCTGCTTATCAGCCGTCTCTACGTAAACAAACAATTTCAGGCTGAAGAGTTCACCAGAATCTGAACTTGTTGGCTGTGGACAAAAGTGTCAATGGATTTTTATGTAGTTATACTAAAATACAGAGCTCATGATTAATAGAGGAAACCATTTTAGTGTTTTTTGATATCAAGTTTATCAGACCAGACTAGAAACAGCATAGGAATGGCGAGGCTTGCTGAGCCAGTCTGACATATTTCTGTTTGAGCCTGATAAGCTTGATATCAAAAGACACATTCTATTTATCATGCATCATGAGAAGATTTACGGCATAAAAAGAGGCAAACAAATGAAAAGCCAATGCAGTTTTGTTTGAACTTGCTGATGTCGAGAATGTGTTATGATGAAAGTCAGTGATGTCATTTAACCAATCGAACATTGTTATCATGGCCTGTTGCCAACATCAGTATGTAGCCAATCGTCTTCAGAGATCGCTTTTGAAAGCATAAAGTGACATGATATCATGTTATCATACCCCTTTTATCAGATGAATGTCGCAGTACTTCTTTTTTTCTTTATCATTTGAAATAGTTGAATTGCCCCTATGATTTATAAACATACAGTAGACCTTCACTGGCTCAAACCCTGATGGCTTGTTAACTAGGGGTGTAATGATACATCGATATATCGATGTATCGTGATAGTGGTTGCCTTGATAGTGCTATCATGATAGTGTTTTCAACTATCCATAACTAGCGCCAATAGTGCTTTCAACTATCGATAGTTTTGATAGTTTTTGTTCATGTAGATTTTCACCTTTGTGGACTGGATTTTGACACTTGTCTTCCAAACAAATGTCATTTAGGAACCTGAAAGGTGTCTGCTTTGCATAAAAAACTTTTGTTAAGATGGTGGTAAAGCTTACACTCATAGTGGATAGCACTCGACATAATATGTGATTTAGAGATGAGGGACTTACTCAAATCATCTGAATTCTTAAGAAATTGCAATATTCAGAGACAGTGATAGTATCGTGATGCATCGTGATGTAAGACCCTCGATAGTAATAGTATCGTGATAGGGGTTTCTCTGATAGTGATAGTATCATGATAATCAGAATTTGGGATGATAGTTAGCCCTATTGTTAACTCTGCCGGGCTGCAACTCTTTCCTTGGTCACTAGAGGTCCTTTTATATAGAAACTAACCCTGGATGGCTAGAACTACCCTTGGCTAGAACTAATATTTGTGGTCCCAAGCTTGTTCGAGCCAATCAAGTTCTAACATAATTATACATACTTCATACTGAATGTACTGCTTCCTCCACTCTGGGGTGATGTGAGCTCCCAAATGCTCAGCAAACTTCATCTTTGGTTCTAGCCTCTATGGCTCACTAGTGTATGCTTGAAGAAAATTATCTGAAAACAGAGTACAGAACTCAAGGTGGTGCAATGAAAATAATCCTAGGATACCATGAAAATTCAAAGTAATGGGACAGATAGGCAGAGCCCTAGATAAGAGGGGTATTTGATGATAATTGAGGGATAATTTTCGTTATTTTTCATTGAAACCGTATGTTGCTACCCCTCATCTGAACCATCTCATCGAGACGGTTCAGATGAGGGGTCACAGCATATGTTTTTATCCAGAAATAACAAAAATTATCCCTAATTATCCCCAAATACTCCCTCTTATCTAGGGCTCTGAGATAGGTCAAAGTAAACAGTGCAGACCCAGCTGATCAGGGTGTACATTGTTAGCCATTTCATGATCTGCATCTTTTGGATGCATTAATTCATTGGTTTAAACCAAACTGTTCCATTTTTAGAAAAATTAAAGTAATTAAATTAAGTGTTTCAGTTTTTACTTTTGTTTTTTTAGTGTACTATCTGTACATTCTCCAGGACCATACAAAGAATCACTGTTTATTTTGTGTTGGAATTAACATTAGATACACATATGGGTCAGCCTTATCTTTTGAAGTCCGGCCTTAGACCTTGCGCAGACAGGTAAATACAGTAAGAAACTCGCATTGCACAGAATAAAGGAATAAGGCTGACAACTTTCATCCAAGATGAAGTCAGAAAAATATAGAGAGGTCAAAGCTCAGCTGTTGTGATTGGATGGGACAGGTTTTGTCGATTAAGAGAAGCTGACTGTAAGGATCGAGCATTGGATGGAAACTCAAAATTTTGTATTTTGCTAAAAATGTCATGGTTTAAAGCTCTCGACGAAAGATGAAGATTAGTGAAAAAAATAGTGAAATATGTCGAACGGTTCTCGAGATATCTAAGCAATTACTGTTGCCATGGCAACCATTTTTAGGCCTCTCAAATTTTACATATTTTCATGAATTTCAAAGGGTAAACGTGTCTGTCCTGAAGCAAGTATCAAATAGTTAACTGGTATGGTGTTTAGGACTAAATGTAATTGTCAGTCTCTGCACCTTCAGAGCACTGGCTACTGCACGTTGTTGAAACCATGGCAACTGGAAGTACATATAGTTGGAGAAAAAATAAAATTTGTGAAAATAGCTCTTTTTCAAATCGAGGTTATTGAAAATGGCAGCCTGACCTGAATATATCATAAACATGTCCTCAAACAGCAACATTAGTATGGTACATAGCAAAAGCAATTAGTTGTAAACTTTCACTGACTACAGATTAAATGCACGTGCAAAGGGTGTCCCTGTCGCATTTACAATTTTACAGAAACAACAGTTTTTTAGATTTCTTTACCCAATTTCCACACTTTCAGTTTGAATTTGCTTATTAAACAAATAAAGAGTCGCATTTTTATCCCATCTTTGCAAATAACGGCGTAGAAATGTAGTGTTTGATATTGTTTCTATGGTTACGATGCATAAAAATGTGTTACATCAGATCAAAACGACCCTAAACCCATGTAACTAATATACAACTCTTAATTTGCAGTAGAATCGATATGGTTTTAATGTAGTTCAGTACTTGGTTTCCGTATCTCTAATGGTTTTCATTTTTTTCTAATAAACAGATTTAAAGTTGCTGTTTAGATACCCCACCCACTGTATATGCAATAGCAATATCACCGTTTTGTGAAAAGAAAGTGTGTACAAATGTGAAAAAATACGTGATATAGAACTACACGATTAAGAACAATTTTTTTTTTCTTACCAGTGAATTGTCGCTGATGTAAACATGGTGTCGAGCGCGAATCGTAGTTTATATCTCGACGGCGAAGCCGGAGTGAGTTAAGAAAAGCTAAATGTAAGAAACAAGCCGAAAAATCATACGCTCAACCAATAATAATTTCATAACAAAATGGACATTTCAAACATTTTTATGGCACCACAAATTAACATTTAAATGGCAGACTGGAAAACGAAGAGAGTTAATGACAGGTTTGTAGTTTTATGGCCCTTTCAACAGTACTTAGGTCTTGCAACAAGGCATGGGTGATTTTGAAAGACTGTGTGCAATGGCACCCCGTGATTGAAAAAAAGAGATTCGAGCAAGGACTGCTAGCTTAGCACGCAGGCGCTTCCCTCGCTAAGCTACAGAAAATTGGATGAAATAAGATGGGATGAATAAATCACTCATGAGTACTCGTATACCTAAGATGACATCCCTATCAGGATTACCTAAATTACACGACTTTCTTGGCTATTCTAGAAGCCCCGGGTAGCACAGTAGGTTAAGGCCTGGCCTGCTGATCAAGTGGCTCAGAGTTCGAGATCTGCTTGATGCATTAATCTTTTCAACCGCAAATTTGGCTCCACTGCACAGCTTTTCATACTCATCCCTCGCGCCCCCCCCCCCCCCCCCCCCCCCCCTCGCCCACACACACTTCCCACCATCCACATTCCCCAATCGTCCTGATATGACTGAAATACTGTTAAAAAGGACATAAAATCCAAAGTCATTCATCCATCCATTTTAGCTGTTCTATGTAGTATGACGATCATAGGTAACAGAACATTGCTTAAAATTTCAGTATCCCTCGGTGAATAGACGCTGTAGGCCTTAGTCTACACCTATTTCTGTCCTGAAAAATGCCTCTTCTTGCGTATTACCTGCTTCACAGAGGCAATTCATTCAAAAACATGAGTAAATTTATTTATTTCAACATAAAATAAAGATAAGGCAAAAATATTGCTGCAAATAAAACGGTTTTACTCCGTTCTTCTATTCCGTGATTTCTGCAGACGTTTTGCTCGGGACAACTCTTGTCATCAAATGTACCGAATACAACTGCAACTGCAGTCTTGGTAAATGGACCTATTTCATGGATAAAAAAGGTCATGGTGAGCATTGTTGACAGTAATCTTATTCTTTCAAAGATACTATCTTTTATTATTAAAGATCATGGATACTACCTGTAGTGTTCGCAGATTTGTAATCGTCAAGGGAGGTAGATAATACCAGTTTGAATTATCTCCCTTCCTACTATTTTACAGTATTGACACATTTCAAAGACGAATAACTTTTAAAGTTTTGCGAGTTTACACCTAATTTTTTTACTTTCTTTAACTTCAAACCTTACTCTATCATGCATATATTGCCTTATTGTCAAACGTGACTGCCATTTTTAGTTATCAGGCGAATAAAACACCAATTTTTCACTCAAAAGTGGGTCGATTTTTTTCTAGTAAAAGCTCTCCCGTTGATAATAAGGGACAGAAAACATTCATATCATGTTATCTTATTACATATGTATGTATTTTCAAACTATACAAGCAAATAGGAATGGGATAATATTTGTTGTTTGATTTTTATCGAGGAAATATTACATACATGTCTCAATATTGATATTTTCAAAATGGATTCCTGGTTACCATGGAAACGGCTGAACGTTGACCTCTAAAAACTTGTGAAATACAAACAAGCATGGTATATATCAATTTCCCAAAATTTGAGCCAAATCCGTAATTTTCGACTTTCCACGTTATTATGGGCCAATGCTCGATGTTTACAGTCAGCCTCTCTTAATGCTGATCAGCCAGGGGAGGCTTTGTCATACCAGCGTTCAGATAAATGTACAAAATTTGTTTTGACCTTTTTTGTATAATTTTTTTTCCAACTTTTATGACCAGGAAGATATTGTAGAGACATGGCCAGCCACCACTTTCACTTGCAGAGCTCTAGATAAGAGGGCGTATTTGATGATAATTAAGGATAATTTTTCTTATTTTTCATCGAAACCATATGTTGTGACCCCTCATCTGAACCGTCTCGTCGAGACGGTTGACGAGACGGTTCAGATGAGGGGTCACAACATATGTTTTTAAGGCAGAATTAACAAAAATTATCCCTAATTATCACCAAATACGCCCTCTTATCTAGAGCTCTGACTTGTCTCTAATTACAGTACATGCACTATCATTGGGTTTGCCATGGTGTTAATCTGTCCGCTTTGATGTTGGCAACACTTATCAAGATCAAAGCTTAGTCATGGTACCTGGATGGGGTTTATGTGTTGCTGAGTAACACTGATAATTGAGAGAAGCTTCGTTAATTGACATTCAAATTTAATATAGTGCCTGTCATAATTCAGGAGTCAGCCTAGAGCTTTCAGACAGGGAGAAGTTTTGCAACACTTTCTGGACTTTAGGAAGAAGTTTTGGTCAAAATTTCAAATTTCCCTGTACAGGGCCTGACAAATCCATTGTCCGGCTGCCTGGGACAAGTTAAAATTTTTGCTGGGCAAGTAAAAATTTTTCTTACTTGCCCAGAAAAATGTATAAATTAAATAGGGAAAACCCATGTATTTCAGCTTTTTTGGGCAGAAGCTGTCTACCGGACAAGTAGATCAAAATTTGATTTGTCAGGCCCTGCCTGTATATTCTGTACCTTTTCACTTCTCCCTCAGCTCAAAATAGGGAGAAGTCAGCCAGCTTAGGGAGACTATTTCACCTAAATCACTCTCTAGGCTGAGCCCTGTATGATTTTGATGAATATATTTTTCTTCCAACCCAGAAAATAATAAGGGGACTTGAACTTCGCTTTTCGGGAAACCCAGTGGGATGTTAAAGCCCCAGGGCTAAATTATCAACCAACTGCGCACACAAGACACAAACTGGTCCTATAATGATGCTATGCAAAAGTTTGGCTTCGATGGAGGCAGCCATGATTTTTTTTTTTTTTTTTTTCAAAACAAGATTGAGAATTATCGTGAGATTGTGTTACCTTGGTTTCTGCTGCCTGAAAAATCTTTTATCAAAGAAAGGTAACGACGGTACCTTAATTAGTAAGTGTATTTGCGTAATTACCCAATTAAATTATCCAAAAAATCAATTCAATGCGATCCGGAAGCGTCCCAAAACGCAAAAGAAATCGGCGCTACGCAAAACGAAAAAATTCCGTGTGTTTTTTATCAGCACCACGCCGTCTGCGGTTCGGTGTGGCAAATCGAGCATGCACTAAACTGGTTCTGCTCTTATCACACGTTACAGTATAGGAATAGAAAACCAATCTCAACTGGTTCTCAGCGCATTATCGGCAATATTGTAAATGTCCTGCTTTGTCTAGTCTTAGAAACCCTCTTATAGACACTATATTATCTCTGTGTGCTGGTGTGTACTCACCTACTAACAGTTCAGTTAGCTTCCTGCAGCTGATATTAGACCATAGTGCGTTAACAACCAGTCTTAATGCGAGTGATAGTGAACAATGGCGTAGCATTGAATCCCACTGTAGACGTTTATGTCACATTTTACACTGTGAGAGGTACAAGTTGCTGTCTCTGGTACCAAGGCGCCGGAGGAAAAAGAAACAATGAACTGTCATATAACCGAGGCAATCCGTCCCACACATTGCGCCTACTAATATGTTTTACAAAGAAGTTTTAGACTGTAAATAGTGTTAGACTAACTTGTAAATAGAGTGGTGGATGTGAAAACCATTTTAAACCTGGTGTTTTTAAGACTCTTTGAAGTATTCTTACTCCGTGAGGAGGTGTGTCGAGACGGGCAGAATTTATGACAACAACAATAGCGAGAACCAGTATCGGAAAATCCCCGCAAATATGGCTTCCAAGACAGCGAAACGAGGACATAGAAAGTCCAATTTGCTGCAAAGCAACAAAATAACTGGTTATTTGAGCCGATCTGCGTTCGACCCACAACCTTTCATCACCGAAATTGTGAATGAACTTGTTGACGCATGTGTCAGGCCCAGATTATTCGTTTTAACATCTATTACCAACGAGATAATCGTCAACTTGGTGGAAAACGAAACTGAAAGCTACATTTACCATGGGCCCTCTGTATGGCTTACAATTTCTTCATACAGAAGATTCTTATCGGACTGAGCAGATGCTTGGGCTCAAAAGTCACTGTTCTACTTAAATCCTACAGAATTTGCTGTTTATGCTCTAAACATTACGGTACATATGAATAAAACAGTTTGAAAAGCCTTAAGTTAAAATACCCAATTAAAAAATGAAAATATCCAAATAAACATTTTTTGAGATGTTCAATACCCAGTTTACATTTGATATACCCAAATGAATGAAAAAGGAGTGGGTAACATACCCAATTGTATAAAAAATTACTTAAGGTACTGGTTTATTTTTCATTAAAAAATAACATGACTTTTTTGCGTTCACACAAATAATTATTGTTTTTCACACCTGTTTTGTCCAAATCAATAATAAAATTCAAAAATGAGTACCAGTTTTTATTCATGGATGGACGAATGGCGCCTCGTTACTGCGGCTATGGATACGTTCCCCGGAGGTGCGGGAGGCGTTACGTCGTTACGAGAATTGAAACACACACAGTTTTTATTCAACGGACAGAAGAACGGCACCCCAGTACTGCAGCTATGCATACGCTCTGCTGAGGTGCAATTAAATCAATTTAATGTCTTTCTGTAATGTTAGTAATTAACATTTTTTTTCTTTGGAGGGTGGGGGTGGGGGGGTTGTGTGTGTGTGTGTGGGGGGGGGGGGGGGGGGAGCTAAAGCCAAATTTACAAAGATGCTCATAATTACTGTAAATCCCTTCAAGATGTGTGTCAGGGACTGTTATTTTGTCAGAGCATATACATGAAATCAGACCGTAGATTTTCCGTGGCATTTATAAAATTACAAGAGCAAGATACTCGTGATAAATCTGTTTTTTTTTTTTTTATAATTTGATGCAAGTTGACTTTGGCAAGTTTATGATATGGGACGAGGTGACTTGTGGTAAGTTAAGAACAAATATGGGGTCGGTTGTCCTGGGCCAAGATTTTTGTGGGGGGAGTTGTCTTTGGTCTGAGTTGTCCTGATTCTGTCAATGCGATATTTGTTGGAAGTGATAATAACCTTCATAAGCACACTATTAAATTCTAAATGTCATTTTGATTGAGATGCTCTACATCACTTGGAGAACTTTACTTGGTGCACATGACATAATGTGTTTTAACCATTTAACGAAAGTATTTCATTGTCCTGTAAGGCATATTCAAGAACGCTGTATGTGTTTTAGGCATCTGCTTTGGGTCAATATTGCTTATGTCAGCATTATTAAAAGATTCTTTTTAATAAATGTGAATGTCTGTTTGTACAGATTATAACGAGATTATAGTTGTTTGCACTCTTCAGAAATCATTGTCGGGGAGCAATTAGCTGGCAATCAAATACACCTCAGCCGTGTTTTTCGCAGTTTGTGGACATGTACATTCATCAAAATAACGCAAATGAAGACTTATGTTATAATTCTCCCTCGCAAGATAGCGACTTAGTAAAATTTTTACTAGGGGTAATTTTATTGCTGGATTAACTACATGTATATATTAAATGGGTAAAACTACTTAATACATAGTATTGAAAACTAGCTGCTGTACCAGGAGCCAATCCTCATAGTTCTGTACAGTTCTGTACCTGGAGACCCAGAGTCTCGGGGTACGGTTCCGTACCTGGAGACCCAGGGTCTAGGGATACGGTACCATACCAGGAGACACTTCCTATTATAAAAGAAAAAGTTTTCTGATACCCTTGGGCAAGGTCACAGGTTGCGAGTCCTGCAGGAGGCAAGATTCTGTCCAACCCTTGGTACACTGTGTCTTTCTTTCTATATTTACTGCTACACCCTCTTTTCAGAGTATTATGAGCAGGTGTACTTTTGTACACTCCAGTGTTGCAGGATGAAAGCCTACATATAGCCATGTAGCTATAGTAGGGATCTTTAACCCGCACAGGGGATGACTCTCCCTGCACAGGGGGGCTCCAGTTAACGTCCCGATCCGAAGGACGGCACACTTGTTAGCATCATCCCTGCAAGTGATGCTAGAGCAAAAACGCGTTCGGACATAAGAAGATTTCACCCTGTGAGGATCGAACCCGCGACATCTGGCTTCAGAGTCAAGTGCACTAACCACTGAGCCACCGCGCGTCTCCATGCATAGAGGCTTTTCCACCATGATTGTCCTCTCTATGTCCTGAAATACTGCTGACAACTGACATAGAACTGTCAAATCCTCAATTCATCCATCTAGACCATTTTCTTTCTTTCTTTTCTTCCTCTTGCAAATGGCCATTGTTTACTCTTGAAGAACTCTTGTACTACACGAGTAAGTGCAACAAAGCTGAATGCACTGTCATGAGGCTCATGACAATTCAATCCGTCTAACATTGGGGGTGGGGTGTAACAAATTTCATTTCTCTCTTTGATAGTCTTTACTTTGTAATCCCTGAGATCAATTGACCATTTCGATTTCTGATCTTGTATGTCGACTCTATACTCGAAAGTTTAAAGTGCGTTATACTGTTAAATGGGGATGCTGAACATAAAAAACGACTTCTTTTCTTACTTTCTATTTCTGGTTTACACAGAACGTCGCACTTGTTGTGTACACAAACTGGCATTCGGGTAAAGTCCAATACCATACTGCAACAATCTTAAATAGGGGTCATCATAAACACCGAAAAGCGTGTACAGTGTTGCGACATTAGGCATACAACAGTGACCTATAAATACATATATGGCAGTGTCTAGGGGTCCGGTACCGGATCTCTAGCCTCTACGGCTAGGGGTCCGAAACCGGATCTCTAGCGTTATGGGCTAGAGGTCCGGTACCGGGTCTCTAGCTATTTCTAACGTGGAGGCTAGGGATCCGGTAGTATGTTATTGATTGGTTTAAATAGCATTTCCTTGCGAGAGGTTCGATACATTTCATTTTGTAAAGGGAATCTACTTTAGTCTAGTAAACCCGGTTACAACGCACAATGATTGTGTAAAATAAACGAATAAAATTTTATTCTTATTTTTCTCTCCTTTTCAATTATTATCATTATAAATTAAACTGTTTGCAGTGTTTGAGTTTTTCATCGATGCATGAAAATGATAATTGGATTGTTAGTTCTATCAAAGTATGTGCTTCATCTAGTCGCGGATGTGCTAATAACAAATACTGCGTTAACGAGGTTGATTAATGTTTTCATAACTCTACAAAACTAGCCAGTGGAATGAGCCTATTGTCTGAGATGCTCATTAGTCGCCGAAAAACAGATCAAAGGGATATATTGTCTTTAAGTCTTTTATAATAGATAATGCAAAGCAAAAAATAATTATGTTATTACTCATTCACCGTACAATTTTGTCCATTTCAAACAAGATTCGGGTCATATGGCCAGAATGGCTCATAATATTCACATCGGACAAAAATTTGAAGACTTTCGTGCATTTGAAAGCGCAATAGAGCGCTATCAAAATGTAGAAAGTGTTCAGTTCTTTAAAAGAGATTCAAGAACAGTAGAAAAAGCCCAACCGCGCATAACGAATAGGATACGGAACCCAAGGCTGAAGTACTATGAGATTAAATTCAGCTGTATACATGGCGGCAAGAAATTTAAGTCCAGAGGGACAGGGTTGAGAGAACAGAGGTATCTATCTATCTATCTATCTATCTATCTACCTATCTATCTATCTATCTATCTATCTATCTATCTATCTATCTATCTATCTATCTATCTGTCTGTCCGTCCGTTAGTCCGTCCTTCTTTCTGTCTGACGTAATAAAACATAGATAACCGACTGGAGATAACCCCTACAGCTGAGCTGTGCTACTTATAGATGCGTACTTTGATAACAAAAGAAATACCCACCTAACTACCTACCCACCGAATAAGAACATGACTCGATTTTGTGAAATGATGTAGGGTTTTGAAGTAAATCATGCATGTTCCAAACAAAACAAGCCTTTTAACATCTTACGGAAAACCTATCTCACTAGCTTTGACATTATAATTGCAACATCCGAGCGGCCCAACTTATCAAGCGTAATAAACAATTACAGAAATCAATAGCGGAACGGTTGCAACTGTCCATTATGAATACAAAACACTTCTTTTAACAAATTGATCGATATACAAAATATAATTCCGGATCCCTAGCCACTACGTTAGAAATAGCTAGACACCAGGTACCGGACCTCTAGCCTATAGCGCTAGAGGTCCGGTCCTGACCTCTAGCCGTAGAGGCTAGAGATCCGGTACCGGACCCCTAGCCATTGCCTACATATATATAGGTCCAGGGGTGTCGGAACGATTTTGACATTGGGGAGGCGGATTATTTTTAATTTTGCCGCCTCAAGCCCCCCCCCCCCCCCCCCCTCGCACCCCGGTCCACCTTTATCCCCCCATACACACACACACCTCCCCCACCTCCCCTATCCTCCAAAGTACAAAAACGACGTATGAATTTGGATGTAGCATCACGTTATCGCAATAACACGATGTTGCTTTCAGTTAGCGATAAAGATTTTTTATGACCCTCATAGGGTTAGATTTTTTCATCTCTTTTGAAAGAAAAAATAAACCCATGATGATACAAAGTGACCTTGATTGTCTATTGGTAGTACAGCCGCCCTCTTTGGGTAAACCTGTGAAGGTTAACAGCATACAATTTGTATCCGAATTCTGGAAACTTGGTGTTTAGAGGCTTATTTTGCTTAGTTTGACTACACGTCTTGGACTTCAAATCTGTGCCAAGCACATGTCTGTGCAGAATGTTAGTGCTCAGCTTGCCAGAGTGCCCGCCGTAGCCCTTGTGGCCACTGCTTCACTAACTACCGCCCAGGCAATATAAAACGCAACACTGGGCCAGTCCGTGTCAGTGCTGTCAGAAGTCAGTGAAAATTAATCCCTCGTGACTGAGGTTCGAACCCGCGATTCCCAGATCTATAGGGAATACTGGATACAATTAGAATCTAACTAGGCTAGCTCGAAAGTAAATGAAGAAACTTATGGATGGATGACTTGCGATTGCACGTCCTTTTTAACAGTATTTTAGTCGCATCAGGACGATGAATGTATGATAATGAAATGCTCTGTGCAATAGAATACCGTTTACAATTGAAAAGATTCCCGCTTACATCTGGGATCGAATCCGGAACCGCTAGAACAGCAGACCAGCGCTTAACCACGGAGCTACCGGGGCTCCTAAAGAAACTGAGTATATGTTTGTACAGACTCATTGTTTCATGCAGTACGAGTCAGTAATCAATTGGTTGGCGTCGTTACGTGAAGGTATCTTTCCATTTAAGTATTGATGATATTAAAATCAATCTGCGCATAAGGTCAGAGTGACCAGAGCCTTCATTTTTCACAACTAAGATGCTCCAGGATTCAGACATGGCATAAGCGAAAAGGGAAGAGTCTGGTCAGGCTGCACATATGCACAGGCTGATCTGCCTGACTCCTATTCGCACATGATGTAAGATATATTTTCACATGATTTAATTGCATTTGGTCTTGACATCCGACTTGCCCTACTCATAATTTAACATCCGACTTGCCCTACTCATAATTTGAACAATTTGCCATGGTTTATCTTAGTAGTCACAATGTGATAATCGGGTGCGAAGGTGTGTCTTCTTTAACACCCGTTTGTAAACATCTTTCATAGTTAATCCTTCACGCCTGCAGGCAATTTTAAAGCGCGAACTAGCAGGACACCTATTGTGACTTTGCAAAATTGCGATGTGTGAAGTTTGAAAGTGTCCTTTTCTTTTTTTTTCTCCCTTCTTTCATTCTTCAGCTAAGCAGAATCATATTCTTGTCGAAAGTATTGGGGCGGCGGTCGCCTCCCCTGCCACCCCTGTTCCGACGGCCATGTATAGGTCACTGGCCTACAATTACTGCACATGAACAGACTCAATCAAACCGGGTCTGTTATTTTCATTTCTTACTTCCAGAGGATTTTCCTTAAGAACTTATTTTATCTTCAATGCATCTGGTGCTGTGCCTTGTGGTGGTCGTCAAAAATGTGGTGAATGGGTATAAATCCCATTAACAGCGCCTCACTGTAGAAGCATGTTTTTAGATTGGTGGACTATTGTTGCTAGTCGAGCAACGTTCAGCTCGGCTAGTATATGGACGGGTGACCCAGATTAAGCTGCAGTGGTGCAGTAATTGGGTGTATTCAAGTTTCCCTGATAACATCATAGCGCAGATTATATATTTTCTGGTCCTCTGGAATCTTTGGGCTTATTCTGAGTCAGTTCGAAAACAGAGCTACGCTGAAGACGGTGCTAGGGGCCTGAAGAGTGCTGCAACTTTTAATTTCAGAGCATGTACTTACTCAATTAAACCGAGTCTGTTATCTTCGTTTCACTGATGTGCTTTTTTTCTCCCAGAGGATTTTCCTTTAGAATTTATTTTACATGAAAGTTTAAATGTTTTATGACACCTTAAAGCCCAATATTGTATTGCTAGAGAGTCACTCATTTCTGAAAACCTAACGCCAGTACAGGCTGGCCCCAAAGTCAGTCAGTTTCTGACTGACATCTGTCAGTATTAGTGTTTTCTTATGAAGAATCTGACGTTTATTTCGTGTGAATTTTATCTTCTTCAAGAGAACCTAAAATCGACCAGTCGGGAAAAGACGTGAAATATGTTGTTCTCTCCCGACAATTGCAGTGCCCTACAAGAGTAAAATACCTGTTTTGTTTGACTACAGCTTGAACATACTGAAGGCCACACGCTTGCAGCAGAGACACTGTCTAAGTCTGTTAGAGTGGACATATTTCAAGTGTCATTTGGAACCAGCACAGTGACCCCATAGTGTGACTGTATGTTAGGCTTCCTTCAGAGAAACTGGCGTAGGGAAAAGCTTCTGCCAACTTCACCCTGGAACGGCAAAACCTGGAATATAGTGCTTCAGTCCGAAGCCCATATACACACCGTGCATATACAGCCCAAGCGGAGCAAAAGAAATAACTGATCCAGCAACGTGCTGCACGATATCTTGCTGATAGATACCATAACGAAACGGTCATTATTTATCACCTGGGGTGGGGGGATTTAGGAGGGATTGCTATTTGAAACCCTGCTCTATGCTGGGGGGGGGGGTCATAATTATCATAATTATTTGTGGACTGATGATGGGTGGGGGGAAGGGTCATGAATTGATATGCTCTCTTTACTTTTGTGTTTTCAATATCGTTTGGCCTCTGGGGGGCAAGACCCCCATTTCTACGTAATTACTTTCATTTTCTTCTCAGGCCTTCGGCAATATCGCTTGAAAAATCAAAACTTCAAACACACACACACACACACACTGCTGCGTGATATGCAAAAGATCTCGTTAACCTGGTGGGATTTAATCTTGGGATCCTTTGATCATGAGTCTGGTGCACTACTGCTTCGTCACTAACACCACCGCAGAGAATGGTCTTTGACCGCCACCAGAGACATATTGTTCAAGCTTGAATGAAGTCACTTTCTTTCTTTCTATCTTTACTATCCTCGGTCAACTTTGACCATGATGACAGGTTTCTGGTTTGGCGCATAAGTTGTCACAAAAAAAAAAAAATAATAAAAAATAAATAAATAAATGAATTTGTGACAAAGCCACCAGCAGATTAAAACTATTTACAAGAAGTCCTCAGGGGCAGGCATTCCATGCCTAACCCCTGCTCTACCCTAGGATATTAAATTTTGGCCTTAAACCCATCAACTGTCTCCGAAGAGACAGCTTCGGTTGTAAGGCCATTCCAAGTTGCAATTGTCCTGGGGAAAAAAAGAATTCTTAAAACCGTCCGTGTAAGCATTTGGACGGTGGTACTGGAATGGGTGGGACCTAGTTCTCCTGCTCCCTTCACCGACCTCAGATAGTTACTTATTCTTATCTACAATGGCAAGATTATTATGAATTTTGTAGAATAGAGACATAGAAGCCTGCTGTCGTCTTTCCTGCAGGTCTGGCCATTGGAGTTCTTCTAACATTTCTCCCACATGGCTTTGATTGCGCCAGCGCCTACAGGTCCAACGGGCAGCAGTCCTCTGTACTTTTTCTATTCTGTTAATATCAACTTGGTGATGGGGCATCCAAAGTGGCGCTGCATATTCTAATTTGGGCCGGACCAGAGTTTTATATGCAGCAGCCTTGATTTCCTTCGATGCAAAAGTCAAGTTTCTACGAAGGAAACCCAAAGTTTTAGTAGCCGTACTGGTAATTTCATTGATGTGCTGACCCCACTCGAGGTCATCCGTAATTTCAACTCCTAAATATTTGGCTGACGATACATTCTCTAGGACTTGGTTATGCAATGTATTTGCTATAGCCAACTAAGAGTGTCGTCCTCAGTATGCCTGTGGGCACAGCTAAGACCAGTGGAGAGTCCGAGTATGAGTGGACCCTGAACGGTGAGCCAATGCCTAACGTTACAGAAACTATGCATATGGGTATACTTAGATCCACGTCTACAGAGGATTATACGGTGAAAGAAAACATCAGCAAAGCCAGACGTACTTTATATAGTTTGATGTCCTCTGGACTGCATGGGGAAAATGGGCTTGATCCAGATACATCCATACATCTGATGCAGACCTATGTTATCCCAGTCCTAGTTTATGGTCTGGAAGTTGTACTCCCTAAGCAGAAACTCCTAGACATGATAGAAAGGTTTAACAAGAAGTTCCTGAAACTGATACTTTCGTTACCAGTGAATACCGCTGATCCTGCGGTGTACATCCTCACAGGGACGCTACCCATGGAAGCTGTTATACATTAATGTGTTTTGACCCTCTTTGGGAACATTTGTAGACTACCACCTACATCCATTGAACATCAGCTTGCAGCTAGACAACTGAGTATAAAGTCTTACGATAGTCATAGCTGGTTTATTGCAGCTAAAGAAATCTTCATTAAGTATGATCTGCAAGACCCCCATAGTTTACTGGAAGACCCACCGTCTAAATTCAGGCGGAAAAGTATAGTGAACACCCAGGTTAATAGTTACTGGGAAAACAAAATAAAGGCTAATGCAGTATTGTACTCCAGTCTGAGATTTCTGAATGCAAGTGACTTCAAGAGTGGTGTGAGGCATTCCCTAATTACATCACTTGGAAATATCAGAGAAATTCCTCGTATACGTACTAAACTCAAGTTGGTGACGGGTACATACATACTCCAAGTTAACCGAGCGTAATTCAACCAGAATCAGGTCAACCCAACATGCCTACTTTGTCATCTGGAAGATGAGACAGTTGAACACTTTCTCCTTAAATGTCCCGCCCTGGCTGGCGTTAGAAATCCTATCATGTAGCGCTTTAACTAATGATATAGACAACCCTAATCCTGAACAGTTGCAGAGCATAGAATTTCATTGTCGGAGGCTGTGTCATGTTCTTCATTGTGAGAGATATAAACTCTTAGCATTGGTTCCAAGACGCCGGAGAACAAAAACAGTGAAAAAGAAACAGGTGCTGGGATAGTCTGTGGCACACATTAGCCGGTTTTAAAATAGAATTTCAAATTGAGTTATAGACTGTAAATAGAGACTACTTAACGTTGTAACATAGAGTGGTGGTGGATTCGACCATTTTAACATTGAGAACTGTTTTACTCCAACTGGAGGTGTGCCGAGACGGGCAGAATTTCTACACAACAACATGGATTATTTGCTTTGGAGGGGGGTGCCTAGTCACCCTCATAGAGTGACATTTGGCAACATTAAATTTCATGAGCCATGCCTCTTCCCAAAGTGCCAATTTATCTAAATCATCTTGGAGTATCTGTTGGTCTTCGGACCGTCTAATATTTCTATAGAGTGCACAGTCATCAGCAAAAAGGTGGACTGTGGAGCTTATGTTGTCTGGCATGTCATTAATAAAGATTAAGAACAGGATGGGCCCTAAAACAGAACCCTGGGGGACACCAGACAACACGGGGAGAGGGTCTGAACAGACACCATCCAGAACAACTTTTTGTGTCCGTCCAGATACCCCCCCACACACACACACACTTAACGTACAAAAACAGAAACATAAAAATCATAATGATGCATGCATGACTGACTGTAATTACAGTCTGCATGTTCACATGCAATAGCTATAAGCTCAGTTGTATAACCTTAGTTTCACCACGGAAAAAGATAACTGCTTGTAAACCCTTTCAAGACTGGAAACAATATGTAATGATACAATGTACTAGCTATTTTTTCTGTATGCTTGTAAGTCTCTGTTGAAAGGTTCTTCATTCCATGTTGGTGGGGCGTGGGGGGGGGGGGGGGGGGGGGGGCGGGGATCGGACAAAGAAAACCGAGGTCAGTGGGTGGGTCATGTAAAAATATGTGGATCTATTGAAAATTCCTCCCCCCGCCCACTCTCCCCCTCCCCTCAGCTGATAAATAATGACCGTTCCCTAATACAAGCAGCGTCAGTGACAGTTGAATGATCTCGGTAAGTCGGAGAGCAAAGGCGGAGCTAACATTAATGCCCTACAAGACACCTGTTCAACTTCAACTTCAGTGAGGATTCTTGTCAAAATCCGCACTTTCCTATATTACTATGCAATCTCTTGACTCCGGTAAAAGTAAATTGGTCAATTGTGGCAGAAGTTACTCCATCATTAGATGTAGATGAAAAGATAGGCCTGCTATGTAGCTGAGGTTGTTCTACTAAGGTCGGCAAACTTCCAGAACAAGAATAGGGTGGAGGTTTTACCCATAGATCACACGCTTTGATGACGTAATGGGGTTACTACACAAAGCATTTCAACGAAGAACCTACAGGTAAAAAATTCAAATTGTTTTGTGTAAGTTGGCATTTGCAATCAATGGATGACTAAAAAAGAAGAAGTTAAATGTGTTACAAGTAGTGTAAATGCAAGCATTTATTGGTTGCTGTGACATATATGAAATTAGAGCGGGCACCTGCCGTCTACCAATTTATCTACAAGTTTAGCTTTTTTAAAAGGAAGTGTCTCTGGGTACGGTACCGTATCCCTAGACCCTGGGTCCCCAGGTATGGAACCGTACCCCGAGACTCTGGGTCTCCAGGTATGGAACCGTACCGGGAGACAGTCCAATGAGGATTGGCTGCTGGTAGGGCAGTAAGTTTTCAATACTATGTATTATAAGTGGAGCGGAGCTTGTTATTTAGCAATTGAGCTGCCACTTGCAAAACACCACCATCCAGTGCAATGTCCAAATCTTTGTCTATCTTGCCCTTGCTAAGTGAGTTATATTGAATTGTTGCTATTTCGGAATGTTGCTTTAATTTGCTAGCTTTATAGTTACCTTGTTTAGTTAGTCACTGTCTGCCTTTGGTGGGGGTAAGATAAGGCACATTGACTTGACGGTGGAGTGAAGCTTGCTGTTTAGCGATTGAGCTGCCACCTGCGAAGCCCCACCGTCCAGTAAATGTCGTGGCTCTCTGAATTTATGATCTTGCCCTTGCTAGGTGGACTAGTATGTAAGCTACTTTAATATACTATGTGCTTACATGTTTTATGTGCTAGTAGGGCAGTTTCTTTCTTTATAGGGCTAGTGAGTATGATAAATTATATATTTCTAATATCATATTATATCTCCAAGTAGTTGGTCTGAAATAGTTGTGTGCATGGTGTGCGGATACTTGGGTCTGATGACATGCAGACAGCCTTGCCAGATGCAATTGTAACTGATTATTCATTCTTACAGCTATTTTACACTTGTTGATTATGTACTCTCGTTTTAGCAGTCGGTTCTAAAGCTCATCAAGAGCTGATGTTGTATTGTTATGAACCTTGCCGACTTAAAATAAATCTTATCTTATCTCATCTTATCTTATCTTAAAGACAGGAATGGTACTATATATAAGGAGGATTAACTTCAACGGTGTCATTCTGTCTCTTGTTCATATAGAGTCAACATCTCAAGTCAGCCAATAAAATGATCAGAACTAGTGATTCTGGTCCAGATTGGTTGAATAAATTCTCACCTTTACCTGTACAGGTAAATATGCTGTAAGATGGGAACCAGACCCCCCGGCAGAGAAGTCCTGTCTTTAAGTAGTTTTACCCATTGAACATATAGTTAATCCAGCAAGAAAATTACTCCTTGTAAATTTTCATTAAGTCGCCATCTTGATAGGGAACGTTATTAATGATAATGTGGGCAAACCAATGTATTTATTTTGCATAAAAACTAACAAGACGTTTTCGCGTTCACACTGATAATTGTTGTTTTCCACACCTGTTTTGTCTGAAATAATAATAAAATTCAATAATTAATTCAATTAAGTGTCTTGCTGTAATGTTAGTGATTAACATTTTTAGCTCACCTGAGCCGAAGGCTCAGAGGTGAGCTTATAGGATGGGAGTCGAGCCGTCGTCCATCTATGTGTACGTTGGTGGGTGCATCAAGACTTTCAAACATAAATATCTCAGAGACCAGTGGGCTGATCGCAATCAAATTTTATCTGAAGCATCATTGGGGTGGGGGAAAGGCTGCATCATAGAAAAATATTTTAAAAAGTTTTTCTTCTACAGAACAGCTAGGCCAAGATGCTTGAAATTTGGTGTGAAGCATTGCCTGGTGGACCTCTGCCAACTTTTTTCAAATGGCAACCCAAGGGTCCAAAATGATCCTGCAGCAGAGGATTTGAGTTCGAAAGTAAAATGTACTTAAAAATCTTCTTGTCCAGACCTTCCAGACTTAGATGCTTGAAATTTGATATGTATAGCATTGCCTTGTGGTCCTAGATCAAGTTTGTTAAAATTGTGGCCCCAGGGTCCAAAATGGTCCTTGCCAAGGGGTCCTGGGTTTAAATCCACAGAAATACATGGAAAAATATTAAAAATCTTCTTCTTTCTTTCTTCCATTAAGTCTTAACCTCCGAGGAGGACATCTGACGGAGTTTGGTATACAAGTGCAAAAGGGGGTTAGTTGAGATAAAAGAGGTGAACAGTTCAGAAAAAGTATACAAGTGAAATAGAGAGATTAGTATAGATAAAAGATAAAAGCACGTATCTGATATTTACGGTGAGACATGGACTACTTGGCACACAGCATGACTGAATTGTGCCACAGTAGGTAAAACAGGGATACAGGATGGGAGGGCGTTCCAATGGACTATTGTGCTGGGAAAGTATGTGTACTTGTAATAATCTTTGAGAGAAGGAATTTGCCTGTAAGCTGCAAGATTGTATCTTGACTGCCTAGTGTTTAAAATTAGGTAGTCTGCTGCAGGTATAGCAACATGATCATATGTGATCTTGTACATGAGGATAAGTCGGCTGTCAATACACTGCTGTTCTAGAGTGCGGCATTTAAGGTCCTTTATCATTTGCGTTACACTAGAGGTAATCTCGGGTGGCCCAGCGGGCTGCCCTGCACTGTACTGCTTCAAGTTTCATTATGTTTGATGCTGTATGAGGAGACCACACTGTTAGCATACTCCAACTGTGGTCGAACAAGTGTTGTATATGCTGTGGATTTTAGGTCCTTATTATGGACCTTGATATTTCTTTTTAAAAACCCTAGTGTTTGGTTTGCTTTCTTGGAGATAGAATCAATGTGGGGGCTCCAAGAAAGGTCATCTGAGATTGTAAACCCCAGATAATTTGCGGCAGGTACTGAGTATAGGACAGTTTCATGGAGTCGGTATTAGTCTTCTGCAGAACCACTTGGCTCAGATGCATGAAATTTGGTTTGAAGCATGATAGTGGATCTCTACCAAGTTTGTTTAAATGGTGGCCCTAGGGTCCAATACAGCTCTGTGGTGAGTTTTTTTGGTTCGAAAATAAAATATACTTAAAATCTTCTACAGCAGTCCACCACAGACAAGCAAGAGAGCTGGTCCAGGGGCCCATTAGGAATGGCAAGTATTTCCCAAGGCTATATTGGTTAAAGCCTATGCAGACTCGAACTGAATTTCTACTAAACATACAATTTGAACACTGACACCCTTTAAATAAACTTAGGCCATCTTGTCACGGTACTTGGTATTTTCAAATTTCAGGTGAAAAATGAGAGGATGATATATAATACATGAATCTACCTAGTATGGCTTCTGCCCGCAGACATAGGCTGGAGTTCCCACCAAAGTACAGGCGCTCCACCTTGGATATTTATCATTCCTTGGAAACTGGACAGCATACACCCACAACATCAGCCTTGGACAGGAAATGGGTAAGTTGGGATGTTTCATCATTTTGGCTGTGTGAAAGTTATGACAGATCCAATCAAACATACATAATCTATTAGGTTACAAGACCACACCGGGTAGGCGGCAATTGAAAACGCTCATGCAGTCGACGAACGTGGATCAAAAACCATTAGAAACAGCGTTTTCAATTGCAAATTGTCGTCAGCTTACAATCAAAAACCCTGTTTCTAACGCTTTTTGACCCGCATTAATCCATTGTTAAGAGCGTTTCCAATTGCCGCTTACCCGGTGTGAAGACACAAGTATACCAGTTGAACAGAAGATAGTTAGCCTGCAAAGGGATAGGCTCCGTCAGGCTAAAGTTTGCTCAGGAAACACCATAACAGACAGTGTGGAAAGGGGTTGTTGTCTGTGGTGCCCCAAGGATCTTGCAAGGCTATGGGATAGAATAGAAAAGAAGGTAAAAGACAGACTTTACCATTGCTGTAAAGCAACAAAACAACAACAATACGACTACGGCAATTTAACTCATGAATTTATGTCAGCCATGACATTTGTAAATGAAGTGATAGTTTTTAGCTCATGTGTACAAAAATAAAGAGAGCTTTTGTTGTCACCCTGACATCGGCGTCGGCATGAGCATTACACTTTAACGTTTTACGACAATTTATTTTTATATTTTTATGTGAAGGGCAAGGCGCTGTCAGGCGAAGAACTATTCTGAACGCAGACAGGTCTTGTTACATTTTTAATGTCAAAAAGTATAAGTACTGTAAGACACTAAGTCATGGTATGCAGAGATAAAGGACAGCCAGATCAGACCATGTAGACTCTTGACAGACTGATGCTAAAGGAACAGTCTAACAGATATTTGATACTACAATGACCTTGAAAATAGGGTCAGAAGCACCTGAACAGACAGACTGAGCGAAGAACCATATTATTGGCAAGTTGTTCAGACCTAACATTGTTGTTGTTGTTGTTGTTGTTGTTGATTTGATGCTTAACGTCCACGGTAAACAACTAAGGTCATGTCGGGACGGTCAGTTAACCTAACCACACTATTCCTGGGCAGGCTTAGACCTCCTAAGCGGTTAACCAGTACTAAGTGCACATACTTTCGCCAGTAACTGACAACTGCCCTTCTTGAATCAGCGGAAGGAGAAACGAAAGTATGTGGCCAGACCGGGATTCGAACCCAGGACCTCTGACTTACGAGTCAGGTGCCCTACCGATTGCGCTACCCGGCCCGGCCGCATGCCCTGACCAGACTGCATTTGTGTGTATTACAAGCTGGTCATTTACATTGCGTTTGACAGTTGTAAACGCCTTCAGTAAAATCCATTGGATTGGCGTCATGTGATTGTTGGTAAAATCGCTCCAATTTTTCTTATGGAATGTGCGAAATTTACAAATCTAGGGCTCTGATGCAGAAAAACGAATATTTTGATCAGTCTAAGCAGATGGCTGATACTAGTTATCATACAGTACGCACATGGCTTAAGGTCCTTTTTCACCGACACCGCTCATAATAATATTCCATAGTTCAACAGCAGCCTTGATTTGCATACCAGCAGGCTAAGACCTCCTAAGTGGTTAACCAGTACTAAGTGCACATACTTTCGCCAGTAACTGACAACTGCCCTTCTTGAATCAGCGGAAGGAGAAACGAAAGTATGTGGCCAGACCGGGATTCGAACCCAGGACCTCTGACTTACGAGTCAGGTGCCCTACCGATTGCGCTACCCGGGCCGGCAACATTAGTGTTAGTTGTTGGGATGGTTTATTTTAGATGGTATTGTTCGCAAAAACACTGCCATTTTTTTTTCAGCAAAATTTTTTGCAAACTTGATTTGTATAAGCATAATTAGAAGTCTTAACAAATTTTTAGCTCACCTGGCCCGAAGGGCCATAGTGAGCTATTGTCATACCAATGCGTGCGTCGTGCGTCGTCACGGGATGTGTCCGTCAACACCTAAAAACAAATATTCAAACATCTTCTTCTGTAAAACTACTGGTCCCATGGTACTCAAATTTCACTCCAGGGTCTCCGAATTGTAAAATTGGGTCAGGTTGAAAATCCAAGATGGCCGCCGTTACTAAAAATAGCAAAAACAACAAAATAAACTTCTTCTCCAGAACCACTGGGTATATTTGTCTGAATTTTGGCGTGGAACATCAATGAAACCTTGGTATTCAAAATTGTAAAAATGAAAAAAATCTGTAGCGGAGTTTTGTCACAGTGACCTACTTTCTGTTTACGAGTGTAATTTTGCTCAAATGCCAATGTCAAAAAACGACATATTCAAACAACTTCAAACAACTTCTTCTCTAAAACCACTGCACCCATGGGTTTCAAATTTCACATGCAGCATGACCAGACTGCAGGGTTTCAAAATTGTAAAATTGGGTCAGGTCAAGAATCCAAGATGGCCGCCGTTACTAAAAATAGCAAAAACAACAAAATCAACTTCTTCTCCAGAACCATTTGGTATATTTAGCCGAAACTTTGCGTGGAACATTAATGGGACCTTGGGATTAAAAATTATAAAAATGAAAAAAATCTATAGCAGAATTAGGTCACAGTGACCTACTTAGCGTTTACAAGACCGATTTTGCTCAGATGTCAGTATCTCAAGAAAACGCAATCGATTGTGGTCAGATTTGGTCAGCAATGGTCCTTAAAAGGAATTATTTCAATTTTGTGCCAGTTGACTATCCAAGATGGCCACCATGGGGGCCGTTACTAAAAATAGCACAAACATAAAAATGACAATTACTCAAGAACCCTTGAATGGAATTCGACCAATTTTGTGTCAGAATGTTCCTTGCATGAAGCCATTTCGATTAATTACAAATTGGCTTTCCAAGATGGCCGACATCTGCCGTTACTAAAAATAGCACAATCATAAAAATGACAATTACTCAAGAACCCTTGAATGGAATTCGACCAATTTTGTGTCAGACTGTTCCTTGCATGAAGCCGTTTCGATTAATTGCAATTTGGCTTCCAAGATGGCCGACATCTGCCGTTACTAAAAATAGCACCAACATAAAATGACAATTACTCAAGAACCCTTGAATGGAATTGGACCAATTTTGTGTCAGAATGTTCCTTACATGAAGCCATTTCGATTAATTGCAATTTGGCATTCCAAGATGGCCACCACCTGCCGTTACTAAAAATAGCACAAAACATGAAAATGACAATATCTCAGTAACCGCTGAATAGATTTTGACGAAATTTGTGTCAAAATGATTTTTGCATTGAGATGTTTCAAAAGTAACTAAATATAGACAAGTCATAATGGCCTTTGTTACTAAAAATAGAAAAATGTGAAAATAAGAAAATCTCAGTGGAATTGGACTAATTTTCTGTCAGAATGATCATTTCAATAAGCTTTTTCAATTTTCTGCATTTTGGCATTCCAAGATGGCCGCCATCTGCTGTTACTAAAAATAGCACAAAACATGAAAATGACAACATCTCATTAACCGCTGAAGTGATTGAGACGAAATTTGTGGCAAAATGATTCTTGCTTTGATGTGTTTCACAAATTAACAAATATTGACCCGTCAAGTTGGCCTCTGTTACTTAAAATAGCAAAATTTGAAAATTAGAAAATTACAATGGAACTGGACCAATTTTGTGTCAAAATGGTCCTTGCATGAAAGCTTTTCAATTTTTTGCATTTTGGCATTCTATGATGGCCGCCATCTGCCGTTACTAAAAATAGCACAAAACATGAAACTGACAATATCTCAGTAACCCCTGAATGGATTTTGATGAAATTTGTGGCAAAATGATTCTTGCCTTGAGATGTTTCAAAAGTAAATATATAAAGACCAGACAAGTTGGCCTCTGTTACTAAAAGTAGCAAAATGTGAAATTGAGAAAATCTCTGGAATTGGACCAATTTTGTATCAGAATGGGGACCATTCGGATACAAAAGCCAGGTGAGGGATATCAGGCCCATTTGGGCCTCTTGTTACAGACAACTTGCGTATAGCTAACAATGTTTTGAAGAACTGGGCTCAGACTGCTTCAAAATCAGCAGTCTCACTGCAGTCAGCACTGTTCACAGGGTATAAACCAGTCTGTCAATTTTCGCTTCCTGCAGAGAATGTCTGTCATATTTGGCTTCCGCCAAGACTGTCCGCGATCTCTTGCTTCCTGCAGGGACTACCGTCCTCAAAAAAATTGCTTCCTGCCGAGACTGTGTGCGTGACTGCTTCCTGCAGAGAGAGCCTCGGCAGGAAGCAGAATCACGCACACAGTCTCTGCAGGAAGCTATTTATCATGTACAGAATGCTCAACAGGAAGCAAGAGATCACAGACAGTCTCGGCGGAAGCCAAATATGACGGACAGTCTCTGCAGGAAGCGAAAATTGGCAGACTGGTTTATTCCCTATGCTGTTTTTCACTCTATCTACTGATACTGCCTCAACTGCATGAAGAGGACTTAAGCAATTTTTGAACAAATCACTGAATAGAACCATCAGCTTGTTAAAATATTTGGATAATTTTGATATTAACATTTAAAGCGGCAAAAATGAAATATTATAGTTGAATTTGCAAACAATATAGACCATATGAGGAAGCTCAGAATGAATCACCTCGTCTTGATCTACACTATTTGCCTTCTATTCTTTGAGTTGTCAATATGATACAGTTTGGACGAAACTTTTTTGAAAATTTGCAGACGTAAAGCTTGTCCTCTGCTTTTTTGGCACTTAAAGAGTTAAATTGGTTAAGATGTCTCAATTATTCAGGGTATTTATGGTATTCTTTCATCATGTGACACCTTGTCATAAAACCTGGCTTTACAACAGTTCTTTATTCATTTTATTGATTTATAGACAAAATAAATATTGACAACCAACTTAACCTTTCTAAAATGTAAACAAATTTTTATCTTGTCTCTTGTGAATGTATATTTTTTGGTTCATCTGGACCTATGTTTTGCTTTACCATTAAGATGAATAAGTATAAAATCAGAGGAGTAATTCTGCTGTTTTCAATTCTCTATGGGGTCAACTCTTAAACTTAAATAAAGGAAAGAATTTGCACATAAAGAATTTGCTCCTTTAGGGGCAGCTTCTCTCATTTAAGAGTAGACTCCTTTTTGGAAGTTTTTGTCATCCAGCAAAACAAAAAAGGAAGTCACAAAAGTTTTTTCCCTTTATAAAAATGGTGGAGAAAAGCATGGAAGTGTACCCATACACCTTAATCTTCTTAGCCCTTAAAGGGCGAAAAAGCAAACGACAGATTTTACATCTGCAGAATTTCAAAAAATGTTTTGTCCAAGCTACATGTATATCGTATTGAGAATGTAAAGACTGGAGGCAAACAGTATAGATCCAGGTGAGGCAGCTCATTATGAGCCGCCTCATGTGAATAATATTATACACTATAACCTAGTATATGCAAATTCTCTATTTTCTTTAAAAGGCAATTTGAGGGTCAACCATTGCTCTACTAATTTCTGTAACAGAGTTGTCTATCTTTGAATTTGGACCTGTCCTTGCCATTTCAGATGTTATCAAAACCGTTGGTGGTATGGCAAACAGTGCAAACACTGATCAGACTGCACTGTCTTCCCAGAGGAACAGTCAGATATGAATCTTTACTGTTTGTTTAGAGTCGAGACATGTCTATCCCAGTACTTATACATATGTTTTTCATAGTGCATGCATGAATGCAGTTAGACATCATTTTTACCCCCCAACTTTCCCTACTCTCCCACACCTGCACCCACTCCCCTACCCCAAACCTTTGTTTATGTTTGATTTCAAATCCCCCCCAAACCTTTGTTTATGTTTGATTTCAAATCCATGTCTGCCACATACTTTAAAGGCACTAAAGGTATATTCTAGAAAATTGGTGCAAAGTATACAGAATAAGAACTGAAACACCATTTTGGTGTCTAACAAATTTAGGTCCCTTCCTGTACTATTTGGAATATCTTGATGAAACTTCTTACAGTGATCAAAATAACAGAAATTTCTGCTACAATCCCCCAAAACCATCTTCCCATGCCTAAAAACTCACTAAATGCATAGAATTATTAAAGAATCTTTATAAGATCACAGTTGAAAGGGTTTTTAGCTCGCCTGAACGAAAGTTCAGGAAGAGCTATTGTTGTCACCACGGCGTCAGCGTCGGTGTTCGAACTGGATGTTTTGGTTAAAGTTTTTAGCTCACCAGAGCCGAAGGCTCCGGGGGAGCTTATAGGATAGGCAGTGGTCCGTCGTCGTATGTCGTCTGTCGTCGTCCGTCAACACTTTTAAACGACATCTCCTCTGAAGCCACTAGGCCGATTGGGCTCAAATTTCATCTGTGGCATCCTTGGGATGGGGGATTGAAAGTTTGTGTTTTTTATGAAAATTGCCCTTTTAGTTTGGTTGCTATGGCAACTTAGAGTTCCCATTGACTTATAATGGGGAAAATTGAAAAATGGCATTTTCTGCCAAGCCATTGCAGATATGTTGATAAAACTTTTATGGAAATGTTCCTTGAGATGTCTACTATCAGCTATATGTTTTTTTGGCCCACTGCTCCTTTTATTGGTTGCCATGGAAACTGAAATGCCAAAAAAATGGAAAAAATACGTAAAAAATTATCTCCTCTGAAGCCACTGGGCTGATAAGGCTAAGGTTACATCTATCGCATCCTTGGGATGGGGGATTGAAAGTTTGTGTTTTTTATGATCATGGGCCCTTTAGTTTGGTTGCTATGGCAACTTAGAGTTCTCATTGACTTATAGTGGGGAAAATTGAAAAATGGCATTTTCTGCCAAGCCATTGCAGACATGTTGATAAAACCTTTATAGAAATGTTCCTTGAGATGTCTTCTATTAGTGGTATGTTTGTTTTTTGCCCAATGCCCCTTTTATTGGTTGCCATGGAAACCAAAAAGAAAAAAAAATGGAAAAAATACTTAAAAATTATTTCCACTGTAACCACTTGGGGAATAAGGCCCAGATTTCATCTGTAGTATCCTTAGGCTGGGGGTTGAAAGTTTGTGTATTTTATGAAAATCTGTCATTTAGTTTGGTTGCTATGGCAACTTAGAGTTCCTATAGACTTATAATGGGGAAAATTGAAAAATGGCATTTACTGCCTAGCCATTGCAGATATGTTGACAAAACTTTTATAGAAATGTTCCTTAAGAAGTCTTATATCAGCTTTATTGTTTTTGGACCCACTGTTCCTTTTACTGGTTGTCATGGAAACGAAAATGCAATAATGATGGAAAAAAAAAATACTTACAAAATTATCTCCTCAGAAGCCACTGGGCCAATAAGGCCCGAATTCATCTGTAGTATCCTTAGGCTGGGGGGTTGAAAGTTTGTGTTTTTTATGAAAATCGGCTCTTTCGTTTGGTTGCTATGGAAACTTAGAGTTGCATTGACTTATACTGGGGAAAATTGAAAAATGGCATTTACTGCAATCAAAATATGGAAAATAGTTATATATTTTGTTGTCAACTCAACAGACTGTCAGGCTGAGACTTTGTAGTTGTATATTTTGTATTAGCCTGTACAAATGTGACAGCAATTTTGATAGCAGTTTTGAGCTAGAGATCTGGTGAGCTTTGTGGCCTGTGGGCCTCTTGTTTAAAGTCCTATATCTCCTTCACCCATGGATGGATTCTTTTGATACTTGCACTGTAGTTACATATTGGTCCAAAGTTAAACAGGGTACCACCCCCACCCCACTCAGTGACCTTGATGTCAAGGTCATGGACTTAGAAAATTGGGAGTTTTTTTGGTCTGGATGTTTTGGTTAAAGTTTTATAAAGCTCAATATCTCCATAACCCATGGATGGATTCCTTTGATACTTGCACTGAAGTTAGATATTGGTCTAAAGTTTTTGAAGGTACTACCCCCACCCCCCTCAGTGACCTTGATGTCAAGGTCATGGACTTAGAAAATTGTCTTTTTATTGATTGTATGTTTTGGTTAAAGTTTTTTAAAGACACATATCTCCTGAACCCATAGTTGAATTCTTTTTATATTTGCACTGTAGTTAGAGAGTACTGCCCCATCCCCGCTCAGTGACCTGGATGTCAAGGTCAGGGACTTAGGAAAATTTGGTCTTTATTAAAGTTTTGTAATTGCATACTGATTCATGATGCTTCGCAGAGATTTAGTTTATACTTGAACTGATGTTAGACACTTTTTTGAGTTTTTACAAAACACCTTATACTTACCCCACTGGATGACCTTGAAGTCAAGGTCATCAACTTAGAATTTTGTCTTAAAGATTTTGGTTAAAGTTTTATATTTATGAAGACATAATTTCACAGTGCCACGATGATGAACTCAGTTGATACTAATACTTGGACTGATGTTAGATAATGGTTCATGGTACGTCCTAGCCTCCCCCCCCTCCCCTTCCCCCCACCCACCCCCACCTACCCTCCCCTCAGTTGTTTTTTTTTACCTCAAGCTCATGGACTTTGAAATTTTATTTCATTTTTTTTTTTTTTAATTTCATTTGAAGTCTTATTTCTGAGATAGCTTTTGTTTATAAATGTGTTTTTATTTTGGACATGCTTGCCTGAAGTTTTATGCATAGCAGTCCACACCACCATAGCGGCTATGTGATGGGCAAGCACCAATTCAGGCGAGCTATGCTGTCAGGCGACAGCTCTTGTTTTGGAAAGTTACCATCAGTGATTGACTGTACAGAAGCCACCTGTCATTGCCAAAACTTGGATTATACACTGCTGGAAATAGGGGTGGACTGGGGTAGGGAGGGATGTTTCTAGTGAGTCATTATCATAAGTATACCATAATGGGTACTCTATAGTTTCATGGTTGTGTGGTATAGTTTCTCGTTTGCATGAAATTCATGTAACAGCTCTACTCCCACCTCTGTATGGAAAAGAAATGAATTCAGTGTTGTGTAATGTTACAGAAGCTTTTATAATTATTAATTACATCATATCAAAGCACAAATAATTCACTTTCACACAATACAGTATGATACAGCTGGACCATACCAGTGTGAAACTGAGGCACATATGGCGCATAATATCTTGGGTATGGTGAGCTTGCAAAAGCAGATAGATTCATACATCAGAGATACCAGTGCTCCAGATAAGAAGGGACAACAGGGATAATTTAAGGATAATTTTCTTATTTCTCAAAGAAAACATATGTTATGACCCTCATTAGAACCGTCTCGTTGAGACGGTTCTAATGAGGGGTCACAACATATGATTGTATGAAGAAATTTGGAAAATTATCCTTCAATTAGCCCTGTTACCCCTTCTTTTCTGGAACACTGAATACAATTACAATAGCACACAAATAATTTATTGTGAAGTAGAAAATTATTTTATTATTCAGCCCCAAAGGTTTGTCTCATCAAGAGTCTTGAACTTGTTTTCATGTCACAATTTCTTACGGAAAAGTAGTGCAGCTGTGAAATATAAATGATACAATTTTGAATTTTCTTGTGCATTTCTTTTGAAAACGTAGTGTATGTTTCTCATCTCATGATAAATCAAAATTCGCATGCTGTGCTGCAACTGTAGCTGTCTGACATAAACAGGTAAATTTGTATATTTTCATTTTTCCTTTTGATTTTAGTATTCTAGTTTCCTCAAGATTTATTTTGGCTTTGTAGAACTCCAAATAAAGTTAGAATTTTAGTACCATGATATTCTGCTGTAAAATGCCCCCACTCATCCCCCACCCTCCATACCTCCTCCAGAACAGTAAATAAAGCTTACAAAGTAGATCTAGCTTTTAGCTTGCCTGAACAAAAGTTCAGGAAGAGCTGTATATTGTTGTCACCCTGTGTCCCTGTCTACTTTGAATTTATTAGATTAAAGTTTTTTTATGTAATGGGCAAAGCACTGTCATGCAAGCTATACTGTATACAGACAGGTCTTGTTTTGGATTGTTACAGGATAAATATGGCTTGTTGCAGACAGTGCTGAAAGTGCTGGATCATTGAAAGCTAATTGTGAGGAGAAATCAGTTTGTTTACTGTTTCTCGTTTCCCCATAAAAACTTGTTTGGACTTTATCCCTTATTATATCCTAAGGTATCTATAAACTTGCACTTTTTTGTTTAAAAAAAAGTACAGAAAATTTCAAACTTTCATCCCAAAATTATGTGCTTATCTAAAGCTCCGATGACCATAAGGTAGATATTGAAATTAGTATTTGTAGGTAGGATTAACTTAGCTGATAAGTTATTGGTTAGGAGAAACGTCACAGTACTGTCAAAGATTTATTTATGACTGATTATAGACACATTTTACACATTTATGAAGAAAAATGAATTAAAATGGATGATATTTTTAAGGTATGTGGTTTGTTTTGTACTTTTATAAGAGGACCAAAAAAAAAAAAAAAAAGAAAGAAAAAAAAAGCCTAGTTAACACAGTGTTCATATAAAAATATAATATTTTCTTACCATATCTTACCTTGTTAATCTTAATAAAGAGCCCCTCAGGCCTGCTCTAATAAATGCCTCCTGCTTCTTTTTCTGAAATAATGGTGTACTGACTTAATTATGTCCTTGTTGTAGCCCTGCTTTGAAAAAGTGGGGCTAGGGGGGTATATTGGATCTGGTCTATCTGTAATTCCTTAAAGGTATACTCCCTCGTATTTCATTACGAAATAATCACAAAATTATGAAATTATGAAACTGGTTAGTTGTATGCAACATAATTAAGATTTGCTAGAAAAATCTTCAGCGAAAACCTCTTTGTTATGGAGGCAGAGACGATATATCAATGCATACCCTTCTTGAATATTCACGAATATTTTGTCGTCATAAATTGATTGACTCCCACAGGCGTTTCTGCAAGCATGTTATGAATTTTATGATTAGCGGAGTAAAAAACTTTACAATAGCATTAACCTCTAATCTGTGCATGTGAGTTCTTTTCAGCCAATAACTGTCGGAAGTCGATTAAAGAAAGGGCTTAAAATTATTCATGATATAACTTTAACCTGATTAACTCTGATTGATTGGCGTATCCAGTCTTCGTTTTTGGCGGGAATGGCGGTCCGCTATTGGCGCTTTTTTGTATATTTTCTTAAATTCTATTTTCAGTGACAATCACAAATCATAAATTTGGCAGATAAATTTAATTTTAATAGCAATCATTATCATGCCTAGGATATAATGTTTTGTGAGAAATTTAAAACTTAATAGAAATATTGAGGGCGTAAATCTTTAAAGCAGTAATTTGTTTAGATTTTTTGTGTCACAATTTTCTCAGGAACTATTGAAACCAAAATCTTGACACTTGGTATGCATTTGGACAATAAGTTGTTGTATTGTGAGATTAAGAATCCGGTCCATTTTTCTGTCTTTTCAGGGTAAATTTGTGTGTTTTCTTAGGAACTTTACGAGCTACAATCTTCAAACATGGCATAACTTTTAAACAAATTCCAGATAGCTCAAAGCATTGGAGCAAGGGATTTTTAACCTGGTCACCTGATCAGACATTGTGAATAGATTAATTGATTATCTTAGAAACATATTGTATTGATTTTTATTGGAGTTATGGCCCTTTGAAAATTACAGCATTTAACTTGTCAGCAAAATTTCTCAAAAATTATTGGAGCTAGGGACTTGAAACCTGGTCAGCTGATTGGAAATGATTGATAAATTAACTGAGTGACTATTGGATAAATTTCTTCCATTTTTATGCCCCCCAACTTCGAAGAAGTTGAGGGAGCATATTGGTTTGGGTCTGACCCTCCATCCGTCCATATGTAACATTTTAGGGGTGGTCTGTTTTTCAAGAACTGTAACTCCTGGGCCCTTGATATTTTATGTATGGTAGACCATTGATGATTAGAAGACCCATATTTTTTTTCCTTTTCCGTCGGCCTTGTACTTACAGAGTTATGCCCCTTTTTCGAAAAATTAAATGAAAGTTTGTTCCCAAAATCCTGGGAAAACCATTAGAGCTAGGATGCTTATATTTTGCATACAACTAAGGGCTAACGTGTAGATCACCTGAATTATGTCCCCCCCACCAAAGGTGAGGGGGGACATATTGTTTTCAGTGCGGGTCCCGGTGCATCGGCGTCGGCGTGACAGATTCTTGTATGCGCGATATTTCTTGAACCTATGAATGGAATTTCATTGAACTTGCATGGATACATCATTGGGACAAGCTTAAGAGCTGATTATATTTTGGTGACCTTGACCTCATTTTCAAGGTCACTGAAGAACTTAGATGACGATTTCTTGTATGCATGATATCTCTTGAAGCAGGAAATGGAATTTCACCAAACTTGCATGGATACATCATTTGGACAAGTTTAAGAGCTGATTAGATTTTGGTGACCTTGACCTCATTTTCAAGGTCACTGGAGGACTTAGATGACAGTTTCTTGTACCCAATATATCTCATGAACCAATCGATGGAATATCACTATACTTGCATTGATAGATCATTTGGACAAGTTTAAGAGCTGATTAGATTTTGGTGACCTTGACCTAATTTTCAAGGTCACTGGAGGGCTTAGATTATAATTTCTTGTACCCACAATATCTCTTGAACCAATGGATGGAATTTCACCAAACTGGCACGGGTACATCATTGGGATTAGCTTAAGAGCTGATTAGGTTTTGGTGACCTTGACCTCATTTTCAAGGTCACTGGAGGACTTAGATGGCAATTTCTTGCACCCATAATATCTCATGAACCAATGGATGGAATTTCACCAAACTAGCATGGATACATCACTGGGACTAGCTTAAGAGCTGATCAAATTTTGGTGACCTTGATCTCATTTTCAAGGTCACTGGAGGACTTATATATGTGAAAATTTTCACTGAAATTGATATATCTCATTTGCCTTTGGCTTGATTTCCACTTAACTTTCATAGATGTACCTTTGGGACAATCTCAAGAGTTTACTGTGTTTTGATTACCTTGACCCCATTTTCAAGGTCAAAAGCTAACTTAAAAATGCTTTTTTTTCTCTTAAAATTATATATCTTGGTCCAATTGACGAATATTCATCAGACTTGCATGAATATATTGTTGTGACAGGTTTAAGACATGTTTAGTATTAGGTGACCTTGACCCTTTTTTAAAGGACATAGTCATCTATGTAGGATATCTTTAGAACCAGTGGATGGATTTTCTCCAAACTTGTCTAGATATTTCACTTGTACAGGCTTTTATTCATTAGAGAGGATGGAAAATGGGCTGGTGGGTGGACATCAGTTTTTCTCTGAAAAACATTTCTAGTTACTTTTGGGCTGATTTTGTATACATCTGACTGAATTATGCCCCTTGGTAACTTTGGCATTTTTTGAACTATTTGACCAGTAGAGACCTGAATTTTCGTTTGCTGATAGTATCTGTGTTTTTGTGTGTTTTTTGAGTACAGACCATGCCCTTCAGTGACCTGTCCTTTTAGGGTCAGGCATATGGTTGTGGGGTATAGTGTTTTACAAACACTTTTCTAGTTGGTTTTTTTTTTCTTCAAATTTTGCAGCCATAACAGTTGTCGTCTGCTTTTCTGGTACTTTAAGAGTTGAAATGGGAACATTTTTTGTAACATTGTGGCCTTGTTATGTTTAAATGGAAGAATTTTTCGAGTGCTTGCTCTATTTTTCGTTTATTTGCTTGACTTACTAATAATCAATCCTCAATCCTTTTTCTATCAGGAGTATTTTATTCATTTCAACATTGTATAGATATGTAAACTGAATCAGATCTATGCTAAACTTTTGAACAAATAAAGTAATATCCTCATTCTTAAATACCATATTCTTCCTTGTAATTGTACAAACAATGTGTTCTTCTTCTAACTTCTTAGCAGAGCTCCCAATATATCAATAACACGGAATTAAATGACTTGAGAATAATTATTTGATTGAGAAAATCCGAAGTTTCATTTGAAAGAATTTCAGTTTGTAATGTCATTGAAAAAGTGTCAGAGCATGGCATACACCATGAGCATGGCATGTACCATGTGCCATGCTCTGATACCAATGACATCATATATCTGTTACCATAGCAACTAAGAGTTAATATTGATGTCAGAGTGATGCCATGGAGACATCATTCTACAAAGGTACTAAGCACAACAGTTGGTAATTCCATAGTTGCTTTGGTAACAGATCTATGGCTTCATCTCACTTAAAATTCGAGAGGAGTGTATGCCATGCTTCTCTCAAATTGTAAGTGAAATGCTACCTGAAATTCATGCAGTAGTAGTATTTCAATTCTCATATGGACGTTGCCCCCGCACCTCAGCGGAACGAATCCATAGCCGCAGTATTGGGGTGCCGAGCGTCCGTCCGTGTGAAATTCATGCAATAGAAAAATTTGATTTTCTCTAACCTAGAAATAAAATAATTTAATTCTCTGTTCCATGGGGTTAATTGAACAACTTTTGAAGAAACGTATACTACTGGTATTTACCAGTTTTCAAAGCAACTAAAACTAATTGATAATTATCCTATTGCAGTTTGCAGAACTTCTGTCAGAAAAAAGCAAAATGTTTAGGATAATAAATTATTTGTCTGATCAGGGTCTGCACTGTTGCAAACAGGTTTCTTAAAGTGCCCAAAATTAAAATAGTTGAACTTTTGAGCAGGGTAGATCAAGATGAGGAGGCTCTTAATGAGCTGTTTGAATTCTCAGTATGATACATGTACAGCTTAGACAAAACATTTTTTGAAATTTTGAAGATGTAAATTTTGTTGTCTGCTTTTTAGGTGCTTTAAGTATTAATAAAACAACCCAATGCAAATCTGTAGGGAAAAGTCCCAAGCAAAAATGGTTGAAGTGTGTAAAGCATTTAGCATTCCTGTTATCTTGATTCCAGCATCCTGAACCTGAAGGTTTGAATTACCGTAATCGACCCTTTTAGCACCCTGTGCGCTTAACATTTTCAAAATGGTGGTAAATACTAGTTGTAAGTTTTCTTTCTTATAATTGCACATGTCAACGATTTGTTATATATGCAAGGAAACAAATATAAATGTTAAGCATATGAGAAAAGCTGTTTATGGTCATAGAAGGATAGCAGAGCTTCACAAATGAACAATGAAAGATTCTGTAGCATTTTTCAACTCATGTAAACTAGCAAACAAAGGGATAAACTGATGGAAAAAAAATGTGTGCTTATAGTCAAATGCCAAAAAATTATCGTGATGTGTGTTTATAGGGGCATGTGCGATAATTAGGTCGAATACGATAGGAGCAAATTTACACCAGACGGGCGGCAATCAAAAACGCTCGTAACAGTCGATTAATGCGGATCAAAAAGCGTTAGAAACAGCGTTTTCGATTGCAAATTGGCAACTATTTGCAATAAAAGATGTTGTTTCTAACAGTTTTTGATCTACGTGCTTGGACTGCATGATCGGTTTTGATTGCCGCCTCTCCGGTGTGATATTGAGCCACTAACTTTCCATTCTATATATTGCACTGAAATCTAGTCCTATGGAAGGATGCAGTATGCAAGACAAAGCAGAGGAGCTTGCAGAGGCGTCCTTTACCTTGATGATGAAGGACTTCGATTTCTGGTCCATGTCCATTTTTTTTTTAACGTCACCAGGCACCAAAAGCACATGGAGGCAATGCCAGTGTAACTGGTTTAATTTTTTAGCACACAAAAAGCCATGGATGAAGCCGAAGTCAAATTCTGACTCAGGCTTTGATTACTGTCTCTGAATGATGGAAATATATTATATTCTAATGCACTTACAAATATAACGTAACACCTGATTGGATAACTTAAGAATTACTGTCATTATGAAACTTTGCTTCAAATAGTCTGATGCCTAATTTTGTGTTGCTGAAAGCTCTAGCTTTGCATTCAGAATACATGTAATTCACTTGGTGAATTAAGGTGAGCCACAGTCATCAACTTATATCTAATGATCTCTGCATTAATTCTAAAAAGTGCACTGTTTAGAATTAATGCTGAGATCATTAGATCATAAGTGTGCTGTTTAGAATTAAAGTTATATAATCTGCAACTTTTAATCATTTTGACAACTTTTACACAATTATTTTTACCTATTATTGTAAAAGCTGAGTAAAAGTAAGTTTTTATCATATATCTATTCATTTCCCATGAAAATGCATGAAAATTATGATAATTTTTGGGTAAACAGGAGCCTTTAGCCTTCAAATCATTTAGTTCGGACCGAATGAAATTCTAGAGAGCTAATAGTTTACCTAAATTACTGTTGTTTTTGTAGCAGTAACCGGCCTATGTTTGTTATTTATATGAGTGTTGCCTGGCCATCTGGGCTCAATTATTGTATTTTTGAAATTTATAAACAATTATTCCCAAAATAAATTGTTAAAAGTTGCAGCCCATATCACTTTAATGCAAAGATCATTAGATTATAAGTTGATGACCGTGGTTCACCTTAATTTACCTGGTCACTGTACCCTAATTACCTTACTAATTGGGGCAACACACAACTGTTTTCTAAAATTTCAGTGAGCTGATTTTACCATATCCTTTGATATGTCCAAATATTGCTGGCAGAAGGCATAATTTAAAACACTCTGACCCTAAACAGCTTAAAGGTAGGTACCTGTACTTTGGAATGCATCATAATTTTGATGAACTTTCATCCAAGTTGTTGGAAAGCACTTATAAAAGGGAATTAATAAGTTTCACTAAAAACTGTAAATCAAAAAAATATTAGAAAACTTGTTTTGCAAGGGATTTCCTAACTCTGCTTCGCACACCAGTTAGCGCTATTTTTAGTTCGCGCCAAAAATAGATAACGCAGCTGATGTCATGCTGCACTGCATTTTGAGATAGTTTTAACCCATCCGCCCTGCCAGGACCTCTAGGAGAGCTCACGTCAAGGGAAAATTGACCTTTAGAGAATGGCATCAGAAATTGCGCACTTATAGACATAATAAACATAGTTATTTTTAGAACTGGAATTCCAACAAAAGAAAATAAACCAAAAGGGGAAACGACTATTTTCTTCAACATCTGACGAGTTTCTCAGTAGCAACAAATTCAGAAAAATAAGAGAATTCAATACTGCTCAGAAAAAGTCGAAATTATTTTGTGGACATAATTGACATCGCTAGCCCAGGAACCTACCTTTAAAAAGAATAGCCTGGTCAAGTACAATACAGTTTTCTTGGGATGTTTAAGGTTTTTATGGTAAAAATTATAGACATTCTTAGATAGTATTAAGTTTGATATGAGGCCAACTGAAGATGACAGGATGATCAATTTTATTGACCTTGTTTGTATCAGTATAGCAAAGAGAGGTGCTTTGCATAATCAATTTCCGTACTTATCCAACATATTTGGACATTAATTCTTGGACCGTTTAAAGAGCAGTCTGATCAGGGTCTGCAATGTTTTCCAATATTTTTGTAAAACTTCCCTATATTAGACAAATGGACTAGTCCATATTTGAAGATGAAAGTGGTAATTTAAGAAATGGTTACAGTCTCCAGATAAGAAGGGGTACCAGGAATAATTTAGATATTTTTCCATATTTCTGCATTAAAACATACATTGTGACCCGTCATTAGAGCCGTCTTGGCAAGACGGTTCTAATGAGGGACCACAATGTATGTTTTGGTTGAGAAAGAAGAAAAATTATCTTTGAAATATCTTCAAAATGCCACCTTATCTGGAGCTCAGCAATTTAGATTCTATCCAACTATATAAGGTAAATATGGTTCATTGATTCCACATTCCAATGTGTACAGATGCTAAAAACAGCATAGGAGGAAAAATATGATTGAAAATTGATTTTTTTTTTTTGTCATGTTTTGCCATCAACAATACATTCATGAGATTTTATTGAGATAATTTAAATGAGACCTTATATTTTGTGGAGAAAAGAAAACAGAAAAAAAGAAAATTCTAATCCAAAATTTTAGCATGGACTTGTATCATATTTCTTCTATACTTTAATAATGAAAACTCATTGTTAAAAACATAGATGCCCCATCCCATACATTACCCTGATTGAAAAGAATTTCCAAATTGGTACACCAAAGGCTAGTAGCTGAAGGCTCATATTGTGTCAAAATGTTGGTCCATTTAATTGTAGGACAAACTCTTACTTTAAGTTATGCCTTAAATATATATTAATTTCATTCTGTACATTTTTTTTGCACTTTATTATCATAATTGTAATACTTCAAAATTCTAAGAACTGGGATATAGGTCTGAGCAAACAGTGCAGACCCAGATCAGACTGCTTCTAAAAGGAGCTGTCTGATCAGGGTCTACACTGTTTGCCATTCCATCTACATCAGTTGGACACAACTGTATTGTAAAACCAAACTTTTCTGTTTGAAGGACAGTTACAATAATTATTTTAGATGTCCCAATTTTTAGAATTTTTACCGTAATTTGGGCAGCCATTTACAAGATCATTGAATTGTTGCTTGTCTTTTTTCAGGTACACAGATCTCTAGGAGATCTGACATCAGAAAATGATCTCCAGCTGTCACATCCAAGATTGACGTCACAGTTTTATCAAGACCTGTACAGAAAGTACCCCAGAGCATTCCACAGAAGACGAGAAGCAAGAGATGCTGGCAGAAAATTATTTAATCCCAGACCTCATGTTAGATTTGAAGATGAAATTCCTGATGATATGTCTCTAAAGTCTTCCAGGTCAGAACGACCCATAACAAATTGGGATAGAGAGGTCAGTCAGTACAAAAATCTGAGGTCAAGGTCAAGAGATTGTTTTACAAGTGCAGAACCTTCTGAAACTGGGTCAGTTTTGTCTGTAACAGAAAGGTTGCATTTAAATTCACAAACGTTAAACAAATTGTTAAATGAAAACTCTCCTCTACGCAAAAGGTTTTCTGAAGACCATAATGGTCAGTCTCAGTATGATAGTGGAACAGAAAATGAACATTCAGGAAAAGACACTTTGGTTTCTAATAGGACAAGGCTTAGATTTAGGCACAGAAAAGTTTTACAAAGAAAAGTGGACAACAAACAAAATGGTGCTAATAATGATCATTTAAGTAAACTCAGAAAACCTACTTCTGTTTCTGGTGAATATTTAAGAAGGGCAAGAACTGTGAGTCCTACAAATATAAAACACAGACATGTTGATGTAGACAGTTTAATTGCAAATGCTGATTCGGAAATAGATGCTCTTCTAAAGAAGATAAGCATGAAAATGTATAGTCCAGATTCCCCACCAGATAGTGCCATAGATGTAGATACTCCATCCATAAGGTCCTTAATTAGCACTGGGAGAGGAAGTAACTCCGACTTGCCTTTCTCAGTTTCACAGGAACCTGTTGTTTCACAGAGATGTGATGGTTTTGCAGAATGTGTTGAAAATAATACAGATGACACTGAAATTTCTAGAGCTGCTGTTGACAATGTATCTAGTGAAGTGAAACAAGGATCGGAGAAAGATGTTCTTGATCCTCTACAAGACCCTGATAATATTCTATTATTAAAAGAATATGGCATGGATCTTGATATTCGAAGTGATAAGGAAAGAAATGTTTCAGACAATCAGATAATATCTCGTCGTGATCTTTGTGTTGAAATGGAGACAAGATCTGATAATGATACTCAAATTGTTGATATTGATAATAGAACTACTGAAGATATTGAAGATTCGGGTAAAGGTCAAGGGTCGTTGCAATTATATGAAGAGAAATCCAAATTTTCTAATCAAACTGAAGAATTGCTGTCGCATGACAGTGAATTGACTAATGTTGCAAATGAATACTCTAAAACAGTTGTTGATGAAAGAATAAAGGAGAGTGAAGTGATACAAAGTGATAATGAATTAAATGTTGATATGGACTCAACTGTTGATTCTGATATGAAAGAAAGTATTGTTCAAGTATGTGCAGCTCAGTTAGAATCTGAAGTCCAAGATCTGAACCAGGATAAGAATTACCAAGCTGATGATGAGGCTGAAGTGAATGATGATGATTTGGTGACCAAGATACAAACAGCAGTGACTAGGAGCAAGATGCCATTATACAGAGGTAAGGAACTGCCTGATTTTATACATTGTGGTATGCAAGTTACCAAAGAGTAGAAAAACTATGGTTGAAGCAATTCTCATTAAGCATCTTTACTCTGGGTTTAATTGGTTTGAAATTCTTTCAACTTTGAGAGTGTTCTTTGGTAGCCACCATATAGCTTAAAATGGCAGAATTGAAAATAGTTGAATTTGCAAACAGCATAGATCAAGATGAGGTGGCTTGTCTACTTTGAGATCTGGATATGATACAGCTTTAACAAAACATTTTTGATGCAAATTTTCTTGTTTGCTTTTTTGGCACTTAAAGGGTTAAACAGGTTTTGACATATCTTTGTTCAAAATTACTTGAGAAATGGAAGGATTTTAGTGTGGCATAATCACTAAATAAATATTTGTTTGGGGGAGTGAAATATATATTTTGAAGAATATCTCTGAAGAAATAATTTGTGTGCCAAAATAAAAGCAAATACACAATATATTGAAAGATGAATTAGGTTAATGTTGTGAACCTCAAGTACCCTTTACAAATGATTTAACTTATATTACAAATAACATTTAAGTTACCATATACTATCTAAATAGAGTTTTCTAGTTCAGCTCTGTTCTGTGACAATGTTGATACAGGCAAGACACCACAGAGTTCTTGTTTCTGTACACTCACACTCTCCTCCCAAATTAGCACTCGTAAGATTACTTGATTTGTCAACTTTGATGGATAGCACAGAGGTTCTTTTTTTTCTGCACAATATATACCATCTTTGTTTGGCTCTAAAACATGGGTTTTCTTCTTGAGAATGACCCCAAAAATCTAAATTAATGGATATGAACAGCCCCTTACTACAAAAAAAAAAATTCAAAAAATTAGATGGTTTCAAACTTTATCCATTTTTAGAATGTATGAATTTAAACGGGAAAAAATTATTCATACATTCTCATTTTCGATTAATTTAAGTGATATTTTATATGCTACAAATTTATTCTTTATTCCATAGATCGTAAAGATTAGGTATATCAATACATTTGAATCTGCATATTGAATTTCATTTTACTTTTAAATCATAGGTATGTGGCCTTGTGACCTGTCTTATTCAAAAGTACCAGATCTTATTTTCCTCAAAATATTTGAACAGTTTGCTTTAACAAACAGTGTAGATCCAGACCTGACTGCTCCTGTAGCAGTTAGGTCAGGATCTGCACTGTTAGCCAAAAGTTTTATATATCGTATTAATTCTAATAAACACCCCTGCTTTAATTAACACCTCTGGCCACTTGTTCCGAAAATAATGTTATATTAATTTGCATGAATTCTTACTAGGATGAGGGTCTACTCTTAAAAGAAAGAATTTGCTCCTCGAGGAGCAAATTCTTGCCTTTAAGAATTGACACCTACTGAGATGGGGGGGCTGAAAAAAAAAACAGAGCTGCAATACTGTTTGTTAGAAATATTTTGGCAGTGGCATATTAACTACACTTTATGCTCTAAATAGAGCCCCCTGCCCCCTTTCATAAAATACAATGCCCCAGGGTGTTTAATATGATTACTACTGTATCATCTTCTTGTAGAATATACAGACTTTTTCAAATTTAAAGATACGACTTGTTCAAATTTGAAAATTTTAAGACAGAAAAGGTGGAGTGGGGTTTTCAAAATTGAGGGAAAATGCAAGAAATTGATGAAAATTAAGCTCTTTTTTTCTCTCTTTCTTTTGTATTCCTTCAAAAAAAAATGTTGTGGTATGATATTTGAATTACCACAGATCCGGTCAGTTCTAATCACATCCCTTATCATATACTTTTTTTTAAAAAAAGAAAAGAATTGTCATGTCTTGGGTCAAAAAAAAAAAGGAAAATAAAAACAATGATGGACATTTGTTTTCATATTGAATGTAAACAACATAAGATTAAGGTGAATGGGTATTGTTTCAGGGAAAGCAACTCCTGTCATTTTCATTTTTACCTCCCTTCTCAATGGAATCAACTTTTAAAGGAATGAATTCGCTCCTTAGCAGCAAAGTCTTCCCTTTAAGAGAAGATCCCATTTTGGAAGGGCTTCAACATCCAGGGAAGCAAACAGAAAGTCACATAAGTTGTTTCCCTTTCTGAAAATGGTGGAAAAACATGGAGGTGTATCCAATCATCTTAATAATAAAATTGAACTTATTGGACTTTCTTAAACAACTATAATATTTATAGAATGTTATCAAAAATATCAAAATGTGTGGGTTTGATGTGGGTTAATAGTATGTAATGGCAGATAAGGTATGGTAAGAGGTAAAATTGGTTCAGTGGCCTAATGGTCAAATTTTACATTTAAAAGATATATTGGAAAAGGAAAAAAATGAAGAAGAAAGAAGAAAAAAAACCAGGTCATATATGTAATGATAGACGGGATGAAAAGTTATCTGAACCTTTTTTGTGCTTAAACTTTACAAGAAGAGAGGGCCCACCTTCATGTCTGTACCTAAAGAAAGGAAAAAAAATGCCTGCTTGTTTTACACTTATGAAGAAAAACATGATCAGACATGATTGTACATGTATATCGTAAAGCAAGAGACAGGATAATGCCTTACCCATCTAAGGCAGAATATCTTATGTACCATCTGAAACATTGTGAAGAGGAAAATTACAAACAGTGCAGACCCAGTTCAGATGCTGCAGAATGCAGTTTCTGATCAGGGTCTGCACTGTTTCTGTGCAAAATGCAATAAAAATGACAACATTCACGATAAGGATGGGCAGGTCTACTGGTCAAAAATGGTTAGTAAGAGCATCTGTGTGCACCCAAGCTTCAGTGTAAGGCACAATACCAGGCCATTCAAGCATGAGCAAGAGGCTCTGGTGGGAAACTATATAACAGACACATTACCTTAGATTTCCTGATCTGTCAGATTGAAGAAATTGCCTCACTCGTGGGGTGTTAGAAAATCTGCTGAGTACCTATATTTTAACAGTGCCATACATCTCAAACTCCTGCTCTTTTTGAGTAGTACAGATGTACTATCTTGAGATACAATAAATACAAGCTGTAAAACATTTTATAAAAGTACCATTGAAAAAAAAAAAAAGGAAAAGAGAAAAAAAAGAAAAAAAAAGATATAATTCTTGTATTCCAGCACAAAAGGCTGCAGTTTACTAAAGTACATTTGGCGATATTGATAACAAGATATTTTTCCATGAAAATTTTAGTTATCAATGAAAGACAGTTGCTCTTTACTGATTATTAATTTAGACAAAGAAGTTAAATGGTAAAATGTCACTTTAACTTTTTAAGCATCAAAAACGAAAATAGTTGAATTTGCAAACAGCATAGATCCAGATGAGGCAGCTCATAATGAGTAGCCTCATCTGGATATAATACTGTTTGCCCTTTCAGTAGGATATATCTAGGATAAAACTTTTGTTGAAATTTTGCAGACGTAAATTTTGTCTTCTGCTTTTTTGGTGCTTCAAGAGTTGACTCAGTGCACTTAAAGGAATAATCAGTAATTTTGTTGATATGGTTTGCATATGCATATACTGTTATCTAGGATTTTGTACATTTTGTATTTTATGACATGTGTATAGAAGTGAAATGAAATTATTTTATGTGCTTCCAGATTCTGATGTGGACTCAGGGATTGGCCAAAGTGGGTACGTATTTGCTGTTAGCACTTAAAGATACCGGTAGTTCGGTATACAAACAGTGTTGATCCAGATGAGACAACTCATAATGAGCCGCCTCATCTGGATCTATAGTCTCTGAATTCTAAGTACCATAATGTGCGTATATATTGGGACACCTGAACAAATAAATTTTCCATTTGGGACAAATGGACAATTTATTTTTTAGGTGTCCCAATACTTAAGCACATTAGGGTATGATATAGCGGGAACAAAATTTTTTTGAAATTTTGCATACGTAAATGTAGTTGTCTGCTTATTTTGCTTTTAAACTGTTAAATGGTTACCTTATGTCATCTGATACACATTGATAGTTCTAAGTGCAATATTTGATTATTAATTCAAATTATGGTAAATGTACTTTGAATGTCAGAAATATCTGTTGGTTGTCATTATCGCTTCCATTACCAGTGAACTACAGGTATTCCTTGAAAATTATGATAATAAACTGTAAATCATCGTTAATAAACTGCGAAGCTATTCTATTCTATCCCATAACCTTACTAGGTCGTTGGGGCACCACAGCTGACTTCAAAACAATCCCTTTCCACCTTGTCCTGTCTTCAGCTGCCCTAGTTGAGCTGGCAAAATCCATTCCAGTCCACTCCTTGATATTGTCTTCCCACCTCTTCTTCTGTCTACCTCTTCTTCTTTTTCCTTTCACTGTGCCCTGAAGAATTGTCTTTGCTAAACCAGAAGACCTTGAGACGTGGCCAAACCACCTTAGTTTCCGTTTCTTGACCAGCGTCAGGAGTTCATCATATTCTCCAATGGCTGCTTGGATCTTCCTGCGAACCTCCTCATTGGTTATATGGTCCTTGTACGAAATGTTCAGTAACCTTCGGTAGCATCTCATCTCAAAGGTCTGCGTTCTTTTCTCTAACTCTGCTGTAAAGGTCCATGATTCACAGGCATACAGAAATTTGGAAATGACAAGGGAGCGCATAAGTGTCACCTTTGATCCAAGAGATATGTTGTTATCTCTCCAAATTGGTTTCAGCTCGGCAAGAGCTGAAGTGGCTTGTGCTATCCTTGAGAGAACCTCCTGTTTTGAGCCATCATCTGAGACAACTGCTCCAAGGTATTTGAAGCTGCTTACAGTACCCAGCTTCTGCCCCTTTACCTTGATCTCCCTCTGGATGCCATCTGCGCTGTTTGTCATCAGTTTGGTCTTCTCAGCACTGATCTCTATCTTATACCTTGTGCAGGTTTGGTCGTATTAAGGTCTTATCTAGGTTGTCAACCATGGTGTTTCAAGGGCAGGATTCAGCCTGACGGAGCCCATCCCTCTCCAGGCTATATATGTTGACCACAGCCGAAATCCACGATTATTGTATGGCTCGCCTTGGTCATGAACACATGGCCGTTGACTCAAAGAGTTCTTCCGCGAAGCAGTCTGATGCTAATATGAGCTGCGACATGACAAACCCAACAAAGTGGCATGTGTGCGGTGAGAAGACTCAGATCAGCCTGGGCATCTGCTCAGTCTGATCAGAGTCCTTGCTGTGTGCTTAAATGGTAGCTAAGGATCTAAGCAAGCTACATGCAGACAGCCAAGAGTCTGATCAGACTGAGTGGATGCCCAGGCTAATCTGAATTTTTGCATTGGGCACCTGCCACTTTGTTGGTTTTCTCGTGTTGCAGCTCATATGATGTCAGGCTCATAATAAAAGCTTCAGGTAAAGGGGCATTCGAAATATAATTGAGATAGCTGATACCAAGATAATCAGTATCTTTTATGGGTATGAGATGCCACAATTCCATTACTTTAGAAAACACGGCATACATAACCCGCCGCACAGTCCTGTTTTTGCAAACAATTTGGGTCATTGGTCATGTTCACCTATTCACACCATGTTGTTCTCTTTGTTCTCGGGCTCATAAAAGTACTCCCAGGTATTATGGCCAACTTCTAAGACAATTTGGATCTTAGCCTTTGAACATGGCTAGAAGCTGTGAAGGTTTTTCAACACTCTCCTGCTTTTGCTCCGGAGCAACAAGAGGGGTACCCACCAAGTGCAAACCTTTCTGAATCAAACATAATACCACACCTTCTAGCATAGTACTGCATCTGCTAGCTTAATGCAACACCTTCTAACATAATACAAAACCTAGCATAATACAACATATGCTAGCATAATACAGCACCTGCTAGCATAATACAATGCCTAGCATAATACAGCACCTAACATAATACGATTTGCCTAGCATAATACAATGTATGCTAGTATGATACAGCACCTTCTAGCATAATACGACACTTAGCGTAAAACAGCATTTACTTGCATAATACAGCACCTTTTATCATAATACAATATCTACTTGCATTATGCAGCATTTACTAGCACAATACAGCAGCTTCTAGCATAATACAGCACCGAACCTAATACAACCACTTTTAGCATAATACAGCATCAACTAGCATAATACACATATACTAAGAAAATACAGCACCTTCTAGCATAATACTGCATCTGCTAGCATTATATGACACCTAGCATAATACCGCACCTTCTGTCAGAATACAGCACCTTCTAATATAATACAATAACTACTAGCATAAGTTGGCATCTACTTGCATGATACAACATCTCCTAGCATAATACAGCATCTGCTAGCATTATACAGCATCTGCTAGCATAATACAACACCTAGCATTATACAGCATTTGCTAGCATAATATAGCACCATCTAGCCAATGCATTAAAAAAGTCATGCATAGAGTGTATTCAAAAAGTCAACCTGCAGATGTGTATAGACTGATTTATGTCTACCTTTTCCACCATATTAATTTCTCAGGATTGTTGCTGTGGAAAAAGGTGGACTGTAAGTGTGCAGGCTGATTAGAGTCCTTGCTGTTCACACATACTTTCATATTTCTTTGGTTACAAGCTGGGGGGTTATCCCCTTCCAAACAATCCAAATATTTAGATCCAGATGGATCTAGATTTTAAGAATTGTTTTAGGAGAGAAAACCTATCTTACAATTTTACAGCTGAATAATACATGACTGATTTTATTAGGTAATTTTGGAAGGGGATTCCCCCATCCCACCTAATCTTTCAGCCAAATAAAAATTGTACATAAAGCAATGTATTGTTAATTTTACAGAACTGACACATCCCCATTTCCAGTAGCTCCTCCAAGAGGCAGATCAAAGCAGAGAGGTGCAGCCTCTAAAACACAGCCAGTGAGAGCTGATCACAGCATACTACCCCTGAGGTATGAAGCTACTTTTTTCTGTGAAATTTATCAGCATGATTTATTTGAATTTCATGACTTTTGTCTATAAGTCGAAGTAGATGGCTGGATTTTACAGTTCTTTCAACAGTATTTCAGTCACATCAAGCTGATGGAAGGTGAAGGCTGTGTGGAGTGGAACCCAGTTTACAGTTGAAATGAACTTCCCTTCCAACTTGAGATTTGAACCTGGACCTCTACTGAGTTTAGCAGGCCTGCTGAGCTACTGCGCCAATAAGTCAAAAAGAAAACTGGTTATATGAGAAGTTCCAACATGGTGCACAATAATGTTTGGTGAATCCCGTGTCATAGGTGCAGCAAGATCACAGGGTATAAACCAGTCCACCAATTTTCGCTTCCTGCAGAGACTGTCCATCATATTTGGCTTCAGATGAGACTGTCCGCATTCTCTTGCTTCCTGCAGGGACTACTGTCCTCAAAAAATGGCTTCCTGCCAAGACTGTCTGTGTGACTCTGCTTCCTGCCAAGAGCCTCGGCAGGAAGCAGAATCACATGGACAGTCTCTGCAGGAAGCCATTTATCATGTACAGAAATCCCAGCAAGAAGCAAGAGATCGCAGACAGTCTCGGCGGAAGCCAAATATGTCCGACAGTCTCTGCAGGAAGCGAAAATTGGCAGACTGGTTTATACCCTGTGAAGATGTGGTTGCATTTTCTGGAAGCCATCACATCATGAAAGAATCAAAATAAATTTTGCTTACTGGGAAATGATGGTGATGATTGACTGCTGGTCAGGGTTGAAAATCATTTGACTCCCACCTTGCATCAAAAGGTAATTTTTTGTGCATGACAAATCAGCTTCATTTGATAAACTTAATCACAATTTACAGTAGAGAAAAATCATTCATTAACCCTTAATGTGTCCAAAAAAAGGAGATGGTAGAATTTACAAGTGAAAATTTTAAAAAAACATATCATCCAAACTGTATCTTATTGAGAATGCATAGACAAGTGGGCAAACAGAGTAGATCCAGATGAAGCCGTTCATCTGGCTCTATGTTGTTTGCAAATTCAACTATTTTCTTTTCTGGCACCTTAAGTGCTAGACCTTGGTTCAGCATGGCAGCACTAGAATAGAGTCTTGTCCTTTGATAATAGAGAAACTTGTGTTTGATAAACTATTTAAGATCTGTTTGTTGCAGAAGTGAAGTTGACACCTGTATCTTGAATGAGGTCAACCTAACCCATCTGTCACATGATCTGTCACATGACACCCATAGGAGGGTAGGAAGTCTTGACGAAACAGATGACACTGACCCAAGGGGAGAGAGTGTTACAGTCACAGTAGAAGAACCAAAACTCACAGAAAAGTACAGAAGACAAAGATCCCCATCACCTTATGTCTTAAAGGGGTCCAGACATGCATCACCAAGATTCAGGGCCCAAAGTGCCCCCTTGTATTATTCAGGAAAGTTGGATTTACATGTAGTTGATATTTCCCTGTCAAATGAAAGTTTATCTGAGATTTCTTCTAATGCATCAAGTACTTTAAATAATGTTTCTGTTTCTGGAATAGACACATTCACATCCAGCAAATTTATACCTAATGAAAGTGTTCATATTAGTACTTCTTGCCAAAGAAATAATCAACCTTCCAATACAATACAATCTAACAATAGCCTACCACAACAGAGTGTTTTAACATCAAATTTAACAAATGTCCAGTCTCTCCCAGAGAGTGGCCCCACGTCTTCCAGCCCAGTTGAACAACGAAAAAGTTCCTCATCAACATATTCAGTAACTTCTGTGACATCTGCAGATTCAGAAAATACAATACATGATACTCATATGAACCCTTCATTGAATGAAAATGTAAAACATGAAGGAATTCGTAGCATAACTAGTTTGCAAAGTGAGAAGATTTTGAGTTGTAATGCAGACAGTATGCACATTGATTTTAGAGGTGATAGAACCAATCAGGAACTATTACAAGACGAAAATTATCCATTAATGAATGGAAAGAATGGAAATGCTAAGCATGTAGATTCCAGTGAAGAAACAGAATACATTACACAAAAAAGAAATATTGAATCAGAACAGAACATTAGTAGCAAGAAACACATTAGTGAAACAGAACTGGAAACTGATACTGCACCCAGTCATGGGGAAATCATTAGGACATCGGATTCTGATAAAATTGAGATTTTACCAGAAATAAAATATGTAGATGTGCAGGTTTTAAATCCAAAGTGCAATATTGGTAGTTCTGATGAAGATTTGAATGTTCACAGTGCTAAGAAAATTGATATTGTTAAACCAAAGTTAGACACCCAGAGTAGTGTTGATTCTAAAGATAGTTTCGAGTCAGTGAATCTTAGTGATCGAGAATTGTCTCATCAGGATGGACATGTTAAAGAAGCGAAAGAAGTAAAGAGAATTTATAAACCATCAGTCAATTCCCCAAGAATTAATGAAAAGAAAGCAAATATGAGAAGTATTTTTAAACAGAGGAAAGGCAGGTATAGTCCTGGTATTGAGCAAACTATGAATCCTGATAATCAAACTGATGTGGTGCTTGTTGGCTGTGATAGAATTAACTCTGAAATTGTGGAGAAGCATGACATTTCTGGAGAAAAGATAGATGCCAATAGGTTAGGGGCAAATGAAAATAAGGAAAAGGAGGGAGAAATAATGGTTGAAACTAACCATTTCCCAACGGACAGTGCTAGTCATACTACATATTCTGCAAGACCTGTCATTGTAAATTCTGTGGAGTCAAATCATGTGCAAAACAGTTCTAATCATGAAAAACACATGTCTAGGCTTAAACAGAATTTACATGCAGAGTTGAATTTGTCTAAGTATAAAATCAAAACCAACCAAAAATTGGATCTTGAAAAAGAAAATGATCAAAAGTTAGACAAACTTAGTCAGTCAAGTGGTAGTCGATGGTCAAAAGACAGCCAGAGATCACATGATAGTGCCAGGTCATGTGACAGCCATGTATCACAGGACAGTCCCAGGTCATATGAAAGCCCAGGAGGATCACATGACAGTCTTGGGTCATATGCAAGTGCCAGATCAAAGAACAGCTCAAGGTCACAAGGCAAAGTTTCAGAAGAGCCAGTGCCTACAATTATGTCTCCTGGTATGTATTAGACTTTCCAGGTATTTTCTGGGGACTTAAGGTGATTGGGTAAGCCTCCAGTCCATGTTTTCTGCCTTTTTTACAAAGGAAAATAACTTTTGAGACTTTCTGATTGCTTCCCTGGACAACGTATCCTTTCCAAAAAGGGGCCAATTTTGGCAATTTCTTTTCTATATATAAGAGTGTCCCTCATTGCATTGAGAAGGGCTGCAAAAATAGAAATAGCGGAGTTGCATCCCCTTTAAAGTGTACTGATTTACCTTACAGGTGGAGCAATTTCTTTTTACATGTATATCTCATATAGTCCAATTTTGAATGAGTTTTTTTTTTTTTTTTTTTTTGAAAATCAAAATAAATAAGTTATTATCTGGCCTGTTCAAAAGCATTGTTGGCATAACAAAGTGGATAGTTGTGGATTTGTTGTTAAATTTTCTTGTAAAAAGTGTATTATTTGTTTCAGCTGAGCATCAGTATGAAGTTAACAAGAAGAACAGGTCAAGGTCAGATGATGGAGAAATAGTAGTAGAGGACAGGTAAATATTTTAAAAACAGTATAACTACACCTCCACCTTTTGTCAAAGGGAAACAACTTTTGTGAGTTGCTGTTTGCTTCTCTGGTTGGGGAAACTTTTCTTAACAGGGGTCTACTCTTAAAGGAAAGAATTTGCTCCAAGAGGAGCAAATTCTTTCCTTTAAAGTTTGCCCCCTTTGAGGAGGAAAGCAAAAATGAAAATGGAAGAGTTGCTTCCCCAGAAAGCATACCCATTCATCGTAAGGTGTATAGATACACTTCTAAGAGGGATCACTCTGATCGAGAACTATTTGTTTCTGTTCTCACAGAGGCTACTCTTAAAGGAAAGAATTTGCTCTCAGAGAGCAAATTCTTTGAGAGTAACCTCCGTTGGAGAAAGGATTTACTTGCCAGGGAAGCAAACACTTCTGTTTCAGTTGTCTTCCTTGTATAATGTAAAAGAAAGAGAAAGGTGGCAGAAACATGGAGGTGTATCCATACACCTTAAATGTCAGATTTTTCAGATTCTTCTGTTTCCTTGGTTTAAACATATTTATTTCACTTTTTCACAACATACATAGATAATACAACATATAAGTTTATAGGATTAGAATGAAAGCATGTTGCTTATTTAGTTCTTCGCCTGATTTAGTTCTTCTTCTGTTTCCTTAACATGACTTGTACTGTATTTCCCATGTTTTGGGACAGAAGGACTTCAGCAAATGGTTTACACCCAGATCATGATATTTCAAAGCCATCTGGGATACTTTTTAAAGCATCAATAGCTGAAGGAATCTGTTAGTCAGTGATCATAAAAGTTTTATAACACACATAAAATCAAGGTGCCAATTACTCTTTCCGAAAAAATGTGAGGAAATAAAGGTCCTCACATTTGTTAGCAAAAAGGCAGTTGTTTGAAAACATAAAGTCTTGTTAACTAACAACATCGTTACTTGAACAACCCAGCCCAGATCTGGATCAGCTCTGTATGTCATTCCGCCAGCAATTATTTCAACTCATTGCTGGGTATTCTAACACAGCACGCCTATGTAGGCAGTGGAAAATTGTAGAGAGGTATTCAAGCAGAGTACCGGCCCAATGAATAGGGTGTTCGCCTACACTCAGGGTGTCATGGGTTTGACTTTGCGTCAAGTTTTCAGGTTTAGCTCAGCTATTTTGTGAAAGAGCCCAGGCAGGCGTGACACAGCATTTTGCAGAATTCTTGTCTAGTTATTGTATTCTTCTTGAAAAAATTAACTTTGAACATTTCTTTTTTTTTTTCAGCAACTTACAAAAGTCTAAAGGCATGAGTGCATCAAGAGGATCCCTAATGGGTGGTCTCAAAACTGCCACGAAAGGAAAATTCAAAGCCATGCGTAAAGCCATGAGCCTTGAAAGGGGAATTGAACAAGTTGGAAATGATCCCCAAGGTCAACATATCAAACAGGATGAAACCAAGGGAAGTCACTCTTTCTTCCCAAAAATGAAGAAAGCACCATCATTGAAGTCAATTACCTCTTTCTTTGGAAGAAAGAAGAAAAAGAAGGGAAAATATACTGCAGAAGAGGCTGAAGCAAGTGCCAGGTAAGAATACTGAGAACTCGTGTCCTACAGGGGAGCTAAAAATGAGTATCCTGAGCCTCAGGATAAAGTCATTTTTAGCTCCCCTGTAGGAAAGTACAGGCAGAGCATTTGCACTTACTTCAGCTTTGGTGACCCGTTTTGCAATAAAGTTTGCAATGGGTAAAACCTTATCAGGCGAGCTATCTTGTATGCAGATAGGTCTTCTTATGGGTGAAGGAGTGGGTGGGGGAATTAGGGCAGATAGCATCTTAGAATCATGTCACCAAAGGAGTTTTAACAAGATGTCACTACATATAAATGTATTTGTTTCGAAAAACTGAGGAAGGTAGATGTATTGAAATTTCTGCACCAAAAAATTCTCTGCTTGCTCAGGAGCTTGGTATATCAGGGATTGAAGTTTGTAGCATGACAATTTACTGAAAATAGGTTATGTATGTTTGCAAGGCTGTTACAAAACGAAAAAGAGCTGTTACGAAAAGAAAGAGTAACAGTTCCAAAACTACTTGGTCATTGTGGCTTAACAAAATTGTTGAGCCTCAATGACTAGGTTGTTTGGGAACTAGGACTCTTTTCGTTGGGTAACAGCTCTTGTATATACATAGTTAACCAGGAGTAGTTAAGGTGTAAAGTATACTCTTATGATTTTTTGCCAATTTTACAAAGGGAACCACATTTCATGACTTCCTGTTTCATTCCCTGGAAGATGAAGCCCTTCCGAATCGGGTCTATTCTTAAAAGAAAGAAATTGCTCCTAAGGGAGCAAGTTCTTTCCTTTAAGAGGTGACCCTTTTGAGAGGGGAGACAAAAACAAAAATAGAGTTGCTTTCCCTTGAAGTGTATACGTGTACCTATTCATCTTAATATGCCAATCAGATGAGCCACAACATGACAAAACCAACAAAGTGGCATGTGCACTGGCATCTGCCCCAGTGAAGCCTCAGATCTGCCTGGGTATCCGCCCAGTCTACTCAGAGTCTTGGCTGTCAGCATGGAAGTAGCTTAGGGCCTTAGCTACCTTTTAGGCTCATAGCAAAGACTTTGATCAGACTGGGCAGATCCCCAGGCTGATCTGAGTCTTTGCTGGATGCACTTGCATTTCTATTGGTTTTGTTGTGTTGAGCCTAAAATAGTTTAAGATGTCCCAAAACAAAGATTAATACTGAATGAGTATAAGGAGTTTCATGATGTTTTCTGTATGTTTTGAAGCATTACACCTGCCAGTGGTTCAACCAACAGTTCTGATTCTCTAACAAGTAACAAACGAAAACAGTGGGCATCTTGTCATACCCTGTCATCTGTGGAGACACCCCTTGACCATCGACCAATAGGACGACTCCTGAAGATGAATCCAGATGGTACCCAGCTTATTGAGTTAACTAGGCCTACAAATGGACATCTTGGGTTTTTCATAGCTCAGGGAAACCCTAAGTTTAAGCAAGGTAAATATTATTCACAATGTTGGGGCCATTTTGATCTTAAAACAGATAAAAACCAGAATAGCTGTCAGTCTAAGATATTTCTGTTGATTCATCATTCAGACATACATTTTCTTGCATACCAGATAAGGATATCAGGTTTCACCTGTGTCTAAATTCGTAAGCTGTTGAGAATACATAGCTGTCATACTACAGTGCAACCTCAGTAGCTTGAATTTGGCTGGGTAGAACTGTCTCAAACACTTTCAAAATCAACTGCAGGTTCTGGCATTTTTCCTATATGTTTTCATTGCAAAAAAGAAAAAATAGGATGGATTGGACTATGATGGCTAAGACTTTTGAACACATTTATGGGTCTCAGGCACTATTTCATATTGAAAAGAACCATCAATCTGTCAAATTTGTTTTTTTCTGAAAATTGTTTTTACTTGAAGGGCTTTGCAACATTGATGAATTCACACTCCGGTTAATACAGATGACTGACTTTACATGTTGTGTATACTTAATTATCAGAATTGCTGTTTGTTTTAAAAGGCCTTATTTACCTTTTACTTCCCTTTTTGGCAAATTATCCTTTCATTATTCATCGGCTGGTCGGTACATGTGTTCCAAGAAAGCATGCATACATCTCAGTCAGCGTTTCAGTGTTTAGAACTACTGATCAGTAGAACTTTTTGCATAGCAAAGGGCATGTGTGCCCAGCAAAGACTCAGATTAGCCTGGGCATTCGCCCAGACTGACCAGAGTTTTTGCAGTGGCTTAAAGAGGAGATAAAGACCTAAACTATGGCTATGCTGACACGGAAGACACTGATGAGACTGTGCGTATTCCCTGGCGGTTCTTAGTCTTTGCTGGGTGCTCATGCCACTTTGTAGGGTTTGTAGTGTTGCGGCTAATATGTTTTCCGGTGATGCTGCTGAGAAGGCAACAGCTTTTGATATCACGGAACATGTATCTAGAGAATACAACAAATCACTGAAATAAGGTGCTTTGTTTATGCTTATGAAAGTGATTAAAAGAAACGGCCCTCTTATCTAGAGCTCCACCTATGTTTGGTTGGATTTTATGAAAGATTTGCATACTTTTTCCAGGTGTTTTTGTGTCGAGGTTCAGCAAGGAGGGGCCTGAGAATGTGCTGACAGGACTGATTGGAGTTGGGGATGAAATCCTGGAAGTTAATAGACATCTTGTCCATGATCTGTCCCTGGATGCAGTCTACAAGCTGATGGGAGCCAGTCAGACAATCTTATTGAAGATTTTCCCGCTTATTGCCAGGAAAGATCTTTAAACATGTATAAGAAATCATGAGATAGAATCAAAAGATTGAAAAGTTTATAAACTTGACTCTTGGTGTCTGAATGGAAAAGAACTTCTGGGCCCAGTTGTTCAAAGCATTGTTAACATAACGAGCTCGTTAAGAGTGTTTTATGACTAAATAACCAATTAAACTGATATTTTTTGTTGAAAAAATGTGAGAAGCTTTTGCAAAAGCAAAAGCTTCTCACATTTTTACAACAAAAAAGGTTGGCTTTTGAGATATCAACTTTTAAAGTTCTATCGAAACATTAACTAAAGATGTTGTCAGTTTTGAACAAACGGGCCCTGGTATGAGATAACAGTAGTTTACAATAATAAGAGCTAAAATGTGAAAAATAGACAGACAATTCAACCTATGCAATTACAGATTCACTTTGACCTAAGTAGGTCTGCCATACTTTTAATGGTGGTACATCTTGTGTTGAAATAGTTCAAAATTATCCCGCAATTACATTTAAACTTTAACTGATATAGAATTATAATCTGCTTCTGCCAGTTAGACATGTGGTTGGTTTGTTTCAACTTATTTACCCAGGGCAAGTACCTACCAATTTTATTCAAAAATTCTACGCAAGGAAACTTAGACTCATCAAAGCTGTTATTTTTTGCTATGGTAAGCCATTTCTGCTGAACTGCAGATGAGTGAAAATTTGGAAATGAAAACTGCTTTAATTCCCATATTTCTCCGTTAAGGTTAATGGATACTCCTTCATGTTATGCCACTAGTTTTACAAAGGGGAACAACTTTTGTGACTTCTTGTTTGCTTCCGTGAATGAAGAAGCTATTCCAAAATGGGGTCAACTCTTTAAGGAAAGAATTTTCCTAAAGGGGCAAATTCTTTCCTTTAAGAGTTTATCTCCACTGAGAAGGGAGCCAAAAATGAAAATGACAGAGTTGGTTCCCCTGAAAGAATATCAATTCACTGTAAACACCTGAAGTCTGGGGCCGTATTTATAAAACCATTTAAGTCGTTGCTATGCTGTTGCTAAGGCTGAATTTCTATGAAAGAGATTCCCCACAACTATGAAATTTGCTCTGGAGGAATTCCTCTAGAGCAATTTTGATAGTTGTAGGGAATCTCCTTCATAGGAATTTGGCCTTAGGAACAGCATAGCAACAACTTAAATGGTTTTATAAATACGGCCCCTGATCTCACCTCAACATACATAATAAGATCTCACAGAACTGTTTCACTGAGGCAGTTCTTATGAGATCTAGCTAGCTAAGTATGTTTTTAGGGAGTATAAAAAGTAATAGAAAATTACCACCAGAATTTTTGCTTATCTGTTGGCCTTATAGAATGTATACTGCAAGCAGTATAATGAGAAAAATATGCAGGCTGATTTGTGTAATCACTAGTCCTATGGGGAATGAGTTAGATTTTGTCATGAACATGGTAAACTCATATGTATTTACAAGTATTTCTAGCAAATCCACCATACTTTTTTGTGTCATTATTTATTCACATGTTGGATTTTATGATGAAAATATAAACTCATGTATTTACAAGTATTTCTAGCAAATCCATCCATTTTTAAATGGTACAATCACATTTATTACCATAACTATTTATTCACATTTCGATATTCATGTATATAGAAAATGTATATTTTTCAAGTTTGCCATACTGATAATGATATATGTTAAAGAGAGAAGAAATCATGAGTGAGAGATGGTGTCATGGTTTTGCGGTGTCATTGTCAGCTTAAACTTTGCATGGAGTTTTCGTGTTAAGCTCTGCTTTGTGACCATGCCCGGACAGGCGAGATTATAAGTATCTTTCATGGGTATAAGGTGTGGATAGAAAAATCCCTCACGATGGTCACTGTTCGGTATCACGAGTCTTGCCGAGTGATGCCGAACAGTGATCCCGAGTGACAGATTTTTCTATCCGCACCTCACACCCATGATAGATACTTTTTCTTGCACACCACGTTTTATATTATCTTTAGAACTTGTTAAAATGCATAATTTTAGTACCTCAGAGGTTTCTATTCCATTTTAAAAGAAGGCACTGCTTTCAACGACCGCCATTCGGTTCTTTATGTCAACGTCTGGCATGCATAAACTGACGTCATTTTGGCCCTTATCGTGACGTAATCATCTAAAAAGCCAACATCACTTGACAAGGCAGTTACTTGACCTCCATTACAACCAATGCATCGAACGCTTGTGGTTTTTATCTGGTCCTGGGTGAGATAACCTGGGTGAGATAAGATTTGTAGGTACAGGGGAAGCACACGGATATCCAAGAAAAGGCATTCCACGGAATTCTTGTTAATGTATACATATTTATCTAGCAAATCCATCCATAACTTACCTAGTCATATTCCATTATAGGAGATGTTAATTAAGGTGACGAGATACACTGCCAAGGGAGATGACTCTGACCAGGAAGTATTGAGCTCTTTTTCCTTAAGAAGACTACTGTATTTATTTGACTATAAGATGGAAGTTTATCCCTCCAAAATTACTGCATATATGTAAATCGGTCTTCTGATTGAAATGTAAAATGTTTTTTTCTCTTCCAAAACAATCACAAAGATTTAGATCCATCTTACAAGATGGATCTAGATCCTTGAGATTGTTTGGAAGGGAATACTCCTTTCTTATACTGAATAAATACAATACACTTAAAGGAAAGAATTTGCTTCCCAAAATGAATTCATTCCTTTAAGCAGAGCTTCTGTACATTGAAGAAATATTTTTCTGTTAGAGTAGTCTCCCTTTGCAAATTGAGGCAAAAATGTCTGAATTAAAGAAAACTGCCTCTTTAAGGTGTATCTAATTGCCATAATGTGTATGGATACACCTTCAAACATTTCTGCCATTTTGACAAAGGGAGACAACTTTGGTGACTTCCTGTGTGCGTTCCTGGACAACAAAGCTCTTTTAAAATGGGGTCTGCTCTTAAGGAAAGAATTTGCTCTTCAAGGAGCAAATTCTTTCCTTGAGAGCTGCCCCCCCCCCCCCCCCCCCCCCCCCCCCCCCCCCCATAAAGAAGGGAAGTAAGAATAGAAATGACAGAGTTACTTTTCCTGACAGTGTACCTATTCACCATAAAAGCCAGTATTTTTTCTTGCACTCCTATATGTGTTAAGCAGTTCCATCCATAGTTTTTGTGATAAACTGTTTTTAGTCACATTTCATGTTTAGGAGATAAATATTAACTAAATATTCCTATATTTTACTTATATACATATATATTTTGCAAATCCATCCACATAATTTGTGACAAATTAATATTTTTTTCTCATGTTTACTTTAAATTGCAAATATTTCAGAATGATCTTATAGCCAGAGAGGGCAGTATATTCAAAATAGAATTTAGTCCACTTTGTATACATTCCAAATCCAGATTGCCATTTATGTCTATTATATACATTCCAAGCTGTCTCTTGATCCAATTTTAGATTTCATATATACTTGTATGTGTGTTATTCATATGGATTTTACACTCTGAGCTATGGTGTCTAGTAGTTTATTTCATGTGAGTGGCAACATGTAAGGGTTGTTAGTTCACTGTGTAAATGGTTTTCATGTCAACCCATCTTTGTAGAACCATATACAGTCAACTCCCAATATCTCGAACACTGATATCTAAAAATATCTTCTTATATCAAAGAATATATTTCCTATTTATTTTTATTTACATTTCAACTCCTGTTATCTCAAACTACTGATATCTCAAAGTAAATTTTCTGGTACCAGAAAATTTACTTTGATATATCAGTAGTTTTGGATGATCTTTGACTTTGAGATATCCAGAGTTGACTGTAGTCTTATCACTGCAGTCATGTGTATTCTGTGGCATACAGGAAAGATTTTGACCAGACAATGTGGATGCACTGACTAGTTGGAGTAATGGCTTCTCTCATTGCACTAATGACCTTTTCAGGTGTATGGGTACACCTCAGTTTTATTTGCCTATTTTGCAAGGGGAACAACTTTTGCTTCCCTGGATAATGAAACCTGTCCAAAATGGGTGTACTTTTAAAGGAAAGAATTTACTACTAGGGGAGCAGCCGGGCTGCATAGCGCAGTCGGTAGGGCACCTGACTCATAAGTCATGGTTCGATACCTGGTCTGGCCACATACTTTCATTTCTCCTTCCGCTGATTCAAGAAGGGCAGTAACTGTTGTCAGTTACTGGCCAAAGTATGTGCACTTAGTACTGGTTAACCGCTTAGGAGGTCTAAGCCTGCCCAGGAATAGTGTGGTTAGGTTAACTGACCAACCCGACATGACCTAAGCTGTTTACCGTGGACGTTAAGCAACAAATCAAATAAAAAAAAGAAAAAACTAGGGGAGCAAATTCTTCCCATTAAGAGTGGACCCCCATTGAGATGGGAGGTGAAGAAGAGACTAGTAGAGTTCCTTTCTCTAAAATGTACCTATTTACCTTATTGCCTGGCGTGGCTTATATTAAACCATAAACTTAAAAATTATTTGAGAAAAACTCTATGTTTAAAGGCCCCATAGCTCTATCAGCATAAAAAATTTTATCATGATGTATCGCTGTAATCTTCTCCCTATAGTTTCGTGATTGTGAATGATCGTGATTAGCCAGCTTTAAAAAAATAAAACATGCTTGAGTTTCATATAAAAATGGTTTGAAAACTTATTTGGGTCATTTTAGTTGGCAACTAAAATGACCTACTTTCGATTTCATAAAATGGTAAAAATACAACGTACAGGCGTGGAATCCCAATCACTATCCCGCCTATGTTTATATAGCATTGCTAGACGGGAAACCAGTACAGGAAATTGTATTTTGTTGAGTGATTTGTTATTTTTCAAAAACTTGTTTTCTCTACTTTTTGCCAGTTATATGACTCAATATATGCACAGCAACCAACATTTTCTTACCAAACGTGAAGGTGGAATCGCTTTTTACAATGATTTGTGTTTATGCGTTTTTACCGCTGATAGGACTATGGAGACTTTAAGAAAACCTCAGCTTCAGATAAGCCGAATTTCACCTTGCCATTTCACAGATAATTTCAGTTTATTTTCATGAATTGCATTAAAGGAAATATTTTCTAAATTTTAATTTGTAATTCTCATTATAGATGATCAGAATGATAAAAGTTGGAAGCATTTTGCGGTAGTTTTATTTTTGTGAAGCAAATATTAAAGTGTAACTTCCGCAATGTTTTCCAATTATTAAGATCCTAGTACTAAGGATTGTATGGAAAAATAAGCATAAATGAACCGCGACACAACAAATCCAACAAAGTGGCACGTGGGCCTAGCAAAGACTCAGATCATACTGGGCAGATGTCCAGTCTGATCAGAGTCTTGGCTGTCAGCATGGAGCTAGCTTAGACCCTTAGTTACCCTTTAAGCGCAAAGCACAGACACTGATCAGACTTGGCAGATGCACAGGCTGATCTGAGTCTGGGCTGGGCGTGCATGCCACTTTGTTGGTTTTCTCGTGTTACAGCTCATTTATGCTTATTTCTCCATACAATCCTTAGTACTAGGATCTTGCAAATGGAAAATATTGCGAAAGTTAAACTTTAATTTTGTTTCACAAAAATAAAACTAACGCAAAATGCTACCAAGTTTTATTAGTCCAATTATTAGCTCACCTGTCAAGGTGAGCTTATAGTATAGCCTTGGTCCGTCGTCCGTCGTCGGCGTCCACGCTTTTAAACATCTTCTTCTCAGAAACCACTGGGCGAATTGAAGCCAAATTTCATATGGAGCCTTAACAGGATGGGGGAACGAAAGTTTATATATTTGGCCCAGGTCACATGACCAAGATGGCCGCCATGCCCATATATGGTAAAAACCTTTAAAAATCTTCTTCTCCAGAACCACGGGGCCGATTGCCTTGAAACTTGGTATGTAGCATCTTGGACTCTAGTACTACAAAGTTTATATAAATCATGACCTTGTGTTGACCTTGACCTATTTTATGGCAAGGTCAAATTTGGTCCCTTAGGCTTTTGAATGGGAAAATCTGAAAAAGTGCATTTTTCTGTTGCTTTTGTGCTCTGTGAGATGGAAATGTAGTCAATTTCAACTCCTATGGAAATTAGAGGTCAAGGTCATTTAGTGACCTTGACCAAAGGTCATTTGTCCATTGAGTGTCAACATTTTCAAACATCTTCTCCTCAGAAACCATTGGGCCGATTGAAGCCAAATTGCTTATAGAGTCTTTACAGGATGGGGGAACAATAGTTTATATAATTGGCCCAGGTCACATGACCAAGATGGCCGCCATGCCCATATATGGTAAAAACCTTTAAAAATCTTCTTCTCCAGAACCACTGGGCAGATTGCCTTGAAACTTGGTACAGTCGAACCTCGATAATTCGAACTGACAGGGACCTCACAATTTCATTCGAATTATCCGTAGTTCGAATTTTGGAATTCGGCATTTCCCGTTCATTTCCGTATATTTCGGGATTTCGTTATTACGGCGGTTTTTAGACAGTCCGATATTTCATTTCTCTATGCTTTCTGACGTTCATGGATTTACAAATCAATGAAAACAAAATCAGAACGTTGAATTTAAAATTACATAACGGAAACATCCACGATCATTTAATATCGCAAGACCACCCCTCGTGTTTGGCACATGTACATGTGTATTGTCCGAAAGCAGCAAAGCTGCCGCACATTTTCGGCAGCTCTGCAAGTCAACTATGAAAGCCAACCTGAACGGAAACAGGTAAAAAAAAGGTAAAGGTTTCCCATAGCCTAATAGCCGTAGGGGCAGTGGGGGTTGGAGACCCACTGTATCTTGGGCACAGATGATGAAAGGCGGAGCCCATCCCTCTCCTTTCGCTGCCTTATACTTCCCTAATTCGAAAAACGGAAACAGGCTAGCCGATTACTGTACTTTCACTTTCCGTTTATGTTTCCGAGAACTGGGCTACTTTCATTTTCAGAAAACGCCTCAACCGGCCATCTGAGCTGTGTCACAGAAAAGGTTCCTCAGTTACTCGGAGTCAATGTATTTGGGAACAACGAATACTCAAACCAGCCTGTCAGTCTGCGTAGTGTAGCTTGAGACTCTGTTTAGTGCCGTGTGCAATCCGTATGATCCGTGCGCAAACGGTACGAAACCCAAAGTTCGGATGCGCATGCTAGTCCGAGCCTTTGCTGGTTACAAAAACCATCTTAGTTAGCCTTTAAATTTACAAACTTCAAACAAGATTATTCTCGTCAATTACGGATGCAATAGATAACAATAGGTGTTATTTTCCGGCATGAAATTGAAGCATGAACTTTGATTTCGAATAATAGAGGGATATTTTTAATGAATTTACTCCATCGGGACCAAATTATTCTTTCCAAAAATCCGATTTTTCGAATTATCGAAATTCGAATTTGCGGAAGTGTTTTTGCATACAATTAATGGGCTTTACGATCGGGACCGTGTTTCGACTTCAAAAAATCCTGTTGTTTCGAAAAATCGGCGTTCGATCTACCGAGATTCGACTGTATGTAGCATCTTGGACTCTAGTACTACAAAGTTTATATAAATCATGACCTTGGGTTGACCTTGACCTATTATATGGCAAGGTCAAATTTGGTCCTTTAGGCTTTTGAATGGGAAAATCTGAAAAAAGTGCATTTTTCTGTTGCTTTTGTGCTCTGTGATATTGAAATAGTGTCAATTTCAACTCCTATGGATATTAGAGGTCAAGGTCATTTAGTGATCTTGACCAAAGGTCATTTGTCCATTGAGTGTCAACATTTTCAAACATCTTCTCCTCAGAAACCATTGGGTCGATTGAAGCCAAATTGCTTATAGAGTCTTTACAGGATGGGGGAACAATAGTTTATATAATTGGCCCAGGTCACATGACCAAGATGGCTGCCATGCCCATATATGGTATAAACCTTTAAAAATCTTCTTCTCCAGAACCACTGGCCCGATTGCCTTGAAACTTGGTATGTAGCATCTTGGACTCCAGTACTACAAAATTTATATAAATGATGACCTTGGGTTGACCTTGACCTATTTTATGGCAAGGTCAAATTTGGTCCCTTAGGCTTTTGAATGGGAAAATCTGAAAAAGTGCATTTTTCTGTTGCTTTTGTGCTCTGTGATATGGAAATGTAGTCAATTTCCACACCTATGGATATGAGAGGTCAAGGTCATTTAGTGGCCTTGATCAAAGGTCATTTGGCCATTGGGTGTCATCATTTTCAAACATCTTCTCCTCAGAAACCATTGAGCCGATTGAAGCCAAATTTCATATAAAGACTTAACAGGATGTGGGAACGGTAGTTTATACATTTGGCCTAGGTCACATGACCAAGATGGCTGCCATGCTCATATATGGTAAAAACCTTAAAAAATCTTCTTCTCCAGAACCACTGGCCAGATTGCCTTGAAACTTGGTATGTATTATCTTTGACTCCAGTACTACAAAGTTTATATAAATGATGACCTTAGCTTGACCTTGACCTATTTTATGGCAAGTTCAAATTTGGTCCCTTAGGCTTTTGAATGGGAAAATCTGAAAAAGTGCATTTTTCTGTTGCTATTGTTCTGTGTGATATGGAAATTCAGTCATCGTCAACCCCTACGAATTCTAGAGGTCAAGGTCTGTGTTGTCGTCATCCTTGTCAACATTTTCAAAGGACTTCTCCTCAGAAATTACTGGGCTGATTGAAGCCAAATTTCATATAGAGCCTTAACAGTATAAAGAAACAAATGCTTATATATTTGACCCAGATCACATGACCAAGATGGCCACCATGCCCATATATGGTATAAAACTTAAAAATTCTTCTTCTCAAGAACCACTGGGCCGATTGCTTTGAAACTTGGTATGTAGCATCAAGGACTCTAGTACTACAAAGTTTATATAAATGATGACCTTAGGTTGACCTTGACCTATTTTATGGCAAGATCAAATTTGGTCCCATAGGCTTTTGAATGGAAAAGATGAGAAAGTGCATTTTTCTGTTGCGATTGAGCTCTGTGATATTGAAATGCAGTCAACTTCAACCTCTATAAATACTAGAGGTCAAGGTCATTTAGTGATTTTATAGAAGTGGCCATGGTGGAACAGTTTGCACACTCACTATCCAATCCTATAGAATTGCAGCCTGTTTATTAGCCTGCCTGAGCCGAAAGCTTTCATTTTGGCCACTTGACCTGAGCATATACTGGCAGGTGAGAGATCGTTGCCCTTGGGCGACTTGTCTATTATTAGAACTCAAATATTCTTTCCTTCATCCCCTAAATTTTTGCTTATCTGGAACACTTTTGTAATGTTTGAAATCTACATATTCAGTGCCAGTATATTTTTTTGTAAAATAAATTTCAGGTATGTCCATAATGTACAAAATAGATAATATATTATGATATTGATCACAGTCTTGTTACCAATTCTATCCAACACATTTTCCCATTTTGCTGTATCCTAGCAAAATCGAGACATTGGTATTTGTTTCCTGCAGCAGCATAAATTTACAAATTTCCTGATGTGACGCTATTTATGACAATGCATAGACAAGGGAGTCACAATATTTCCGGGAGTTGAATAACATAAATTTGAGTCGTGACATGACAAAACCAACAAAGTTGCATGAGGGCCTAGCGAAGACTCAGATCAGCCTGGGCAACTGCCCAGTTTGATCAGGGTCTTAGCTGTTGGCATGGAGGTTACTTAAAATCTTAGCTACCCTGTAAGCACACCGCAAGGACTCTGATCAGACTGGGCAGCTGCCCAGGCTGATCTGAGTCTTTGCTGGGCACACATACCACTTTGTTGGTTTTGTCGTGTCTCATTTGCTTTCAGCGTAAGAAAAATAGTGGCTACTGGATTATCCCTAACTAGAACAGGAAGGTGGAATAAAGATGTTGCTGTCAACTCTTTGTAGACTGGAAGCCCGTCTTAGGGATATAGGCAAACAGTGCAGACCCAGTTCAGACGCCACATAATGTGGCGTCTGATCAGGGTCAACACTGGTTGCTTACAGGAATTTCTACGCAAAATACAATAAAAGTGAAAACATCCACTAGAGACCCCTTAAACTAGAAATTGATTCATCCAAATGATTGGGATGGACAAGTCCACTAGTCAAAAAGGGTTGTATAGGAGGAAGCTAGTACGAATTAATTAGGAAATTGCCTATGTTTCCAAAGTTTTCGCTACCCTTTCCTTTCTGAGTTTAGGGAGGAAGGGAACTCATTATTGTCTCCAGAATCTTATGTCTACCGTGTATGGAAGGCAAGTAAAAAAAAATCTGTGGATATATATATTTGAACAAACATTTTTTGTTGGAACTGCTTTAGTAAGGGTCAAATAAAGATCACACTGTGGTGTCTTTGAGAAGCATCTAGGTTGCTGAGAGGTTACACTGTTGTCTTCGGATCATTGATGACAGGGTCCAAGATTCGAGCCACCCTGGAAAGGAAATTCCGTCCCAAACTAAAGGGTTGTTTATTTCACAGAGCTCTTCATAATTCCCCTCCCATTCTCTGACATGACGTATTTACTGTTGAAAAGGACATAAAACCACCAAGTCATCCATGCAGCCATCTGGCATTTTTGTTGATGATGTCATCAACATTGCTTATTATACAAAAGACTCTTTGTAATGAAACTTTATGCAGAGTATCTTGTCAGGCATGACATAGGCTTCCACAGAATTCTAATCTTATTTATATTTTTGAAAAGACAGTGTATGTTTTATCTAACAGTCCACTTTAACATTGCCTTCTAGTTCACTATTGTTCTTCATATGAATATTCATACGTAATCGTGATATTAAATTGATTATGATAACGCAATAAAGGCTCTAACAGAATAGCTTTGGTAATGTTGTCATTATAGTAACCCTTTCAGGTGAATGGGTTTAGTTTCAGGGGAAGCAACTCTGCCATTTTCATTTTTCTCTCCCTTCTCAATGGGGACAACTCTTAAAGGAACAAATTTGCTGACATTGGAGCAAATTCTTTCCTTTAACAGTAGACCCCTTTTGGCAGGATTTTGTCATCAAGGGAAGTGACCAGAATTGACTAACTTGTCTCCAACTGAGAAAATGACAGAATAATATAGCAGTGTACCTATACATCTTAAACGAATCAGCGCTTTGTTCAGAATTACTAGGACAGAAATACCAAAACAGGTAGGGTAGATCCAGACCAGGTAATGTAGGCAAATATCACACTGCCTGAGCTGGGTCTGCAGTTTTCCAGGAAGCTCAGTGGAACAAACCATAACACACCTTCTAGTACTGAGTCTGGTTGTGTCATCGATTTGAAGAAGGGAACTGAATCCATATTCCAGTTTCCTATGTAGGAGCAATGAAATTATTAGAAAGGGTAAAATGTCGAGTATAGCATTCCATGTAAGGTTCCTCATGATTTAGACTAGATAGTGGTGTGTTCTTGTTTTACGTCCACGGTAAACAGCTATGGTCATGTCGGGTTGGTCAGTTAACCTAACCACACTATTCCTGGGCAGGCTTAGACCTCCTAACTGGTTAACTAGTACTAAGTGCACTTACTTTCACCAGTAACTGACAACTGCCCTTCTTGAATCAGCGGCAGGTTAAACAAAAGTAAGTGGCCAGACAGGATATTGAACCCAGGACCTCTGACTCTATCAAATAGAGTTACTTCCTTTACCAAGCAGCACTTATAGCATGACATGCAGTGTCCTCTGTAGAGCACATAATTGTGTTTCTTTCTTATGTTTTATTCAGTAGACATCAAAAAGACAGAAAGATGGCTGACAATATAACTAAGAAAGTTACAATTTTACATTTATTTAAACAATGAGGTCAACAATAAAATTTGCCATATTTATTTACTGACACTAAACAAGGGGAAGAGGCCGAGTGGTCAGCACTCCCAACCTCAGATCACGGATTCAAGTCTCCCTGGAGGTAAGATTCTGTCCAAATGAAAATAGTGCTTCACTGCAAACAGCCCTTCACAATCACCCTCCCTTTGTCCTGATATGACTGAAATACTTTTGAAAAGGGCATAAAACCATAAGTCATCATCATCATCTATAATGAGCCGCAACTCGAGAAAACCAACAAAGTGGTTGTGCACCCAGTGCAGACTCAGATCAGCCTGGGCATCCACCCAGTCTGATCAGAGTCTTTGTTGTCTGCATGGAGGTAGCAAAGACCCTTAGATAACCTTTAAGTGCATTGCAAAGACTGATCAGACTGGATGGATGCCCAGGCTGAGCTGAGTTCGCTGGATGCACATGTCACTTTGTTGGTTTTGTCGTGTTGCGGCTCAGGTGTATTCCAGCTGATCCTGTTCTGTTTTGCCACAGAAAAATATCAATGTCCTTCAATATAAACTGCCTCCACTGTTAAAATAATATGTCCACAAACAATAAATGGACATGATTAAGGACATACTAAATTCAAATGTGGACTTTTCATAAAATCTATTTCATCATACAGGGATGAAACAGGAAGTCTTAAAAGTTCTTTCCCTTTATAAAACTGGCTGAAAAACACGGCTGTGTACCCATTCATCTTAGAATTTCAATATCTGGCAATATGCCAAAATTGTGCTGGTAGAATGGTAAATGATACAGACCCTGGCCAGACTGCTGCCAAACTTCCTCCAAGAACAGTACAATCTTAGTTTACCCTCTTCTTTCAATGTGCAATTTGATCTAGGCAAACAGTATCAACACTGTTTGCTCAGGTACTTTTCTAAATTTAGATAGCATTTCATAGGTAGTTCCACCCCCCTCTTCACCCCCCCCCCCTCTCACCTCAACCAAAACATAAAAATATTAAAACTTATGTGCCAAAACTGAAAGTAGTTGCAGTTGTTCAAACAGTTGTAGAACAAGCTGTTCTACGGCCTTTGCATTCAATATGACTTAGCTTGGACTAAACATTTTTTGAACTTATGCAGATGTAAATTTTGACCCTCTAAGGGGTAAATGACTACCAGAGGAGAAGCTGTCTTTTGTCCCACCAATGGATAGCCAGAAAGAGTGGGATACTGTCATCACCATACCTTACAAACCCTTTAACACATTAAACTCCAGTGACGAAAATATCGGATTTTTCAAACAGCGTAGATCCTGATGAGATGGCTCATTATGGGCACCTCATCAGGATCTATGCTGTTTGCCTTCTAGTCTTTCTTTGCATTCTCAATATGATATCGCTAGGATGGATCATACTTTGGAAATTTGCAGACGTAAATTATGTCGTCTGCTTTTTTGAGGCTTAAAAAGTTAAACCTTCTCAGACTCCAGTACAGGTACCATATTTGCCCTAAATATTCAGGTACTTCAAACCCCTATCTTCAAACTGGGACAGGCTCATATGGCTTATCAGGGAATAACTTTGCTCAGACAGGTTAGCTAAATATTCAGAATAAACATGACAGCTGGTAAGTCTTGATGATCCTTCTACTCTCCACAAGACATTTGCAGTTCTCTCTTGAACAGCCCAAACTCACACCCACCAGGCTGATCTTGGTCTTCCTAGTGACTAGCAGCTTGTCGTCCATCTTTTCTTCCTGTCTCCATTCCTACAGCCCCAAAACACTGCTATAATTCATCATGTGACTCATCGTCCACTGAATAGGGAACTGTAAAAGCAACTTTCGGACAATCGCTATCCATATTGTCACAAAAAAGCTTCTCTAGCGTAGCAGTTTTGACTAAATTAAAACCTATATCACCACCAAATGTTGATGGTTTCCAATACCTGGGACTACAAATAGGGGCTGACATAAGCCCTTTCACAGAAAAAGGTCCGCCCAATTCTATCACAGTAGAGCCAAATATAGCACGTCTACGAGTCTTCTCAGTGACAACACCGGTGTAAAATTCAACAGCGTCTATATCACCATAAAGTTCTTCTAAATCTTTGGCTAAATCTTCATTACCTGTAACACAAGTTAGAACGAATATCACTATTACTCTATTCTTTAGCTGATTACATTATTCATTTGGTTATAACATGGGGGCATTTTCTCCCCTCCAAAATGAACCCAAATAATGTAAATCAGTCACATTAATTCTGTAAATCAGTAATATTACCGTAATGACCCTAAAATTTCGGACACCCAAAAGTTGGACAATTATTGTTCGAAAATTCTTAGAAAGTGGATTCTACATACATTAATGTATCCAAATGATGTTTAGTGAATGGCAGTTTGATATGGGTCTACAATATTTGCTCAGACCTGTCTGTTCAAATATTTAGGGTCATTACAGTAATTCTGTAAATCAGTCATATTAATTCTGCTTTACACATTGTTTTTTTTTTTTTTTTTTTTTTTTTTTTTTGTGTGTGTGTGTGTGTGTGTGTGTGTGTGTGTGTGTGTGTGTTACTCAAAGAAGTCCAAACAAGAGCATGTGAGCAGAGGCTCACGTATACCCCCGGCCAGCGCCACCACCTAATAAAAACACACTTAATACAAAACTTTAAAGCAAATGTTAAATAACAGACATATGAATGGACAATCTATTACAAATCCAGTGGAAGGCCTTTAGACAAATACACAATGGTTCCATTAAAACATGCAAATTATGTAATCTAAAGAAAATACAAATTTAACACAAAATATCAACGCAAATTTACATATAGTTCTATCTTAGTGACCTTGACCTAAAGTCAGCAGCAGCATCCAGATGATGTCAACTAGTCAATTTAAACCTATACCTAAACCTAGTCACACAGCAATCTGAGAAATCTTTGACATAAATTTTACCATTTATTCCATTGGAGATAGAGATGGAAAAAAGGAAAAAATGCAAAAGAAGGCCAAAAGAAATCTTAGCATTTTGATTTTCTTTCCTACAATAAACTTGGCCATTCTCAAGATGTAAACAAAATTTGAAGACTGTGGCTCTCTTAGGAACAGAGAAAACTGTGACAAAAAATAAACTGAAGAGAAAGAAAAATGGACAAATAAAGGGAATGATAAGCAGGAGGCCGATACTCTATTACACCATACAACTAGTCATACCCAACATTTGCACCAAATTTCAAAATCCTAGCTGTAGTGGTTCCTGAGAAATCTTGGGACAGAAAAAGTTTAATTTCAAAGGAGAGAAAGAAGAAATGGACGAACAAAGGGAATGATAAGGAGGAGGAGGCTGATGTTTTCTTACACAATACAACTAGTCATACTCAATGTTTGTAATAAATTTCAAAAACCTAGGTGTAGTTGTTCCTGAGAAATCTATCATAGAAATTTAATTGGAGAGGAAGAAAATATGGACAAACAAAGGGAATGTTAAGCAGAAGAAAGCTAATTGTTCCTTATACGGTACATCTAGTTATACCCAACATTTGTACCAACCTTATAAATCCTAGTTGTTGTGGTTCCTGAGAAATCTGTGACAGAAATTTAATTGGGGAGACAGAAAAAATGGACAAACAAAGGGAATGATAAGAGAAGGAGGCCGATACTCTCTCACACGGTACAGCTAGTAATACCCAACATTTGTACAAAATTTCAAAATCCTAGCTGTTGTGGTTCCTGAGAAATCTGTGACAGAAATTTAATTGGAGAGAAAGAAAAAATGGACAAACAAAGGGAATGATAAAAAGGAGAAGGCTGATTGTCTCTTACAAACTACAACTAGTCATACCTAACATTTGTACCAAATTTCAAAATCCTAGCTATTGTGGTTCCTGAGAAATCTGTCACAGAAATTTAATTGGAGATAAAGAAAAAATAGACAAACAAAGGGAATGATATGAAGGAGAAGGTCTATTATCTCTTACACAGTACAACTAGTCATACCCAACGTTGGTACCAAATTTCAACATCCTAGCTATTGTGGTTCCTGAGAAATCTGTGACAGAAATTTAATTGGAGAGAAAGAAAAAATGGACAAACAAAGGGAATGATAAGCAGGAGAAGGCTGACTGACACTTCCACGGTACAACTAGTCATACCCAACGTTTGTACCAAACTTCAAAATCCTAGCTATTGTGGTTCCTGAGAAATCTGTGACAGAAATTAAATTGGAGAGAAAGAAAAAATGGACAAACAAAGGGAATGATAAGCAGGAGAAGGCTGATTGTCTCTTACACAGTACAACTAGTCATTACCAACGTTTGTACCAAACTTCAAAATCCTAGCTATTGTGGTTCCTGAGAAATCTGTGACAGAAATTAAATTGGAGAGAAAGAAAAAATGGACAAACAAAGGGAATGATAAGAAGGAGAAGGCTGATTGTCTCTTCCACGGTACAACTAGTCATACCCAACGTTTGTACCAAACTTCAAAATCCTAGCTTTTGTGGTTCCTGAGAAATCTGTGACAGAAATTTAATTGGAGAGAAAGAAAAAATGGACAAACAAAGGGAATGATGATAAGCAGGAGAAGGCTGATTGTCTCTTACACAGTACAACTAGTCATACCCAACGTTTGTACCAAACTTCAAAATCCTAGCTATTGTGGTTCCTGAGAAATCTGTGACAGAAATTAAATTGGAGAGAAAGAAAAAATGGACAAACAAAGGGAATTATAAGAAGGAGAAGGCTGATTGTCTCTTACACAGTACAACTAGTCATACCCAACTTTTGTACCAAATTTCAAAATCCTAGCTATTGTGGTTCCTGAGAAATCTGTGACAGAAATTAAATTGGAGAGAAAGAAAAAATGGACAAACAAAGGGAATGATAAAAAGGAGAAGGCTGACTGACTCTTCCACGGTACAACTAGTCATACCCAATGTTTGTACCAAACTTCAAAATCCTAGCTATTGTGGTTCCTGAGAAATCTGTGACAGAAATTAAATTGGAGAGAAAGAAAAAATGGACAAACAAAGGGAATGATAAGCAGGAGAAGGCTGATTGTCTCTTACACAGTACAACTAGTCATACCCAACGTTTGTACCAAACTTCAAAATCCTAGCTATTGTGGTTCCTGAGAAATCTGTGACAGAAATTAAATTGGAGAGAAAGAAAAAATGGACCAACAAAGTGAATGATAAGAAGGAGAAGGCTGATTGTCTCTTACACAGTACAACTAGTCATACCCAACTTTTGTACCAAATTTCAAAATCCTAGCTATTGTGGTTCCTGAGAAATCTGTGACAGAAATTAAATTGGAGAGAAAGAAAAAATGGACAAACAAAGGGAATAATGATAAGCAGGAGAAGGCTGATTGTCTCTTACACAGTACAACTAGTCATACCCAACGTTTGTACCAAACTTCAAAATCCTAGCTATTGTGGTTCCTGAGAAATCTGTGACAGAAATTAAATTGGAGAGAAAGAAAAAATGGTCAAACAAAGTTAATTATAAGAAGGAGAAGGCTGATTGTCTCTTACACAGTACAACTAGTCATACCCAACTTTTGTACCAAATTTCAAAATCCTAGCTATTGTGGTTCCTGAGAAATCTGTGACAGAAATTAAATTGGAGAGAAAGAAAAAATGGACAAACAAAGGGAATGATAAAAAGGAGAAGGCTGACTGACTCTTCCACGGTACAACTAGTCATACCCAATGTTTGTACCAAACTTCAAAATCCTAGCTATTGTGGTTCCTGAGAAATCTGTGACAGAAATTAAATTGGAGAGAAAGAAAAAATGGACAAACAAAGGGAATAATGATAAGCAGGAGAAGGCTGATTGTCTCTTACACAGTACAACTAGTCATACCCAACGTTTGTACCAAACTTCAAAATCCTAGCTATTGTGGTTCCTGAGAAATCTGTGACAGAAATTAAATTGGAGAGAAAGAAAAAATGGACAAACAAAGGGAATGATAAGAAGGAGAAGGCTGATTGTCTCTTACACAGTACAACTAGTCATACCCAACTTTTGTACCAAATTTCAAAATCCTAGCTATTGTGGTTCCTGAGAAATCTGTGACAGAAATGAAATTGGAGAGAAAGAAAAAATGGACAAACAAAGGTAATGATAAGCAGGAGAAGGCTGATTGTCTCTTACACAGTACAACTAGTTATACCCAATGTTTGTACCAAATTTCAAAATCCTAGTTATTGTGGTTCCTGAGAAATCTGTGACAGAAATTTAATTGGAGAGAAAGAAAAAATGGACAAACAAAGGGAATGATAAGCGGGAGAAGGCTGATTGTCTCTTACACGTACAACTAGTCATACCCAACGTTTGTACCAAATTTCAAAATCCTAGCTATTGTGGTTCCTGAGAAATCTGTGACAGAAATTTAATTGGAGAGAAAGAAAAAATGGACAAACAAAGGGAATGATAAGCGGGAGAAGGCTGATTGTCTCTTACACGTACAACTAGTCATACCCAACGTTTGTACCAAATTTCAAAATCCTAGCTGTTGTGGTTCCTGAGAAATCTGTGACAGAAATTTAATTGGAGAGAAAGAAAAAATGGACAAACAAAGGGAATGATAAGCAGGAGAAGGCTGATTGTCTCTTACACAGTACAACTAGTTATACCCAATGTTTGTACCAAATTTCAAAATCCTAGTTATTGTGGTTCCTGAGAAATCTGTGACAGAAATTTAATTGGAGAGAAAGAAAAAATGGACAAACAAAGGGAATGATAAGCGGGAGAAGGCTGATTGTCTCTTACACGTACAACTAGTCATACCCAACGTTTGTACCAAATTTCAAAATCCTAGCTATTGTGGTTCCTGAGAAATCTGTGACAGAAATTTAATTGGAGAGAAAGAAAAAATGGACAAACAAAGGGAATGATAAGCGGGAGAAGGCTGATTGTCTCTTACACGTACAACTAGTCATACCCAACGTTTGTACCAAATTTCAAAATCCTAGCTGTTGTGGTTCCTGAGAAATCTGTGACAGAAATTTAATTGGAGAGAAAGAAAAAATGGACAAACAAAGGGAATGATAAGCAGGAGAAGGCTGATTGTCTCTTACACAGTACAACTAGTCATACCCAACATTTGTACCAAATTTCAAAATCCTAGTTAGTGTGGTTCCTGAGAAATCTGTGACAGAAAAAATGTTTACACACACACACAAACATATTAACAGAAAAACCAAAAACTATATACCCCCTATATACTTCGTATACCGGGGGTATAAATATCAAGATCAGTCTTGCAGGAAGGACTCCAGGCTCAGTGCTGTATTCCCAGAACCTTTCTTTTCGGGGATAAAAAGTTGATGATATAGATACAGCACATTGTTCTGCCATGGTGTCTTTCAACATTGAAAGGACCTCTGACAGTATCAATGCATATTTGCCCATTTTTCAACAAATTACTGCACCTTCCTCGGGCAGCAAAAGTTGAAATATTTGGCATTAATATGTAGCCTTGTGTACTATAAAGACATTTTAACAGTGATTTTGAAAAATTATCATGCCTCTAGACTAACATAGACCAATTTTATCAAGAGGGGTATGTGAATTTTTCAGTCTCTGAAAATAAGTCCATTTATTTGGTTTTCTAAGATATCAAAATCTTAATTGATAACTATGCTAAAACTGACGTACACACTACTGTTACTGATATTATGCAATATTTTTTCAGTACTAAGGACTTTAGCCTATTTTTAGATATAAAGGGTGTAAGTACCCCACCCACTTTTTCAGTTTTTCAGCTGTAGACTATCTTTTCCCCCCGTGCCTCAGCAAGCCACTCACATATAATGTGTATTATGATAGTACACACATACATGCAAAGTGGCTAGCTGAGGCACGGGGGGAAAAGTATCTTTAAAAAACTTTTCCTGTTTCCATTACCTTTAATTACAAAATTTGGCTTTTTCCACCAAAATTGAAGTCTATGTGCAAAGTAATCAGAAATTAAATTCATGGCCAGTTAGGGGAAGTTGAGAGCAACAAATTTCAAGAGAAATTCTTTGGCATATCAAAAATTTAATTTTGACTATTTTTATAGGCAAATTAACATTACAACCGTCAGAGGTCCTTTAACCATTTCACCGCCATCAGCGATTTTAGTCGACATCAAGGGGTGCACAGATTGCAGTAAAACTCATGTTGCTCTCTTTCATTATAGACTGACAGGCCATGCATGAGCGTGTTTGTACACGAAACGGCATAATTTCAGCTATTTTGGGTTCTAAAAGCATTAAGATGGAGGAAAGTAATGATTTTAAGCCTCATTCTTGTTGGCTTTTCCTGTCAAAGGCCCCACTTTTGCTGTTGAAGCTATAAGTTTGTTCATAGGGAAGGTCCAAAGACAAACTGTCAAATTTTCTAATTAGCCAAACATACCTGCTAATTCTTGAAAAGATCTGTATGGGGCCAGCCCAAATCTTTTGCGATACTGATTAAATGATTGAAACCGTAACTCTCTTCCATGTAGAAGTGTTTCTTTGGCTACGTGTAATGTTAATGGATGGTGATTATGATGAGTAAACTGAAACAGAAAAAAACAAATGTTAACATATACATTTTTAATAGAAAGTAAGTAAGTTATATTTTATCAACGTGTCACATGTCTATACAGCATATCTATCAACGGCCATGCGGGCACACGTTCGAGGTGAACATCGCATCAACGCCGATGTAACGTAATGACGTCACATCAATGTTGATACGATGCTAGTATGCTACCGTGGGCCCACTTGGGAAATGAATTAAAACTATGCAATTACAGACACTCAGCTGGGGTTACCAGCTTATGAGGCACGCATTAGAAACAAACACAATATATACAATTGTTAAATCTAATGTAGTATCATTTGACCAAGCATTTATACTTATCGTCTTTTAATTTTCGGCAACGAACATTGTCAAGAAATGAGCAGCAACACTACAAAACCAAAAAAGTAACACATGTGCCCAGCAAAGGCTCAGATTGGCCCGGGCATCTGCCCAGTCTGATCAGAGTTTTCACTGTCCACATGGAGTTAGCTTAGACCCTTTGCTACCCTTTCAGCACACAGCAATGGCTCTGATCAGACTGGGTGGGTGCCCACATTAATCTGAGACTTCACTGGGAGCACATGCCACTTTGTTGGGGTTTTTTTGTGCTGTGGCTCAAATATCAGAGTAATTAAAGTTAGCATTGTTTGCTGTTTAGGACTGCTGCTGACACCAGAAAAGTAATACATATGAGCCGCGATGTGACAAAACCAACAAAGTGGTTATGCGCCCAGCGCAGACTCAGATCAGCCTGGGCATCCGCCCAGTCTGATCAGAGTCTTCGCTGTCCGCATGGAGGTAGCTTAGCCTCTTAGCTACCCTTTGGGCACTAAAGGAAAAGTCTTATCAAACTGGGCAGATACTCATGCTGACCTGAGTCTGCACTGGGCGCACAACCACATTGCTGGTTTTGTCGTGTAGCGGCTCATATTATGTCTTGCTTCTGCTAGTCACAGGTGAGACAAAAATATAATTGAGCCGCGACACGAGAAAACCAACAATGTGGTTGTGCGCCCAGCGCAAACTCAGATCAGCCTGGGAATCCCCCTGGTCCGCTCAGACTTTTCGCTAAGCGCTTAAAAGGTAGCTAAGGGTCTAAGCTGCCTCCATGCGGACAGCGAAGACTCTGATCAGACTGGGCGGATGCCCAGGCTGATCTGAGTCTGCGCTGGGCACACAACCACATTGTTGGTTTTCACATGTCGCGGCTCATATTATAACAAGACTTGCTCTTATACAGGACAGCTCAGTGAACTCTCTTTTACCCATAATTTAAAACCTTTAACCAAAAAGTGAAATGTTGGGTGGGCTGCCCATGCTGACATGGACATTGTAGTATTGCCTATAATAGCTATTTCTTTACTTTTGAAAAGGCAAGCTAAAAAGTGATGAACAAATATACTCACTGCTCCCGCTCTTTGGTTCAGTAAACCAGTCACAAAATCTTTCATTCCATGTTTTATCACTATATCTGGTCGGAAGAGAAAGTCTTTCACAGTATAAATAGTGTCACTGATGTTGAAAGTGTCAGGCATTAATGGGTGCCAATGATACATGTGGTTAAACTCTACGGAGATCCTGTTTGAATACTGATGTGGCAAACCAAAAAGTAGTTCCGGAGCAAACTTTAATTTATAGTTGTAATTACTTAAATGCTGGACGTAATCTTCTATAACTATTTTGATTGTTTCACCTGAAAAAAAAAAAAAAAACATAAGTCTTACCTGAAAAAAAAAAAGAACATAAGTCTTAGCAGTGAAAAACCTTAAGCAAGCATTAATAAACTTGTTGATTTCATACCATTCTGTCAACTCTCCTCCGTAAACAATGAGTCTACATAATTAAGAAGGCATTCCCATTCTCTCTCCCTACTTTAAGCCAAATCTCCCTATTTGGAGAGCATTTACCGAATTCGTCTTGATCTTTCCATATAGGTAATAGGAAATTTTACAAAAATATCCACATGGTAATTGTCATTACTTTAGAGTGTGCACTGCTTTGCTGGGATTTTTAAATACCTGACAAGTATATTTCAATACTTTAAGGGACAGATGGACAGATCTCAGTAGTTTGGCTGCCATTTTTTGAAATGAGTGTTATATCCAAAATACTAGAAGCTTTATAATAAACCCTAGTTTTATAAGGCTTTACTGATAATGATAAGTCGTATTGGCATGTGTAAGAGATTTATAATAAAACTATTACCTACCCATTATAACTAATTTTGCTGTTTGAAATAAATGTTCATCATCCCAGTCAGGATGCTCTCCCTTTAATATATCACAAACTCTGTTATGTTCTCTCATCCAGATAGTGGCATACATGAACAGACCTGGCAAAAGCCCAAAATCTTTGTGCCCTAGGGCAAACCGGATTTCCTGGGGTACTTGTGGTGGGTAGGTCATAGGTACGTCAGCATCTTTAAGATGAAGTGGCCATGTTTCTCCATTTATGACCTGATTGAATGATCAAAACCAGTAAAACATAAATATTTCATTTAGATTTATACGAGTCTAAATTGCTGAAACTATTGTTAAGGTGAGTTTACAGAGTTGTCAATGTATTACCCACTTCAAAATTCCTCGAATTTTTCCCTAACATTTTTTAAGCATCCAAAAGTTGGAACTCTTTAAAAGCATCTAATTGCCTTACTTATGTTTTCATACCTCATTTGCTGCATCCATGGCTGAATACTGTTATTTAAGGAATGAATTTCATTTTTCTGAGGTTTATCGAAGTGTATGCTACATTGGGTCACGTGCAAAGTGAATGAACCCCGAAGGGGTTCATGTAAACTTTGCTAGTGACCCAATGTAGTTTACACTTCGATAAACAACAGAAAATTAAGTTCATTGCTTATATTTACATTCATTTAAATCAAATCTTTCATGAACAATCTTATATAAGCGCTTAAATTGAAGCAGTAAAGAATATGTACCGCAGTTTTTCTGCTAACAGCAGTACAGCATGCATTACGTCAAGACGTTGCTGACGTCCAATCGGATTGTAGAGAGCCATTGTTTATTTTGACGTCATTGACGTCGCGTGTCTCAATGTAATTATTGGAATGTAAACTACATTACGTTCAAATGCTTTACTATAGGGCTTTTAAGTTAATACACCAAGAATGTAAATATTCAGTTATAAGACAGGATTGTTACTCTTCCAAAACAACCCCAAAAATCTAGATCCATCATGTAAAATGGATCTACATTTTTTTAGATTGTTTTGGGAGGTGAAAAAAACATCTTATAGAAAAATAAAATATGACTGATTAAGATATTAAGATATTTGGTGTCATGCTTTAGAGGGGGGGGGGGGGGTAATCCTGTCTTAAATCCAAATCATTGCCATAGACAAAGACTGGTAGTCATCATCTTTAACCAAAATGAGAATGAACTTTAAAAAAGTAAGCACTTAAGTCTGCTGAATATGGTTCATAAATTTCTGTATTTTTCCATAGAACCCTTTCTGTATCAAATTGAAATGCTGTGTATACCTGCATTTTCAATTTTCCATCTTCCATACTTCTTAATGCCAATTCTACATCTTTGTCTCTGCCATAGACATGCGACAGGTCGACCTGAATAAATAAAATTACGGTAATCTAGATTAACAAGGACATTGCAAATATTGATAATAATGCTAGAGAAGGCTACAAATAATGGGGATATTTCATAATTTTACAATGAGGGAAAGCAACTCCATCATTTTATTTCTGCCCCCCTTTCTCAACTGGGGTCAACTCTTGAAGAAAAGAATTTGCTCCCATAGGAGCAAATTCTTTTCTTTGAGAGTAGATCCCATTCCATTTCATTCTGAAAATGCTTCACTAGCCAGAGAAGCAAATAGGAAGTTACAAATGTTGCTCCCTTTGTAAAAATAGCAGAAAAAACATGATGTAGTCATTCATCTGAAGCGCAAACTGAACAGCTTTAACTACTGTACTTATCAAGGGCAACTAAGTGCACCTACTGTAAGTGTACTTATGTTTATTTATTTATTTACTAACACCCCCCACAATATATATTTACTGGTATCTAAAAAAAGCATGGTAATCATTACATCAAAGTCAGGATTTAGGATCGATCACTATCCCTACTGATCAATACGTCATTAATTTATTCATGCGACACTACCCTGTCATGCTATATGCTTTACTGGTAGTTCCGTTTGAGTTATTGAAATAAAGTACAAATGTATAGTTATGAATGAATAGATAAATATTGTGAAAAATTTGGGGAAAAACTTGAGAAACATATTCTTTTTTATGTAGTAGTATTGGTGATACCACATATCTCAAATAATAAATTCTCCTTCTTTAATAAATGCCGGGCCGGGTAGCGCAATCGGTAGGGCGCCTGACTCGTAAGTCAGAGGTCCTGGGTTCGAATCCCGGTCTGGCAACATATTTTCGTTTCTCCTTCCGCTGATTCAAGAAGGGCAGTTGTCAGTTACTGGCGAAAGTATGTGCACTTAGTACTGGTTAACCGCTTAGGAGGTCGAAGCCTGCCCAGGAATAGTGTGGTTAGGTTAACTGACCGTCCCGACATGACCTTAGTTGTTTACCGTTGACGTTAAGCATCAAATCAACCAACCAACCAATCTTTAATAAATACCGCAGATCACACTGACCAAATCTCACCAAGATTTCTTTTATTGCCCTGTTTTGTCTCAAAATGCCATTTATAACTGCAATGTCCAAAGTGCATTTTTTGAAGAAATGTGGTACTATGAAAGTATTGAAGTTTTTGAAAAACCAAGCTGATCCAAAAGCAAACAGTTTTTATTTTTTATTTATTCTTTATTTTTTTTATTAATATTTGACTTGCACTTACTGTAAATCACATCTAAACAAAGTATTTGATAAATGTACTAGAGTAAATTTAACTGTGTAGGCTTTCATTAGTCTGATTATACCCCCATTCCACTGGACGGCGCTTCCACTGCGCTCCGAAATTTTGGACAAAGCGCCATGAATTGTAGCAGAAGCGGCAGCAGCACAGGAGAAGCTTCTAGGTCGCAGTGAAAGCGTATCAGAAGCGGCATGATCGCCAAGTCACGGCGCTTGTTTTGACTCTGCTCAAAATTTACGTAGCGGAAGCGCCGTGGACACAAAGCGCAATGAAAGCGTAGTAAGAACGTAGCTCGAAATTCATGAACGCAGCAGCAGCGGGAGCAACGCAGCTCCAGCGCAGCGGGATCGTGCCGACAGTGCCGTGAGATTCGTCTGCCACCCAGCTACACTTCTGCTACGCTCTTTGCGCTCCCTTTGTGCTCTTGCAGCTTCGCTGTGACTCTATTATTTATGAATAGCGCAATCACGACGCTTCCGCTGCGCTCTTGGCGCTTTATCTGCGTTTCCTCTGCTCTTATGGCGATCTGGGCATGAAAACGCCGCGTTTCTACGACGTTTCATCACTCGATTTTCAAGTTTCATTCAAGATGCCCGGAGCAGGAGTTGGAATACCCCCTCCCTCTCCTGCGGTACAGGCTGCGTGAAAATAGTCTCCTGACCAGGCCTGGGTGTGGATTTCGCCTTCTGCTCTTGACAGGTGGGCCAAGCTCTTGCTCTCTAAACTGAGCCAGATAGGCGCCCTTCAGAACGCCGAGCAGAGGCCCCAGTTGAGCCTGAACAGCAAGTAGAACAAGACGAATTGTTCGAAGTCACTAGTTCATGATTGCCAGCTGGATCATAGCCACTGGAATTGTTATATTATCAATATTGTTAGAAGGCTGGTGGCTAACTTCTGCTGAACCCGATTCTCTGCCGATTTACATAGAAGCGGTTACAAAGCGCAACACAAGCGCAGCATGAGTGTAGCTCCGGCACTTAGGTCGTAGCAAGATCGCAAATGCATAGTAATAAGCGTAGATCAAGCGTAGCTTGAAATCCTTTGCCGTAGTGGCAGCGTATTAGAAGCGCCCTCGAAATCCGTTAAGCGTGGCAGAAGCGCAATTTAATCGCGACAGCATCGTGACTAGCGTGGCGAGATCGTATTAGACGCGTACTAGCAGCGTACAGGAAGCGCACAAATTCCAAGTTTTGGCAAATCCCTACGCTTCTGCTGCGATTTCGAAAATTTTAAGCAGCGCCATGATCGCCAAGAGCGCAGTCAAAGCGTCATCCAGTGGAATGGGGGTATTAGATCTGCACTAATAACTATTAAAGCACCAGAAATAAAAAAAGTTGAATTTGCAAACAGTGTAGATTCATCACGAGCTGCCTCATCTGTATCCGCACTGTTTGCCCTCTATTCTTTGAATTCTCAATGTGATAATATTTTTTGAAATTTTGCAGATGTAAATTTTGTAGTTAACATTTTTATAAAACATTTTGTGACAGGACAAATGCACTCTTCCAAATTCAAAGACATAAGATTTCATTAGAGATAGTTGAGATATTCAGTATTTGGAGTAATTATTGTAAATTTAGATATTCATCTAATACTGACAAGAAGTGCATTAAAATTTTTATCAGATTAGCCTATAGGCCTTAGAATATATAAAAAAGTACATTTGAAATTGATTAAAATTAACCCAACATAAAAACTACAAAAATAGATGAATTTAGACATTTCAATACCAGTGAACAAATTATTGAAAAGCTTACATGTATTGACCATATAGTCAAAGGCTAAAAAGAATAGATGGAAAACATAATACTCTGTGAAAAGGTGCTACAGCCACTGTTTTGGTACATTTTACTGTATTTATTCAGTTATAAGACAATGTTTTCTCCCTCTACAAAACAATCCCCAAAGCCTAGATCCATTGTAGATTTTGAGGACTGTTTAGGAGGAGAAAAACAATCCAACTTATCACAGATTTACACAATACTGATTTAGATATTAGAGTAATTCTAGAGGGAGAAAAAAGCATCTTAGAACAGAATGATTATGGTATGATGCAAGGCTCAAGTAGTTTTCACCTTGTGGATTGAAAATACGTATGAGCTGCGATATGACAAAACCAACATAGTGGTATGTGCCCTCTGCGAAGACTCAGATCAGACTGGGCATCTGCCCAGTCTAATCAGAGTCTTCAATGTCCACATATAGTTAGCTTAGAGACCCTAAGATCCCCTTTAAGCCCACAGCAAAGACCCTGATCAGACTGGGCCGCTGTCCAGACTGATCAGAGTCTTCGCAGCATGCACACACACAACTTTTTTGGTTTTGTCATGTGGCGGCTCATATGATGCTAGTGTACCACCCAGACCCAGCTGGTTTCTGAATAAATACAAAAAATAGATCTTACCCCGTGTCCACCCCACTGAAAACCAGGGCCTCTTTTAAAATCAGTTTTAAAGAACTGGTGTGTAAAGTGTTGGGCAAAAAATGCAAACATGGCATTTGACCCCAGTGCCTCTGGAGTGAATGTAGAGCGTCGCATCAGTTTCTCCACAACTAGGTTAGCATCTGGTAGCTCCTTCTTACCTGCAACAATATAACAGAGCCTCATTATAATGCTATTCATTATAAAACTATGTGGATATAATGCTATTCATTTTAACACTATTTGGGTTAAATGCTATTCATTATAACACTTTTTGGATATGCTATTCATTATAACACTTTTTGGTAATAATAGTCTCATCAATTCATGATTCAAAATGTTTAGTTCCCTAATTTTACTATACATTTTAGTCTGACAAAGATGTACGGGTACACCGCCATGTTTATTTTATCTTTTTTACAAAGGGAAACAACTTCTCTGATTTTCTTTTTCCTTTCCTGGATGACATAGCTCTTCCAAATGGGGTCAACTCTTAAAGGGAATAATTTGATTCTATGGTAGCAAATTCTTTCCTATCTGAGTTGACACCCATTTTGAAGGGAGAAAAAAATTAAAATTGCAGTTACTGGTGTTAAAACCAATTAAACATCTATAATTTTTTGCTTTTCTCAAAATATTTTTTCTCTTACATATACTCTCATGATCATTTATACAGCATATTGACTGAGCCTCTATCACACTAGAGTCTAAACTCTACCTCAAACTTACCCCAGATCCCATGTGGTGTGGGACAGTCCCGAGGCACAGGAGGTAACGCTCTGCTAAAGTAGGACAAGTTTCCGTATGCTTCATATGTGATGTATTCATGTTCTGATGTGTGGGTTGCTGGACTATCTACTACTTCTCCACGCACTGAAAGTATGAAACAGAAAGTTACTTCTTTTGAAAATAAATACTGAAAATGCACGACTTGCCTATTTTGCTTATTTTTTCTATTTTTCAGTATTTAGTCCTTCCTCAGTTTTCTAAATATGTGACATTGGGTATGGACTACTATATTCCTTAGTTTTTCTAAATATGTAACTGGATGGAATGCAAACCATGTACTGCATCCTATTATATTGTTTGTATCTTGCAAAAATTGATACTACTGGTAGAAAATAGGTTTCACTCCTGTATCGATTTTCTTGGAAGAAATTTTCTGGGAGTCTCACTTAATTTTATCAAATTTTTCTTAAAAGCTCATAGTTCTCACAATTTTCAGTCCAGAGCTTACAGCTAGTATTGAAGAATCCAATACGGTGATTGAAAATAAACATTCAAGATTAAGGACAATTAGACACATAGACTCTGTAAACTGTAAAATAAAAAAAAAATAAAAACCCTATGATATAGAGTGTAGATCCTCCCCACCCCTTAAAAGAGACTCACTAATATACACGCTTCTCATAACATAATTTGAAAGGAACGGCACAGCATTCACAATGTTCCACAGCCACTGGTACTGATCGTCTGTTAGTAACGAATGTAGAGTATCAGAACTAGGCTTCAATAACAGCGCAACTTTCTTCCAAAATGTTGCTGCAATATATAAAACAAAATTATGTGACAATTTTATGCTAAATTTATCATATAAAAGTACTTAAAGTGCCAGAAATGAAAATAGTTGAATATGCACACCGGGTAGATCCAGATGAGGCATCTCATGGATCTACACTGTTTGCTCATTAGACTTTGAATTCTCAAAATGATGAAGCTCAGGCGAAATATTTAATTTTGCAGACAAAAATTTTGTCATCTGCTTTTTGGCACTTTAAGGTTTTACAAGAGTTGCTGTAAGATATCCTGCTCATTCTCAGCCAATAAGCAGTTAATCAGGTTATAATTGCAATTTTTAAAAGAAAAAAAACTTCGAAAAATTTGTTGACTTTGCCATGCTTGATTTGGTGGATTGTCATGTGTAGGTGTGGCTTACTAATTACCCAGCCATTAAGAGTGAATGATAAGATCAACAGTTTTTACTTTGATAAAACTAAAATTTTCCTCATTTTTGAAATATCTTGTTTAAGTATCACAAGCTGAAAATCTTAAGAATTTAATACCAAACATCAAATTACTGTGACTGAATTGAAAATTTTGAAATTTATGCATTTTAGTATCTTTTACATGCATTTGTATGCATAGTGAACTGACATTTATTGCACATTACAGTCAAGCACTTAAACTGTTTTCTAATCATATGAATTTTAAGCTTACTTATTTTTTTTTTTTTTTCTTGTACTTTAATGTAATACCATAGTGGTACATTTTCCTGTATACATTTGGATACCTTTAGCACTACAGTACTGAAGTAAACTTCTTCAAAATGAAAGCTGGCAAACAGTGTAGACCCTTATCAGACTGCTCCTAACGAGCAGTCTGATTTGGGTCAGCACTATATATATTATAGTTGCTGAGGCACTTCTGTCCAATTCTGGAAGTATGTGGCACAGCTATACACTGAATGGTACAGTAGAACATCAATGGCTCAAACAGGCTTGGGACCATGAAAATTAGTACCAGCCAAAGGTAGTTCTAGCTATCCAGGGTTAGTACCTCTAGGGACCCGGGAAAGAGTTCTAGTCAGGCAGGGTTAACGAGCCATCAGGGTTCGAGCCATTGGAGTTCTACTGTATTTTGCATTTTGATTGCATAAGTGCAATAGGTAGTCAAACAGAGCTGTGCAATATGAATATGGGAGCACGGGATGGATATTCCAATATAATTAGTATGTCACTGCTCCCCAAAACAAGAGGGCCATGAGGCCCTGAATCGCTCACCTGCGCAATTGGCAAAGTGGCTTTTTCTTATGTCTGAAATTGCCCAAATATGAGTTTTGGGTCAAAAGTGAAAGAATGACCATGACTTCTTGTACTCATAAATCATCATGTACGCATTAAGACAAGCATACATAGCATTTTTAGGCCAAAATCTTCAAACCTATCCATGAAATCTTATGTTCTAGCATTTTCCCATATTTGACCATGCCGCTAAAAAGGTCAAGGTAAACCCAAGGTCATCATTTGAACAGTCTTTGTAGGACTAAAGTACTCCATGCTACTTAACCAAGTTTACAGGCTATTGGTGTATTGGTTCTGGAGAAGAAAAATATTATAGGTTTATACCATAAATGGGTATGGTGGCCATGTTGGTCATGTGACCTGGACCATTTGAAAAAATTTTTTTTCAATCAAGCTCTGGAGGCTCTATATGAAATGTGTTAACAATTGGCTCTTTGCCTTTTGAGGAAATGTTTGAAAATGTCAAAATATGAGAGATCTGAGTTAAAGGTCAAAGAATGACCTTGACCTCTTGTACTCATAATTCTTCATGACCTCATTAAGATGACCGTATATACCAATTTTTAGGCCTACATCTTCAAAACTTCCCATGAAATCTTATGTTCTAGCATTTTCCCATATTTGACATTGCCATAAAAAAGGTCAAGGTCAACCCAAGGTCATAATGTGAATAATCTTGATAGTACTGGAGTACCCAATGCTACATACCAAGTTTAAAGGCCATCTGTCAAATGGTTCTGGAGAAGAAGATTTTTGAAGGTTTTAACCATATATGGGCATGGCAGCCATGTTGGTCATGTGACCTGGACCATTTGAATTAATTTTTGTTCCCTCTAGCCCTGGAGGCTCTATATGAAATTTGGTTACAATATGCCCAGTTTTTTTTAGGAGATTGTTTGGAGAAGAAGATTTTTTAAAGGTTTTTACCATATATGGGCATGGCCGCCATGTTGGTCATGTGACCCAGACCATTTGAAAAAATTTTCCTTCCCGCAACCCCTGAAGGCTGTTTATGAAATGTGTTTACAATTTGCTCTGTGGCTTTTAAGAAGAAGTTTGAAATAGTCAAACCATGAGAATTCTGGGTCAAAATGTTAAAGAACAACTTTGACCATTTGTACTCACAAATCTTCATGTACTCATTAAGATGACTATTATCCAATTGTTAGGCCTAAATCTTCAAAACTTTCCATGGAATCTTATGTTCCAGCATTTTTCCATATTTGACCTTGCTGTAAAATGGTCAAGGTCAACCCAAGGTCAACATTTTAAACAATCTTGATAGAACTGGAATACCCAATTCTACATACCAAGTTTAAAGGCCATCTGTCAAATGGTTCTGGAGAAGAAGATTTTTAAAGTTTTTTACCATATATGGGCATGGCAGCCATGTTGGTCATGTGACCTGGACCGTTTGAATTTATTTTTGTTCCCTCTAGCCCTGGAGGCTCTATATGAAATTTGGTTACAATTCCCCCCAGTGGTTTTTGAGGAGATTGTTTGAAATTGTCAAAATATGAGAGTTCTGGGTCAAAGGTCAACGAATGACCTTGACCTTTTGTACTTATGAATCTTCATGTACTCATTAAGATGACTGCATACTCCAATTTTTAGGCCTTAATCTTCAAAATTTTTCAAGAAATCTTATGTTATAGCATTTTCCCATATTTGACCTTGCTGTAAATAAGGTCAAGGTCAACCCAAGGTCTTCATTTGAAAAATCTTGATAGTACTTGAGCACTTGATGCTACATACCAAATTTCAAGGCGATTGGTCGACTGGTTCTGGAGAAGAAGATTTTTAAAGGTTTTCGCCATATATGGGCGTGGCTGCCATGTTGGTCATGTGACCTGGACCGTATGAATACATTTTTGCTCCCTCAAACCCTGGAGGATCTATATGAAATTTGGTTCCAATTGGCCAAATGACTTTTGAGAAGATTGTTTGAAATTGTCAAAATATCAGAGTTCTGGGTCAAAGGTCAAAACATGACCTTGACCTCTCGTACTCCTAAATCTTCATGTAATCATTAAGATGATTGTAGATACCAATTTTTAGCCTAAAATCTTCAACAGTTTTCAAGATACCTTATGTTCTAGCATTTTGCCATATAAAAGCACAAGGAAGCAAATTTGACCTTACCATAAAAAAGGTCAAGGTCAACCTAAGGTCATAATTTGAACAAAATTAGTAGTACTTGCACACCCGATGCTACATACCAAGTTTCAAGGCCATCCGCCTATTGGTTCTGGAGAAGAAGATTTTTTTAGGTTTTTACCATATATGGGCATGGCGGCCATATTGGTCATGTGACCAGGACCGTTTGAACAACTTTTCGTTCCCCCTTCCTGTGGAGGCCACATATGAAATTTGGTTACAATTGGCCCAGCGGTTTCAGAGGAGAAGTCGTTTGAAATTGTTGACGGACGGACGGACGACGGACGGACGACGGACGGACGACGACGGACGACGGAGCCTTACCATCCTATAAGCTCCCCCGGAGCCGCTGGCTCAGGTGAGCTAAAAATTATATGAGCCGCGACACGACAAAACCAACAATGTGGTCGTGCGCCCAGCGCAGACTCAGATCAGCCTGGGCATCCATCCAGTTTGACTATACTCTTCGTTAAGTGCTCAAAGGGTAGCTAAGGGTCTAAGCTACCTCCATGCGGACAGCGAAGACTCTGATCAGACTGGGCGGATGCCCAGGCTGATCTGAGTCTGCGCTGGGCGCACAACCACATTGTTGGTTTTGTCGTGTCACGGCTCATATGTTTCATGCCAACTTGACATCTGTACTGGTACGAAGCATATTAAAGGTTGTTCAAAAGACAGACAGGCATGAATAGTATCACGACTGGTATTTCTCATATTACACTCGAATGTATAGGGTGTATATGTATTGTATTAGTAAAATTTTTACTTACGATACTGGCAACGATCACCATAATAGCCAGTCCCGACACAATCACAGCTAAAACTCCCCACACCCTGTGTCATACACACACCTCGATTCTCACATGGAAATGAACAACACGGATTGGCTGAAATAAATATATGGAAGAAGACTGCATTAATAACTCAATAAAGTTACAAAATTCTGCCATATATGACAAATATAACTGGTTTAAGTTATTTTGTCACTGTTCCATAATCTTTCACCTTTCATCCCCAAATTTCTTAAAACTGACTCTTATGTCTCTGAATCTGGACAAGTTCATTTTTACAAACAGGGTATTTGATGAAAAAGATCACAAAACAAAATGGCAAGCAGTTCAGATCTAGATGAGATGGCTCTTATGAGCCATCTCATCAGGATCTGCACTGTTTGGCATTGCAAAGGTGTCTAAGTTTGTTTGGTCTGCCACCCACTTCAGGTATTAACTTACAATAGAAAAATATTTGGTCCCCAGTTACATACCAATCAACTATGTCATGGCTGCAGGAAACTTTAAAATAATTTTAAAATCTGTTTAAATGTTGTAAAAGTGATATCAAACACTTATATGATATCACAATAAGGTCACAGACATTTACCTAAGACACAGAATGTCAATAGTGTGACATTCCATGGTATCTATAACAAACATCATCATTCTTATGCATAGTAGATATCTGAATCTTTATAGTATCATGGAAACTCTGATTACAAGGACAGAAACATCAAAGCAAACAGTGCGGACCCTGATCAGACTGCTCCTATTGGAGCAGTCTGATCTTGGTCTGCACTGTTTGCCACAATGCCAAATCCTCTGTATCCAGCATACTATACTGTTCAAATTTGGAAAGCCTGCAGTCCATTACAATTAATAAGGCTTTAATATAAGGTGTCCCAATATGTACACAAATTTCCGTAATATATTTGTTAAAATTGTACTTCAAGGGATAAAATTACTTTACAGAAGTTGTGAATGGCTTTTAAAGCATAGGGATTGTACCATATCATAAACTGCCTGTCACATAAAATAAAATACTAGACCGGTCAGAAAATAAGAGAAGCCTTAGTAGAAGCCTGTTATGAAATTTATAAAATACAGTGCAGACCTTGATCAGGGCCTATTTGGGCCGTGACACGACAAAACCAACAAAGTGGCATTTGCTCCCACTGAGGAGTCAGATCAGCCTGGGCATACGCCCAGTCTGATCAGAGTCTTTGCTGTTCGCATAGAGGTAGCATAGACCCTTAACTACCCCTTAAGCGCTAAGCGAAGAATCTGATCACACTGTGCGGATGTCAAGGCCGATCTGAGCCTGCACTTGGCCCACAACCACTTTGTTGGTTTTCTCGTGTCGCAGCTCATTTGTTCAAAGCATTAATTGTAGCTTACTAAAGTCAAGAGTCAGGATCAAATATATCTTATGTACATGTATATAAAAAAACATGTGCTTATATTTTTTGAGGGGGAAAAAGGTGAGAAGCTTTTGTAGAGCTCTGACCAGGTACCACATACTTATAGAGAAACTGACCCAGACAGAGGTGACCAAATATGCTGTGCATCAAATACGTCAAATACTTACCCAAGTCTCCTGGGTAACTATCACCTGATGCCCAGCCACTCGTCAGCAGGGAATGTATAAAGTTTAAACCTGCAAACATAACATGAATAACAAACCTTTATTACCAGTTTAAATCAACAAATGAGCCACGACACAACAAAACCAACAGTGTGGTTGTGTGCCCAGCGCAGACTCAGATCAGCCTGGGCATCCGCCCAATCTGATCAGAGTCTTCACTTTGCACTTAAAGAGTAGCCAAGAGTCTAAGCTAGCTCCATGTGGACAGTGAAGACTATGATCAGACTGGGCGGATGCCCAGGCTGATCTGAGTCTGCGCTGGGTGCACAACCACTTTGTTGGTTTTCTCACGTCGCGGCTCAAATATCAAATGAATATTTATTTACTAATAGTATAACAGTGCAATGTTAGTACAAACATCTTCCACTAGAAATTTAAGTACTGTTTCAAATTTCAAAATGGACAAACAATTTAAGTGCCATTATATTTGTTTTGGCATAGAAGTTTGATGAATCAACAAACCAAATGTCTGGTAGCTTCCTAAGTTGAAAGGACAGTTCGGAAGTATCTATGTCAAGTCTATAGAGAGTAACTCCACAGGGTATAATCGATTCCGCTAATTTTCGCTTCCTGCAGAGACTGTCCGTCATATTTGGCTTCCGCCGAGACTGTCCGCGAACTCTTGCTTCCTGCAGAGACTACTGTACTCGAAAAATGGTTTCCTGCCAAGACTGTCCGCGTGATTCTGCTTCCTGCCGAGAGCCTCGGCAGGAAGCGGAATCACGTGGACAGTCTCTGCAGGAAGCCATTTATCATGTACAGAAGTCTCGGCAGGAAGCGAAAATTAGCGGAATCGATTATACCCTGTGAACTCAGCAGTGTAGCTTATCTTCCATGCACTGTAAGACACATGTAATATTATTTGATTCTTGTCAGAAGCTTACCAGCATTACAGAAGATTAAGTTCTATATGATATGCATGTAGGTAAAGCTTGGACTGACAAGCATCACAGGAAGGAAACTTTCCATATGACAAACATATAGGTCAGACTTGGAATTCTTATCAGAAATTTACCAGCATAACAGAAGGGAAAGAGCTATACATGTATATCTGGCATGGAATTCTTATAAAAAATTTACCAGCATTACAGCAGGGAAAAGGCTGCATTATAAATATGTATATCAGGCTTGGGATTTTATCAGAACCTTATCAGCATAACAGAAGGGGAAGGTCTGTATTATATACATGTATGTCAGGCATGGAATTCATACCAGAAATTTACCAGCATAGCAGAAAGATAAGGGCTGAATTATACATTGGGATTCTTATCAGAAATTTACCAGCATAACAGAAGGGACAGGGCTGTATTATACACGTCAGTGTGTAGCCAATTGTGTTCAGAGATCGCTTCTTTAGGCATCGCCTGATAACATTCGCGCAAGCGCAGTTCTAAAGTGACATGATATCAAATCATGTTATCATACCCCCGTTATCAGGTGAATTTTGCAGCAGCTGCATGCTAAACATGTATATCAGGCTTAGGATTCTTATCAGAACCTTAGCAGCATAACAGTAGGGACATTTCTGTATGTATATCAGACTTCTTATCAGAATCTTTCCAGCATAACAGAATGGCAAATTCTGTATGACATGCTCTTCAGCTTGAAATTCCTATCAGAAATTTACCAGCACAACAGAAAGGAAGTTTTGTTTGATATACCAGCATGATAAAATGTCAGGATTGTGAGTTTTATCAGAAACTTATCAGAAACCCACCCAGCAGGCACATGACGTTGAAATCACGTCGTACTGACGTGGATGCGACGTAATGACGTTGCATCGACGTCAGTACGACGTTATTTTGACGTGATGTGTCCGCTGGGCAAGTTTTATATGAACATCAGACTTGAATTCTTACTTGAAACTTAGCAGAATAACAGAAGGGAAAAATCTGTTTATTCTTGAGATTCCTATCAGAAATGTACCAGCATAACAGAAAGGTGTTTTTATATTGCAAAGTTTTTGTATGTCAGGCTTGGGATTTTTAACCAGAAACTTACCAGCATAACAGGAAGGAAAGTTCTGTAGAACAATCACAGTAAGGCAGATCCAGTATGGGATTCTCATCACTTAAACCCTGAAATTAGAAAATATGCTTCTGTGAACACATCCTTTCAGTTTTTATAGTAAGTGATTAGTTACCGGTAGTAACAATAAAAGTTCATATCAAATATAAATGGATCCTTTGGAATCTTTTATACCGATCACTGCAGAAATACTTACCTTGCTAATTTGGTTATTAACACAGGAGTGTTTCCCTTCCAAAACAATGCCAAAAATTGAGATCAAGACAGATCCAGTTTGTTTTTTTATTTTTTTTTTTATTGGGACTAATAAAAAATCTAGAACTGTCTTATAAGACAGATCTAGAGTTTTTTTAATTATTTTGGATTTGGCTTGTTTTGGAAGAGAAAACCCTATTTTATAGCCAAACTACACAGACTGATTTACATATTTAAGGTAATTTTTGGAACTATGGCCAGCCACACATGTCCTCAGACATCTTGTGCTTTTGTTTCAAGACTTCAAGGTGTATGGGTTTAACTCCTTTTTTTTTTTTTTGTTTTACCATTTTTATGAAGGGAAACAACTTTTGTGGCATCCTGTTTGATTCCCTCAGAAAATGGGACCTATCTTAATAAGAGTTTTTTTTCCCAGAAGACCAAATTCTTATATTAATTTCCTTTAAGAGTTGACACCCACTGAGATGGGAGGCAAAAATGAGACTGGCAGAGTTTCTTCCCCTGAAAGTATACCATTTTCTTTATGAAATCTTGCATGAATTTAGGGTAACCATAGAATGACCATTAAGTGCCCTTTTTCATGACAAATAATTATACTCACTGAACTCTATAGTTTGCCAAGAACACCCCAAAGAAAATTATTCCAAAAATCTAGGAATATCTATGGTAAAGAGCTGTTCTCAGACATGGAGACAGTTGCCTACCATGATCACCATAAGATACTTTGTACAAGGAAAAATAAAAATAGAAAAATACTGCACTGGAAAAAATCATGCAAAAAGCAAAAATACCAAAAAAGACAACAAAAATACCCAGAAGATTTACTGATTTGGTATATGATCTTTATCATATTGTTACCCAGCCAGTTAAACTCAACAACATCACTAAAACAGACAGATAATATGATAATGTCTTCCTAGTTTCCATTGTTAAATTATGAATTGGTGGGGGAGTACAGATATAAACAAAACCTTTTATTAAATAGTAACAATGAAATTGACGAACATACGATATATGACCTTGAGTACTCCTGTAATTACCCTAAAATATTTGACAGAAGTAGGGTCAAGTCAGGTACATTCGGACAGCAGGTAAATTGGGACAGCAACATTGTTTCCTTTTAAATTATGTCAGTTGTTTGGAATTAAAACAAAATTGGGCAAACAGTGAAAATTCTGATGAGACAGCTCATAATGAGCTGTCTCATCTGGATTTTCACTGATTGCAATAGTATGTCCGAATTTACCCACTGTCCGAAGTTACCTGACTAAATTCAACTCAGAGTGAGAAACTTTTAACAAAGCAGGCAAGTGATTTCAGTACAAATCAAACAACTTTTGCCAAATCGAGAATCATCATTCTACAACACAAATCTCTGACTTGCCAAATGATTATTAGGTGACTTCAGCCAAAAATCAAGTGAATTTTGCCATATCAGGGTAATAATTTCGTTGCAATTTAGGCGACTTCTTCAGCTGAAAATATGTGAATTTTGTCAAGATTTTACTGAAACTAAAGTGTGACTTCAGCTGAAAACATGTGACTTTTGTCAAATCAGTTACAAAAGATTTTCCCAAACCAAAGGCCGACCTATCAAGTGTGACTTCAACTCAAAACATGTAAGTTCTTTGAACTGTGATTTCCATTAAAGACAGGGATGGGACTATATAAGGAGGATTAACTTCCACAGTGTCATTCCGTCTCTTGATCCCATAGTGTCAACACCTCCAGTCAGCCAATAAAATCATCATAACTGTTAATTCTGGTCCACTGATTGGTTGACTAAATTTTTACCTATACAGGTAACATTGTTATGTGCTGGGAACCAGACCCCCGGCAGAGAAGTCCTGTCTTTAAGTTTCAAAATCTCTGGTAGAATTTAGAAATATATTTTCTTGGACTCAAAGGTTGCTATACTTGGTATATCAAAAGTCTCACAAAATAACACTAAGTTTCAGAGGAGATTTGATTGAAATACATGTACAGTACGTTAAATTTCAGTTAATTAAACTGTAAAACTTCAAGCCAAATCAAGTGACCAATTACACAAGTCCTAAGATTTGAATCTGGAAAGACAATTTAAAATACGCCATATTCTCTAACAGCAAATCTCAAGGCCACAATAAATTTTACTTTCATTTATATTTACCCCTTAAAGCAAACAACTCAATTGGAAAGCAATATAAATTTATGATTTAACATGGTATGATACTTAACAATACTTCAATAAATATAAAATCTTTAATATACTAGGTGAAGTGAACATTTAACAAATTGTAAAAACAGAAACACACATATATACAAGTACTTTGTACACCAGGGCCCGTATTTATAAAACCACTTAAGTGGTTGCTATGCTGTTGCTAAGGCTAAATTTCTATGTTGGAGATTCCCTACAATTATGAAATTTGCTCTGGAGGAACAGTCTGAAAAAGACTGTTCCTCAAGAGCAAATTTCATAGTTGTAGGGAATCTCTTCATAGAAATTCAGTCTTAGCAACAGCATAGCAACAACTTCAGTTGCTTTATGAATACAGCCCCTGGATCTCAACAATTTGAGAGAATAATCAAGAAGCTGAAAAGCCGCAGTAATTATCTTAAATTATCTTCAACATCAGTTTCAGTGGGCACCTATATACCTTAAGTGGGCAAGAATAATGTTTGTGGTTCTAATGAGGGGTCACAACATATGTTTTTAGGGAAATTGCCAAAGAATATCCCAAAATTATCATGGGTTAATCCCCATAAAAAGTAAAGGTTTCCAGTAGCCTAGTGGCCGTAGGAGCAGTGTGGGTTAGTGAGAGGCCCACTATATTTTGGGCACAGCAAATGAAAGGCAGAGGCCTGGATCCATCTCCTCTCACTGCCTTATCCTTCTCTGATTTGAAATATGTACTCATTTACTGCTAAGTTGACAGAGTTTTCCAGTCGCCAGCTGGCCAAACCCAGATTCAAATCCCAAACCTTCTGTACCATAACTGAGCATCTCTAACCACAGGACCACGGGCCTCGCCATCTCAATGACTAGATTCAGTTTTGATTACTATGTTCACTGTCCTGCCCATTGATCAGCCATCATTGTCTCTTTAGGCAAGCAGAAGCAGTCTTACTAGTCTGAACAGGATCTACACAAATGGTATTCATACTCATTATGATGAATTATTTTATGTCTTTCCAGTTAATCAATCAAATTCACTTTAAAACTAATCAAGATTCCAAAATACTTAACTGTTATCCTAAAAAAATATTAATCAAAGATGCTGCAAGTTTTTTCAAAGACAAAAATTCATAACAAAATAATTGTGTAACATCACATGAAAATATGTCTTATAGCAATTCCTAAAGACCATAAACTGTTAACATGAAAAGGGAAGACTCTGATCAGACTGCATGAATGTGCAGGCTGTTCTGAGTCATCCCTGTTTGCACATGCCATATTTCAAATCACTTGATAAGAGGGAGTATTTGATGGTAATTGTGGGATAATTTTTCTTATTTTTCCTCAAAAACATATGTTGTGACCCCTCATTAGAAACATCTCATTGAGACGGAACCCCTCATCTGAACCATCTCAGTGAAGTCACAACACCCCTCATCTGAACCATCTCGATGAGGGGTCACAACATACGATTATTTAACAAAAATTATCTCCTCATTATCACCAAATACCTCCTCTTATCTGGAGCTATGCATAAGGGTCTTTTTCTCAAGGTGTGGTTCCATTTTTTTTCTGAATTTGACGGATAAGCTCATATGATGCTGCATATCAAACAATGCATATGGAAATATGCAGACAATGACTAGCATTATGAATATTTCGAAAGAAAAAAAAGTGCCGCAAACACACAAAATACTGAGACAAGGAAACAAGTTTCAGTAAATGATATGTAAAAACACAATACTTACTGTTATACAGCTCATAATCCATAGGACCAGAAAATTACTTTGAGACATCAGTAGTTTTGGATAACAGAAGTTAAAATGTGAAGAATTATAGAAAATGTATTTAAAGTTTCCACAAGCTAGGTTACTTGGAAAAAGAGGGTTTGTTTTGGGCTATTAGTGTTTTAGATAATGAGTCCCAGTCAACTGTATCTATAATTTGCGCTTAACTGATTTTTGATTCATGCTAGCAGAAATTTACTCTAGATAAGAGGGAGTATTTGGTGATAATTAGGGATAATTTTTGTTAATTCTGGATAAAAACATATGTTGTGACCCCTAATCTGAATCGTCTCGATGAGACGGTTCAGATGAGGGGGTCACAACATATGGTTTCAATGAGAAATAAAGAAAATTATCCTTCAATTATCATCAAGTACCCCTCTTATCTAGAGCTCTGTGACTACATGAAACAATACAAACATATTACTGAGTAAACAAAATGATTCTTTTTTATTATTATTTATTTTCTTTTTTTATTTTTATTTTACACTCAGCAATGTTTGATTGTATAATATTATAAAATGATTAAATAATTGTTTTTTTTTTATTTCTAAATTTCTAATGGTAAGAAAAACTTCACTGATTTTATGAAATAAGAAATAGAAATTAAGTATCAAAAATAAAATATGGAAAGAATCATACCTTTGTTCTTTTCTGTAACAACAGTATGCTGTTGTCAGGATTTCTTTCTATCAGTAAAATTAATGATCACTTATAATGCTGACCACTTTCAGGCCTTATTGCTATCGAAATTAAGCACCGCAAACGTGCAATCTTCAAGTACTTGACACTTTATTAAACTTGTTCCTTAAATCGTTCTTATATATACCATTTAAATTGAAGTCATAAAAGTAAATATAGATTTGTGATTTTTTTTCCCAACTATGTGGGAGCAAATAGTTAAAATGACATGAGGTTACACGATATACTATTGCTTTTTGTCGCCACTGGGCCATGACTTTCAAAAGGATATCATCTTTATCCATTGAAACTTATCGTAAAAGTAAATTACGCAAATGCACTAAACAAAGTCAAACCTGCGGTTGTCAAAGGTTTGTACAAGGTTATCAAAGTCACTTGAAAACAAATCGAGAGTAATTCACACTATAACAATATGCTCAGGAGTGTATTACGATAAATATCTTTGATTTTCATGCACTTGCAATAATTACTTTAAAAGAAAACATTTTAATGTTAACTGATTAAAATGAAAATCGCCACAAGGACAGGACTGGTGAATTTTTGCTTGTATCATGACTTGCAATGATTGGAAATTTTTAAGTTCAGTTATACGTAGAGATCCCAATAAATGCCTCTGCTCTAATCCCCCCCCCCCCCCCCCCCCCCCCCCCCCCTACCCCCACCACCACCACATACACTTCCCTGCCTCTTTTCCGAAAATAATGTTATATTACCTTTATTACCTTGCATGAATTCATGTTTGCTTCTCTGGATGAGGTAGCTCTTTGACATTCATCGGGTCTACTCTTATAGGAAAGAATTTGCTCCTAGAGGAGCAAATTCTTTCCTTTCAGAGTTGACCCCTACTGAGAAAGGTGGCAAAAAATAGTAGAGATGCTTCCTCTGAAAACCCATTCATCTTAATACTGTTTTTAGAGGTATTTTGGCAATAGCTGATTTACTACATTTTATGCTCTAAATAAAGCCACCATTTTGTAAAATGCATCACCCCTGGGGCGTTTAATAGGATTAGTATGGTATATAGCATGCTTTTAGCATTTGCAAACAATAAAGATTCAAATCTGCCTGCACATTTATGTTTGTAAGCCGACGAATCCTGAGAAATCAGAAGAAGAACCTCTTCAGTCTGTGGGTTGCTAAGTGCAAGCTGGTCTTAGTTTTCACCCTTTGCACATGTCCTTAAATGGACATTATAATTCACCCATGTCATCACTCAAAATGTACAACATAAATGCAAATGCTCCCAACAACCTGCTACACCTGCAGTCTGGTCAGGGCCTGCATTACTTGCATTTGCCAGTAGACAGCTGAATAAGCCAACTTTTACATTTTTTTTTAATTTTTACTGTCAACACACTAAATAAATGATGCGTTTCAATCATGACAGATAAAACTTGACATTTTAAGTCATTTAGTAAATAATCATAAAAAAGATCATTATAGAAATCTGTGGACAAAAAACAATGACTTGCAAGTTTTATGGCCCTTTTCACAGCATTTTAGTCAAATAAGCCAATGAAAGGCTGTGTGCAGTGGAACTCCATTAATGGTTGAGAAGAATCTTCCTCCAGCTGGATTCAAACCCAGACTGCTATTTTATCAGGCCAGCACTTGACCCACTTATCCTAGTTGAGCCGCAACACGACAAAACCAACAATGTGGTTGTGCACCCAGCGCAGACTCAGATCAGCCTAGGCATCCGCCTAGTCTGATCTGAGTCTTTGCTGTCCGCATGAAGGTAGCTTAGACCCTTAGCTACCTTTAAGAGCTTAGTGAAGAGTCTGATCAGACTGGGTGGATACCCAGGCTGATCTGAGTCTGCGCTGGGCGCACAACCACATTGTTGGTTTTCACGTGTCGTAGCTCTTATGCACAGAGCCACCAGGGCTCTCCGCAGTCAAACCTGTATTAAGGGGATACCTACTAGGAAGCACAAAAAAAGTGTCTGCTGAAGGCAGATGACTATAATACAGGATAATATTTTAGTTTAAGGTGGCTGCTGAGGACAGGTGACCCCTTTACTTAAGTTTCCTGGGGCACATAAGAATATATTCATTCAAAAGGTAACCTGCTTGGTTGATATAGATCTGACTGCTTCTAAGAAATAGTGCAGACTGATCAGGGTCTGTACTGTTTACAAACTTCCTTGCATATCATTCAGACCTCCTTTAAATTTTTCAGTGACTTTACAGACTTCTGTAATTTTCCGCTACCCGATGATGGCAGTTGATGCTGCATATACACTTCCTAGTCAAAGGTGGAAACCCTTTGGATACTACAAGCATCTCATACCACAGGGTATAAACTAGTCCTCCAGTTTATGCTTCCTGACGAGACTGTCCATCATACTTTGCCAAGACTGTCCGCGATCTCTTGCTTCCAGCCCAGAATGCTGTGCATAAAATATGGCTTCCTGCATAGACTGTCCGCATGATTCTATTTCCAGCCGAGTCTCGGCAGGAAGTAGAATCATGCGGACAGTCACTGCATGAAGACATTTTTCACAGACAAATAGCCTTGAAAGGAAGCAAGAGATCACTGACAGTCTCAGCAGAAAGCAACTAGAAATGTGTCCATAGTACACGGATGCCCCAGCCAAGTGCCTTGAGTAAGAGGGCGTCTTGATTCAGGTACTGGCACTTGTAGGACAACTAGGTTCATAGAGGCAGACTTCTATAAGATAAAAGGCTATAGGCAAAGCAGTAATTGCCCAACGTTTGAAATGTGACACAAACTGCAGCCCTTTATACAATTTCAGAGTCATTGTATGGCCAAAACAGAAAATATTGTGTATTACAGAACCTGGTTAGAAACGAAGTCAGTGGACCCTGACATATGGATCATTATGACCTGATTCTTGTAAATTCCTGTTTTACTTATTAATATAAATCCTCATATAAATTTTTAAGTTGCTACAATAATAGGAACTCTAAAATCTACCTCTTCCAAAAATCTTAACCTTACAAAATTAGCCTAAGTCCGAAGTCAGTGGACCGTGACATATGGATCATCATGACCTGATACTTGAATATTGCCGTTGTACTTACAGACATTAATCCACATACAAAATTTCAAGTTGCTACAATAACAGGAACCCTAAAATCTACCTCTTACAAAAATCTTAACCTAACAAAATTAGCAAGTCCGAAGTCAGTGAACCGTGACATATGGATCATCATACCCTCATTCTTGTGTATTCCTGTTGTACTTATAGATATATATCCTCATACAAAATTTCTAGTTGCTACAATAATAGGAACCCTGAAATCTACCTCTTACAAAAATCTTAAACTTGCAAAATTAGCCTAAGTCCGAAGTCAGTGGACCGTGACATATGGATCATCATACCCTGATTCTTGTGTATTCCTGTTGTACTTATAGATATATATCCTCATATAAAATTTCAAGTCGCTACAAATATAGGAAACCTGAAATCTATATTATACCTCTTACAAAAAATGTTAACCTGAGTCTAACAGGATCACGTACGTACGAACGTACATACAGACGTACATACATGTACGTAATAACATACACGTTAGCACAACCGAAACACTATATGCCCCGGCATCATATGATGCGGGGGCATAAAAATTGGCGACCCAGTTTATATATACTCTGTGCATACTGTCATTATTATTCCCCATGTGACCTGGTGTGTGTATTATGTTTACTGATGACTCCTTTGCCAATCTTGTTGCCACAACAAACAACATCAGATGATTTTGGGGTTTTTCCTGAATCTGTTAAGGATAATAAGTGATCACCCCTTTTTACATAAATATATTTATATTCAATCTCTGAGATCATAGATTCTGATCTTTAGAGGAAGTTGGGATGTTCTTGAATAAATTAAATATAGCCATGAACAGTCTATCTATTTCATCATTAATCTTAGTCTATCTCTTTGAACTGCATGTCAAAATTCTGTAGATTGTTATCTTTTAATATAATGCTTGACAAAAATCTCTTTTCAATGCATACGTTAGTTAACCCAAAAAGTGCCAAAAAAGCATGAAGGATCTACTCTGTTTGCAAATTCAGCTATCTTTAATACATTGTGTTAACATGATAGCATGCTGTAGACTAATTAACTGAAATATTGGTTTTCGTAATTATCACAAAACTTGAATAAGATGATTTTGTTATTGGCAGCTGCAAACAGTGCAGATCCTGATCAAACTGCTTCTAGGAGAGTCTGATCTGGGTGTTCCCTGTTTGTTGAGACAATTCCCGTTCCTGCAGTGTATTGATATCTGGGATGTGGATATTTTTTAGTGAATTCATTAAATTTACACCTTTTCAAAAGTAGCGCTTTTTTAACCCGTCTGTATTTATAAAATCAGTATGACATAAGGAGTGTTCATGACACCACTGAAGTTTTATACATGTATGTCAAACATAAACAGTTCTTCAGATATTTCATTGTTCTTCTTCAGGTTAGTCGTATCGGATGTTGGTCCCCAGGGTCAACAGCCACTAGAGCATCATATCCACCCTGGGGCCGGAGTCCGTCCAGGTCTTGCGTCTGTCGTTGATGTGGTGCTGGTCATGTTTCTGTCTTTGCATATTCTTGTTCTGTGAGGCTGTGATGTCGTTGCAGTGTTGTTGCTTTCCATTAGGGCCGTGTGTCGGTGTTGGCAAAGAAGTAGGTCAGTAGGTCGGAAGCGGCCCTGGCTGTAGTTGCTGATGCTTTCTCCCAGGGCCGCGCTGATTGCCGCGATGTGGCAGCAAAGAAGTTTCTTGTGAACTAGGGCTTGTCTGGATTCATCGGGCTTGTGTAGGTCAGCTTCTTGTCCCTGACGATCTCTACTGCCTCCCTGATGGCTGCGAGCTGGCATTCTGGCTTTGGTGCTGTCTTGAACTGGTCCTTCCAGAAAGCCCAGTGGGCAGCATGATGGAGTTTGCTGTCCGGTCCCTTTGTCACTTTGATCTTCTCCCAGCTCCTGCTTGTCACACCAATGCAATCCTTTTGCTTTCCCTTCCTTCGGAGCTGGACGATTGTAACGTCAGCATGTTCCAGGAATGTTGCCGCTTCCACACTGTACTTGGACAGCGGCTTCTCCTCGGAAAAGGACTCATTGTGGTACATGTCGCGGTGTGACTCCGACAGTTGAGCGTTGTCTTCGGTCGCCGGTTGTGGCTGTGACCTTCGCTTCGGTGCTGGTGGTGATGTCATCTCCACGTCCTTTGGTAGCGTCGTCGGTGGCGGTGGTGGTGTGGAGACCGTCTTCACAGGAGCTGGCTTGACTGGCGTTGATGGCGCTGGAGCTGCTGGTTTCGGCGCTGACTTCGGCGTTGGTTTCTTCTGTGCTGCTTTTGGTGGTATAGTCTTCTTAGCAGCAGGCTTAGGAGCAGACTGCTCCTTTGCCCTCGGAGGAGTAGGCTTAACCGGCCTATCCTTCTTCTGTCCAGGCTGGCAAGAGCGCTTGCCAGCTGAGGGTGCAGGCTTAGAGGGGTCAGACTTGCAACGATTTCCCCCTCTCCTGCTTTCGACCCTCTTGCTAACTTGACTAGCCTCTGGGTTGACTGCCCATGTCAGAGTTAGCCGGACAGTGTTTGATCCATGATGGAGATCAAACTCAGGGAAGCCACTAAGGCGGGCTCCCTTCAAAAATCGGACTGCGAGTGCTGGAATCTTGTAGTTTTCCACCTCTGAAGAAGCGATGTTGTCTGTTCGACGTTCAACGCAGGAATGATGATGAGATATTTCATTGAAGAGAATGCTCCTTTATAAGTTCTATGCTGAAAAGGGGATCGAATAACTAAACTAAATTAGTAAAATGTTAACAATGTCATCTTACAGTGTGATTTGTAACTGCAAGCTAAATATAAAATTCCTAGCTTAAGGGGTTCTTCAAATATTCTGTTGACATCATTGTTCCATTATAAAATGCCTATAAACATGGTGTTATATAATGACACATTGCATGACACATGTCATGCAACATGTGTCACCATTTAAACACCCCAAAAGGTATGTACCATGACATAAATCTGTTACATGCAACATTATACAATTATTGACTTTTGTTGAGGTGGACAGTATACAATTATTGACTTTTGTTGAGGTGGACATTATACAATTAACGACCTTTGTTGAGGTGAATATGCAGTTTTATTGACCTGCAAACAACAAATTGACTGACGCGAAGGGAAGGTCAATATGTTACATTCAGTTACACCAGACATTATGTCACGAAATTACAATGACGTCAGCATAAAAGTAATATTCACTGACTGGCCGGTGAATATCGAAAAATATTGACCCGCACCTGACGTCAAATTAGCCAAAGAAATTGTATCTTGGTCATAAAAGTGTTTTTGAAACAGTAAACTTCATATTGACCTACGCAAAGTGGAGGTCAATATGAATTGTTTACTGTTCAAATTAGCACTTCACGTTCACTGAAACAGAAGTCAACAATTGTTTTATTATATAAGGATGATAATTTTAGTAGAAGGGTTTGCTGTTTTAGTGAATTTAACGTCAAATTTCAGTTGACATTACTACACACCATTAAGGGGTTACATCATCAACCATGCAACATTAAGACGTTACCTCATCAGCTATACGACATGAAGTAATGTCTACCACATGTGATCAGCCTCTGAACCAATGAAATGAGTTTTATTTATAGATTATATAATAAATACCTAATCATGTAAACATAACCTAAATGGTTGCATGACACATGTCATGCAACCATTTAGGTCATGTTTACATTATTAGACACATGTCATACAACATGTGTCACCGTCTAAACACCCAAAACCACATGCTGCATGCCAAATCTGTAGCATGCAACTTACCTATTCATGTAAACATAACCTAAATGGTTGCATGATACATGTCATGCAACCATTTAGGTTATGTTGACATTATTAGACGTGCCATGCACCATGTGTTGCCGTGTAAACCCGACTTAAAACAAAAGTACCCAAATGTGCACTTATTACAGTAGGTGAACTGAAGATGACTGGGTTTACTTTCAAAGAAATTAACTGCCATTTTCAGGATTGCCTCCCTTCCCTCTCCTGTGAGTAAATTCTTTCTTTTAAGCATAGACCCTTATTTGGAAGGATTTCATCATCCAGGGTAGCAAACAGGAAGTCACTAAGTTGTTTTCCTTTGCAAAAATAGCAGAAAAACATGGGTTATATAACCATACATCTTATTACAGTGAAAAACAGTAGTGAAAATATAATACTTAACATCAAAAGAAACGCCTACAAGGTTTGGTTCAGTTTTCTTCTGTCAGCTGATTTTTGGTTTTAAATCACATATCGCATAAAATATTACTGACGTCTACCAACAATATAAACTTAGCTTCTTGCAAAATTTAACCTTGATTAAAGTGTTATCTAAGTTTATCGTGAAACATTAAAAGTTGTTGGAAGAGTTGTCTTTCCTTTGGCAGTATAACAAATTGTTTCCAAAACGTAACTCTATTGTATGAGTATGAAAAACCTGTAGGTTTTCATACATGTGATGAACTCCCGAAGACCATGTGGGAGATTTGGATTTCATTTCAGGGAGATTGAGGTCTCCATCAGGGAGACTTTTTGACGGCAACTTTGATGCGTCGTTTCACGTACTTTACTTTATTTCTTTTTATTTTAAAACAGAACATGAACTATAGTATAGTTTGTTTAGTTTACTTTTGAGTTACTCCCCCCCCCCCTCCACCCCCCCCCCCCCCCCCCCCCCCACACACACACACACACGAAAAAACTCCTTTCTTTAATTATTATAATTATTCATTACTGTTATTTGTATCATTAGTTTGGTATCTGTCTGGCACAGAATCTAGCTTTTGCAAAGGGTATACTTGAGATTTCATACAGATTTGCTTCCCTTGAAATTTCTATTTCAGTGCATCTATTTATCTTCTTTCATATACAAATAAGTTTTGTTTAAAGGTACTCAGAGCTGTAAAAACTGATAAAAATGTATATAACAATGTTCAAATTCTGTTTTTGACACAATGCACAAGACAGAAATATCAAAACTTTCATGTGTAACTTTTACACCATAATGATCAAAGTTGTCGGCCATATATAACACACACTCCAGCTACAGTTTGCACTTCGGGGAAAAAATACCTTACGGAGTGAGCGACAAGTGAAGACACCGATCAGCCTGCACCTCTGTGCAGTCTAAACAGAGTTTCGCATCTGTTGTCTATGGGTCTCAGGGAATCTAAGCAGTGAGAACAAGTCTCCGACTGTATTGTACATGTTTATTTTGTGTAGTTGTGAAACAGGGCTATCGGCTTCTTTTCACGTGACATATCTTCCTTAACACGTCGGTAATTCTTTGAAACATAGCTCCATGTGTTTTCACGGGTCAGTGAGTTTATTAGTGACCTGAATAATGGGATTAAATGTGTTTGTTTATTGCAAACAATATTTGATGCTGTGAATACAGGTCAATACACATGTGGATATCTCCTTACTTGCAGGGAAAAAGGGCATGGTTTTGGAAAAGGGGTATCAGAAAAGAATTATGAAGGGAATACTCAGCATCCGGGAGATTCTGAAAGCTTTCCGGGAGCGCGGGAGATGGACTTCATTTCCGGGAGACTCCCGGATGATCCGGGAGACATCACATGTATGGGTTTTATTACCATGGTATTCTTCTTAGAAACATGACAGCAGTTTGAAGTTGAACACTTGTCAAATTATCTCCCTTGCAATTAAACAAATAGCAAATTGGGAAGTCCAATAACATCAAAAGTTCTGCAGTGCTACAAAAAATTTCTTTGCAAATCTTTTTATTTTTCTCTTGTTAATTCATTTTACCTCTTTGTACGAATGGTTTCTGTTCTTTTCAAGAAATACAGGGTGTTAAAAGGTCTATGGGAAATCCAATGGTAAGCCAGTGTTACTGTTTCTACTGCCAACTTTCACCTGATTGTTTCTCTAAAAGGCAAAGCTCGATTGCTTTGATTTTTTCGCATTTCTTACCCTTGCTGTGGACATTATGTCAGGAGAAAATAATTGGCTGAGCATTTTATGGAACTGAAATTTCAGCTTCTGAAAGTATGGTGACTTTTAGTTTAACCCCATCACAAAAGCAAGCGTTCTGGTCTCTAAAGTTTATGGAATATTGATGCATTACGGTGCTCATTCTGTCGGAATATCATAAACAAAGTAACTTAAAATGTCTAAATAAGAGCATAAACCTATATCTTTGAATGAATTGGGCGTATACATTGTATGTGTTTCTTTTGATGTTTAGTATATTTGGTAATAACTTGATACAGTGACCATAAGTAATAACTAGATACAGTGACCATTAAAAGGAAAATTTACTTTCTGACCACATCATCTGACTTAAAAATGCATTAAATTAAATAAGAATACCTCTGTTTTTCTTTCTTCAAATTCTCATAACGATATTCCCCAGGAGGCTCAGCGGATGCACACTCTTGCCATCGAGTCTGCCTGTCCGTCCCCTCTCCAAATCAAAGAGGAAAGTCGATAAGGACACCTCGTCATGTTGGTTATTTTATTCCAACTTAAAGCACCAAAAATTAAAACTAAAATTAAAATTAAAAAATTAAAACATAATGATGAGCCACCTCATCTGGATCTACACTGTTTGCCCTCTAGTGTTCGAATTCTCAATATGATATCACTTGGACGAGACATTTTTTTTAATTTTGCAGACGTAAATTTTGTTGTCTGCTTTTTGGCGCTTTAAGGGTTAAATTGTTAGAAAACTTAGACACCACAAATGTTTGTTTAAACTTGACCATATAAAAGAACCAATAAGGACACCTCGACATGTCGGTTCTTTGTTGGTTCTCCCATTTGGTCAAGTTTAAACAAACATTTGTGGTGTCTCAATTTTCTAACAATCTAAGCTGAATTAAATAAAATCGGAAATGTGAAGTTTACTAGTAACAAACCTTTTAGCAAACAGCTCACAGCAAAAATATCCAAAAATCAAATAATCCAAGCCACTTTTGAAATACTTTCCAAGCAAGTTAAATTTGCATAAGAAATTTTTGAAATGTGATTTTCATTTATTTACTTTTATATACAACAGAATATGCAACAATCATAAGAACAAACTATTGTTATGGCTTCATACATTTTCAGCTTAAGATCTTTATATTTATATAGAGTTATAATGGAGGGGTGTAGATAAAATAATTCATTTTATGGCGTAAGTGTCATAAATTCCAAGATTGCTAGTTACTTTGATCTTCTTGTCAAGTAGTAGGTTAACCCAAATCTGGGTAGGTAACAACTGTTACCATAAAATCCGAAATATTGGTACACCCTAAACAATTGGAGAAATCATCTGAAACTTTGAACAGTTTGATTTTACTGTCCGGACAATATGTCAAAAATTTCTTGCAAAATAGCAAACAGTGTAGACACTGATCAGACTGCTCCTAAGGGAGCAGTCTGATCTGGGTCTACACTATTTGCCAAACCAATTCCATCTCAGTATTTACTCGCGCCCAAAGAAGGGTGGGTAACAATGACTTCTTTTACCATATTTTCTCTAGCCTAATTGTCCTATTGTAATGTGACATAATAGGTTTGTTTTCCCCCCTAAGAAAATAACAATTAATGTTGAATTAACAATAAATAGCATTCCAGAGTATTTATCATATAATCTTCAACCTCATATAAACTAAACAGACCAAACCTGCAAAGATCGAAAGAGTCTGACCTAGTGGACTGTTTGCCTTTCATGTAGGGGTCATGGATTTGACACCCATGGGCAGCACATGCATGTCTGATCAATTCTCCAGCAGTTTGCTCTGAGCTGGAAAAAGTGGTATCAGTGTAGCAACAGATTGAACAGTGACAGTGGTATCTGCCCTATCAAACTAGCAAAGCAGAACATCTGCACATAAAACTCCACACATACCTCTGTCATGTGTCCACTGTGGTTTTGTACCCAGGCACTGTGGCCTCGCTAGACAAGGACAACCCAGGACAGGATAAACACTAGTCTCAAACCCAGTGGGCACATGACATCAAAATGATGTCGTACTGACATCAATGCTACGTACTCACATCGTATCAGCATCGATGTGATGTCATTAATTATGTCATGTGCCTGCTGGGAAATTTATGAATTATTCATTATCTATCCCTGAGCAGCATGTAGAGGGCACAGGTCCTACCAAATGCTGCTTACAGGCATTTTGTTGTCAGCTTTCCATAAACCTATCCCTGCGCAGCATGTTGTGTTGTGTTATTCTTTAACGTCCATGGTAAATAGCTATGATGGTCAGTTAACCTAACCACACTACTCCTGGGCAGGCATAGCCCTCTTTCTTGCACCAGTAACTGACAACTGCCCTTCTTGAATCAGCGGAAGGAGAAATGAAAGTAAGAGGCTGGACCAGGTATCGAACCAAGGACCTTTGGCATGTTAACAGCTTGGATGAGAGAACTAGTTGACAACTTTTTTGAAACCTTGGAATCATCTATTTGAAATATTTAGAACAAAAACTTGAGCATAAAGCATTTATATATACATGCATACAATGCATAAATGCAGAATAGCAGCAATGAGGCACTTTTAAAATTGTTTATGAATTTTCAAAATACTCATTATAATTACCCAATTACTATTCTATATTAGTCTGTCCATGCAGGAGTCAAGAACAAAGAGCTGGTGAGGTGAGCAGACATTTAACCTCTTAAGTATTTACCTCTTGAGATTTGTACTGTATTAGCACCAATTCACGACTTTTTTCTCTACAGAGTGATTTCATTTATGGACTTTTGAGGTAAATATGGTGTCAGTACTCTCAAACTGTTCAAGCATCTTGAGAGTCTCGATAAATACTAGCTGATAGTCATTCTGTTTATCTTCCGTTGTAAACTATTACCTGCCCAGATCCTAGACCAAATGAGCCGCATCACAACAAAACCAACAAAGTGGCATGTGTGCCTAGCAAAGATTACCGGGTAAGACCAGCCTGGGTAACTGCCAAGTCTTATCAGAGTCTTCGCTGTCCCCATGAAACTAGCGTAGACCCTCAGCTACCCTGTAAGTGCACGGCGAAGACTCTGATCAGACTGGGTGGATGCCCAGGCTGGTCTGAGTGTTCAGTGGGCACATATGCCACTTTGTTGGTTTTGTTGTGTCGCGACTCAAATAGTAAGCAATCGCCCCCTAATATCCGACTGTATCAAACCAGTCATGTCACCATATTTGTTTAATGGTGCGTCATGACTGTCTTGGGTGGTTCCACTACTTAAGGTGTTTCACCCAATAAAAAATATTTTGAAGACATTTCATGCATCCTGATAGTAGATTAAATTCCAGACCAAATTTTTTCATGACAACAATTTTTTTAGCTGCATATCACTGGTTTGGATTTTTTGATTCTGTATTTTGAGACTAGAGTCTGGTCCCTGTCAGTTTGCTCACAAACCCCATCCATTTAGGGATTTAAGGTAAATCTCATATTTGTGTCAGTTAAATCTATATTTCAATTTATTTGCATTTTTAATAATGTAATTTTTCTTCTAGTTAATTACATTTTAGCCGCGACACAACAAACCCAACAAAGTGGCATGTGCGCCCAGCGAAGACTCAGATCAGCCTGAGCATCTGCCCAGTCTGATCAGTCATCGCTGTGCGCTTCATGGGTAGCTAAGGGTCTAAACTAGTTCAACACGGACAGCGAAGCCTCTGATCATACTGTGCGGATGCCAGGGCTGATCTGAGTCTTCGTTGGGTGCTCATGCCACTTTGTTGGTTTTGTCGTGTCACGTCTCATTTATAGTTTTTTTCTTTTTTTTTCCAGGTAAGGGGTGGGGTGGGGACGTATGTGTATCTTCCAAATAAATAGGGTAATGACAGTACTGTCCCAATAATTAAGGTACTTTGGTGATGAAAAAACAGCTATGCAACAGGATTTATGCTGGGCTTGACATAGCCTGCAACAGGATCTGTGCTGGGCTTGGCATTTGAGCCTCATGAACTACTTCATATATGCAACCAAGTCATTGTTTGCACTTCAGTTAATTTGAATCCTGTTATAATAACATCCGATAATTCAAACTGATTGTTTTAAAAAGAATTTAAATATTTAAATTGTACTTTTCAAGGACATTCAGTAAGCACATGTACTTTCTATTTAATAATCTATCTTTTAGGCCTGACATTACAAAAATTTAACTTAATTCAGCAATCCATTTCTATTGTAACATATTATGTCCATAATTATGTTTACTAAATGACATTACTGTACTGTAAATTGCTTTATTTATTTATGTTTTTTATCTTTTTTTCTCTGTAACTGTTCATTTTGGAATTGTAGGCAAATTTTAGAGTTTGCAATCAATTACTTGTCAACCTGCAGTTTCCATTCTGTCACCAGTTGGTAGATTCTTGAATTTATGAAAAAGTAAAACTCTAGCCAGTATTAGGCAATGTATCTTCCAAGGGCGTAGCTACCTATACGGCAAATACGCAGGTGCGTATTGAAATTTTGTCAAAATTGACAAAATTTCAAAACGCTCCTGCATATTTGTATGCTGAAATTTTATAAATTAAACAAGAGTTCAATACCAACTGCCTAACTGGCTTAAATACTACATTCTCCCTTCAAGGAGTCGAGTATAAAACATGATTGTGCGTAGCATGTAATTGCTCCTAGTTACGCCCCTATCTTCAATACATTCATTTGCTGCAATCATGAAACTGAGTACAAAATGTAAAGCTGCAGTGAGCAAGGACCATAATTTTTGCTTTCCCGGCTTTTGAATTAGCTTTCCTTGATTTTTATCCATTTATTAGTTATGATATTGTGAACTAGAAAAATGTGTTTATGAAACACTATGCCCCCAACCATATGCTTGCCTCTAAAGAAGGTTCACCCCATAATGTTTAGGTCTGAAAGAGGTTTTAATCAGTTCAGCTACATCTTAGCTTGTAACTGTATGTATGTTCCTATATTACTGTTCTTGACTGTATGTAAGGGTAGCTTTGTACCACATGATTCAATGCACTAAGTCGAAAAAGGGGCATTACTCAGTCAAAAATTCACCAATGTTATTCAAAAGTTAATCAGGTCATCTACACTTTGGGCAATGTCTTCGTGCAGAGACACATGATCCTAGCATCAGGGGTTCTTGAGATATTTTGTTCACAATGTTCCATAGGCTTACAATGCACTAAGTCGAAAAAGGGGCATAACTTGGTCGAAAATTCACCAATGTTTTTCAAACGTTAATCAGGTCAGGCTTACAATGCACAAAGTCGAAAAAGGAGCATAGCTTGATAAAAAATTCACGAATTTTTTTCAAAAGTTAATCAGGTCATCTACACCTTGGGCAATGTTATTCTGCGAAAAAACAGGATCCTAGCATCAGGGGTTCTCGAGATATTTTGTTCACAAGGTTCCATAGGCTTACAATGCACTGAGACAAAAAAGGGGCATAACTCGATAAAAAATTCATACATTTTTTTTCAAAAGTTAATCAGGTCACCTACACCTTGGGCAATGTTATCCTGCAAAAAGTCATGGTCCTAGCACCAGGGGTTCTTGAGATATTTTGTTCACAAGGTTCCATAGACTAAGTCCAAAAAGGGGCAAAACTCTGGAAATACGTGGCCAGTGGGAAAAAGAAAAAACACAGGTCCACTTATTTTTCATGTACATGCCACATATAAAATTTCAAGATCCTAGCATCAGGGGTTCTTGAAATTCCCAGCTGCCAAAAAGTGTTACGGATGGACAGACGGACGGACAGACGGACGGACAGGCCCAAACCAATATGCCCCCTCAACTTCTCCGAAGTTGGGGGCATAAATTTAATTTTTTGAAAGTTAGTTCCAAGGTTTCATTTAACAGTTCCATATTACTTTCCAAGGAATTTTCAAGTTTCAAAGGTTTATTATATACTCGGTCAAAAAAGTAACGATACCAACTATCGGCCATATTTTCAAGGAACCAAATGCATTTTGGAATTAATTGAGGCTCATGTATATTTGGGGAGACGCCAAAGAACAAAATGTTCAGAAAATTGTCAACCCATACTTTTTCGACATTGGAGTTATCTGGCATTATTCAATAGGAGTCAATTTGAATGCATCTCATTTCTGCGCATGCGCAGGAATAAATTTTGTATTACGCAGAAAAATCCATAATGCAGGAAGTTCGAAAAACACTTAAAATGTTTAATATCTTGTACTGAGGCTTTACAAGTGAGGTTTAAACTCTTCAAATTCTCAGATTATCTCCCTTTTAATTAAAAACCAGAGGACCCATGGTCCTATATCGCTCACCTGAGCACTGAGGTTATGTTGAAAAAAACTTTAAGTTGTCACAATAACAAAACCACAAGCACAACAGCAATAAAACACACCATTTATGTAGGAGATAATATCATAAACATTCATGCAAATAAGATTAAGCTTTATCCCCCTTTATGGCTTCTGAGAAGATTTTTGGCAAAAAAAAAAAAAAAAAATGAAAATGAAAAATCTGGCCTTTCTGTTGCAATGGCAACCAATCAAAATCAGGGATTTAGGCAAAATTCATATGGCTGGTAGAGGACTACTCCAGGAACATTTTGTAAAGCTTTTGTCAAAATATCTGCAGTAACACAGAAACAAATGCAATATTTCCAATTTCCCCATTGTCAGTCTATGGAAACTCTAAGTTGCCATAGCAACAAATTCACATGAGCAAAGGTAAAATACAACACAATTTAGGTAGAGGCTAATGTCATTAACATGTATGCAAAGTATCAGCTTCATCCCTCTTTTAAGGCTTCTGAGGAGAAGATTTTGTAATACTGTTTCAAAAAATTTTCCCTTTATTTTGCCATGGCAACCAATCAAATTCAGCAATTTGGACAAAACTCATAGGAATCATAGCGGACTACTCAAGGAACATTTTCATAGAAATAAATTCTAAATAACTGGTGTGAGACAGCAAAAATTGCCAATTTCACTTTCCCCATTATAAGTCAATGGAAACTATAAGTTGCCATAGCAACCAAAGTTCTGTTGGGATTCGAAGAAAAAACATAATTTATGTAGAGGCTAATGTCATTTACACGTATGCAAAGTATCAGCTTCATACCCCTTATGCCTTCTGAGGAGAAGATTTTTGAATATGTTTTTTCTAAAATTTAGTCTATATATTGTCATGGCTCACCTGAGCACTGAGGTTATGTTGAAAAAAACTTTAAGTTGTCACAATAACAAAACCACAAGCACAACAGCAATAAAACACACCTTTTATGTAGGAGATAATATCATAAACATTCATGCAAATAAGATTAAGCTTTATCCCCCTTTATGGCTTCTGAGAAGATTTTTGGCAAAAAAAAAAAAAAAAAAAATGAAAATGAAAAATCTGGCCTTTCTGTTGCAATGGCAACCAATCAAAATCAGGGATTTAGGCAAAATTCATATGGCTGGTAGAGGACTACTCCAGGAACATTTTGTAAAGCTTTTGTCAAAATATCTGCAGTAACACAGAAACAAATGCAATATTTCCAATTTCCCCATTGTCAGTCTATGGAAACTCTAAGTTGCCATAGCAACAAATTCACATGAGCAAAGGTAAAATACAACACAATTTAGGTAGAGGCTAATGTCATTAACATGTATGCAAAGTATCAGCTTCATCCCTCTTTTAAGGCTTCTGAGGAGAAGATTTTGTAATACTGTTTCAAAAAATTTTCCCTTTATTTTGCCATGGCAACCAATCAAATTCAGCAATTTGGACAAAACTCATAGGAATCATAGCGGACTACTCAAGGAACATTTTCATAGAAATAAATTCTAAATAACTGGTGTGAGACAGCAAATATTGCCAATTTCACTTTCCCCATTATAAGTCAATGGAAACTATAAGTTGCCATAGCAACCAAAGTTCTGATGGGATTCCAAGAAAAGACATAATTTATGTAGAGGCTAATGTCATTTACACGTATGCAAAGTATCAGCTTCATACCCCTTATGCCTTCTGAGGAGAAGATTTTTGAATATGTTTTTTCTAAAATTTAGTCTATATATTGTCATGGCAACCAATCAAATGCAGTGATTTGGTCAAAATTCAAATGAATCGTAGTGGACTACTCAAGAAACATTTCTGTAGAAAAAAAATCCAAATAACTGCAGTGAGATAGCAAAAAATTGCCAATTTCCATTTTTTCCCATCATAAGTCAATGGAAATTATGTTGCCATAGCAACCAAACTGCTGGAGCAATTGCCATGAAAAAACAGTTATTTTATAGAGGCTAGTACCAAGATCCTTTCTGTAAAGTTTGGGCTTTATTGGCCATAGAGTTTCTGCGGAGATGAGTTTTTAATATTTTTCTATTTTTAACTATTCGGTTGCAATGGCAACCAGCCTAATTGTGCAATTTGCCGTAATCTAATACAGCTGGTTGGGGAGTACTCAAGGGACATTTCTATGAAAGTTTTGTTAAAATATCTGTAGTGACATAGCAATAAATGCAAATTTTCCATTTTGCCATTATAAGTATATGGCAACTTTAATTTCCCATAGCAACCAAACTGCTAAAGTAATTGCCAAGAAAAACAGTACTTTTATAGAGGCTAGTACCAAGATCCTTTCTGTGAAGTTTGAGCTTTATTGGTTGCATAGTTTCTGAGGAGATAATTTTTGAATATTTTTTCTATTTTTAACCTTTCGGTTGCCATGGCAACCAGCCAAATTGTGCGATTTATATAAATTTCATGTGGTTGATGGAGGACTACTCAAGGAACATTTCTATAAAAGTTTTGTCAAAATATCTGCAGTGACATGGCAATAAATGCAAATTTTCTATTTTGCCATTATAAGTCATGGCAACTTTAATTTCCCATAGCAACCAAACTGCTAAAGCAATTGCCAAGAAAAACAGTCCTTTTACAGAGGCTAGTACCAAGATCCTTTCTGTGAAGTTTGAGCTTTATTGATTGCATAGTTTCTGAGGAGATGATTTTTGAATATTTTTTCTATTTTTAACCTTTCGGTTGCCATGGCAACCAGCCAAATTGTGCAATTTACATAAATTTCATGTGCTTGATGGAGGACTACTCAAAGAACATTTCTATAAAAGTTTTGTCAAAATATCTGCAGTGACATAGCAATAAATGCAAATTTTCAATTTTTCCCATACAAGTCAATGGCAACTTTAAGTTGCCATAGCAACCTAAGTTCCAAAGCGATTTGGATGAAAAACAGTATTATTGGTTCCCCCTGCCTATAGATGCTACATATGAAATTTGGTAACAATGGGCCTTGTAGTTTCAGAGGAGATGTTGTTTGAAAATGTTGACGGACGGACGGACGGACGGACGACGGACGACGTACGACGGACGACGGATGCCTGCCTATACTATAAGCTCACCTGTGAGCCTTCGGCTCAGGTGAGCTAATAAAGTGATTTTCAAGGCGTCATTATTACTCTCTCTGTCGGTCTTTTTTCAAAGTTTCTCCATAAACATTTTTGTTATGTCATTGTTTTCATGGCATAATGACAAAATTGGAAGAATTGTTACACGCCCGCTAGGCATTACGATTTCGATTTCCTATGGAAATCCCATTGAAAGTGGCATTTAAACAGTCTTTAAAGGAATCACAGTACCCTGACTTGTGGTTCAAATTCTCGTGTCAGAATTTGTCAAATTTTTATTTCTTTAGCAAGAAGCCTTACCTAAGGCCTTGCTCTTGTGTATGGAGCGCAGAATCTTGGAAATCATTATTCACAAACCAATTTTAAAAACTGTGAACTTGAGCAGTTTTAATGATGTTACTCTGTGAAAATGAAAAATTACCCCTTGCATATTCAAACGACTCTTGTAGCATGTGTAGTCTTAGGAAACCAAAACAAATAAGTTTGCTCAATAAGCAAATAGATACTCTTTTGAAATTAGTAAACTATATATGTTCTTAATTACTGCAATTGCCATAGCAACAGAAGAAATTTCATGTATAGGAACTTTTTTGACCTAGTATATATTCCATGGTTTCCTTGCAATAATTCAATGGAAATAATATATTTCTTAGTAATTTTCAAATTTCCATGGTTTCATTTCCCAAGATACATATCAGACAAAATTCCCTGGAAACTGCTTTATTCCACAGATTCATGGTTTTTATCATTTTTTTCATTGCATTTTGAAAATCTACAGGCACATTTTACTAATTTCTTCACCAAGTATTAAACCTTAAAGCGCCAATGAAGCAGACAACAAAATTTACATCTGCAAAATTTAAAAAAATACTCTGTTGAAGAATTATCAGCAAACTCTGACCTCAATAACATTACCTTTTACCTTCTTATAGACACTCCAGGGGCACTGAAAATGGTATGTCCCAAAAACTACTTTCTTGAAACTAAATATAGGCAATGAATAACAAATTTTACTTGTCTAAAGCCATCTTGGTGGATTCGGGCTACCTTTTTTTCTAACAGAAAAATTGAGTGAGGGCATTTATTAGAAAAAATGAGCCACAACACGACAAAACCATCAAAGCGGCATGTCCCCCCAGCGACGATTCAGATCAGCCTGGATCCAGTCTGATCAGTCTTTGCTGTGTGCTTAAGGGTAGTTAAGAATCTATGCTAGCTCCATGTGGACAGCTAAGACTTTGATCAGACTGGGCAGATGCACAGGCTGATCATCTTTGCTCGGCACACATGCCACTTTGTTGGTTTTGTTGTATCACGGTTCAAATAAGCTTGCTCAAATTGAAGGAAAATTACCATTTAGTCTCATATAGCATTATAGTATTATAGCATATGACGAACATCTTTAGAACAATATTTGCATAATTAATTAAAATCTTATTCTGAATCCAGTTTTTCTACTTTATGTTTCATCCATTTATTATCAAATTTTGAAAAATACACTTTTTACTCCGAAACCATATAACTGTTCAATGTTTGTTTAAATTATAGTATCTTCTGATCAGTGACACCATGTGTTACACACTGGTGAATACATTTTTACTATTTCATTTATATAACCATAACCATAGTAAACAACGAATTTACGCTATTTCCTTTCAACAAAACATACAAAGCCCTTCAGTGAAACTGCTCAGTTTCTGCATTATTTACCGTTAATGGAAAATATTTGACAAAACCATCCAAAAATTTGGATTTTGAGTATTCTGTGTATGACGAATAGTTATAAGAATCATTAGGACTTTAGAACATTTAATGGGACTTTCATCGTTTTTGAGAATATAAGCGAAATCTTGTTTGGACCTGGGAGCAAATTGACTATACCTGATTAGTATTTGAGAGATTTTCTATACAATCCCATTAAGCAATACACTTTGGCATCCTTTAGAAACCTCCTGATGAGACAATTCTAATAGATACCATAATGTATATTTAACTGAAAAGTAAGAAAATTTTTTACAAATTTAAATCAATTTTTTTTTCATTACTTGGAGCTATGGTATATCATGAGCACCAAAATTAATCTGCGCCAATATTTATAGGTTATTGAATTTATATTGTGAAATATTCGGCACTCGTTCATATGGCGGAGACGCACTCGCTGCGAGTGCGTCTCTGCCATATGAACGAGAGCCGAATATTTCACAATATAAATTCAATAACCTTTTTATTATATACCTTTGATATTAATCTGCTAGTTTCATCAGTGCTCTCTGAGTACGAAATCAAAATATTATATCGGTATAGCAACCACAACTTGTTTTAAATTTGAAATTACATTATGCCATTTCGTGTCTTCATACACGCTAAAAGCCACGCCTGATGGCGCGAAAGTAGGTATGACGTTACGTTATCGGACGTGACGTCAGTAAACAAACGTTGATGTTTACAAGAACAGGGCGCCATTTTCGAGTTTTACTCTCAGCAGCTCTGACGAAAATCTCTGTTATTATCGCAGAATATTAATGAAAAGAGTGATGGATAAAAGGTAAATTATATTTAATGGTCTTTTGTTTAATCTATACATCCAGACTGACACTAGTGTCATTATTCTACTCTTTTTTGAATTGCAGTCGACGACAAAATGGCCGCCAATCTTCTCTTCTTTCAAAACAAAAGTAGTTCTTGGGAACGTGACTCCTTAACTCCGTGCAATATGCACTTGACTCCGTGCAATATGCAGAAAATATTGCACGGTTACTCTAATGTAAAGTGAATGGGGAACTTTTTAGGTATATAATAAGTCAATTTTATTAAACCACAAAACTTTGATACCGCATATATTAAGTGTTTTACAGTATCAGATGTAAATAAAAGAAGCCTCAGAATGAAATAATGTATTGAAGAAAATATATGAATGAAATATGTATACTCACTGTTATCAATAACCTTACTAGGACAATACTATGAAGTCAACAATAAGTTTTCCTTGTTTTCTTCCCAGTTCAAGTGAATGACAAGAATCAAGATATTTTGAATTTATATCATGTCCACTCCCACACCGTCTTCTGTCTTACTGTAGGGAAAATTTCTGTCATAAAACTAATGGATTCGAGCGTAATAATTGCATAAAAATGCAGTAAAGTCATGAGTAATAAAATTTTAATTACTAAAATCATTTTAATTCTTAAGTGATATTAAATTTCTGCAGAAATAATATTGACTTCTGCTTTAAATACAAGAGCCTTAATGTATGAGCTATCTAAAAGCTACGCCCACAACTAAATGTTACCGGAAAATGTGAATGGGCTTTCTTTTCCATGCAAAAACATTTGCCACAAAAATTCCACATAACCGATTTACGCAAACTGCCTGACGACAGAAAACGACAAACATTTTAGCACCACGCATGTTTCACTAATGCCATGTGTAGGAGGTGTTTTGGCATGCTAATGTTTCCGAAAAAGAAAAAGGTGGTAATGTTGTTTCTTATCTGGAATGGTAGAACTAACTTACATCACAATGAATACAAACATTGAACATGTCTTTCTGTCTGGCCATGTTCACCAAGTGGTTATCGCTTTGGACTCAAAATCCAGAGGTCATGGGTTGGAGTCCAATTGAACGCTAGAGGATTGTGACTGACGACATGGGCCAGGCGCTCCTCGGTCTTGCTCATGCTGGTTCATGGCTTTCTTTCGCAATTTTCCTAACTAGTTTCTTCCAATAATATGGATTTCTTCAGAGGATTGTCACGATTCTGGCGAGCTGTGTTTTTGCGCTGTTTATATACCATATCGGGGGCCGGTGAACCGGCCCTTTTGGCGCCATTGCGCCTGCATGAACGGCCATTGTTGTACCGGCCCTCGGGGGCCGGTGGGCGTGTTTTGCACCTCTCACCGGCCCTCGGGGGCCGGTGGCGTTGCTATCCGCCATTGTAGGCATTATGGCGACGTCGACCGCCCCCGGGGGCCGGTGACGTTGCTATCCGCCATTTTCTTACTGTTGAGCGTGACGCTTGGTTCAGTGTGTTTATTTCCTGTTTTTAGGAGATTAAAAATGGCGGATCGTTGTGTGGAGTCCTGGCCGTAACATGCAAATGCTTTGAGCTATCCGCTTGGTTGCATGTTCATGAATAAGTACTGGAACGGGTGGAGACATAAATGTAAAAGTGAGTGGCTGACAAGCTCCAGTCTTACTCATGAACATTGATCCCGACCGGACGGAGTGTGTGTAGCTGGTAGATCCAGTAGAGTTCTCTGTTTTTTCTAGTAACAGTTTTTTTGGTGTTCCGGATCTGTGGACAGGATTTCAATAATTTGAAACCCCATGTGTTCTGTAGAATGGTTGGGTAAGTTAAAATGTGTTGCTACCAGAGTGTCCCGTTTATTGCGGGTGTCACGCTGGTGTTCTGTCATTCTAACTTGGTGACTATTCACATAGCGAACATTTGTGGTTCGGGGTAAAGCCGTGGTGGGTAATTGTTAGCAATGATCATAATAGTATTATTGCTTTCTTGAAATAACAAATAACATATGTCACGATCATGGGTTAGTACAAATGGGTTCGGCTGTTTTGCTGAACAGGCTTGTTTCCCCGCCGTAGCAGGGTGTCCCCATTTGCTTTTCGAGCTTTTTCGAGGCTCTGTAGCAGTGTGTTCTGCGGATACCCTCTTCTAATGTAATAGCCCGTAGAGATTTCGGCATGGTTGTCATAATCATACAGCTGGACGGACGTAGTCTGACTGAGAGACGGCGGGAGGTAAGTCCTTGCCAATGCATTCCCTCAGGACGGACGTAGTCTGACTGAGAGACGGTGGGAGGTAAGTCCTTGCCAATCCATTCCCTCCTATAACTTGTTAGCATAATTCAAGTGGCGATTAGTGTCCATTGTTCAAACAATGTTGTATCAACATTTAAGTAAAGCCATGACATTTAATCAACATTGACATGGCAATTTTAGATGGAAACTACACTGTTAAAATTGCTTCTGCTTTTCCATGGGATTACGATATTTCTGGTAAAGAGGGTGTGGTCAAGTTGTTAGAGAGGCTTGGCTATGGTGCAGAAGGCCACACATTCCCATTGCCATTCAGCCAGACAGTGGCTGGAAAACGCTCTTTGTCAACCCATCAGTAAATGGGCACCTTTTTCAAATCAAGGAAGGATAAGGCAGCAAAAGGAGAGGTATGGGCTTTGCCTTTCAGATGCTGTGACCAAGATATGATGGTCCTCTAATCATCTCTGTCCCCGTGTTTTCACTGGGCTGCAGTAAACCTATACCTTTAATATGACATTTCTCTCAGCATTAGAGGGACACAATTCATGAAAATTCTTTTAATGTTATCATGGGATATGCCTAATGTGGTGATGGCCCCTAGTGCAACATCCATCAGCTTTAAGCTAAGCCCTATTGAAGCAACTGTGATTTGAATCTTCTGGGAGCCTAGCACTGGACCATCCACTAGCTTAACCTGGCACTGCAACGTCCATCAGCTTTAGTTTAGCTGAATGCTGACAGACACTGCAGTGCTAGGTGCCACTGCCAATGGACACTGCAGTTCCAGGCCCTGTCAACCCATCTGTGAGGGTTTGAATCCCACTAGACTTTTTTCAGCCGAAGATGTTAGATTTTTTTTCTTTTTTTTTTTTTCCTTGTCCCTCTCTGATACTTTTATACCTGACTCAACATCTTGATGTTGGAGCCAGGAGTATATTTAAGAGAGAAGTAAAATTTGTAAAATATGAATATAGGGTTAAGAGAATTTCTAACATCTTCGACTGAAATCAGTCTAGAATCCCACCAGCAACATTGCTAAAATGTTTATGCCCACTGGCATATACATTACTATGACAATACCAGAATTTCTTTTTCTTTTTTTTCTTTTTTTTTTTTATTACTATGTCTAAAGGTATGTACAACTTGACACTATTTTTTTTACCCTAGCTGTTATAATCTAGTTCAGAAGGAAGTGCATCAAACTGTTACATCATTACGGAAGAACTGAAGACAACAGAACACATCAAGCATTCAGTTAAATAAATATAAAACCCTTAAAGCACCAAAAAAGCAGATGACAAAATTTACATCTCTCTGGAAAAATGAAAAGGAACAGTGTGGATGCAGATGAGTGTCCAAAGGTTTTTAAAATTTGACACTTTATTTGTTTGCCCTAGTCATTACCTAGTTCAGAAGGAAGTGTATCAGTTGTTTTGTTACATCACTACAGAAGAACTTAGTTAAAGCATTGACAAATGTAATTGTAGTAGTTGTAACTACTTTTACAAATAAATCTTGAAGTGCCCAAAAAGCAGACGACAAAATTTACGGCTGCAAATTTTCACAAAAATGTATCATACTGAGAATTCAAAGGATACAAGGCAAACAGTGTAGATCCAGATGAGGTGGCTCATTATGAGCCACCTCATCTGGAGCTACGCTGTTTGCAAATGCAACTATTTTTACTTTGGCACTTTTAGGTTAATTAAATCATAACAGAAGTATAAGTCACCACAAAAAAAAAAAAAAAAACTAAATAAAGTTTTAAAGATTAAAAAAAAAATACATCAAAGGGCTACATTTTTTAAGGAAAATACTTGAAAAAAAATCTGTAGGTTGTGAACATTAAGAAGTTAAAGGTTATTAGGCAGTTTTTCAATGTCACCTTGAATTCATTTTGTCAACTTTCATTCATCTGGAAGAATAGTTAGAATACAGCCCACATCCCTGAGATTTTCGGAGAAACAATGAAAGAGCATATCCTGATATCAGATCGAATGAGGAAAAGACATTAGTCTCAGATAAACAAATCGTCCTGAGAAACTTGTAAACTATGTGTTTACCTCTTTGTCATAAATTCCCCCTCCCACAATATTCAAAAGTTGAAAAATAGTCATCGGCACCCTTTTTCCGACCCTGACTTTTCTGCCCTTTTACCCACACATATCCTGAAAAGCTGTAACTAGATTCCTCTGGGCCTTTCAAGGACAGGATAACATAAATCAAATTTTGCTTAAAAAAAAACAAACAAAAAAAACAGAGGACCATAGTCCTGTAATGCTCACCTGTATATAGCCCCTGGGCAGGGGCAGGCAATGCCATGGGGCATGCTGGGATTGTCCCCACTGTCATGGTTAAGTTGTCTTCACCTTCTCATTTAGTTAACCCTATACCAAATATGATACCTCAAACTTCAATAATTCCTTAGAAATCCATTATTTAAGCATTTGTCCATACAAAAGCATACAGACCAAAGCTGACCTTGCCATAAATTAGGTCAAGGTCAATGCAGTCATCATCTGACCAAACTTTGCAGGACCCAAGTCCCTGATGCTACATACCAAGTTTCAAGACTACTGGCCTTGCATATCTGGAGAAGAAGATTTTTGAAGGGGTTTTACCATTTATGGATATGACAGCCATCTTGGTCATGTGACCAAGACCACCCGAACAAACTTGCATTCCCCTGAAGGGAGGCTCTATATGAAATATGGCTTCAATGGACCCTGTATCTTCAGAGGAGAGGATGTATCAAAATGCTGACAGATAACATTATCTCTGTGATCTTGAACAAAGGTCAAAGAATGACCCTGACCTTTAGCAACATAATGTCTTCATCTGCTAAATTAGTTTACCATATGTACCAAATATTGTATCTTAGATTTAAATAGTTCTGAAAAATCCACTGTTTAAACATTTTCCTATATAAAATCGTCAGGTACCAAAGCTGACCTTGCCATAAATTAGGTCAAGGTCAATGCAGGGTCATCATTTGAACAAAGTATAATAGGCCTGAGTCTGCAATGCTAAATACAAAGTTTCAAGGTCATTGGCGTTTTGGTTCTGGATAGAAATTTTTTTAAAGGAGTTCTGTGATCTTGTTCAAGTGATCAAGACCACCTGAACAAACTTTCATCCCCCCTGAAGCAGGGAGGCTCCACATGAAATATGGCTTCATTCTGCTTAGTGGCTTCAGAGAATGTTTGAACATGTTGATGGGTGACATTATCTCAGTGACCGTGAACAATGATCAAAGAATGACCTTGACCTTTAGCAAAATAATGTCTTCATCTGCTCATTTAGTTAACCATAAATACTAAAATATTACACCTCAGACTTCAATAAATTCTGAGAAATCCATTGTTTAAGCATTTTCCAATACAAAAACATAGTGTGCAAAAGTTGACCTTGCCATAAATTAGAACAAGGTCAATGCAGGATCATCATTTGAACAAACTTTGTAAGGCCCAAGTCCTTGATGCTAAATACCAAGTTTCAAGGTCATTGGCCTTTTGGTTCTGGAGAAGATTTCTAAAGTTTTTTTGTTTGTTTTTTACCATTATATGGCCATGGCAACCATCTTGGTCATGTAACCAAGACCACCTGAATAAACTTGAGTCCCCCTGACTCAGTTCTACATGAAATATGGCTTCAATTAAAAGTGGTTTCAGAGGAGAAGCTGTTTGAAAATGTTGACAGGGACAGAATCTCAGAGACTTTGAAGAAAAGTCAAACAATGCATGACCTTTAGCAACATAGTATCTTCATCTCATTTAGTTAACCATATATTATACCTTAGACTTAAATAGTTTCTGAGAAGTCCACTGTTTAAACATTTCCCTGATAAAAGCATAACATACCAAAGCTGACCTTGCCATTAAGTAGGTCAAGGACAAAGGAAGATCATCATTTGAATTAACTATAATGGGCCTGAGTCTACAAAGTTTCAAGGTCACTGGCCTATCGGTTCTCGAGAAGAAGATCTTTGAAGGGTTTGCACCATACATGGGTGTGGTGGCCATCTTGGTCTGTGACCCAGTCTCTGTGAGTAAATTTAAGTTTCCCCATCCCACTGAGGCTCTATATGAACTTTGGCTTAGATAGGCCAAGTGAATTTGGAGAAGCAGATCTTTAAAAATAATCATAAATGGACTGATAGATGACGGATGAATGGACAGACAACAGACCATGGCTATACTAAAAGCTCATTCTGTAAGACTTCGGCTCAGATGAGCTAGAAAGGCCTATCAAAAACATATACAGTAAAACCTGTCCTAGTGACCACCTCTATTAAGCAAGCAATCTGTATTAAGCAAGCATGTTTTCAGTTCCCAAAAAAAGGCAAATACATTTAAATGTACCTGTATTAAAGCCCCATTCTCTCTGTCACAGTGCTGGGTCCCAGTACCAACTGGTGAAGAAAAGCCAGTACCCCTAATGTTCTTAAGTATTGGGGCACCTAAAATAATTAATTTTCCATTTGTCCCAAATGGAAAATTCATTATTTTTAGGTGTTCCAATATATACACACATTACGGTATACCATGATGATCCTTGACATTTTTCTGGAAAAAAAAGGCATTCTCACATTACTGACATTAACTTGGTGTATCCCCAGTCTACATACCAGACCATTACACCCTATGGCACTGCGACTACACCGTCTTTAAACGTGATTGAGCTGGAATCATCCTGCACGAACCCCTGTTAAACCTATAAAACAGTACTCCACTGGCCTTAACCATAGGTGTACTGCCATTTTCCAAGTACAAGTGGAGCCTAACCAGCTTATAAACTGGCTCATGCCGTTCCATTCCTTGTCTACACTGCATGGTACCAAATAATAACTTAACAAAATGTGGATCCAAAGAAATATTTGCAGTGAAATCTGATCAGTCTGCAGAGGTTCTCTTTGTGCATGCTATAGCTTTTTCTTGCAATACATGTTCCGTATAACACAGAACATTGTATGTGTAAGGTAGATAAATCTTACAATACCATGGAAGTATATATTACTTCCCTTCCACTGTTTGACAGAGTGCTTTAACACATTGCATTCTGGGTATTTTTTGTCATCTGCTGAAATTGTCGTCTGCATCAAAAATCAAGCTATTGGCCTAATTCTTGTAGAAATGATGTCTAGGCAGCAAACAGTTTGGATCTCAGATCAGGCATTTGTGGGGCCTGATCTTGATCTAAACTATTTGCCCTGATACCCCTAAAGAAGGGGTATCCCCGAATGAAATGGGTTAAAATGGGTATACTTGCATGTTTTCTCTCAATTCCTGCAAACAGAGAGGACTGATTTTTCTGCAAGGACATTTGTCTGATTTGAATCTTCACTGTTCACAACAGTCAGAACTTCTCAGCCAATTCCGTGAATCAGGATTCATGGACTTGGCTGAGAAGTTCAGTCAGCTTCATAACTTTTCTTTGTTTCAAAGCAGTTTAAGCTACAGCCTGCGCTCGTTTTAAAAATTGTTAAATTATGTCTTGTTGTTGTTCAATTATCATAAGGATGTTCCCCAGGACTGAATTACGTGAGATCCATTTACTTTTTTCTTTTGATTTATTATTAAGTTTTAATTGTTGTTTACTTTATTTATCTATTTTTTGTAATTTTTTTTTGCAAGAAACAAAAATTAGCTTTCATAGTTCTTGTTTGTCTCTTTTATAAAATTTATGCAAAATTTGATTGAATGGTTGAGTGAAAAATAAGTGAGATCCGAAAATCTTATGGAAATCAGCTTCCAATGGGTAAAAGTCTCACTATCTCACTAAGTGAGACTGGTATGCATGAAGTTTACAACTCAAAATAGCGTAGGTTTCAGAGAATTTATTCCTCCATCTTGTCAGAAATAATAAGAGACCTTTGTCATTTCAACAAAGGGGACATCAAATGCTGTATCATAGAGGAAACTGATGTCGAGATATAAAATATCAAGATGCACAGATTATTTATTAGTCATCAAATAAACTATGCACCATAAAAACTCTGAGTATTTGAATGGAAATATGGGGGCAAACCAGCACAGACCCTGATCAGACTGCTCCTAAGGAGCAGTCTGATCCGGGTCTGCTCTGTTCGCCATTCATATTAAGCCTACATAAAACATCCCTTGATTGTTGAAAAAGACGTGTTCAAATCTGAGGGTGGATGAGTCGATTGTAATATAAAGGGTAGGATGAAAGTGCTCCAATGCAAACCATTACTATGGTAAGATGTTTTTCTCGTAAAAAATCAAAGATAAGTTATTTCTGAGCAATCATAAGTTCTGCAAATCTCATCAAAGTTTCAACAAACATTTAAGCTTGTTATGCTGATAAAATCAGGGTTGATCCTCATCGGCATGCATTTTTGTTCAGCTGATCAAGATTTATCTGAGTGTCAAAGATTATGGGATTGCACAGGGTAATTATGGTATACAGAGCAGGTCCTTATCTAACTTAGAAACTGCATAGCCTAAGCAGAATCTACGTCCCCTACATGTGCCCAAATTTCCTTTTTCTGTGTTAGAATGCGTCTGCAGATTAGATCATCTAAAATACTCAGTTAAATACGTAGGAGATAAAAAAATATTTAATATATTTTTAGTAGGTGTGATTATTTTCTATATCACATTTCAAAAACTTGATGTACCATGAGTATGTACTAGTATATATAAATTGAATTCTTCTGTGTTATTTTCTTATTGTGAAAATTGAGCTCAGCAGCTAGCTTTTGATGAAAGATTTTAGTGGACACATAATAGGCTACAAAGAAAAATATGTAAGTAGCATTTTACTTTCAATTAAGAGTTTCTTAGTATGTTTATACTATCATAAGAACAAATTTCAATTTATGAATTTTTTTCTTATACTGTCTCAGCATGGACATATAGGCTTTGAAACAAATTCAAATCAATGTTAATGCATCGTCACCATGTTTTTTCAATGTTGTGTACAATGCTTGACAATGTTGTTTCAACATAATGTCTGCCCAATGGGAATTTACATGTCACAAGGGCTTAGATGAAGCATGCTTTGCCAGAAGATTCTCAAGAGTTACTTCAGTATTGCATGAAACTTAACCCCTCAAGCGCCAAAAAGCAGACAACAAAATTTACGTCTGCAGAATTTCAAAAAATGTTTCGTCCAAGCGATATCATATTGAGAATTCGAATACTAGAGGGCAAACAGTGTAGATTCAGATGAGGTGGCTCATTATGAGCCATCTCATCTGGATCTACACTGTTTGCAAATTTAACTATAGTGTTTGGTGCTTTAAAGGTTAAGCAATCAAGGTTACTTTAGTATTGCATGAAAATCATCATCACCATCTTATGGGACAAATGGACTTGGTTTAAATTAACTCTTAAGCATGAAAAAGCAGGCGACAAACTGTACGTCGGCAATCTTTTAAAACATGTTTTGTCCAAGCTACATCATATTGAGAATTCAAAGACTAGAGGTCTAACAGTGTAGGTCTAGATGAGGTGGCTCAATATAAGCCGCCTCGTCGAGATATACACTGTTTGCAAAGGACCTCTGACGGTTGTAATGTTAATTTGCCTATAAAAATAGTCAAAATTAAATTTTTGATATGCCAAAGAATTTCTCTTGAAATTTGTTGCTCTCAACTTCCCCTAACTGGCCATGAATTTAATTTCTGATTACTTTGCACATAGACTTCAATTTTTGGTGGAAAAAGCCAAATTTTGTAATTAAACGTAATGGAAACAGGAAAAGTTTTTTAAAGATACTTTTCCCCCCGTGCCTCAGCTAGCCACTTTGCATGTATGTGTGTACTATCATAATACACATTATATGTGAGTGGCTTGCTGAGGCACGGGGGGAAAAGATAGTCTACAGCTGAAAAACTGAAAAAGTGGGTGGGGTACTTACACCCTTTATATCTAAAAATAGGCTAAAGTCCTTAGTACTGAAAAAATATTGCATAATATCAGTAACAGTAGTGTGTACGTCAGTTTTAGCATAGTTATCAATTAAGATTTTGATATCTTAGAAAACCAAATAAATGGACTTATTTTCAGAGACTGAAAAATTCACATACCTCTCTTGATAAAATTGGTCTATGTTAGTCTAGAGGCATGATAATTTTTCAAAATCACTGTTAAAATGTCTTTATAGTACACAAGGCTACATATTAATGCCAAATATTTCAACTTTTGCTGCCCGAGGAAGGTGCAGTAATTTGTCGAAAAATGGGCAAATATGCATTGATACTGTCAGAGGTCCTTTAGCGTTTTTCGTCTCTGGTACACTGTTTGCAAATTTAACGTTTTTTTGTCTCTGGTACTTTGAGTGTTAAGCTGTACAGGTACATCTCCAAAGGGGGCAGATTCTTTCCTGTAAAAGTTGACCCCTTTTGAAAGGGAGGTAAAATGAAAATGACCGAGATGTCTTCCCTGAAACTGAGGCCATTTACCTTTTATGGTGAAAGTGTGTCCATTTCATATAGTCAAGGGATCTAAACATTTTACCATACACCATTTCTAATGATTTGTTTATCTCAGGCAACCATGCAAATGAACTCTCACCCCTTGGTTCAATATGATTTCTAAAGCTGCGAAAGTCACCATAACCTGCATACTTACATGATTATTTCCGTCCCTTTGTGGATTTGTTGACTGACCATGGCCCGTCTCCATCAAGAAACCTTAAAAGTGTAATAAACCAATTTAAAAATTCATAAAATGCCATATTTTGAATAAAATTTGTTTACACTAAATATAGTGTAAACAAATTTTATTCAAAATATGGTATTTTTAGCTTCCACTATACAGTGTAATGGTATTTACCATGATGAAATTGACCATCTTCCATACCTCTGATGGTAAACAGTATAGAACCTGATCTGACAACTCAAAAGCCTTTAGGGTTGGTTCTACGTTGGATTTTCATATCAGTGTAATAATGGTAGATATCAAGGCACAATGGAAGTCAAAGACTTATTTAGAAGTTATTTTCAGTACCGTAAGATACATGGCACATTGGTATTTAAAAATTATTTTCAACAGCCATAAACATTTGTAGCAACATATATGATAAGAGCTTCCGATAATCAAACATTTTGGAACTACCATACAGATGCCATCTGTCTCACCAACTTTGAAGATGGAAGGCCATGCAGAAATGGATGAGGTGTCCCAATACCAACGGTATACATGGATCAAACAAGAGACCATTATGAATGCGTTGATATGGGAATTCTAATGAGACATCCCGCTACTTATGTTTTAAGAAATACAATATAGTACAGTCCCTTTATTATCCAAATTTGGGGTCCATAAAAAGACAGAATGTTATGAGAGAACAAGATTATATTGAGAGCAACTACAAAGGAATATAAGGCAAATGAGCATGCTCATGCTCATTTGCCTTATATTACTATGTAGTTGTGATTACATGCTCATTTGCCTTATATTACTTTGTAGTTGTGATTACATGCTCATTTGCCTTACATTACTTTGAAGTTATGATTAGATGCTCATTTGCCTTATATTCTTTTGTAGTTATGGTTACATGCTCATTTGCCTTATATTACTTTGTAGTTATGATTAAATGCTCATTTGCCTTATATTACTTTGTAGTTATGATTAATGCTCATTTGCCTTATATTCCTTTGTAGTTGTGATTACATGCTCATTTGCATTATATGACTCTGTAGTTGTTATTATAAACGCTCATTTGCCTTATATTCCTCCAAAGTTTAATCTCAGTGGGAGCTATAACCTTATAACCAAAGCAGCATTACCGGTATATGAGTGTGTTATAACAAGACTCTACTGTATATAAGGCTCTCATTTCAACTAGTAGCCCTATAAATTCAGTGGATTAAGTGCTGGCCTTAAAGCTAGCAGACTGCGTTTGAATCCTGCTGGATGTGTAATATTTTCCAGCCTTAAACAGGGTTCCATTGCATACCGGCTTTCATTATTACCCTCGATGACTGAAATACTGTTCAAAGGGCTATGAAACCACAAGTCATCCTAGGGAAGGTCGGGTTGGGCAATGGTGCTGGGTAACTTTCAGTGCTCGAGCACCCTACTAATTTGGATAATAGTAGGGCAAGGGCCTACTGTGCTTGTAGTAGGTGTGGATGGGGGTTATTTGGATATTTTTTTCTCTCACCTTTCATATGTCTTTTCTTTCTCTCCTCTCTGGCAGATGGCTGGATATAGACTGAAATACTTCTCAAAGGGCTGTCAAACCCAAAACAACAACCATCAAACAAGTCATCCTTCCATCCGTTCAAATATTCACTATACAGTCAACTCCCGATATCTCTACCTCTAACATCTCAAAGTATCTTCCTATATCAAAGAATTTATTTCCTTTTTTTATTTACATTTCAACTCCTGTTATCCCAAACTACTGATATCTCAAAGTTAATTTTCTGGTACAAGAAAATTTACTTTGAGATATCAGTAGTTTTGACTGAAGTTAGACTTCGTGATATCGAGAGTTGACTGTATACAGTTTCACTCCCCAAATTTTGTCCTATCTGGAGCCTTGTGTAGGTGTAGGTATGGTCGAGATCCCTCTGGGGCTGCCAGTAATAGTTCACCAGCACAAAAGAGTCATGAACTATTAAAAATTTATAGCCTAAACCAGCACCTCAATGGTTTGAAACTGACCAGTTTGTGAGTCAAAACTTGTAAATAACATCAATATCCGTGTCTCTGGATATCAAACATTAATGTAAAGGCAGGTCCAGTCAATGTTGACGACCTGGAGCAAAACTGAGCCTATTACAAACAACTAATGTTATCAATGGGACAATATTATATAGTAAGACATTGTCAATGGAATAATATTGTTATAGTAAGGCCGAACTGTTTTTCTTACTTACATATCTTATTGTGTAATTGTAATAACAAATGTGTCACTTGTAAAAACTTTATAAGAAGGTTTAGGAGAAAATAATATTATAGAAATAAGTAAATGCTTTCCTGACCTTAAATCTGTCTGAATACCATTTTTGATGACTGAAGTACATGTGGAATACTCATAAATTTTCAACTGGTATGTAAAATAACTGTTTTCTTAGTTTAATTTTGAAAGAAATACAAGTAAATAGGTTTTTTTCATATATATTATGTTTTTCTCTGCTTTTTTTCTCACATATTACCATGTTGTGAATCTAAATTGAGACTTTCAAGGCTTAACAGACATATCTGGAATTTCTTGAAACTGCTTAAAAGCAAATCAAGTGTTTTTAGGCCTTCCCAGTCTCATACATGTGATCATGCAATTCCAATCTATTTTTTGTCTTGGAAGTCTCAGCTCAGATTCATTCCTTTTCTTCAAAGATTTCACATTCTAATTTGTGAGATACAGCAATTCCAATTTGTTCTGCCTTGAAAGTCCAATATATGAGATTAAGCAGTACTGTTTTGGTTAGCCTTAGAAGTCTCATTGTGAGATCAAGCCATTCCATTTTGTCCAGCCTTGGAAGTATTATATGTAAAATTAAGCAATTCCAGTTTGTTCAGCCTTAAAAAATCTACTATGTAACAATAAGCAGTTCCATTTTGTTCAGGATTAGAAGTCTCATATGTAAAATTCAGCAGTTCCATTCTGTTCAGTATTAGAAATCTCTTGCGTGAGATCAAGCAGTTCCATTTTGTTTCACCTTGAAAGTCCAATATACTGTTTTGGTTAGCTTTAAAAGTCTCTTGCATGAGATTAAGCAGTTCCATTTTGTCGAGCCTTGGAAGTATAATATGTAAGATTAAGCAATTCCAGTTTGTTCAGCCTTAAAAAATCTACTATGTAACATTAAGCAGTTCCATTTTGTATTAGTATTAGTAGTCTCTTCTGTGAGACTAAGCAGTTCCATTTTGTTCAGCATTAGAAATCTCATATGTAACATTAAGCAGTTCCATTCTGTTCAGCATTAGAAGTCTTATATGTGAGACTAAGCAGTTCCAAGTTCCATTTTGTTCAGCATAAGAAGTCTCTTGCGTGAGATTAAGCAATTCCAATTTGTTCCACCTTGAAAGTCCAATATGTGAGATTAAGCAGTACTGTTTTGGTTAGCCATAGAAGTCTCATTGTGAGATTAAGCCATTCCATTTTGTCCAGCCTTGCAAGTATAATAAGTAAGATTAAGCGAATCATTTTGTTCAGCATTAGAACTCTCATATGTAAGAATAAGCAGTTCCATTTTGTTCAGCATAAGGCTTCTCATATGTAAGATTAAGCAGTTCCATTTTGTTCAGCATTAGAAGCTCATATGTAACATTAGTTAAGCCTTGTTAGTGTTGAAACAGAAAACAATCCCAGTTCTGTGAAGCATTTTAAGTCTTGAAAGACTAAGTCAATTATGTTAAGCCTTGTTAGTGTTAAAGATGAAGCAATCCCAGTTCTGTTATGCCTTGCGAGTTTCATATGTGAGATTAAGAAGTTCCAATTCTGTTGAGGCCTTTGAAGTTTGATTAGTCTGATTAAGCAGTTCCAATTCTGTAAAGCCTTGGAAGTCTCATAATTAAGAAAGATTAAGCAAATCCAATTTAAGCAATCCCAATACTGTCTAGCCTTAAGTCTCGTATGTGGAGTAAGCAATTCCAGGTCTGTTAAGCAAGTGAGTCAACAGTTCCAATTTGGTAAAGCCCTGAAACAATGCCATTTCTATTACGCTTTCAAAGCCTCATATGTGAGATTAAGCAACACTAGTTGTTGTGCATAGGGAAGCTCACATGTGCAATTTAGCAACTGCAGTTATGTTAAGCCATGGAATCATTTTTTTGTCAAGCATTGGAAGTCACATATGTGAGAGAAATGTTGCAAAATACCCTAAAAGCATGAAGTACTGAGAAGGACAGATCTGAATAAACAGTGCAGACCCAGATCAGACTGCTCCTTTACAGAGCAGAACCAGATCAGACTGTTCCATTGTTTGCCATTCTACCTATATTTGATGCATTACTTCATATTGTAAAACTTTCCATTTTCTGTACAATTATGGTAATTAATTTGGGTGTCTCACCAATAATTCACACCCATAAAGACTTACCCTGAAGATGATGATCAAGGATTGCTGGCATTTGATACACCTCCCTTTTTTGTTCTTTCATTCCTGGCTGTCAGTTTCCTAAAAATATATGAATGGCATAATGTGAAAAGGAACCTTCTGAAAAGAAGGGGTAACAGGGATAATTTAGGGATGATTCTCTTATTTCTCCATAAAAACATATGACCCGCGACACGAGAAAACCAACAAAGTGGCGTGTGCTCCCAGCGAAATCTCAGATCACCCTGGGCATCCGTCTAGTCTGATCAGAGTCTTTGCTTTGCACTTAATGGGTAGCTAAGTGTCTATATGTGGACAGCGAAGACTTGGATCAGACTGGGGTAGATCTGAGTCTTCGCTAGGCATTCATGCCACTTTGTCGGTTTTCTAGTGTCATGAGTAAGTGACTCGGGTTTAACATCTCACCAACAACAAGGTCAGATGGAGACAGGACCTTGGTCTATAGTCTCATCCGAAAGACCGGAGTAGCACAGGATCGATCTTGTGACCCCTGGATTGATAGTCCAAAGTGTTATCCACCACATTACAGCCGCTCCTTTCTATAACTGTCTTAGCGAGACAGTTCTAATGAGGGGTCACATCATATGTTTTCATTGTGAAATAAGAAAAATCATCTCTGAATTATCTTCAAAGCCCCACCTTATCTGGAGCTCTGATTCAAATCAGCCTGGGCATCAGCTCAGGCCAATCAGAGTCTATACATTTCACTTTTTATATTGTAAATGCAAAAGGGAAGACTCTGATACTGGATAGATGCATAGACTGATCAAGGTCTTCGTTACTCTCACATGCTTTAAGGTACCTTTTCACATGAAGCCAATTGTAAGTTGTTTTTTTCCTCAAGCGGGAATGGAAAATTTCAGAAAGTACCCAGTAATTGTCAGGAATGTACAAAAATGAGGAAAATAAAAGCAAATATTTTATGATAGTAGTCTATCAAAACAAGGACAGGCTCATGGGCTGGGCTTGACAACTGAACTGACCATGACTAATGGGCAATGCTGGGTTGAAGTTTGACTGATGCTGGATTGAGGTAAGACTGATTTCAGTCGAAGATGTAAGACGTTCTCTTAGCCACATTATTTATATTCACTTACTTCTCCTTGGCATGACATCAGGCTCCACAGGGGTCAGACTAGAGCTTTCAGACAAGGAGAAGTTTTGTGGCATTTTCCGGACTTTAGGCAGAAGTTTTGGTCCAAAGTTTGGATTTCCCTATATGTTCTATACATTTTCACTTCTCCCTCAGCTCAAAATAGGGAGAAGTCGGCCAGGTTAGGGAGACTATTTCTCCCAAATTGCCCTCTAGGCTGAGCCCTGTGAGCCTCCAACATATTAGATGAAGATGTACGAGGCAGATATAAATTAAGCTATCAGAGAGAAAAGTTACATTTAATAATGAGAATTTCTAACATCTTGGACTGACAAAAGTCTAGGTTGAGTTGAGTTGAGTTGAGTACAGTCCTGACATTATGAGTGCTATTAAACCTTAGACCTGCAGGATACTAAAACACTGCTGGGGAAGGATGGGTGGATGACTTGCAGTTTTACATCCTTTTAAACAGAATTTCAGTCATATCAGGACAATGGGAGGGTCATAACGAAAGCGCTGTGTGCAATGGACCTATCTGTCCCAATACTTAGAATTTTTGTGGTATTTAAAGAATGCAGGAAAGTATGACCTGATATTAATAATCTTTACTATGCTACAAAAAAATCTTTCATACCAAATTCATTCATAAAATTTAAGGTGTGGGTGTGTACTAGTATGTAGTATTCAAATGAGGTTTGTGTTCAAATCTAAAAATGAACCAATGTCCAAATCAGTCTGGACATTTGCACAGACTTAAAAGAATTTACAATGTCTATCTCGTCAGTTTTACAGGGTCCATTCATTGCATGTGGGAACAGTAAGCACCCTGCTTATGCAGGATGATCAAAGGCTTCACTGTTATCACAGGTCTTGCGATACCTTTTCACGAGTTGATAGCTGTTTATATATTTTAGTCCACTACATACCATCAAATTCTAAGTATTGGGACAGATAGGTCTGAGCAAACAGTGCAGACCCAGATCAGACTGCTCCTAGAAGGAGCAGTCTGTTCAGGATCTACACTGTTTGCCATTCCATCTGCATCTTTCTGATGCATTTACCACTGTATTGTAAAACCAAACTGTTCCATTTTTAAGACAATTATGGTAACTGTTTTTTGGTGTCCCAATTTTTAGAATTATTAAGGTAATTATGGTTATAGGAGATACTCCTAAATATAATCATAGCTATAAATAAATCAGAGTTGTAAAAAATTACTATAAGCAACCGCAAATAAATAAATAAAACACTAAAGGAATTTTTCCTCAATATGAGGGGAATACCCAGCCGCATTTATTTCATTCTTTCATTCATCTTTTATAGTCCATGGGAACTGTCAATCTATTAATGCCATCTTAATTCATTAGTAATTCAATATGCATGGCTTGCAAATTTTAGCTACTATTAAAACCTGTATTATTCAGCAAAAAAAAAAATAAAAAAAAAAAAAAAAAAGTTCCTGTCAGAGCGTGTTCCCTCTTTCAACAGACTGCCACGGTTAAAAAATTACTTATTCACACATTGCATTTTAAGGTGATGGCAGATTTTGTTGATTAATTACAAAGTAGTTTGAAAAAGTATCTTATGCTGGAGTCCTCCTTAGAGCAGGGTCCAGCCAAGTGCCTCAGGCTCACAAAGTCAAACTGACATTGTTTGGACGTGAGTGTGATGTCCTGTCCTCACACCAACATTGAAAGAACATCGTTTCAACGTGTGCCCACTTGGAAGGTGTCTACAAAGAGCAAAGACTCTGACCAGACTCAGAATATGCACAGGCCCATCACAGTCTTCACTTTTTCACACATACTAAACCCACATTGTGCATGTCATGGCTCGATTCATGCCGATAATTATCAGGGTATTTCACATTCTTATGCAAAATGAGTTACATCACATGAAAACATACCACCCATGCAAACGAGGAAGACTCTGATCAGCCTGTGCCTATGCACAGGCTAATCTGAGACTTCCTTGTTTACATTTACAGTCTACAAATCTTGAAAAATCTGTAGATTTTGATCAGTAAGCACAGATGGGCAGACTGAATGGAACAGTTGCTGTTTTTAACATGACTTGAGGGTCCATGTTCACTCCATATCATTCAAATGTAAAATTATATGATATGGTCGATATTTGGTTCATTTTTTCTTAAACCACTAACAAATGGGTATAGTAGACAATTTTCATTACTTTGCACAAGTTTTTTTGATTACATTGCATGTTTGATCATACGCATAGATAATGTCATTATTTTGAAAGCGGGTATCTCATTTCCTATATGGGTGTATTAAATGGACATTTACGATACAGTAGGTGCTAATTTTCAGGACTTAGCTCATTATGAATTTTTCCATTTTGTCATATTCAAATGATGAAAGCTGCCTTGGTTACACTTAAACCTTATGGTCATCATTACAGAATTATCGTAATGACCCTAAAATTTAGGACACGCAAAAGTCAGACAATTATTGTTTGAAAATTCTTAAAAAGTGGATTTTACATGTTAATGAATCCAAATGATGCCTAGTGAATGGCAAACATTGTAGACCCTGATCACACTGCTCCATGAGCAGTTTGATCTGGGTCTACAATATTTGCTCAGACCTGTCTGTCCGAAAATTTAGGGTCTTTATGGTAGTAACAGAACATACAGTTATACAATATATTCTTCAATATTTTGTCCCTCTGTTTGACAGGAGAGCCAGCCGGCCCCTGTAGCTCTGACAGGGTTAAGAGCTGGGGCCGTATTCATAAAACGACTTAAGTGGTTGCTATGCTGTTGCTATGGCTAAATTTCTATGAAGGAGATTCCCTACAACTATGAAATTTGCTCTGGAGGAACTCCAGAGCAAATTTCATAGTTGTAGGGAATGTAAGACTGTTCCTCCAGAGCAAATTTCATAGTTGTAGGGAATCTCCTTTAAAGATATTTAGCCTTAGCAACAGCATAGCAACGACTTCAGTGGCTTTATGAATACGGCCCCAGATCTGCTGATCTAGCTGTCCTGGATTGATTTCCTGCTGCAGGCTAACATCTTTCAACTGTAAACTGAATTCCATCGCACACGCCCTTTCATTATCCTTCCCATCAGCCTGATGTAACTGAATTACTGTAGAAACGGATGTTAAATAGCAAGTCATCCATCCATCTATCCTTCTTTTCCACAGCCCCTCACATCCATTCACCCTTTTCCTCAAAAGGAAGCTAAAATGGTTGATCTATTTTCACCCTTTGCTTACCTTAATTCTTACTTAAAGACTCTGCTTTTCATGTCATTCAGTTTTTGATGCCTCCCAGGATGGTCATCAACGTGGGATTTTCCAGTGCAGCACCTGTTAATATTAGAAATATTTGCCATAATATCAGAATTTATATCCAGTGCTAAAGTCTTCAAGAGTCTGTCAATGGCATTGACTATCAAACACTGGGGTGGATGAATGGAGGACTTGCTGTTTTATAGCCTTTCAACAGTATTTCAGCCATATCAAGCAGATGAAAGGGTGACAATGGAAGGCTTTTGCAATGGAACCCCATTTATGTTTGGAGAGAATTTCCCCTTCAGCATAAATGGCATCTGGACCACCAGCTTAGCAGGCCAGCTACTAAGGCTCATTCAAATATTGGGACAGAAGAGCTTGATCAAATACAGCGGGCCCAGATTGATGGAACAATTTCTGTACTGTTTCCTATTCGACCAACAACTTTCTAATGCCCCAGCAGGCATTGTCACAACATTGACACAACATTGCAGCAATGCTGATTCAGTGTCATGATGCTGATTCAAACTTGATTCAATGTTTTTTTAGTTAACTCAAATTTACACAAAATGACTGGTTAAAATGTCTAATATTTAGGACAAGAATTCTGCAAAAAGATGTCTTGCCTTTCTGGATGCTGACACAGGGACATGGTCCCTAGCTATTCTACTTTTCAGTGCCAAACCAAAAACAGCAATGAAAGGAAATTTAGGCTGCTGCCGATGCCACCAGTGGCAAAAAAAGCTGTATCTATCCCAGCAGGCACACAACGTCAAAATGATGTCGTATTGATGTCGATGCGACGTGATTATGTCGCCTCAATGTCAATACGAAATCATTTTGATGTGATGTGTCTGCTGGGTATGTCTTGCTTTCTGTTAGTCAGAGGGAAGACATTCAAATCATGGTACATATTTGCAACATTTCTTTTTTTGGATTTTAATCCGACAGAGAATTTTGACATCACAGGATTCCACCCCCAGCAACTAGCACTCCCCCTTGAAACTTTCTATGACTCCTGCAGTAATATTATGTTATGCTACCTTAATCCTCAGGAACAGCTGTTGTGGTAAAGGGATTTGAAAGATCAAAGGATCAGTACATGTAAAAAAGGACTTTATAGCATTATGAACCACAAATATTCAAATCAGTCCGTGAGTCCATGGAGGAATCCATGGCAGGACAGGGTTACGTATCTCACATCAACAATCTCTGGTTTTTCACACATAAAGGGCCACTAAATGAGAGTGATTGAATTTGCAATCAGAGTAGATCCAGATGAGGCCGCTCATAATGAGCCGCCACATCTGGATCTACTTTGTTTGCCTCTAGTATTTGAATTCTGAATATGATATAGCCTGGAACATTTTTTGAAATTTCGCAGACGTATATTTTGTTGTCTGTTTTTTTTTTGTGTTTTTTTTTAAGTGTGTGTGTGTGTGTGTGGGGGGGGGGGGGGGGGGTTGTGCCAAAATGGTATAAAGAATTGACACTCAGTGTTAATTCACCTGATGTGGCTCAAACATTTTTGTGGCTGCATGTCTATCTCTTCAAAGTTCATAGCTTACAGGATTAAGGCCTTATCCCTATTTATAGCACCCAGCATGAAGAGATTTTGTAATATGACTGTAAAGCAAGATGTTTTTGCTTGTGGTTTCATAAGCTCTTCTTCTCCGTTTCTTTCAAAGTAAAGATTTAAATTTTGCTTTTTGGTCATGCTGGCCTAGGAGTTACCACTCTGGACTCATTATTCATTGGTCACAGGCTTGTAAAACAAATTTAAGCCCCTCGATGACTTAAAACTGACCGTTCCAAGGCGGTACTTTTATTGTGGTTTGCTGTTTGTTATTGCCATTGTTTGTTTGCTTTCTACTATTCTTTGACTCCTTTATACATTACTGAGGATAGTCTCACACCCATCTGCTGGGAAACAGCTGACCTCTCTTCGGTTTCAGATTTGTTAGCCGTCTTTCTTGTTTTTCTGTCTCATTTGGTGTTTAGGGCAGGATGTGGATATTTGATTGTGCTGGGTTCGAGGTTAGTCTGGCCCCAGACCCTTTCTTTATTCTTATTTTTTTATAAGGGAAACAAATCTTGCACGACCTATCAAAAATTGCTCACTTCACTCCCTTGTCTGGAAAGAAAGGGTCGTTTTTGTTCAGCCACAGATAACATAAACTTGGATTAAAGAGGCATATGAGAACATGCAACATATATGCATATATGCAACAAAGAAACAAAAACGACTGGGGCCAGTCTAGGTTCGAGGTTATAAAACTTGAGTATAATCTCAAACTCAAAATAAAGCACACTGATTGGCTGCTTCCGAGCATGTGCTCGGAAGCAGCCAATCAGTGTTTTATTTTGAGTTTGAGAATGTACTCAAGTTTTATAACCTTGGGGCCTGGTTCCTGATTTTTGCCTTCTTATCTACTTTCAGTCCGGAAAAGATCGTGACTTTTCTCTTGCTTCTAACCTCATTCAGATAACTCTAGAAAGATCCCACAATCCTAAACAGTGTTCCAGATAAGAAGAGCTTACAGGGTCAATTTTCCATATTTCTTCATAAAAAACATTATGTTGTGACCCCTCATTAGAACCGTCTCAGTGAGACGGTTCTTATGAGATGTCATAACTTATGTTTTCATTGAGAAATATAAAAAATTCTCTCAGAATGATCTGCACCCCACCCCCCTCCCCACCTCCAATTTTATCTGAACTTTTTATTCTTGTTTTGGCTGACCATAAGTTCTGCCTGGCGATATATGTCACCTATGGGACATACCTTCTTCCAACTGTATAATGGACGTCTTCCAACCTGACATAATGTAGTTACATGACTCAATACTTAATTTAAGTACATTCAGGTGATCCTATTAACTACCTTGTACCCACCAAAAAATAAACAGAGCAGATTTATACCTAACGGTGAGTAAATTAATACATGTAATCTGTCTGAACGCAAATATTAACACGGCTAAAGTAGTGTGTGCAATACAGATTTATAACAGCCATATCATTTCCTTTATTTTTCCTAACATTTTATTATCATTAAATTATTGCTAATATTTATATATAAAGTTCTATGATAAAAACTAGAATATAATATTAAAAGATGAAAAGATAATACCAGGTGGCTAATGAACATGTTCATTAGCCACCTGATAATACCAGTGCTAAAATACAAATAAGCAGATGAATAGAGGTTTACAGGCCTCTTTGGAAGCATTCTTGCCAGTTTGATATAATTTTTTTAAATTTTGATGAAACTGCTGTGTTCTTGGATGAAATTGCTCCTGATGTTTTGAAAATTTTATGAAATTCCATCAAAGTCATAAAAGAAATTTCGGTACTTTTTCACCATTGCTTAAGACCTCACATGGATTCTCTTATTCCGCCCCTAGCTTTTAATTTGCAGTAAAATCTTGTATTTTTTTTTAGTTATGTTACTTAGTTATACCATGGTTTGTCTGCCTGTATGAGGAGATAATCCACAGGCTTTAGCGGGGGGAGTGGATTATCTCCCACACTTGAGGACAAATCATGGTATAACTATTTTTACTACACTATCAGTGTAGACCTTGGACATTACCAAATATTTTTGTGCTAAAGTTTGCGTTTTTTGACAAGAGTGGTTTGATAATACCTTAACCCTTAATTGTGCCAAAAAGCAGACGACAAAATTTATGTCTGGAGAATTTCCAAAAATGTTTTGTCCAAGCAATATCATATTGAGAATTTGAACACTAGACGGCAAACAGTTTAGATTCAGATGAGGTGGCTCATTATTATTAATATTTGGCGCTTTAAGGGTTTAACACCTTCAGTAAATAATGTCAATTAGATAATTTCATAAATATTAAATGTCTCTATCAAAAAGTTCAAATGCAGAAAATGCTTTGGACTAGTAAATTCTATCATCATGCTATATCTGTATATTGTAGTATGCATGAAAACATCCAAATTGTTTGACGTCTTTAACTCCAGTCTTAACTATTTATGATATACAAAATACCGTTTTGAAAACGTTTAATTGGATTTTTACTGTCATACCATTCAAAGTCAAAGACTCAAATCATTTCCGATCATATTTTGAGCTATCGAACCTGTCATAACAATAGCATAATAATTTTACCGTAATTGGTATTTATAGCAGTTTGACGTAAATAAATTATTAGCACGTTATAACTATGCATTTGGACACCTTAACTCTAGCGCTATTGATTTCTGACTTTGAATAAGTTCATTAAAACTCTTTAAGCCCCAGTGACGCATTTAGCAAAATTTGCAAACAGCATAGATCCTGATGAGGCGGCTCATAATGAGCCGCCTCATCTAGATCTACACTGTTTGCCCTCTATTCTTTGAATTCTCAATATGAAATGTATTGGACAATGCATTTTTTAAATTTTTGCAGACGTAAATTTTGTCGTCTGGTTTTTGGTGCTTAAAGAGTTAACACTTGAAGCACCAAAAATGAAAATACAGTAGTTAAATCTGCAAACAGCGTAGATCCAGATGAGGCAGCTCATAATGAGCCCCCCATTGGGTTCGCTAGTCTTTGAATTCTCAATCTGACATAGCTTGGAAAAAACATTTTTATTTATAATTTTGCAGACGAAAATTTTGTCGTCTGCTTTTTATGAGCTTTAATGGTCCACTCAATAAATAACAATGCCTATCATACCATGAAAAGGGACATTTGAAACAGTGCAGACCCAGATCAGATGCCACAAAACTTGACGGGCATGCACAGAGTTAAGATCCATATCTAGATGGGCAGACTGGGTTGGGATTATGGAACTGGGAATTATCTCCTTGGATGACAAACAAAACAAGAACTGTCTTCATACAGGCTAGCTCACCTGATTTGCACTTACCAACCACATATAAACAAGGAAAAACTTAAAGAAAAAAAGAGAAAAGATAATCGGGGCAGATTAAATGGAATTGTGTTTTGTAATATCTCTAGGTGAAGAGTGAAGTTATGAATATCTGCATCATTCTGTTTTTGATAAAATTTCCATTGTAAATTTGCAAACAAGAGTGCTAGTATTCATGCAGTGCAGTACAAAGGGAAAAAACAAAGATAAACTATTCATTGACCTTTGATATTATTGGGTAAATTTTGACATACACATTATTTGAATTCGGAGTGACTGGAAAACTCCGGCTTTACCCTTGAACATTGATCCTATTCGGACATTCGTAGTGTGTGGAGCTGATCACATTATTTGACCATGAAATCTTGTGAAATGTGGAACAAAAGTGAGATTATACTCAGCTGTGCTGAGAATTTTTTTTTTTTAACCAAAACATCCAAATGTAGATGCCTACTCAATTGCTGATGCCAGGGTGACAGCAATAGCTCTACTGCACTTTTGAAGCTAAAAATAATATTTTCCACAAAATATGAACAGACTTAGAAGAATTTATTATGGCGGCTACTTCAGGAGCGAATAAGGGCTTTTTCTGCTACTCCTCATATTAAGTGCGCTTATGCAGGGTTCGAACTTGCAAAATACTGTATATTTCTTGCTTTGCATGGTTTCCATTTTGTTTCTAACCATAAAAATAAATATTTATTGGTCAGGTGCTTGCCTGTTCCTAATCTGATCAGATATGATAAACTGCGCCAATTTTTCTTTTGTTATTCCAGACCAACAATTTAATCTTTGACTATTTCATTCCAAAACGTCACAAAATACTATACTGATAACAAAAATTGGGACAGTACTTCAGCAAACAGCGCAGACCCAGATCAGACTGCTCCTAAGGAGCAGTCTGATCAGGGTCTACACTTTTTGCATTTCAGCCATCAATTTTCCAACACCTATAACAGGATGTAAAAATCGCATAAAATAAACTTTAGGACAGTTACGTTAATCACTTTAAAAGTCGCAAAATTTCACATAATTATGGTAACTGCAATGGAAAAGTCTACAGGACAACAATACCGTCACACCACTTTCGTGACTTTGACGTTTAACCATTCATGACTTTTATACAACTGACAGTCACGGGTCAGGAATTTACCGTCTTTCGTCGGTGAACCATGATACTTATAAGGCTATTGGGTGTATATAAAGTATCGTGAGTACTATGTAAAGAATTATTTATAAGCTAACACTGTGGTAACTGGATTAAACCACTAGATCATACAGTAAGCTCATTTATTTCACAACTTAAATATGTACGAGATTAATAGAACACAAAATTATGTGTTGTTTTGTAATATCATTTTTATTTTTTGGTATATTCAATTTGGCTGACAAAATATGGGTTAATTGTTATACTAATTTTCATTTGTAATTTAAGGTCCAGAATTTTTACTTCTTATATGGGGGCAAACTGACTAGCTTCCACCATAAAATCTGTGGTAGGAGGGGAAGAGGGGCCGGGTCTGATCAAATCAGAACATCCTGGTGTGGCTTGGGGAGAGGGACTGAGAAGGTCTGAAATAGTGAATATAAGAGAGAGGAATCAAAATGTTAGAACTATCCCATTAGAGGAGCAGATTCTGTCCTTTAAGAGTTGACTTCTACTGAGAAGGAACCCAGCAGGCACATGACGTTGAAATGACATTGTTCTGATGTTGATGCGACGTAATGACGTCGCATCAACATCAAAATGACGTCATGTGGCTACTGGAAGGCTAAAATGAAGAAGGGCAGAACTGCTTCCCCTGTAAGTGTACCATTTCACCTTAATTTTTCAGAAATTTTTTTTTTCTGCAAAACTATCCAACCAAGCATTATAAGTTAGCAGGCAAATGACATTGAAATGACGTCATAGGGACATCGATGTGACATCGTTATTACATCAACATCCTTATAACGTCATTTTGACATCATGTACCCACTGGGAAGCTAGAATCACAAATTTTGATGGGACCAGGAAACTTTGTACTGGTATCGCACTATCTCTCTATTTCTAAAGTTTAATTTCCCAAGTCTATACAGTAAGTTTGTACATGCATCCACGTGTCAACAAAATCCGTCCATAGGTAGGATGACATTTGATTTGGTCATTCCAAGTGTCAACTCAATCCATCCATAGCTATGTTGCCTGTGGACTTGGTCATCCAAGTGTCACCTAAATCCATTCATAGTTAAGCTGACAGTAAGCTTGGTCAGTCCAAGCATCAACTAAATCTATCCATAGCTAGGTTGACATTGGATTTTGTCAGTTCAAGTATCAACTAAATCCATTCATAGCTAGGTTGACAATGGATTCGGTCAGTCCAAGTGTCAGCTAAATCCATCCATTGCCAGGTTGAAAAGGGACTTGGTCAGTCCAAGTGTCAACTAAATCCATCCATAGCTAGGTTGACAGACTTGGTCCGTCCAAGTGTCAACTAAGTCCATCCATAGCTAGGTTGACAAGGGACTGGTAAGTCCAAGTGTCAGCTAAATCCATCCATGGCTAGGCTGACAAGGGACTTGGTCAGTCCAAGTGTCAACTTAGTCCATTCATAGCTAGGTTGACAATTGACTTGGTCAGTCCAAGTGACCATCCAATCCATCCATAGCCAGGTTTACAATGGACTTGGTGAATCCAAGTGTCAGCTAAGTCTATTCATAGCTAGGTTGACAGTGGACTTGGTCAGTCCAAGTGTAGACTCAATCCATCCATAGCTAGGTTGACAGTGGATTGGTCAGTTATGTCAATTTACTATTTCTTGACCTTAGAGTTGCAACAGATCCGTTTTGTTTTCTACAAGGATATCATTATGTATAATAATGACCCGACTATAGAGCAATCAAGCAGATTTCTAAAAATTTGGACATTTAACATAAGTACCATAATTTTACCCCAAAACAGAACAGTTTGATTTTACAATGCAATAATGCATCTAAAAAATACAGACGGACTGGCAAACAGTGTAGTCCCTGATCAGACTGCTCCTTTCAGGAGCGGTCTGATCTGGATCTGCACTGTTTGCTCAAACCTGTCTGTCCCAATTAATATAACATTTTTGGTATACTACCAGGAACACTTATAAATGTACAAGAAATATGTTTCATATTAATGACGTTACATCGATGCTCTAAAAATATTGATAAAAATTAATTACTATTCACTCATGTGAAATGATTAGTGCAGATTCCAAAAATGAGGTGTTTCCACCTCTGCTTGTAGTCTTCCATAGTTCTGATCAGTACTGGCTTTTTTCCATCTCAAAATCCCATCTGAATGACAACATGTGAGTTTATAGCTTTTAGCACTTTAAGTACTAAAAACAAAAATAGTTGAATTTTCAAACAGCATAAATCCAGACGAGACTGCTCATAACGAGCTGCCTCATCTGGATCTATATTGCTATTTGCACTTTTAATGTAAAACATAAATTATTATATAAAAAGGAGCTGTCATCTGACAGCACAGCTCACCTGGACCTTGGATCAAAGAACTTTATGCCCCCTTAGGCCCTCTGGGAGCTGGGAGTGGTGTGTGTGTATGAAAGGGGGTGGGGGAGGGGAACGGAGGGGCATTGAGGTCATGAATTATACTTTGGACCCATATCTATTATCAATCCAGATATGAACCAAATCCATCATAAGAAAATTAGTATTAGAGGGCCTCATGGAGGATTAGCTATTGCTAAATGTGTTACCCTCTGAAACTAAAGACTATTATTATTATTATTATTATGACTTTGAATTTTGAGATTTTAAAGTTTATGATAAAATTTGTCTGAGACCTTGATCTTTCGGCCATAGGCATAGGCGGGGGTATAGCTGAATAAAACTCAGGACCTATATCCATCATCATAGTGAATATAAACAGAATCATTTTATAGTTTTGAAAATATGAGCTCTAACAAAACATAAACATGAAACTTCAAAGTCTGTGACCTTGACCTTAAGATCATGGGTATGGGCAGGTATTGCTCAATAAAACTTTGGACCTGTATCTGTCACTATGCAAAATATGAACCACATCCATCATTTGGTTTGGAAAATATGAGCTACAAAAACTTTAATATCAAACTTTAATGTAAAATTTTGAAGTCTGTGACCTTGACCTTAAGATCATGGGCAGGGGTGGGGGTATTGCTGAAAGGAACTTCAGACCTATCTCTACTATCATACCAAACATGAACCAAATCCATCATATGGTTTGGAAAATATGAGCTCTTAACAAACTTTAACATAAATTTGGACACTGACTCAAACAATGATGCAGACGCCAAAGCCAATGCCGATGCTGGAGGTAGTGCAATAGCTCTTCCTGGATTTCATCCAAGGGAGCTAAAATTTCTGAATGTAGAGTTGTTGGAAGTATGTGGAAAAGCAGCTGTGAAAACTTGTTTTGGGAACGATAGAACCACTTACTTTCAACTGCTATCGGGCTTACTTGTACTACGACTACCCAATCAACTAAAAGATTTGTTTCCTGGTATGACTGGCAAAAGCCTGCATTGAAACCTGAAGATTTACAGTTGACTCTCGTTATCTCAAACACTGGTATCTCAAAGTACCCTTTAATGTCAAAAAATATAGTTTGGACATATTTCCTATTTTTCTTTACATTTCAACTCAAGATATCTCATACTAATGGTATCTTAAAATAAATTTTCTGGGATCAAAAATTTTCGGAGATATTGGCAGCTTGAGATGAACTTCAACTTTGAGATATCAAGAGGTGACTGTACTATTTTATTTTATCTGTGCCTAGTATTCTCCCAGCCAAAACCTCTAGATCACTACTTCCATGCTCAACCGCTAGACCATTACACGGATGATCCCCATGATTATCAACGAAACCATTCCTGATCTGTGGCTTTGCCTCCCTCCTCCACTCAAAAATGCGCAAGATGCATGACTCACATTCAATTTTGCACCAAAAAAGATCACATTCTGTAATAGATACATATTTGGACATCTCAAGCTTTATGTTCTAGATTTCTCCTTCTCTGAATTTTAAGTACAGCTGGTGCTATAGAATGGCAATGAGTGAAAACTCTGATAAGATGGCAAAGAGTGAAGACCCTGATCAGATTGCTCTAAGAAGAATTTTCCATTTCATGCTTGTTTTTATGGTTATGCATGTAACATGTAAAAAATTACATAAGAAAGTGATCTGTCATCAGTATATACCTTTTTAGGCGTGAAACAAATCTCTGATTACGCTGAATGCGGTAATTGTGTAATTTGTCATTTCATGCCTTGAAACAATGTACGTAGCAAAAAACATTTATCACAAAAATCTGAATTCACAAACTCAGCTTTACTGACAAAGCCAGCCACAAGAAAATAGTGTCTCACAGCAAAATTTAATGTAAACAGTAAAGTCTGAGATCAGCCTGCAAGGACTCCTTACATACTGAACCACTAATAAAGTCTGAGATGAACTTGCAAAGTCTGATCAGTCTCATTACATACTCAACCAATAGTAAAGACTGAGATCAACGTGTAAAGTCTGATCACTTTCATTACATACTCAAGCAATGGTAAAGTCTGAGATCAATCTGCAAAATCTGATCCTTTTTGTTACATGCACAACCAGTAGTAAAACTGAGATGAACCTGCAAAGTCTGGTCAGTTTCATTACATACTCAACCAATGCTAAAGTCTAAGATCAACCAGCAAAGTCTGATCAGTTTCATTACAAACTGAACCAACAGTTAAGACTGAGATCAACCTGCAAAACCTGATCAGTCTCATTACATACTCACCCAATGGTAAAGTCTGAGATGACAAGCAAAGTCTGATCAGTTTCATTACAAACTGAACCAACAGTTAAGACTGAGATCAACCTGCAAAATCTGATCAGTCCCATTACATACTCACCCAATGGTAAAGTCTGAGATCAACCAGCAAAGTCTGATCAGTTTCATTACAAACTGAACCAACAGTTAAGACTGAGATCAACCTGCAAAATCTGATCAGCCTCATTACATACTCACCCAATGGTAAAGTCTGAGATCAACCTGCAAAGTCTGATCAGTTTCATTACAAACTGAACCAACAGTTAAGACTGAGATCAACCTGCAAAATCTGATCAGTCCCATTACATACTCACCCAATGCTAAAGTCTAAGATCAACCTGCAAAGTCTGATCAGTTTCATTACAAACTGAACCAACAGTTAAGACTGAGATCAACCTGCAAAATCTGATCAGTCTCATTACATACTCAACCAATGCTAAAGTCTGAGATCAACCAGCAAAGTCTGATCAGTTTCATTACAAACTGAACCAACAGTTAAGACTGAGATCAACCTGCAAAATCTGATCAGTCCCATTACATACTCAACCAATGCTAAAGTCTAACATCACCCTGCAAAGTCTGATCAGTTTCATTACAAACTGAACCAACAGTTAAGACTGAGATCAACCTGCAAAATCTGATCAGTCCCATTACATACTCACCCAATGGTAAAGTCTGAGATCAACCAGCAAAGTCTGATCAGTTTCATTACAAACTGAACCAACAGTTAAGACTGAGATCAACCTGCAAAATCAGATCAGTCTCATTACATACTCACCCAATGGTAAAGTCTGAGATCAACCAGCAAAGTCTGATCAGTTTCATTACAAACTGAACCAACAGTTAAGACTGAGATCAACCTGCAAAATCTGATCAGTCCCATTACATACTCACCCAATGGTAAAGTCTGAGATCAACCAGCAAAGTCTGATCAGTTTCATTACAAACTGAACCAACAGTTAAGACTGAGATCAACCTGCAAAATCTGATCAGCCTCATTACATACTCACCCAATGGTAAAGTCTGAGATCAACCTGCAAAGTCTGATCAGTTTCATTACAAACTGAACCAACAGTTAAGACTGAGATCAACCTGCAAAATCTGATCAGTCCCATTACATACTCAACCAATGCTAAAGTCTAAGATCAACCTGCAAAGTCTGATCAGTTTCATTACAAACTGAACCAACAGTTAAGACTGAGATCAACCTGCAAAATCTGATCAGTCTCATTACATACTCAACCAATGCTAAAGTCTGAGATCAACCAGCAAAGTCTGATCAGTTTCATTACAAACTGAACCAACAGTTAAGACTGAGATCAACCTGCAAAATCTGATCAGTCCCATTACATACTCAACCAATGCTAAAGTCTAACATCACCCTGCAAAGTCTGATCAGTTTCATTACAAACTGAACCAACAGTTAAGACTGAGATCAACCTGCAAAATCTGATCAGTCCCATTACATACTCACCCAATGGTAAAGTCTGAGATCAACCAGCAAAGTCTGATCAGTTTCATTACAAACTGAACCAACAGTTAAGACTGAGATCAACCTGCAAAATCTGATCAGTCCCATTACATACTCAACCAATGCTAAAGTCTAAGATTAACCTGCAAAGTCTGACAAAGCAAAGCCTAACAAAATGGAACAATAGTAAACAAGTTGAGATCAACCTGCAAAGACTGATCAGTTTCCGTACATAATCAACCAACAGTAAAGACAGATCAACCTGCACAAAGTCTGATCCATTTCCTTACATACTCAACCAGTAGTAAAGATTAAGATTAACCTGCAAAGTCTGATTAGGGTCTACACTGTCTGCTATCAGTTTATAAAACTATCCAGTAAGATCCAAATGGACTTGTCTTAGTCTGGATGAGTCCATTACAAGAGTAACTGAGGTGTCCAAATTATTATGGTAATCAGGGTAACAATAGGTAATCAAAGAGTGATCGAACAATTGCTACTTCATTCATTAAACATTCATGTCTCTTGTACATATAAATACTTAATCCGCAGTCTCAGCACACAAGGCAAAGCAACATAAAATTCTACTTAGCATCAGCATATAAGAAGGCATACTGCAACTTAACATCCAAAACAAAATGGCATGCTGTGATTTAGCATCAGCCCACATGGCACAACAAGAGAATAATCAGCACAAAAGCATAACAAGATAGCACACTGCAATTTAGTGTCAGCAGATAAAAAGATGACATACAGTACTATATCATCACAAAAGTCATAATGAGATGGCATACAGGGATTTATCATCAGCACACAAGGCATAACAAGATAGCATACTATGCCTTAGTACTCTATTCACATAAAGCAGGACAAGGTGACATACCCTTATTTAGCATCTGCAATCAAGGCATGACATTATGCCATACTGCAACTTAGCATCAGCAGTCATATGGCATAACAAGGTGGCATTCTGTGACTTAGCATGAGTACAGAAAATGTCATACCATGACTTAGCATCAGCCATAAGGCAAAACAAAATGGTACAATGCTGCTTATGTATTGTGTAGTGACTATGATTGCTTATGCATGTGTATTGACTATGAATGCCATGTTCATTCTAAGTATCCAGACAAACAGTGCTTTCCAAGATCAGAAATGAGTAGTCTAATCTGGGTCTGCCTACATCCCCAACAAGACCAATGGGTTCCAAATTTGAAAATGGAATTGGCTGAGGTGTTTGTGAATATCTGAGCCTTGATATGACAAAACGTGGCATGTGCGCCCAGCAAAGACTCGGATCAGCCAGGGCATCTGCCCAGTCTGATCAGAGTCTTTGCTGTGCATTTAAGGTGTACCTAAGGGTCTAACCTACCTCCAGACCAACAGTAAAGACTCTGATCAGACTGGATGGATGCCCAAGTTGATCTGAGTCTTTGTTGGTTTTGTCATGTCGCAGCTCATTTATGGTAAACAGGACAACATGAATTGGTGGCTCATGGACAGTTTTCAGCAAAGGAAAGAAACTGAACAAACTGTGTGGGCTGGTCTAGGTCTTTGTTCCATATATTTTCAACTATGCACATACTCTCACATGATTCAAAACATCAAAGACAGTTTTACTACTATACATGCTCTAGAATTGTGAAAATTTATAGCATGAAATTTTTTTATTTCTCCACAAAAAAAAACAATAAATGAATAAAAACATATGTTGTGAGTCTCATTTTAATTGTTTAAATGAGGCATTTCTGAAGATATACAATGAATGTTCATATGGAGAAAAATGAAAAAAGAAAAAAAAAACACAAAAGAACATAAGCTGGTTTAAACCTCAAAATTTGGTTTGTGTATATTTGGTAAATGATCTATTTATTCTTGCATTTCAATCAAATTTTTGAATTGGATCAGATCAAAATATAAACTTACATTTAGGATTGTCCATTTATTTATACAGAAGTAATTGGATATCCTTGACTAGACACATGTAAGTAAGTCAAACGGTATACAAGGCCAGGCCCAGAAATTGCATTAAAACACAATTTAACAATATTCATTTGAGATCAAAGAAAGGAAATAGGAGATTTCACAATATTGGACAAGTTCACAAGAATAACTAAGCTGGGCTGATTCGGAATCATTTCTATCAGAATGGCACATTTTGGGTCTTCACTATTTGGTGAACTTAAGGCTTCATAGCTGATTTATCTAAACTTTCAGGGCTTGTATACCATGCAAGCCATTTCTGTCATAAACCCCATCAATAGGTGGAAGAAGTCAGCTGAAGAAACCTGGGTAGAGACAGGTAAAGGGACAAAGTCCATGATAATGTCAATGTATGGACATTTGAACAAATTAGTGTTATTATACTGACATTACAAAAAAAAAAAAAATATTTACCTATATATACTGTAGTGTCAAACAACAAAATACATGTACTGGAGGAATGATAAAACAGACCCCACTATAAAATTAATTGCTTTTACTTTTTTGTGTTCAACTGTACAATGATAAATAAAAGTCATGGCCAAGTTTGAGTGGTACTTGAATATGTACTCATTTCAAGATAAATTGCACATGAAGCTCAACAGACACTTTATGAAAAACTTGTGTAACAGACAGTTACATAAGCTATAAGACACCGGGTAGGTGGCAATCGAAAACGCTCTTGCAATCGACGAACGAGGATAAAAAACCATTAGAAACAGCGTTTTCGATTGCAAATTGTCGTGTTTTTGATTGCAAATTGTCGCCAATTTGCAATCGAAAACGCTGTTTCTAACAGTTTTTGATCCGCATTATTCGATTGTTAAAAGCGTTTTTGATTGCCGCCTACCCGGTGTGTATAAGGTACTCTCATTACATCAAAGAGGTGATATACACTTCTGTATGTAGCACTGAGGTCTCATTATCGTTGGCTGCGGAAACATGCATGGAAACTTATCCTGCATACGCATGGACAGTGTGCATGTGCTCATAGTGTGAAAACCTCTTTTAAGCAAACTGCCCGTGTACAGAAAAGACAGCACAGGCATGGACAGAGTGCATAATTATGCTTGATGTGTGAAAAACCTCTTTTAAAGACAGGACTTCTCTGCTGCTGGGGGGGTGGGGGGTGGGGAGAGGGGGGTCTGGTTCCCTGCAATAGCATATGTAACCTGTACAGGTAAAGGTGCAAAAATTTATTCAACCACTCACTGGGCCAGAATTACCAGTTATAATAATTTCATTGGCTGACTAGAGGTGTTGACTCTATGTGATCAAGAGACAGAATGACACTGTGTTCAGTTCAGTTCAGTTCAATTCTCCTAATGACGTTCCCCGAGTGGCTCAGCGGTGCGTAACCATAGTTGCAGGCATTTGGCACCAAGTGTCTGTCCAAGAATGACACTGTGGAAGTTAATCCTCCTTATATAGTACCACTCCTGTCTTTAAGTATTATGCAAACTGCCCATGTACAGAAAAGACAGAATAGACAGTGCACATATGCTTAAGTGTGAAACCATGCTTTAAGCATTATGCAAACTGGCCATGTTCATTCACAGGTAAGAAAGCATGGGCAGTGAGCATAATTATGCTTTAGTTTTGACCACAGGCAAGCAGCATAGGCAAGGCTTTAAGTGTGAAAAAAAAAATGATTTAAGCATAATGCATTAATTAAACTGCCTATGCACAAAAGGCATTAGCAGTGCCTTGTCAGTTGCCTTTGTCTTCAAAATTTGTTTCTTGAAACATAACAGGCTATCAGTGCATGTGAACTTCCCATTTTGGCTACATGCCGTAAGACTGGTTTACTATAATAATTGTAAGTACTGTGACAGATGGTTCTGAGCAAACAGTGCAGACCCAGGTCAGATTGCTGTCTATGCTGGGTATAGTCTAATCAGGGTCTACACTGCCATTTATTTAGCATCTTTTGGACCCATTTGTGCATTGTAAAACCACACTGTTCCATTTTAGGACAATTACGGTAATTATTTTGGGTGTCCCAATTATCATTATTTTTATGGTAGTCACCACAAAGCTCATTTTACAGTGTATGACACCTACTACCATAATGACTGTAGGTACTAGTACAACTGGAGCTTACAGTCAAGAACCAAATCATAATGCTCCTTTCAGCAGTAGTCAAATCAGGCTCTGCAATTTTTGACATTTAACCAGAAGAAATTTTGAACATAGTTGGATAGTACTTGTTCAAAATAGTGCTTGTAGACAATTACAAATCAATGTTGTCCCAATACTTAGGTTAAGAATGATACTAAATTGGAGCCACAGCACAACGAAACCAACAAAGTGGCATGTGCACCCAGCAAAGACTCAGATCAGCCTGGGCATCTGCCCAATCCGATCAGAGTCTTTGCTGTCCACATTGAGCTAGCTTAGACCCTTAGCTACCCTTTATGGGCACAGCAGCTGCCCAGGCTGATCTGAATCTTCCCTGGGCACAAATGCCATTTTGTCGGTTTTGCCGTGTCAGGCTCAGACTTATTTTGTTACCAGACAGACAATACTGAATAGTGAAGTTCTAAGTTCCAGTTGGTAAACAGACCCTATTTCAAACTTTTCAATTATGTAAGTTGTTAACCTTGACGCTACTGCACGTCCATTTGATCAATAAACATATTGTAAATAAATATATAAAAGTGCTTCCTTTTCTCAGCTCTTGAATAAAACATCACAATTTACGTCTGCTGCTGGTAAACAACTAGTTCTATTTTTTCTTGCAAACAATGCAGTCCTAGATCAGACTGCTCCTTGAGAGCAGTCTGATCTCTGTCCACACTGTGTGCCCACAAGAAGTTTGGTTCAGTCGTCAGTCAGAAGGAGTTGATCAGAGTCTACATTTTTGTAATTTAATTTCTGTGTCCAAATCCAAAGGAAAATAATTTTATGCAGAAAAAGCTACAGTCAAGGGTTTGAGGACAGCAAAGTTCAAGTTCAGCCTATGTGTAACACTTGCTTTGCTCTAGTACAATAATCCCATAATCTCTTAACCTTTACTCTTAGCCTAATCCAATTACAATATTCCGATGATCAATTCGATAGTCAATTTGCTGTTTGAGTCGGAGTCTTTGTTGCTATGCATTCTATACAAAAATATTTGATCCACGCCATGGATATTAACCAAAGCTGAACAGAGTCACCTTATGGTATCAATGAAAGTGTAAAAAAAAAAGGCCTTTTATTTTGAGCTTGGCGGTTTCAAACAGTCTGTGAAGGCTTAACCCTTAATGCGCCAAAAAGCAGACGACAAAATTTACATCTGCAGAATTTCAAAAAATGTTTCGTCCAAGCGATATCATATTGAGAATTCGAACACTAAAGGGCAAACAGTGTAGATTCAGATGAGGTGGCTCATTATGAGCCACCTCATCTGGATCTACACTGTTTGCAAATTTAACTAGTTTAATTTTTGGCGCTTTAAGGGTTAAGTAACAGTGTACTTTTCTGAGCTCATCAAATATCAGTTCAGTTAAAATATTCAACATTTCCACAACCCTGGACATAGTCAAAGAGGCTACAGACAAAAGTTAAATCCATCAGTCTGTAGGCCAATCTTGTAGCAGCAATTCCTAATTCAGTTTTCAATCAAGTGTCATTAAACTTCAAAGATATTGTTGTCATCATCAGATTCTGATATGAACCCTATTTGCCAGAGATACATTCCTTTAGTTTACAGTCCTGTGACACAAATACTGTGATCACAAGTCCTTCCGTTTTCAGCCTATATTTATAGAACTGTCAAGATACTTTTATCACCATTTGAAGTCATCTACATTAAATCACTTACAGATCTGTCCAACAACACAGATCTTGTGTAGTGGTCATGAACTTCTTCTTCAGTTAGCATCCCACTGGGCATACAAAATTGAATCAACATTGAATTAACCTTGATTCAATGTCATGACATTGAATCAATGTTGGTTCAGTGTTGATTCAAAGTTGTATGCCTGCAGGGACCTGATTTTCATGATAGTCAAGATACTGTTATCCCCATCTGAAGTAGATGATAATATGTTGGGGTCAGGATCAGTCCCATTCTGCAAAAGTACAGTCAAACCTGTTTATGTTGTCACCTCTATTAAGGGCCACCTGCCTTTAGCAGCCACCTTTAGTAGGTCCCTTGAACCAAAATATAATACCAAGGAACCCTATTAAGGGGTCACCTGTCCTAAGCAGCCAATTTTAAGCTTTCCTTAGGCTGACTCCTTAAGACAGATTTGACTGTAATTTAGTGAGCTACAGCTTGTGGCTGCAACTCCTCTTTCAGTTCTCAACTGAGTGCCATGAAACTATCATGGAATTATTCCCCATTATCTGAACTGGCTGCGGTTGCATCAGCTCATGACAGAATGCTTTCAATCATAGTTATAGTCCTTGATCAGTCAGTCTCTACAGATGCAAATCTTGTGTATACAAGTCCTTCTTCAATATTCAACAGAATTTCATGAAACTTCCAAGTAAATGATCTTACCACTGGAAGTAGATCATATGTCATCATGGTCATGATGATGATAACATGCTTTCTTCCAGAGTTATGGCCCTTGGTATGTCTACTGACTTATAATCTATGGTTGCAACTCTTCTGTCAAACTCAACCAATTGTTGTCGAGACTTTCAACCTCTCAACTAGCACTTCTAGTTCCTGCTCTTCCTCAGCAAGAGAGTCAATGTCATTGGCAAATTGGTTATAGTCCTCCTTGCACTGAGTACCTATCAATTCCTCCTTTGCTTTCTTCAGGGCCTTCTCAATCTGCTTGTTAGCTTTCCTGTATTGTTTTGCTCCTCCACAGAGGCCAAGAACATCTCTGGTGACACAACACCAAACAAACTTTTTTCTCACATTATTCCTTCCCAAGGATCTCACTGACTGTGTCAATCACTGCTGTGTTGAAAAGGTAATCAAGGTATCTATGTCTATGTCATCATCCCTGATGAGTGGTACAAAATTCTGCACCTATTGTTGCTTGAACTATGCATTCCACATCTGGGGCTCTTAGCTTCTGAAGGTCAAACCTCAGTCTTCACTGGGTTGGCTTTCTGGCCTTCTTCAGACATACTCAAAAGATCATAATCACTGGGTCATGATTACTTCCTGTGTCTGCTCCAGGAAAGCTCCTTCTTCTATGAACTGACTCCTGATTGGAAGCGCTATTCACTATCTGAAGTGAATCATGATCAGAGGCTTTTCAATCAGAGTATTAAATGACCTTTGATGTACTGAAGCAAACTCCATTACCCTATACTGACATTCATTTGGTCTTCAGCCTTTTATTTTACATACTTTGAAGAATATTTAAAGAAATGATAAAAATCATTAAATTGAATATAAACTATATTCGTAAAGTCATAAATAATAAATTAATGTAAACATTCACTGATGTATTACTGAAGTTTTTGAATTACTTTTTATGGTCTTATGAGTTCATAAACAGCGAGAATCATAGAAGCATAACAAAAAGGAATCATTGTTTATAACACATAAATAAATGGATGGAGTAAAGAACACTGTAAGTTTGACCAGTTTCTATTATCTGTTCTAAACAGTGGACTTATTTAACCCTTTTTAGACCGGATACCCGTTTTGGGGACATTATGCAAACAGTGCAGACCCAGTTCAGACGCCGCAAAACGCGGCGTCTGATCAGGGTCTACATTGTTTGCCTACAGGAATTTCTATGCAAAGTACAATAAAAGTGAAAATATTCACCAGAAACCCCTAAAACTAGTAATGGGATTAGCTGAAAGATAAGAATGGACAAGTCCACTGGTCAAAAAAGGGTTAAATTCAAAATTAGATGTCTAAGTTTCAGTTTCTACTTCAAGTCCAACAACATATGCAACATACAGTCTACACAGGGTATAATTGATTCCGCTAATTTTCGCTTCCTGCAGAGACTGTACATCATATTTGGCTTCCGCCGAGAATGTCCGCGAGTGCTTGCTTCCTGCCGAGACTTCTGTACATGATAAATGGCTTCCTGCAGAGACTGTCCGCGTGATTCTGCTTCCTGCCGAGGGGTTGTTTTGGTAGGGACCAATCCAGTCTTATAACAGAGTAAATAGAGCGCATACACAATGTCTTTTTCTTTCTTTTTTTTCTAGATAACAAAAGCCCAAGGACACATAGAAGATGAACAAGCAATTATAAGACAGTTTGAAGAAACACAGGAATACATACTATACTAGTCAAAATCATAAAATAACAAAATCAAAATGTCATTTGGGTAAGTATACAGTGATTTACAACTTAAAAATCGTTAAAAGATATTGTGTTATGATAATAAGTGGCACTCCAAGGCAAAGTATGACAATTACCGGGTATGACCACATTGTAGGCCAGGAAATTATACTTGCAAATTTTAACAAATTTGTGTAGGGATATAACAAATGTAAATCTCAGTCGGGTTCAAATACCCAGTACCCATACACTATTAGCTCCAATCATTGCCCCAGATAGAGGACTAGCTGCTTAAATGACCATGCCAATATGTAAAAATTTTACTCCAAAAGCCAGAGCAAACAGGGAAATAGATGATGGTTGACCTTTGTTTTATAGCCCTTTCAACAGTATTTCAGTCCAATTGAGGTGATGGAAGGGTGATAATGAAGGACTGTGTGCAATAGAACCATGTTTACGATTGGAAGAAGTATACTGCCTCTAGTGGGATCAAACCAGGGTGGCTAGCTTAACAAGGCAGAGCTACCGGTGCTCCTTGCAAACAGTGAAGACCCAGATCAGACTGCTCCTAAGGAGCAGTCTGATCTGGGTCTGCACTCTTTGCTTCATGGCTTTACATCCCCTTACAGATTAACTGAACTTATCCAAATTTACTGACATTGCTGCCATATAACTACCCAAATATGTTCAAGTAAAATAATTTTTTGCAAATGATTTATGAGTTGTCAAACATCTGTTACTCCCTTTCAAGTCATGATTTCAAGTCATGACTGCAATTCTCCTTTTCTTTTACAGATTCGATCCTTTTCAAGTGTTTGAGGTAAGTGGAACGTTTAAATTTGCATTTATATTGAAAATAAGTTGGTATAGTTACTTTGGTGAAGTCAATAGCAATATAACTTTGACAAGTAAATGGGGTTGGAGAAAAAACACATTCCACTCCCCCCTCTTCCCTTGCAACCCCCCCCCCCCCTCCTCCCCAATAAATGGGGCTGGAGAAAAAACAAATTCCATGCCCCCCTCCTCCCTTGCCCTCTTCCCCTAGCCTGCAGTGCCAATACCTATAAAACTATCTTCATACAAAACCCTAACACAGCTGATAGGGTGCCTGTACTCACACTGGGCAGGCGGCAATCGAAAAAGCTCTTAACAATCGATTAACACGGATCAAAAACAGTTAGAAACGGCGTTTTCAATTGCAAATTGTCACAAATTGTCGCCAATTTGCAATCGAAAACACTGTTTCTAACAGTTTTTGATCTGCGTTCGTAGATATCACCAGCGTTTTGGATTGCCGCCTTTCCAGTGTGGTACTACTAACAGAGCTAAACTAGGAAAAGTTTACACCTCCGAAAACACAGATGCGGCAGGCAAAGCAATATGACTTAAGTCCTATAAGCCAGCCCTCAAAACAAGATTATGATACCTGATGGACACATCATTTGTCAAAATGATGCATTTGGTATGAAACTTTTGTTTTGATGGTTAACCAGTCAGACTACACTTGCTTCTGCTGGTCATACAGGAGACAAAAATGTAAATGACAAAATAACTGACTTATTGATGAACCAATATCACAATGAAAACATATGTAAGGGTTATACCAAGTTTCTAGCAGAACGATTTCCCATCAATATTCAAACAACTGCACATGATGAGAGTTTTTATCCCAAAACTCAACATATTTTTGTATTTTCTTATTTATACTTATGAATTAAGGTCACCCAATGATGCTCTATGGAGATATATATGAACAAAAGCTTATTTTTTATAAAAAAGGATATCTGCAAACAACGTGGCTTGACAGATGAAAATGCTGGAAAAACACTGTCCCATGGATTCATTGCTAGCCATATCCAAAAATAAGTTTTTCTCAAATCTGATTTCTCTCAAATTTGAATTTTCTTTGATATTAAAATTTCATTCATACAGGAGTGGAGTTGTAGACATTTGCTATTAATAAATACTGCCTGCTAAAAAAGGATGGCTTTCATTATTTCATATGAACAGTCAAAATACTATCCACAATTAAACAGGAAGATTTTTTCCTAAATGGAGACCACCACGGAACATTTATCGATATTTAGATGTCATATTGAAAAGAGATTTCATGGACTTTGTGTATGAAAAATTTCAATTTAAATTTTCAACCATCATAAATATTCATGAGTTACTGAAGGAGTTAATTTAAATTAACTCCTTCAGTACCTCATGAATATTCATGATGGCTGAGATTGAAATCTTATCACTAACAACTACAAACAGACTCTTGACCAGAAGCCAGACAATCTCTATTTGTTAGTTACTCTTGCCAACCTATTTTAGTTCTTATTTTGGATGAAGGAAAACCCCACATAGTATATATAAAACACAACCAGATAGCATCTTAATCTTTTAACAAGCAGAGCTATAATATGGTAAATCTTTTAAGAAGCGGAATTTAAATATGGTCTTTCTAGAATTTGGGGTATGTTTACAAGAAAAGACTGGTTTGGTCAAATGGGACCAGACTGAATACATGATTTTCACACTTCAACTTGAACAAAAAATTCATTTCAAAGTGTTGTTTTGCATGAAATGGTTTGAGTCAGTGTCACTGACCAAAACCATTACATGCAAAACAAGCACCAACTCTAATCATTTTTCATGAAATATTTGGCTATGGTTTAAGCATGAAATTTGTTAGGTCCTTGTTGACAGATTGTTCCATGAGAAACCTACGATTTGATAAGCTAAAAATTTCTCCACAAAATAAGTGTGTTAAAACAAATTGGATTATAAAAAAAAAAGCAAGTTAACAGTGTTAAAACTGTCACTTTTCTTAAACATGAGTAGCTAGTTTTATGGAAGAATGTATCTTTGCAGCAAATACATGTACATGTATTGCAATATTCATTTCAAACTAATGGAAAGGTGAATACAGTATGATGTGTTTGAAAATTTTGGTCATACAAATGAGCTGTGACAAGACAAACCAGCTAACTGGAATATGTGCCATGCTAAGACTAAGATCAGCCCCGTCATCTGCCCAGTCTGATCAGAGTCTTTGCTGTCCACTTAAACGGTAGCCAAGGCTCTAAGCTACCTCCATGCCGACAGCTAGGACTCTGATCAGGCTGCGCAGATGCCCAGGCTGATATGAGTCTTCATTATGCCCACAAACTACTTTGTTGGTTTTGTCATGTCGAGGTTCGAATGTGTTTGGAACTCAAGACTATAATTAGCTATGGTATATGACCACCTACCTGGGAAGGAGCTGTTCATCTGGCTGTCCACGTGTCATCTTACTACTTGTTGTTGCTTCATGTAGCTATTTCCCTTTTGGTGTCATGGGTGGGATGTGGAACCCTGGGAAGATATTGACAGAGATTATTTTATGGTTTTCAGGTTGACCATCAGCCATGTATGATATTTTATGTCAAAGTTGTTCGAGGATATAATATAACCAAAGGCTGGGTTGGAGATATGAGTAAGTACATGTATATTATCTAGACTTTTTCTTTCCTGTTCCCTTTCTTTCTGAACAAATTTAGAAATACAATAAAGCTCAATTTATCCTGCCTTATTTTGACTGGGATAAACTTTCAAAATTTCCCATTTTAAATCAAGTGATTTTCCATATTGTAGTTAATGCTTCTGCAAGGATGAATAACCAACTAAAATAGTTTCCAAATTAATGACAAAGAAAGCATACTGATTAGGTTGGTTCATGTTTTAATTAAAAGAAAAATGTGCCTACTAAAGCTAAGTTAAGTTTATTTTATTTGAATATCCAGGATGAAACAAATGGATGCCCAGTTTAAAAGATAGAATAATCTACTAAAGAAGAGAGAAAAGTGTCCAAATATACTGCCATTCATGGGATCTATATCTAGTTTTCCAAGCTGGGTGGCAGCTAATGTACGACATAAAATTCTCTATATATTATATCAGTATTGGCAACTCACAGTGTACTTTGCCATATTCAAAGTATCAGCTCCGAACAATCATGTAGGTCAAAAAATACTCTTGGAATCCGCTTTTGACTATACAGATTGTTGAACCTATAATGCCTTGTAATTTTTGTATTTCAGTTGATATTCCGGATCCCTATGTTATTGTTTCAATCCAGACATCACCTCACAGTGAACAGAGAACCAGCACCAAAGATAATGATATTAACCCAGTGTGGGATGAAACTTTTAAATTCTACCTCCACCCAGGTGTCAACAATGAACTAAGTAAGTGAGAAATTTCATCTGATGCTGTCACTTTTGTTCCATGAGTAAAAGGAAATATAATTGTGGTTGTTCTAACAACTATTTGGCATAAAAAATTAAATACCATAGTTGGTCAACTAAATGCCTCCTCTTCAATTTCAAAAATGCCATTTTTTGGACTTCTGAATTGCGACACCCAGGGACATTTATTAAAAGAAATGTAGAACAGTCATCTCCCGATATCTCGAACACTGATATCTCAAAGTATCTTCGCATATCAAAGAATCTATTTCCTATTTTATTTACATTTCAACTCCTGTTATCTCAAACTACTGATATCTCAAAGTAAATTTTCTGGTACCAGAAAATTTACTTCGAGATAGCAGTAGTTTGGGCTGAAGTTCGACTTTGAGGTATCGAGAGTTGACTGTATTGTTAAAATTTTCATGAAAACTTTCTAGTTTGGAAAGCAGAGTTGCTTCTCCTGAAAGTAATCTACATGTACATTCATTAATTCAAGTAAAACTAATTTAAAATCTCCTTTATTGATATAGAGATTATCCTGATGGATGCCAACTACACACTAGATGAGCATCTTTCAACCAGGACCATCCTCTTAGAAGATTTACCCCTCTTTAAAGAAACAGTCAGTGAGAGGATCCTCTTTAATGATGTAAGTTATTGTACAAAACTTTCTGGTTCAAACTCTTGGTTTTGGAGGTATTAACATTATGTACATGTCTAAATAGGGTCTAACCTGTCTGCATATTTCAGATGCAGCTGGATGCAATTTCATAATGCACACAATAAGATACTATTATCCTACTGGGTAAATCAAAGGGCTAACATGCTTATTTGAGCCGCTACACTATAAAGCCAACACAGTGGAATGTGTGCCAGGTAAAGACTCAGATCAGCCTGGTCATCTGCCCAGTCTGATCACAGTGTTCGTTGTGTGCTTAAAGGGTGGCTAAGCGTCTAAGCTACACAAGTCTTCACTGGGCATACATGCAACTTTGTTGGGTTGATAGTGCCACGGCTCATCTCATATTGCCATACCTTTATGCAGCCTGGCCTTGATTTATAATGCGTCAGTATGCAAAGATGCAGGTGCATATAAAAGTTTGTCAATTTGACAAAATTTCAATTGCTTTACAGTCCACTATCCTTTAGAAATTTCCAAATTCATTTCTCACAGATACAGCCCCATAGCTCATGTTACACTTCCATACATGTACTTTGTCCTTTATTTAGATGTTCACCTTTGAATTAAAACCCAAAAGCAGTTGTTTTGGCTGAGGGGTTATCAGCCTGAGGTTGAGGGCTGAGTCTTGACCAGGTCCTGGTTTTTCTATGGCTTTGGTTAATTTCACCTTTCATCCCCCATCAACCTAGAATAATAGAAATACTGCTGAAAGGGCATTACATACTCAATCATCCATCTGTCAGCAGATCCCAGCAGAATTTGCATGAACACATGACTAGAATTATTAGTCTTTGCATCCATTCAGGCTGATCAGAGTCTGTACTATTGTTATACACCCACTGCCCAGTGGGTACACGATACTGAAACAGCATTATGTCAACACTGATTCAATGTCAAACTCAATGTTGAAACAGCCATTTATCAACATTGATTCAACATCATGACCTTGAATCAATGTTGATATAATGCTGTTTTAATGTTATATGCAAGCTGGGTAGATTCCCCAAGATCCACAGATTGCTCATGCAAGCATGGAAGACTCTGATCAGTCTACACATGAGCAGAGCTGGAAAATTTCGAGCTATGTTTTTATACCACATATGACTGCTCCGAGCATGCGTTAACTGCCCAATTATGGTCACTCCGAGCATGTTCGATATTGACAAAAACTGCATTTTAGAGCAAGAGTTCCTGTGTATAGTCAATCTCTGTATAGTCTAGCGGTATATAATGTGTGACACTAATTTTTAGTATACTTATATTGCATTTGGGAAAGCCCAAGACACATGCATAATCCCACTTCTATATACTTTGAGCTACAGTTGCTCTGCACACCTTTTTTTTTCTTTTCTTTTTTGCAAGCATGTTCGTACTTTCCAATTTATGTGGTTCCCTAGCTTGATTTAGAAAAATAAAACGCTTGGATCACCCTGGAGCATGCTCTGACTGACCAAAACTGGACAGTTAATGCATGCTCGGAGCAGACAAATGTGGTGATAAAACATACCTGAAATTTCCTCATCCTCCGCCTTAAGGCACTTGTCATAGCAAGCAGAAAGTAGAATTTTTCAGCCCTGATGTGCAGGCTGATCTGAGCCTGTTATTTGCATATACCACTGATTAACTTTATGAGTTTACATATTGGCACCCCTAAAACCATTAATTTTCCATTCAAACAAATTGAAAATTAATTATTGAGACACCTGAAAACCATTAATTTTCCATTTGTGACAAATGGAAAATTATTGGTTTTAGGTGTCCCAATACTTAAGCACATTAGGGTACCTTTCTTTCTGGTGAATTTCATATTGTCTTACTTGAACACTGAGTACATGTAGGTCAATAACTTTTTTATAGCCCACTTCTACAATCTCGGGATCTTAAACCTCATATAAACTAGAAGGCATGAAAATAAAAAAAATAAGTAAGTCAAACTGAAGCAAGTGACCTTATGGGTTTATGAGTTTTTAATTCTTGCTAATCAAATAAGATAAAAAATAAAACATACCACAAAGTCAATGATTCGTTCTAGAGTGGCAGGTTTATGAGATATTTACTGAATTCTCAGTTAGACATATATTGTAATCTTCTGTAGAACCACCTCAGTGTGACAGTTCTACTGAGGGCTTACACCATAATTATGGCCAATGAAAACAATGTTTCTGGCACACCAGATCAGAATTTACATGAACTTCACTTGTAACGACAATTTTTATCCTGCCCATGTTATCTCATCCAGATATGCAAAAAATCATGCCAATATCATGTGTACACATGCACAGGGGTAACAGAGGCTTAGGGACACTAAAAGGATATCACAACATGATCATTAATATTCTGAAATCAAATTGTGAAGCAGGCCAGGGTTATAAAGATATGGAGCTCAAACTACTAAAGGGAAATAACTCAAAAAGTATGAATGAGAGAGTTGCCATTCATGTATGCAACACATTTTCCTGACCTGTCCTGCAAATCTGTGAAGTATCATGAAAATATTTCAAAGGGTTTTCAAGTTATAGAGCAAACACAAAATCACAGCTTAAACCATCAAGGGAAATAACTCAAAAAGTACAATGTATGAATGAGAGAGTTGTTATTCTTGTACATGACACATCATCATGGCCTGTTCTATATACAGGTGAAGTATCATGAAAATATTTCAAATGGTATTAAAGTTAACTATCAAGGGGAAGTAACTCATGAAGAAAGCAAGAGTTGTCATTCTTGCACCAGGTACATCATCATGGCCTGTTCTACATATCTGTGAAATTCATGAAAATATTTCAAAGGGGATTCAATTTATAGAGCAGACAAGAAATAAATGCTAAAACCATCAAGGGGAAGTAACTCATTAAGTAAGAAAGCAAGAGTTGTCATTCTTGCATGCAACAAATCAGCAAGACCTGTTCTACATATCTATGAAGTATCATAAAAATATTGTAAAGGGTATTCAAGTTACAGAGCGGACACGAATCTGCCAAAAAAAGGCACCAAAGAGAAGATTACCAAAAAAGTATGATAGCCAGAGTTACCATTCTTGTACCCGACATATGGTCATGACCTGTTTCATATAACTGAAGTATCATGAAAATATTCCAAAGGGTATTCTAGATATGGAGCACACAAGAAAATGTTAACAGACGGATGGACAGATGGATGCCAGGCTCATCGCTATCGAACCTTTAAGTCAGGGGATAAAAATCTGTCCGTAATTTCACTTTTCGACATCATGAGGAAAACCCATTCACAATAAGGTCCCATTTTACACACCACACCACCCATATAGAAAGACATTTTCTCAAGTCATGGTCTGTCTCAGCAGGTAAAACATGAGAAAGCAAACACAATCCAATTAAATAATGAATCTTACGGTATAAATTCTAAGTGTTGAAACAGATAGGTCTGAGCAAACAGTGAAGACCCAGATCAGACTGCTCCTATAGGAGCAGTCTGATCAGGGTCTACACTGTTTGCCATTCCATCTGCATCTTTTGAATGTATTACTGCATCATAAAATCAAATTGTTTCTTTCATTATAGGACACTTTCAAGCAATTATTTGAAATGTCCCAATTTTTAGAATGTTAATGGTAACAATAATTGGGCCACACTACAAGAAAAGCACTTTACAGCTTGTGCAGTGTTGACTCAGATCAGCCCTACATCTAAATCTGTGCAAAATGATCAGCTTCTTTGCTACTCTCTCTGTAGATTCCTACAGATATGTGGATTGGCCATGCAAACAGGGCTGAACTTGATCAGGCTATGTAAGCTGATCTGCATCTTCAGTGTCTGCATATGCAATAATGTAACTATTCTAATGTCTAAATAATAATTATGAGGTTTTAATCATTTGAAAGAATAATGCACTTATATGTATATTCAAAAGCAAACATTAAGGCAAATGGATACACTTTCAGGGGAAGCAACTCTTCCATTTTCATTTTTGCCTCCCAATTCAACTGGGGTCAACTCTTAAAGGAAAGAATTTGCTCCTCTAGTCATTAGTCAAGGATCCATTAAGTTTTCTGGTTCACATAACTGCAAGTGTGCTAATATTGTTGGCAGAAAAATTATAGTGCAAAATCTCCTCATATTTTAGTTCTGCAAAAATGACTGTTTTTGTATACATAGCATTTGAAAAATGAAATGTCAGTTTAACTAAAGTCATCATTTGTTTCCTGATACCACTAAATGGTCTAAGCCTTGTCCAACTCCAAAACTGGAAAAAAAGTTGCTTTTAGAAATAAGTAGGGATACGTTAAAGTGAACTTCCATGTTTAACCACCATTTTTACCATAGGAAACAAGGAAGCAAATTCTTTCCTGTAAGAGTTGAACCCTGTTGAGAAGGGAGACAGAAAAGAAATTTGTACAGTTGCTTCCCCTGAAAGTGAATCCATTTAACTTAAGGTAGCCCAGAACATGTACATATACATATATACTTCCATTTGAAGTTATAGTTTATGCACATTCAATTAAAGGAGTAAGAATTAAAAACAGTCCATAAATTTCCCGACTAAAGATTGAGAACATTAATTTATAAAGAAGGCAAAGTACTTAAAACACACGTAATAGATATCCGTGTGCCATCTAGTAAATTTATATAGGTACTTGACCTACTTCTTAGATTGCGTAAATTGCTCCTTGAAAAAATAAAATTACTGATCCATACATGTTTTGCTATAAAGGAAAGTAAAATGACCAAAATGAGCCATTCATGAAGTGAGCATTTTTTTGAAGATAAAAAAAAAGTTCCTTGCACTAATTAACTCAGCAGATCAGATGAAATATTACAAGTATTTCTGCTGAAACTTTAAACTGCGGTTGGTGAACATCAAATTTTTGAAAATGCATATTAGTCAATTAGAATCAGTGGACTAACTTGTGCCGCTGAAAAGTGAGTCAGTGATACAGAATTTACAGCACATGAGCACAAGAAAGGCTATTTTGCAATGTGCAGTTGTAAATAGTTTGATTATACCAAGATAGTTTTAAACCACAACCACAAAGGTTATACTGTTAAATGTCTATAGTTCCAAACCTCAACCACACAGATCATACTGTAAAAAGGGTTAGTTTAATACCAATGCCATAAGGGTCACACAGTAAAATGGGTTACTACTGAACCTCAACCACAAAGGTTATAGTTAAAAATAGGGCACTTATACTGGTAAACCTCAACTATCAAGGCCATTCTCTAAAATCAGGTAATTTTGCTTTTAGACCTCAACCAAGAAGGTCTTACCATAATACAATTTTTATTTACCAGACTTTTATTTTCAAAAAATTTCTAGCTAACATTCACAAAAGAAACACAAATTCCGGGCCTGTCTGTGCATTGTCACAAAACAGAGCTTAACCAGAAATTTATGCCACTGCGGCACTGGCAAAGTAATATCTATTTATCATGCATCTGCTGCAAAATTCACCTGATATCTGGGGTATGATAACATGATGTGATATCATGTCACTTTAAAACTGCGCTTTTGCCAATTTTATCAGGTGTTGCCTTTAGAAGCAATCTCTGAAGACGATTGGCTACATACTGACGTTGGCCGTGATATCAACGTTTGATTGGTTAATTGACGTCACTGACTTATGTGATAATGCATTCGCAACGTCAGCAAGTTTGAACAAAGCTGCATTTGCTTATTATTTGTTTGCCGCTCGTTACGCCATAAAATCTTCTAATGATGCATGATAAATAGAAAACCATGTAAGTGTCTTTTGATATCAAGTTTATCAGGCTCAACAAGAAACACGTCGGACTGTCTCGGCAAGCCTCGCCATTCCTACGCTGTTTCTGGTCTCCCCTGACAAACTTGATATCAAAAGACATCAACATGGTATTAGCTTCTACTAGTTGCAGGCCAGAAAAAACTCAGACTTACAAAGTTAGTTTCACAGTATGACCTTTCAGTATAGTGGGAGGTTAAACTAGAATTCATTCACTGGCATGACTCAAAAACTTGTCCTGTAACTTGTCCTGCATAAAATTTGTAAATAAATAAACAAGGAAAACATTTTGTTTTCTTTTTTAAACAAGGAAACAATAATTTTCCCCCCTAAATAATCAATGATTCATTCAAATAACTACTTATACAAAATTGGATAACTGGGTATACTACTGGTATGCAAATTGATGTGGGTGACATAGTAATTAAATAGTCATTAAGAGATAGTTTTCCTGATAATTATGTAGTAAAAAGCTATTAAAAATAAAGTATTTCAATCAAAATCATCAGCTTAAATTTCAAAATATGCCAAACAAGAATTTTGTGGTTAGTTTCTCAGAAATCAGTAGTATAGTAACATGTTGATAAATAAGAATGATTTTGACCTTGAATCTTTTTCAGACTTCAGAAGTCGACATTGAAATGTGGGCAGAATATGAGTAAGTATGACAGAATCTCTTTACCACTATAAACTGGAAAATTTTGTCATGGCTTATTTCAAATCTAAGTGCTCAAGGAAACTTCACAAAATTTTTAGTTTGAATTTTTCAAAATAGTCCTTATGGTTGGTGAAGCCATAAGAACGTCTTGATATGTTCATTTTTATGGAACTTCACATTTTGCAAAGTTTCATGAAAATATAACACTTTTGTAACATTTTCCTGATTTACAGTAAAGCAACAAACCAGAATAATAAGCATATGACTATGTACATATGCCATAAGCTTTCAAATTCAATCAGTGACATCTTTGATATGTGAACTTAAAATGGCTGCTATTTAGGAAAAGTTAAGTACACAGTGCACTAAAAATGTTGAATATGGTATCTGACCATTATATGGTGGTCACCACCCTACAACAGCAAATTCTATGCCTTTCCAAAATGGTTGTTTAAAAGAAGATTCAGCATAGTTGATGTAAATATCTAATGATGAGTCAGAATGTTATTATTGGAATGACAAACAGAGTGGACCCAGACCAGACTGCTATTTAGGAGCAGTCTGATCTGGGTCTACACTGTTTGCTTAGGAAAATCTGTCCCAATATTATGGGCATGTTTCACTATGGCAAACAGAGTGGACCCAGATCAGACTGCTATTTAGAAGCAGTCTGATCTGGGTCTACACTGCTTGCTTAGGAAAATCTGTCCCAATATTATGGGCATGTTTCACTATTTTCAGTCATAATCCACAGTTACGATACAGTCTAACATTATGTGAAGAGGAAAAGAAATTTATTGAGAAAAGACAGGAGTGTGTCTTTGATAAGATGAAGGCTATGCTAGGAGAAGACGCACCATTATCTCCACATGAGGTAAGGGCTGTATTCGCCTAAGGAAGATGGCAACTCACTATGTTTCTACTTAAAAATACCTGTGAGGCTCTGCTTATAAGAATGTACAGTACACGAAGATGCAGCCTTATGGTTTAAATGTAGAAATACAGGAATATATGTTCACCGCTCCGTCCAGTCCCAAATTCTGATTTCCTTTGCTTGTTTACCTTTACAGCAACAATAGAAATGTTTCTTGCAGAACCTCCCCACCCTGCCCTCTCTCACCCCCAGTGTCATTATCCTAAAACGTGCTATGGCATGTTGACCTTGAAAATATGGTCAAGGTCATTAGACTCTAACATACTAGGTAACTCCTCCTAATTATAGGATCTATCAAGTTTGGTCAAAACTTTCAAGTACTTGTATGTTCAAGAGATAATCAACATTCAAAGTCTTCAGGTGACCTTGAAAATAGAGTCAACATCAACAAGACCTGCCCCCCTTATAGGACAGCTTGCCTGACAGTACCTTGCCCGTCACATTAAAAAAATAACTTTGTCATAAAACTTTAATTTGTGACGCCAATGCCAAGTCAGGGCAACAACAATAGCTCCCTGTACTTTCGTACAAGCAAGCTAATAAAATGTCATGAGCTCTCAAGCTTATCCCTATGATTTCTTCATGCAAGTAGGGTGAAAATCCACATAATAACCTTGAAAATATCTCTCTGTACCTGCTCAGATGAGCTTAAAGTTAATTTGTTCCATTTATAGCAGTGTGATGTATTTATTTGATTTAGAAGGCTCATATCTATATTCTAACATATGAGCCACGACGTGAGAAAACCAACAATGTGGTCGTGCGTCCAGCGCAGACTCAGATCAGCCTGGGCATCCGCCCAGTCTGATCAGAGTCTTCGCTGTCCGCATGGCGGTAGCTTAGACCCTTAGCTACCCTTTTAGCACTTAACGAAGAGTCTGATCAGACTGGGTGGATGCCCAGGCTGATCTGAGTCTGCGCTGGTCGCACAACCACATTGTTGGTTTTCACGTGTCGCGGCTAATATAAATGCTATTTCAGGTACCTACCATTGGTGTTCTAGGTTCTGGGGGAGGATTCCGAGCAATGACAAGTTTCTGTGGTGTGATGAGTGGTCTTGTTGAATCAAAGATTCTTGATATGGTCACGTACAACGTGGGCTTGTCAGGCTCAGCTTGGTAATCTTTCCTCTTACATCTTTCTGACATTGTTGGCTGAAAAAAAAATGGGCTAAAGCCATCAAAACGATATTTGAATATTGAAACTATATGTACCTGCTTTACTGAAAAGGATTGCACTAATAATGATGAAAGCTAAGAGCAATTAATCTTTTTTGTTACTTTTTGTAGACTCCTTTTATTCATTATCAACCTCTATAAACCACCGTTTTCACATTTAAAATCCCAAGTTTCCAGAAATTGTTTTAAGTTGGTGCTTGTTTTGCACAGACTGGTTCCAGTCATTGCTAACACTTTACGATTTCATGCAAAACATGCAGTACTGTCTGTCAAGTAAAAATATTTGTGCCATCTATGAGGGTTGATCAAATGATCTTTTCAGCATCAACTCAACCAGAGAACATCTATGAATACCTAGTTAGCCAATATTTTTTTTTAACATAAAATCATATAACCCAAACACTTAAAAGCATCAAAAGTGAAAATAGATGACTTTTTGCAAACAGCATAGATCCAGATGAGGCAGCTCTATTCTTTGAATTCTCAATATGGACAAAACATTTTTGAAATTTTGCAGATGTAAATTTTGTCATCTGCTTTTTTGGCACTTTAACATTGGTAAATTGATTCTTATTTAAATTCTAGCTAATCAACTCTCTGGAATTTCAACCCTACAGCTGACCCTTTACTTATTTTCCATCTCAAATTTTCTTGTGCTATACTTATTTGGTTATAAGGCAGGCGTCTCTCTCCAGAAGTACCCCAAATATGTAAATCAGTCTCACATAACTCAGCTATTGCATAGGTTTTTCTCTTCAAATAAAAAAATCCCAAAAATCTAGATCTGTCTTATAAGACAGATCTAGATTCTTGGGATGATTTTGGAAGGGAAAACCCTCCATCTTATAACCAAATAAATACGTTACTTTCCTTTTCCTTATCAGGTATCTTTCCACACTCTACTCACATCCTGACTGGCCTGAGAAGTCACCAGCTGATCTCCGAGAAGAATTACGCAATAGCATCGACTCTACGCCTCTCTGGCTACTCAATCCCGCCAGCATGTACCGGTACTTGAAACGGATCTTAGACAAAAGAACACAGGGTCAGCCTGTCAGCTTTACAGATCTCTTCGGCCATCTTGTAGGGGAGACTCTTCTGCAAGGGGTGAGTATTATAGCTTCAACTATGCTAAAATATTGGTGGGTAACATTTTTTCAGGTTAATACTGTAATAATCTGATTATAAGATAGAAGTGGGAAAATGACTGTAATCTGCAGCCATCTAACCATTCGCGTTACCATGAGTGCAACATCGGAGCAGACTGAGGGAAGTGGCTCGGTCCCGGCTATTCATTCACTTACTTCTCTAGTTTTCCCCTCTCTAAAATGGCCCCAAATATCTAAATAAGCCATATGTAATTTTGCTAAAAGACAGGGGTTTCCCTTCCAAAACAACCCCAAAAATCTAGATCCATCATATACCGGTAAGATGTATCTAGATTTTTAGGGTTGTTCTGGAGGGGAAAAAAACATCCAATACTTGAAAAAATACAGTTACTTTTCAAGTATTTTTACGGTAAACCTCATGCACAGGAGAAATATTTCACCAGTGACCCAAAATTGTAAAACTCCATATTTTTTTTCAGAGACTAAATGCCAAACTAACCGACCAGCAAAAGAAAATAGAAGACGGCCAAATTCCTATGCCAATGTACTCTTGTCTCCATGTAAAGAAACATGTCTCTGCTATGGTATTTCATGGTAAGTCTTTTAAGTAAATACAGAAGAATCTGTATATAATCTCTAATACATGTAATTCAAAATACTTAATAATTCTGGATAATTTTAATGAATACCTAATTCAGTTTGTCGCTCACATAAAAAACTTAGTCACACAAAGAGGGACACCGACCCATGTGAGTGCAATAACTCTTCTTTTGCTTCCGTACAAGTGAGTAAAAAAGAAAATTGCAGAGTTGCTTCTTTGAATACTCACCCTAAATGGACACAATAATGGACCATAATTCAATTATTAAAAGTAGTCAGCACTAAAAAGGTACTTTAATAAATAAATCCAAATTGATGGCCTGACATCTTGCATGATTCTCGCTAAAAGAGTAGCCCTTATACAGATTCAACCAGGATTAATATATGAATTAAATACATGTCCGTCTGATTACAGAATGGATGGAGTTCAGTCCCTATGAGATTGGAATGCCAAAGTATGGTACCTTCATGAAACCGGAGTTGTTTGGAAGCAAATTTTTCATGGGTCATCTGGTGAAGAAATTTGATGAACCACCACTTCATTTTCTACAGGGTAAGCCAATATGCTCTCACCTGGCAAACAAAAAAAAATCTCTACCTACAGCCATCTGAGTTTTTGTCTTGGCTCGCTGTTTTGAGCCTTGGCTTTGAAAGCTGTTTCAATCTGTAAATCATGTTATACATAGAGTAATTTTGAGTTAAGTTAATCCTGATCAAATTGTGTCAGCAACCAGATTACCCAATCAGGTTAATTTCAAGAAATCCTTTTTTTAACTGTCTTGTAAACTGCAGACAGACTAGGAAACTGACAGCCAGTGCTAAATATGAAACGTCATTGAATATTTCTGATTAGCTGTTACGTTAAACACAAGCACAAGATGAAATTAATTTACAGGACAAAACTATCAGTAGAAAGTTAGCTAGAAATGGAAATATAATCAGTGATGGGATTGAGACCGCAATTAGAAAATCTCAGGCTTGTTCTCGGATTATTTGTACCTTTGCTTATTTTTAGGAATTTGGGGCAGTGCATTTTGTATACAGCTGAAGAGATTGTTACAGGATGATAAGAAAGTTACCACATTACTTGCCATAGAACAAGAAAGAGAAGAATTAGGTCAGATATTTTATACTTTCACTCCACTTCTAATGTTTGGTTTCAAAAACTTGTTTATTTCTAATATCTTGCCAAAAATGAAACTGGTATATATACCCTATGGTTACTTATAACGAACTGCCTCATCAGGATTTACATTGTTAGCCCTCTAGTCTTTGAATTCTCAACATAATAGAGCTTGGACAAAACATTTCTGGAATTTTGCAGACATAAATTTTGTGGTCTGCTTTTTTAGTGCTATTAGAGTCATTAAGGCATGTAACAACAGAAAGTATATGATAAATTTCCCTTGTCATGTGCGTAACAGAATAGAATAGCTATAATAGCTGGGATAATTATTGCACTCATTTCATTAATTTTGTTTCCATTTTTCAGAGCGTGAATTATCTGAGGAAATGTCAAACCAAGAAGATGAATCTAGTGACACAAGCAGTGATAGTGAATCTGACACTATTGTTAAACCTAAATTAAAACAAAAAAGTAAATCAGAGGACAAAAACGGCAAAAACAGACGAGGTTCATTCTGGACTTCCATACTAGGAACGTTTTTCGACAAATATCCAATGTTGAAATCTATAGACGGTCGTGCCGCAACTGTACATAATTTCATGAGAGGATTATCTCTGTATAAAGCATATCCATTTTCACCATTCACATCAGTAGATTCTCAGAGGAAAATTGAAGATAAATTAGAAGGTAGGAATAATTTGTTTCACACCAAATGTTTGAAAAAGATGATAATAAATGAGCCGCGACACAACAAAACCAACAAAGTGGCATATGCGCCTGCAAAGACTCAACTCAGCCAGGGCATCTGCACAGTCAGTTTAGAATCTTTGCTTTGCGCTTATAGGGTAGCTAAGGGTCCAAGCTAGCTCCATGCGGACAGCGAAGACTCTAATCAGACTGGGCGGATGCCCAGGCTGATCTGAGTCTGCACTGGGTGCACAACCACTTTGTTGGTTTTCTCGTGTCACAGCTCAAATCACAGGTTTCACAGAATTTTCATACATTATGACAGCTTACTTCATCTTTCAAAGATCTTTTATTCCACCATATTTTCTTAGAAGCATTAGTAGTTGTAGACAATTCCCTTTAGAGCTCTTTAGTAACACTTTCTTACATTCCCTTGCTCATCTGTAAGTCCATCTGCAAATAAAAACAATAGTTATATACATTTTTAACAGCCCTGACAGGCAGAATGACATAAGTCAGTGCCAAGTTTTGGAACAGTCTTGAAAATAAATACCGGCTTCAACCATGAAGCTGCATTCACATAAGCAAAGTTTCTTCAACATAGAAACTGCAGTAAAGAAAGCTGGCCATACATTTCATGTTCACACATTGCAAATTATTTGCCAAAGAAAAATATGACAAAGAACCTTTGCCGATTAAACTTTGGCAAAGAAATATTTGCTGCAGAGTTCATATGAATAAAGAGTTCTTGTCAAAGCTACCTGGACAGTTAAACTTTACATGTGTAAACAGTCAACCATACCATGTTTTCTTTGATAAAAATACATTTTACCTTGTTCAAAACCAAACCTACTTGATTTTGAGCACAGTTTTTTCACTCAATCTCCATAGCTACTTTCTTTGTCATATATTCTATGGAAACTTACTGTTCACGTGGGCAAAACCAACTAACAACATTGTTAGTTGAAAAAAAAATGCATGTCAGTTTAATTTCTGACAATATTATTCTTCATTTTTCTCCAGCTTCCAGTTATTTCAGCAAGCTTCTCAAGACAAAAACCCCCCAGAAGAAAACAGCAGACTTCGAAGCAGGTAAGCCGATGTCATGTAAAGTTTCCTTTTAAAAGGAAAGGCTTGCCAACCAATAAAATACATGCATTCAGATATAACAACAGCCTAATTTTGTACCGTGTTTATTTTGTTACAGGATGGGTTTTCCCTTCCAAAACAATCCCACAAATCTAGATCCATCTTAAAAGATGGATCTAGATTTTTGGGATTGATTTGGAGGAGAAAGTATCATCTTATAGCTAAATAACACAAGACTAGCTTATATGTTTTATGTTATTTTGATACAGGACTTACCCCAATCTCCTCTATAGCGGAATCAAATGGTAAATGTTGACTCATAACAGCAGTAACAAATATTATTACCCCACCTGCTCATACAGAGTAAGAACATATATTTGGCTGTGAACCATGATTTTCTAACTATGATGAGTCATTCATAGCACTCAGAGCTATTGGCAGTCACTATGTTTAACTGCTGCTGGGAAAGTGCAGTCGAAAGATTACACATTACCCCAAAATGTCTTGCTCTCCTATATATAAACCCAAAGTCAGTTATCCTAAAGTATGTGCATGAGCGAATAAGACTTGTATTAATTATAATACTTCGAAACATTGTAAATTTTTATCTTGTCTTGGTATAATGTAAAAATAATCAAATGTACAAATAAACACAGAAATTTTGATGTTCCTTCTGGATGTGACTGAATTTTGCTTAAAACACAACAAAACAAACAAAGTTATGCATTTTTCGACAGATTTTGGTACATATTTTGCTCACATACCAGAGTTAACAGCAAATTCTTGTGATAAAATGTAAACCCATTTTCCTTCATATTTCTTTTGACCGGAAATTTTTCTTCCAAGTATTGGTCAGGAGTCTTCACAGACTATAAATCTGACCTTGGCTTTTCTGAGTTAAAGATCATAATAACAAGTATGTTTCCTGCCCAAGTGTCTCAAAATTAAAGGAAAATGGTTTACAGGACTGTCCTGACTAAAAAGATACAGTCAACTCTCGATATCTCAGTGTCAAAGTTCATCCCAAACTACTGATGTCTCAGTATAAATTTTCTGCTACCAAAGTAATTATTTTGAGATACCAGTAGTTTGAGATAACAGCTGTTGATATGTAAGGAAAAATAGGCAATATGTCCAAACTATATTCTTTGATATAAGAGGGTACTTGTGGAATATCCGTATTCAAGATATCGAAGGTTGACTGTATGTATTTGTATGCATGGCTGGAGTGGAATGGACTCACTTTACAAATCATCACTGTATGTACCCAATCCAAATATACTTCAGTGATTATTCCAACCAATTTACTGATATTGCTCGTTTAGAAACTTGTGAAATAGAATGGGAAATGAAATTCTTTCTTTAGATATACCATGCATGTGAACTTTGCATCCTTCAACCAGTTATTCAGAGTCAAGCTGAGTATGCAAATTAGCCCCAACCAGGACTGGACAACATGCAGTCTGGTCATGGTATATACAGTTCACATACGGTATGCCTGGTATCAGGTTTTGACTCCTATCTGTTTGCTATCATGAAATTTGATGCTAGAAAATCATGATTTATAGAGTTTTTATTTTGAAACACACATACAAACATAGCATGGAGAATGAAAGGAACAAAAAATATCTTCACTAGTGCTTTGCGAGTAAACTCAAATATAGTAAATTTTCGGAACATTGCAGAACCTGTCCCAGAATGCTCTGGTGGACAGAATATTAACAACCAGGAAATTATACGACCAATGTTTACCTTGTCCCGTGAACTAAGTACTCAAATGTCAGGTATATAGAGCACAGTTATATTTACCCCTCAGTATATAGCATGACTTTATGCAACCTAAGTGCATGTAGATATTGGTCTTGGTTTACCACTTAAAGCACCAAAAATGAAAATAGTTGAATTTGCAAACAGCTCAGATCCAGATGAGCCGCCTCATCTGTATCTGCACTGTTTGCCCTCTAGTCTAATATAGCTCAGGTGAAACACTGTTTGAGGTTTTGCAGACATAAATATTTTCTTTTTTGGTGCTTACAGGTTACTTTCCTGACATTTATTGGACACTTTCAATATTCCTCAGCCACTCCCTTTTCATACTCTGTCAAAAAAAGCATAAAAATACATGTTTTGTATTTTTCTTATTTTCTTTCATAAAATCTTTATGGAATACCTGTTTTTCTGTCAACCTTTTCAGCCTTGGATTCCAGTTCTTTTATATTTCTGTAAAACTACTCTCTCAGAACATAGACTGGGTCTTCCCTGAAAAAATTTTCATTTTCTGTGTACCCTCAGTTCTGATATACTCAGTCTGATCTGTCCCTAGTTGTAAGATTTCCTCCAAACTACTAAATATTCACATTTCATTATGTCCATTTCTCTTCAAGTTCACACATATTTCAGAAATTCAGAGTTTTAATAATAGATAGTTTTGAGATATGAGTTATCTTTTATTTTATTTTACTATTTTTTTTGTAAGATATGTTGTGGCATTACTATATACTTTACCAGAAAATACTTTGCTGCAACATATTTTTCATGGGAAAATAAGAAAAACTGTCTGCAGAATTATCTGCAATCTAGTCATTTCCATATCTGAGCCACGACACATGAAAACCAATGAAGTGGTTGTGTGCCCAGTGTAGACTCAGATCAGCCTGGGCATCCACCAAGTCTTCAGAGTCTTTGCTAAGCACTTAAAGGGTAGCTAAGGGTCTCAGCTACCTCCATGCGGACAGCCAAGACTCTGATCAGACTGGGCGGATGCCCAGGCTGATCTGAGTCTGTGCTGGGCGCACAAATCAAGGATTATTTATCAAAAATACTTGTACAAAATGAGGCCAAACATAGGCAAAAGTTCTTGTCTACATTGGTAGTATCTGACATTTTGTTAAACATCCATGGTTCGAATGTCTGACTAGTTATGCTATACACAGCATCTTTTTCGTTACGATTCTCACTATCTGTCACAAAATCTTTATACTTTCAATTGTGACCTACAAACAGCACACTATGTTATAATCGTTCACAGGTTGTGGATTTACTTCAATTTCATATAAATGTCAAGTTAGCAGTGAGCAGTCAATTATCACTACTGAGCATTTCAGGGTTGCCACTTAAGAACCACTTCTAAATATCCTGACATTTGTAGTTTTCCATACCTTTTTATGGATCCAAAAGCTGAATATACTTGCTATAGGTATCACTAGACTATTGGGGGATACTCTTAAACGAAAATAAACCACCCCTACCCCACTTTCCAAAACGAGACTGATACTTCTGTGCATGGATGATCTTTCCTAAGAGTATATACTTTCCCCTTGTGCAGAATAGGTATATTTTTAAAAGACTGTCATAGCCATTAATTTTCAATTCCCTGACTTTTTCCCAGCTTTTTAAGTCCTTTCCTAATTTCCTGGACTAATCATAAATTCCCGATCCCCCTCACCCCTGACTTTGCATGACCTTGAAAAAAAAAAAAATTCAGATGTTTTCCCTAGCCATGGCAACCCTACAGTTACTGTGAAACTTGTCACTGCTAACAGCACTGACTGCTGGCAGTGAAAAATGACTGCTCACCGCTAACTTGATCCACGTCAGTTTCATCTACAGATTATGTTATCATTTCATCAGCACCTCATTATAATTTTCATTCACTTCTAAATTTGGTATACAGAGCTCTAAGAGGGAGTATTTGGTTGTAATTAGGGATAATTTTTGTTTATTCGGCATGAAAACATATGTTGTGACCCACTGAACCCTCTCGAGATGGTTCAGATGAGGGGTCACAACATATGGTTTCAATGAGAAATAAGAAAAATTATCCTTAATTATCATCAAATACTCCTTCTTATCTAGAGCTCTGGTATATACTTGGAACTATAACATGCCCATTCAAGAATACAAGTTAGCCCTCGGTTTCTATTTATCCGTGCTTACACGACTGCTGAGAACTTGCGATAAAATATTTTGTGATATGCTGCAGTTCTGAATGCATGATTGGTGAAGTTTCATGGAAAATGGCACAAGATATTTGCCTTTCTTAGTAGCCATCATTAATGTACATGTACCTACTACCATTTATGGGGTTCAGCTTGACCACAAGTGCTTAGACTGCATATCTGTTTCAAGGTCAAGGTCCTCCTGGTGTGTCTTCATGTTCAAATCAAAGGCCATTGTCAGTTTTGTTATTCTGTGTTAAATTAATCTGAAAGAAAGGTCAAGGTCATGTTATCACCTCCTCATCTGCCTTCAAATTATCAGCAAAGTTCATGGTAATTTTTGTCCTAACTATGTTATTCATCTTTGCATTAGGAATCTAAGGTGAAGGTCACTTTCATTACCACCAGCACAAAAATCTTCTCCTAAAATCATATACATGAAATACACATCTTATTCAGCATATATAGTGTCTAGTAGTGAATACCCATAGTATACCCTTCATTTTGGTAAGAAACAGAAACTGTAGCTAAATCTGTTGGGATTTGTTTCTGAAGACATATACATATGATTACATGATACTTTATATGGTATTTAGGACCATGATATATTGTCTTTAATGATAAATTCCATGACAATCAAGAAAAAGTGTGTAAATATTGCCAATCAGAAAGAATATGTGTATCATCCTATAATTCGGGAGCTCCGGATAGTAGGTGGGAGGCAGCTAGTATCTCTTGTGATTTTTTTCTGTTTTTTCTTCATTACATTGCTTGTGGCCCTTCAACAGAGCTGCCTCACTGAGGTAAACGGATACATTTTCTGGGGAAGCAACTCTGCTTATGACCTCGTGAGAGTTCAACTTAATACCGTAATCGCCCCATTTACCGCACATGCCCCTATAACCGCACACCAGGGCCATTTCCGAAAAAAATGCACAAGCGCACACTGCTTTTTCCTATTGAAACTCACAAAACGCATCAAGTTCAACTTACCATTACTGTTTCAACAGCGACAGTGTTTTTAGTTTTGTTTTCCCGACGCAATATGCGAAAAGAGCAACTCCATCGGTCTAAATGTCAATCGGGCATCCTCGCCGATATTTACGAAGTTGGCTGAAGTGTTATGAAGTGTCCGAGTGCGAACAGCGGACTAGGATCAGCTTACACATCTGCGCTGTCTGATTAGCGTATTCTCTGTCTGCATCAACAATGGGAATGTACATGTTGACCCGAGAAGGATCGAGCTTATGAAGTAATGAGGTTGCAGGGATGCGCAGGCTGAACTGAGTCTTTGCCTTTCGTACATGCGAAAAGGCGCCATTTCTCAAGAGCAATTCTTGTCATATATAGCGATAATGTGCACGTGCGCCAAAGTGCGTTTGGGAAAGATACATGAACGACAGATGAGAAACCCGGGTTGCAAAAGAAATAAATTGTCATAACGACAAACTCTTGTTTCCTGACAAAATCAATCTGAATACATGCGCGCAAACTGAACGAAGCGACCAGCCGGCGCATATGCATGGTATGTGCATTTAAACAAAGTTCGCGGTAGCCATAGGATAGGTTTATCATTGGCATAATTGGCCCGTGGGCCTGACACTTCCGATCAGCAAACACCCGCATCATACAGTGCATTTGCGAACATTGACCAGTCTAACAAGTCTCCAGGATTTGCCGATAGTTTGCAAATTAATTGTTTTAAGATGGGCAGACTGGTCTACGGCTTTGCTGTTTGCACATGTAATACGGTACCTTTCTCATGACACATTGCCAATATTTCTGCACCCTTGGACGTAATATAGGACAGACAGAAACAGGGAAGATCAAAAGGACCGCATCTTCCAGAATTAGAATGTGTGTGTTATTTATAGAAGCCCGTGAATTTAAAGCAGACCGATAGCCAGAGCACTGACAAACTTACCTGACGTGTTTAAACAATCACATATTAGGTCATCGTAAATGCGTTGAAATACTTTCCTTTCTTTCGGGATATTTTATTTGGAAAATTGAAAAATGATGAAAAGAATGAAATACATGCATAATGAGGACATATTTAATACTGAGAGGTATGAAATATAATTTGGGACTTGACATGAGATCGTTTTTCTCCCGGAAATTGGCAATTCAAATAGTTCGAACACAAAATATTTTCATGACACTTCGAACACCCCGATCAGTATTGCCGACTATTTCGACTGTTCGTTTGTTGTTGTTTTTGTTGTTTTTTTTCATTCTGAGTGTGCGATTATTAGAAACGTTTTTAACCACACCTTTTTGTTGCAATTTTGAAAAAGCTAAGCGCACCGTGCGGTAAATGGGGCGATTACGGTAATTCAAATTATTCACTCTACAATCATGGACTGCCTATGAACTTCTTTCAGGTTTTTGTATTTATAACTATTACTTACAGGCATGGATCAGTTCGATGGCATCTTCAAGATGTATCCCACCTCCATAAAGAAGTTGTATGTGGTAGATGGTGGGCTGTCCTTTAACTCCCCTTTCCCTCTATTGCTCCGCCCACAAAGAGGTGTGGATCTCATCCTGTCATTTGACTTCAGTGCACGCCCTACAGATACATCACCACCTTTCAAGGTAAGGAAAGGAAAAGGCAAAATACTGTATCAAACCATTTTGTATGTAACCTAAATATTTGGACAGGAATTCTTAAACAGTGGGCCTGTTGCTCAGCCTACTAGCAGTCTGAATAAGGGTGTCACCGTTTTCTTTTCTGTCAGAAATTTTGACACACTGCTAGATAGTAGAGCCGACCGTAAATTTCAGAATACATGTAGTCGTACCAACTGTTGTACGTAGTCTGTAATGATATTTAAATGAGAAGCTATATTTTAATCTCTTGTGAAACCTTTCTGGAAATGCAATTATGCAGGGTTTTTATAGAAAAAAGTTTTGACATACCTAGCTAAACAGATTAATCTCTTTTTGTATTATTTTCAAATTTCTTAACACATACCCAGCTGGCATTATTACAATGTTTTTACTTCCCATTGATGTTGATAGGAAGATGTTTCAATGTGGTCTGACCAGAAATATACCAGCAAATCTAAAAATAATTTAATTGCAATATTTCTTCTATTTCTCCGATTTCTTTAATATATGTACTCACCTTGACTTTCAGGAGCTGATGTTAGCCATGCAATGGGCTCGTCTCAACAATGTGCCATTTCCCGAAATCGACCCCACAGTTGTAGACAGGGAGGGTCTCAAGGAGTGCTACATCTTCGAGAACCCTACCGACCCTAGATGTCCCATTGTGATGCACTTTGTCCTGGTCAACATCACTTTCCGAGATTACAAGGCTCCAGGTATACATATTTTCCTGTTTATCTTATTTATCCTATATACAGTCAACTCTCAATATCTCGAACACTGATATATCTCAAAGTACCCTCTTATATCAAAGAATATAGCTTGGATACTTTTCCTATTTTTATTTACATTTCAACTCTTTTTATCTCAAACTACTGATATCTCAAAGTAAATTTTCTGGGACCAGAAAATTTACTTTGAGATATCAGTAGTTTGGGACCAACTTGACTTTGAGATATCGAGAGTTGACTATATTTAGAGAGAAATGCTTGAGCAGATTCTATAAATAGGGAACAATGATATTCACTAAATTTTTATTTTCATGAAGCTTAATGTAAAGTTTATCAAAATCAAATATCCTGTAAAATAGGTTGGGTCTATATTAACACTTAAAAATGCAAAAAAAGAAAAATAGTTGAATTTGTGTTTATAATGAGCCACTTCATCTGGATCTATACTGTTTGCCTTCCATTCTTTTATTCTCAATATGATATAGCTGGGATATACCAGTTTTTGAAATTTGCATAAGTAAATTTTGTTGTCACCTTTTCTGGCGCTTGAAGTGTTAATACAGTAAAGTATCATGAGGGAGTTCTTCCAAAAACATCTGCTGATTTTAGAAAATTTAATGTTACCTATATTTATGCCGTTATCGCATAGCATTCTGAAGTATTTCTGAATTACAGTTATTTTTCAAATGTCTTTTCACATTCTCCCATTTTCAGGTGTCAGAAGACGAACAAAAGAAGAAAAAGAATTTGCCGACTTTGACATCTTTGATGACCCTGAACGACCTTACTCAACCTTCAACTTCAAATACACAAACACAGCTTTTGACAGGTTATCAGCCGTGACAGAATTTAACACACTGTTGTGTAAAGACATGATAATTCAGAAAATCAAAGACTGTGTGAAACGTGTACAGAAATATAAAAACATAAAACGAGTGCCAATTAAGCTGAAGGACATCAAGAAGTTGAACTTGAAAAACAAATCAAAGGAAAAGCAGTTGACGGAATTTGTGGAGTCATTTGACCATGACGACGGTGATATGCCAATTTCTGCTCAGAACAATATTCACAAAAATTTGACTGAGAAAGACATTAATGGACTAAAGATCTGACAGGTCTAAACTTAAGGTGAATGGATACACTTTCAGGGGAAGTAACTCTGCCATTTTCATTCTTGCCTTCCTTTTCAATAGGGGCAACTCATAAAGGAAAGAATTTGCTCCTCCAGGAGCAAATTCTTTCCTTTATGAGTAGGAGGAGCAAATTCTTTCCTTTATGAGTAGACCCTATTTGGAAGAGTTTTGTTGACAGGGAAACAAACAGGAAGTCACAAAAGCTGTTTCCCTTTGTAAAAATGGTGGAGAATCTTGGAGGTGTAACCATAAACCTTAAAGGCCATAGCTTGTTCTGAAGTTTACTGCACTCACTGGAACAACATGGGCTATAGAAAGACTGTAGTCTTGTGGAGAGTAAAGAGAAACACAGCTATCTTGCCATGAGGAGGCCAGATCTCCAGATGAGGTGGGATTTTGTCGAGAGTTCTGGGATACATTTCTTATTCCTACATAAAAATGTTTGTTGTGATCTCTCAAAAGAACCTCATTACAGCAGTTCTGTGGTATACTGCCAATGACTATGCAATGCTTTATGTTCAGTTGCAATACTGCACAAATATAAAGTAACTGAGTTATGCTGCTGAAACTAGACTGGTATATTGCCATACTTTTTGTTCAGTTGCAGTTACCAGACTGGTCTAGTGTAAATGACTGTTTTGTTGCAATAAACAGACTGGTTTATTGTCAATGACAAAGAAATACCACTTTTGGTTGCAATAATAAGACTGGTATAGTGAAATGACTATGCAATACTTTGTGTTGGATTGCAATTTTAAAGAAATCCTTGTGTTGAATTGTGATTACCAGACTTGTATATTGTAAATGGCTATGCAATACTTTGTATTTCATTCCTGTTACTTGACTATTTTGTTGCCCATGACGAAGAAATACTTCTTGTTTAGTTGCCATTACCAGAGTAGTATATTGTACATGAATATGCAGTACATTTTCTTTGGTTGCAGTTACCAAACTATGCAATATTGTTTGTTTTTAGGTGCAGTTACCAGACTGTTATACTTCCTGTTTGGCTCCAATTACCAGACTGATATGTTACAAAATTACTTTTATATTTATATATTTTCTACTTGGCTGCACTTATCAGTCTTGTATATTGAAAATGACAATGCAAATTTAAAGAGTAACTACACTTCAGGAACTGAATCAATGCTTTTTCGGCTAGCAGCAAGCTACCAGGCTAGTGTTGCTAATCACTAAGTAACACTTTCTGTCTGGTTGCAGTCACCAGAATGACTATGAAATAATTCTATTTTAGTTGCAATAGTCAATCATCAAACTGGTTATTCTATACTTTCTATTTTGTTGCAGTACATAAGAGAACCAGTACACAAAGGCCATCTGAAAGAGGTCTAACCGTAGACTATCTTGAATATTTTTTCTCAGTCTTATGCACAAACGTTGTGTGAAACAAACTGGAGCTGTATCATGTGTAAACCTGCTTTATTCGAAATGGATACTGTAACTACTTAGATTATACTGTTAATTTTCACCTTTTGCATCCATTACCTATGGTCCTTAAAGGCTGTGAATGCATTTCTAGGGTTTAGATGCCATTTGACATTGGGGATAACCTCAACCAAATATTTTTTGCTGTCTTGGTTGGCAAATGCAGTTTTCAGTGGGGGCTCTTCTTCAGAGTAAGAATTTACTTTCTAAAGAGAGCTCACTCTTTCCATTAAGCGTAATCCCCTAAACTACCATACCAGCTTGACTGAAATCCAGGCCCCAGTTATTCAAAGCATTGTTAGCTTAGCAAAGTTGTTAGTCGAGGATTTGTCAAGTTTCACAATACTCATAAAATCAATTGTGGTAATATTTTTTTGCTGAAAAATTGTGAGGTGCTTTTGCAGTGCAAAAGCTCCTCACATTTTTCAGCAAAAGATGGCAGTTTTTACGTATAATACATTTGAAAATTTTAAAATGTCTCATTAACTAAACTGCCTGGTTAGTTTTGAACAACTGGGCCCAGATTTATCTACTTCATGACAACACATATTGGAAAAGAGGTGCAAGAGCAAACATAGTAGAACCAGATGGTACTGCTCCTTTTGGAGCAGTCTGGTCTGAATTCACACTGCAAGTTTTGACATATTATCACTAAGAACTCTTCCAACTTTTAAAATAATTATGGTACCTAGTTACAGTGTCTCAATATCAGGAGTAATTATGGAAAGACATATCTTCCTGCTCAGTTTTGTTATACTTTTCAATGTCTTCTTTCTTAAGGTAAATTGGTGCACTTTCCGGGGCAGCAACTGCCATTGTCATTCTTTGCCTTTCTTTCTTATGGAAGTCAACTCTTAAGGAAAGAGCAAATCATTCATTTAAGAGTAGACCCCTTTTTGGAAGAAAATCATCCTCCAGGGAAGCAAACAGGAAGTCTTGAAAGTTGTTTCCCTTTGTAAAATTGAAGGTGTAATCATTTACCTTAATATTTTAAATCATATCTGACCATTTCTTGACTTGAGGGAAAAAACACTTCATACCATAATCAAACAGCAAAGACTAAGACCACCCTGAACATTCATGCAGTCTGATCAGAGGCATCTTTTTTGAACAAATAATCTATGAAAGCTAGGGAATTTATTAAGTCTAATGTGAAGACTGATCAGTTTGCACAAATGCACAGACTAATTTTAGTCTTTAGAGTATGGATATGGGTTGGTGTCCCTTTTCATTCAGCACTGCACAGCTACATCAATACAAGTTCAAATGGACTTGTAAACGTCTGCACAACCATCACTCTGGAATCTATCATTAAGCATACTAGCCTGAATTTTAATCAAAATTGTCTTGACACTATTGCCATAGGAAATCAAACCAGTTCATACTCAATTTCATTCAAATCCATGGGTATATATATTTTTTATTTATTTTTCATTTTTGTATGTTTAAAGCAGAGCTCCAGATAAGAGTGGGTATTGATGATTATTTTGAGATAATTTTTCTTATTTCTCATCAAAAACGTGAGATGGTTCTAACGAGTTGTCAGAATTTATATTCTGATGGTGAAATATTATCGCTAAATTATTCCTGTTAACTGTTCTTATCTGCAGCACTGTTTAAAACATATTTTCAAACCTCTCATGCTCACGAGAAGAATGTGATATTTATAATAAATTTATATTTACTGCATAATGCATTCCTTGTTTGCTTTTGTATATATTACCCTTATCAGAACTCAAGGTAATATCATCCCCCTCAAAAATAGGACCTTACACTCATGGTCATTTCATATGGAATTTATGAAACAAGTCTTTGGCGAGTTTCATAAATTTCATATGAAATGACCATGAGAGTAGGATTCTGTTTATTATATGACCCTTTAAAAAGGGAGTTTATCGCCTTCAAAATTAACATTATTTCAATGAGAAAACACATTGTTGACATGAATGTTGTCAATGACATTACATGTACATGCCAAAGTGTTATTACATGGTGGTCATACGATTTTTGTGACATGACGTTATCCACTGAATAACAGAAAGGTCATATGATAATGTATTATTTATATGTTGATAAAAACTACCAAGGTAATCACTGCAAGAGAAGGGGACTATTTTAAGGTGTTGGCTACAGCTGCAAAGTTTATCAAAGATCTTGTAAGGCTACATCTTCATCAACAGGATATGTTTCCCTGGGCCCCGTTGTTCAAAACTAACAATGTTGTTAGTTAACAGGAAATATCGTATGCAGACCCCCGCCCCCCTAAAAACAAAAACAACAAAAACTGCCATTTTTCAGCTTTTGCAATGCAAAAGCTCCTCACATTTTCAGTAACAAACAGCACACTAGATTTTATGTGTACTAGAACACTTAACAAATCCTTGACTAACAACTTTATTAAGCTAGTGATGCTCTAAACGACTTGGCCCAAGTAGATAATCTTTACTCCGATGGGGGCTATTCTTAAGAGAAAGATTCTGTTCTTTACATCCTTAAAGAGCATTACTCTATGAAATGGGCCACATATACTTCCAGATCACAAAGATCTCCAATGGAGGGTTAACAACCATTTTAACCCTTTTTAGACCATTTAGGGACATATGCAAACAGTGCAGACCCTGTTCAGACGCCGCAACATGCAGCATCTGAACAGGGTCTACACTTTTTGCTTACATGAATTTCTATGCAAAATATAGGGAAAGTGAAACTTTCACCAGAAAACCCTAGAACTTCAAATGGACTCATCCAAATGACAAGGATGGACAAGTCCACTGGCCTAAAAAGGGTTAAGCTGTCCGTAAACATACTTCAGAAACTAGCTCAACTTGTTTCACTTTTTCTTCGCGCATTAAAATGTGCATACTTTTATTGACTGCAAATGTATGTCAGACCATGACAAGTTGACATACGCACACAGCTCTAGATAAGAGGGGTATTTGATGATAATTGAAAGATAATTTTTTTTATTTCTCATTCAAACCATATGTCGGACCCCTCATCTGAACCGTCTCTTTGAGACGGTTCAGATGAGGGGTCACAACATATGTTTTATGCAGAAATAACAATAATTATCCCTAATTATCACCAAATACTCCCTCTTATCTAGAGCTCTGCATATGCATAATGATGCCATGTTTCTTTACATTTATATCTGTTTCACAGATTTGAAATTTATCACATAAAACTATCAGATTTAAAAGCAGCAATAAAATACTAGACTTCAAACACTGCATCCCGTATTTTGCTCTACATAGTTCACATGTAATTCCTGAAATTTTTTTAAGTGTATGGGTACACCTCCATGTTTTCTTGCCAATTTAACAAAGGGAAAATTTCGTGACTTTCTATTTGCTTCCAAAAAGGGATAGATTTTTAAAGGGAAGAATTTTTCTTGTATTGAAGCAAAGTCTTTAAGAGCTAACCCCCAATGAAAAGGGAGGCAAAAAAAAAGGAAAATGGCACAGTTGCAGCCTTTGAAAGCATACCCATTCACCTTAACTGCCCCTTTTAGCTCTAAATTTACACAGATCTTTCCAAAACAAGATATTGTTTAAGTGATGACTATCAAACAAAACTGATGGTGACCCGTAAGCCATTCAAGAATGGATGGATGGCTGACTGTCAAATCTACCTCCTTTTCAACAGTATTTCAGTCATATCGGGAGGGTGGGATGGTGATAATGAAAGGAGTGTGCAATGGATTCCCACTTATGGATGAAGTGTTTTCCGCCTCCAGTAGGAATCAAACCTGAGACCGCTAGATCAGCAGGCCAGTGCTTCACCCACTGAGCTTATGGGGCTCACCAATCCTGAAGAAAAATTGTCTGGACAAACTGTGTCCTGAACCTTACTGAATATTGCCAATCACATTTTGATATTAATCAAAGAATTGCAAAAATGAAATGAAATTCTTGGTATCAGGAATGCGGAAACATATACCATAGAAAGATCACAGACTCAATTCAGTCTGATCAGGGTTTGTTGTACAATTTCAACGACAGCTTTAAATATCAATTTATACTTACATCTGATGGTGTACTTATTTGATTAATTTGATTAAAAGACAGAATATTGTTCCCTCCAAAACAGCCTCAAAAAGCTAGATCCATCTTAGAAGATGGATCTAGATTTTTGGGGTTGTTTTTAGGGGAAAAATCAATCTTACAGCAGAATTACAAATAACTGATTCAGGTCTTTGTAGAGGAGAAAAATCTTGTCTCATGGCAAGTTATTATGGACGGTAATCTTATCCAAATGTCCATCACAGAAATATTATAAGTCACTGGTTCGGTGTCCGAAAATACAAGGATATACAAGCAATATAGCATGCACATAAAGAGAGCTAAAACAATGTGAAACTGCTGCCGAAACCCATTTTTGGGGCATCTGATCCTTTCTAGAATTGTAAAAGGTATGGATTTATAAACTGCTAGGTCAAATCAGTCTTCTCTGTTAACTGTATTCTTTCTTTTTCCACAACAGATGTAACAAAAGACTGGAGAAGTCGTGTGTTGGAGCTCTGAAGAAAACTGCAAAACTCGGGATCTGAAACAAAAGAAAGAATAAATGAGCCGCAACATGAGTAAACCAACATAGTTGTTGTGCGCCCAGCGCACACTCAGATCAGCCTGGGCATCTTCCCAGTCTGATTAGAGTCTCCGCTGTCCGCATCCATTAGCTACCCTTTAAGTGCTTAGCAAAGAGTCTGATCAGACTGGGCGGATGCCCAGGCTGATCTGAGTCTGCACTGGGTACATAATCACTTTGTTGGTTTTCTCGTGTCACAGCTCAAATGTTTCAGCTTAACAGAGTGATGTTAGTCCATATATATCACAGTTTGTTTTGGTACTTTTAAGTTGAACAGGTACTCCTTCAAGGAAGTATGTCTGGCATTTTCATTTTTTCCTCCCTTATCAATGGGAGTAAAGACTAAAAGGAAGTAATTTGCTCTCCTCTAGGAGCAAATTCTTTGCTGAAAGAGTAGACTTCTTTTCGATCAGCTTTGTCTGAGTCCGGGTCGGGTAGACCAATTACCCAGGTACATATTTACTACCGGTTACCCGGAATCTAAGTACTCTGTAATTTATGAGTTTCTTTTTTAATAGAATTCCAAGAAAACAGAGCAAAGTTTTGTGTGACTTGTTTGGTACAAGTTGCCATCATAATTGCCAAGCCATTTTTTGTATATAATAACTGGGAAATTTCTACATTTACATGCCCTTCCCATTCAAACATGAGCAAATGGCATATACCTTACATATTATTTGAGCTAAACGTATATTTTCTAATTGTGGACACACTCAAAATGTTATGGTAACGGGTACCCGCGTGTAATAGGGACTCGGGTACCTGGGTACATAATCTCTATCCGCCCCAGCCCTAACCTCTAGGGAAGCAAACAGGAAGTAATGAAAAATGTCCCCCTATATAAAAATGGTGGAATGACCTAGAGTCGTACCCATACACCTTAAAAAGAGGTCCAGATAAGGCAGGGTTTTGATGACAGCTGGCCCCGAGGTTATAAAACATTTTTCGTGCTCAACTTAGCTGAGCATGAAATTTTACCTGCTAATAAAAAGCAAATTACTGATAAGAACAGTTGTTTTCTTGCTCAGTTTGGGTGAGTATGAATTTTTCTCTGCTGATAAATACGAAAATGCCAACATTAGAATTTTCTCTGCTGATAAATATGAAAATGCCAACTAATTAATGTTGGCATTTTCGTACTTATCAGCAGAGAAAATTTTACACTCATCCAAACTGAGCAAGAAAACCACTGTTCTTATCATTTCATGCACAGCTGAGTTGAGCACAAAAAAAGTTTTATAACCTCGGGGCCAGGTATATTTTCTTTTCATTTCTCATATGAAAGGTACCCCTCATTAGAATCAGAAATCTAATTATAGATTTCAGATCAGAGCTCCAAGCCAGAGATAATTTTTTTCTTGATTTAACTAGAAATGGAACTGGTGAAACTGAACTTAACCAGCCACTGCCTTCATCCTTATCATGGCTGCAGCTTATTCCCATCTCCCGGTAAACTGATTATACCTGAACCTGTTGATAATACTAGTTAAGGGGTCCTCGTCATCAGCGTTGTGTCAGCTAAATATCTCTTACATATCCAAGCAACCATACCATGTGTAAATAGAAAACGACATTTTAGGATTGACGAAATTCTATCATTAGGTGTAGTCCAGGCTATGAAGAGGTGAATGTGCTTTTGAAAGGCTATGAAGAGGTGAATGTGTTTTTGAAAATGAAACTCGCCAAGATCTCGTTTCATAAATTTCATTGTAAATGTTCATTTTTTAAGATCCCAAATATCAAAATTAGTGAAAGCAAAACTATTAACTCACCATCTATAATAGTACTGACAGGAACTACTTCCAACAAACTAAATTCTGCTTTGTTATCATGAGCTGCACAGATTTTCTTCATATAATCTCTCACGGTCTCTCGAGAAGACAGATAGAGATTCAAGTGTAAACAAACAAGGCAGTGTTGCATCAGATCACCATGGAAACTAAAAAAGGCAACCTGTAAATATAATACTGTACTATCAAAATCTACCCATCACAAAAGCTGTAAGTAAATTTCCTTCATGTGTGAAAGCTGTTTTCTTTTTGAAACATAATTACTATTAAAGTAAGGCATAGTTTTTTTTTGTAAAATAGCAAGTAATATATTTATTTTATACTAGATGGCCACTGCCAGCATATCGAGCCCATTGGTGCTTTGACAGTAGTGAAAATGCTAAGCATAAGATGGCAACAGCTTTAGCTGTTGCAACCTGAAGTCTCTGCTTGGATGATATGGTTACTTCCTGTCTTCATAGCTACTTATCACACATTCAAGGTAAGAATCTGTCATGTGGTAACAGAGATATTAGCACTCAAAAATGTTAAAACAGTGACATAGCAGTATGAGAGGGGACCTAGAGTGGTAAGGTGCATGCACTGATGAAGTTTCAATGTTCTGGGGCCTATGAAAAGAAAGGTATGGGGCTGCATTAATGATGTGGTACTTTTTTCGTGACAGTAGGTCACAGTGACCTAGTTTTGTTGGAGGTGACCTGGATTGGTAAGGTGCATGCACTGATGGAGTTTCAATGTTCTGGGGCCTATGAAAAGGGAGATATGGGCTACAGAGGAAAACTAAATATGTGGTACTTTTTCGTGAAAGTAGGTCACAGTGACCTAGTTTTGTTGGAGGTGACCTGGAGTGGTAAGGTGCATGCACTGATGAAGTTTCAATGTTCTGGGGCCTATGAAAAGGGAGATATGGGCTGCAGACGAAAACTAAATATGTGGTACTTTTTCGTGAAAGTAGGTCACAGCAACCTTGTTTTATTGGGGGTGACCTGGAGTGGTAAGGTGTATACACTAATGAAGTCTTAATGTTCTGGGGCCTACTAAAAGGGACATATGAAGCTGCAGACGAAAACTAAATATGTGGTACATTTTCATAAAAGTAGGTCACAGTGACCTAGTTTTGTTGTAGGTGACCTGGAGTGGTAAGGTGCATGCACTGATGAAGTTTAAATGTTCTAAGGGCCAATGAGAAGAAAGATGTGGGGCTGACCTCAAAAACTAAATATGTGGTACTTTTTCGTGAAAGTAGGTCACAGCAACCTAGTTTTCTTGGGGGTGACCTGGAGTGGTAAGGTGCATGTACTGATGAAGTTTTAATGTTCTGGGGCCTATGAAAAGGGAGATATGGGGCTGCAGACGAAAACTAAATATGTGGTACTTTTTCGTGAAAGTAGGTCACAGTGACCTAGTTTTGTGGGAGCCAATTAGCATTTTCGTGGGGCATATTGTGATGAAGTTTCAAGGTCCTAGGGTCTATCAAACTCAAGATATGGCTGTAAACGGACTGACAGACAGATAGACAGACAGACAGATGGACGGACAGACCTTATTGACCAACAAAATGGGTTTGTGGGGCTTCAACTGTCTAAATCTTAAGGGGCTAAAAAATTTATGTGGCTACTGATTTTTATGCGTCTACTGGTCACCTAGAGTAACCTACCAAAAGGTAATAGACAAATTTTATGAGGCTTTTTTATAATCATTTATATCTAACCCCATAAGAATGGAATGAAGTTCTTTTTTCGTCTATTTTTAATATAGGAGGCTCTCAACTATCACTCTGAGGAAATTTCAAATCTGAAATTTTACAACAACATTACACACAATTATATTTATGTAGCTTGATCACATAAAGATGGATGTCCAATGTCCAAAGATTCTGGACAAGATTTATGTGGCTTTTTGCCAATGTCTTAGTGTAACCCCCTAAAACCCCTGTACTAACAGAAAAATGTGTTTCTGTGGCTAGCCACACAAACCAATTTAGCCACTTATAGCTGTTCTGTACCAAAACAAAGCCACACAAACCCAATTTGTAAGAGCGGATGGATGGACAGACAGATCGACGGGCAGACGGACCAACACCAAATGGGCAACTATATCTTGCTGACCGCAAGGGGGCTCGATAAATAGAGGATTTTACATGAGTGCTCATGTATTATTGAATTTATTAAACGAGTTGGGGAAAAAGAGAAGATGCGAGGCTTTGCTGAGCATCTTATCAGTTTTCCCCAACGAGTTTAAAAAATTCAGTAATACAGGAGCAGGAATGCAAGACTGTATTTATCATATGACACTAAAATCGCATTTTATCAGCAGAATTTGCACTAAAACGTCACGATTTCGCCATTAGAAAACGCGACGTTTTTATGGACGTCAACGTATAACAATACAACGTAATTTGCATATTTAATCCACTAGTGGATTATTGAAATTTAATGCATGGCTTTATTACACTCTCAGATGCGACGTCATATGATAAAAACCATTAATATTCATTCTAACCCCAACACTATTTCTTGTCCAAATTAGGATGTACATTTATCCTATCAGGGCTGTTATTAAAACAGCTGAAAACAGTGTTACTCTGATGAGACTTTAGGAGAGTCCAATCAGGATCTGCACCATTTCCCCAGGCAGATCTGTCCAAATATTAAGGATAAATTAGGTAATACACTCACCTTATTAAAGCATTTATACAGTATAAAGACAAGACCGGCATTCACCCTCGTGAGACAAGACCTCATTTCTATTATCACAGTACCACCACGATGGCAAGTCTGAAATGAAATATAATTATACCATAAAAATGTTAAGTAGATAGGCAGATAGTAAAATTTCTAAGTACAATGTAGATAGGCAAATAGGTGTGAGCAAACAATGCAGACCCTGATCAGGCTGATCTTAGTTTGATGAGGGCCTACACTGACTGCCATTCTATTTGCATCTTTTGGATGCAATACTGCATTGTAAAAGCATACTGTCCAATTTTTAGGACAATTACGGTAATTATTTTAGGTTTCTCATTTTTTTTAAATTTTCATAGTATACACTGTGTCAACTGTTTATATAAAGCACTATGCTCATAACATTCTCAGCTACATGAATTTCCAGGAATGCTGTGTCTCGCCTGTCTCTGCATCATCACGAAGCAAAGCTAAACAAGGAAACTCGACAAAAGCTTACGTCACAGCCAATGCCACCGGAAACGCAATACTTATGTCCTGGAGCAAAGTCTTATTTTTAACAGTAGACCTCTTATGGAAAGGTTTGTTCTCCAGGGAAGCAAACAGGAAGTCACAAAAGTTGTTTCTCTTTGTAAAAGTAGAGGAAAAACATTGTGGTGCAACCATACACCTTAAGAAAATATGGAGTAATTTAAAAGAAATATAAGATGATGATGATGGATGACTTGCGATTTTACCTCCTTTTCAACAGTATTTCAGTCAAATCAGGACGATGGGAGGTTGATAATGAAAGGCTGTGTGCAATGGAAGGCAGTTTACAGTTGGAAAGATTTCCGCCTCCAGCAGGCTCATATCTGGGACCACTAGATCAGTAGCCTAGTGCTTAACCTACAGAGCTACTGCAGCTCCAAAAAAATATCAGTGTATAGTGACAATACAGGCATATACCTCTAGTATACTGCTCACGGTGGTCAAGAGATCAGTTTGTTCACTGAGTTCAAACTTCTTATTGAGAGTATCATCACAGATATCATATAGTTGTACTTCAGGAACTGTTATTGTAGTTGGAGTAACAAGTTTCCTCAACTGTTAATAGAAACAATACAAACCAGAGCAAAAAACAAAATATAAACAAGAATTCCCCAGAAGGCTGTCCTTTGACTGTCTGCACATTGTCACAAAACAGAGATAAAACAAAAAACTTTCAAAGCATATGCCTCTGCCGATGACACCATAAAATTTATAGTACTGATGTCGCACTCATGCAAGTTGCAGGTGAGACAAAAATATGCCAAAAGTTTGATTAAGAAATAGACTGTTGCTTACAGTGATTTGTTGCCCAATATATCACTGGTTGGAGGTCAGTCGTTAAGTGATATATCAACAGACGACTGACCGACTACCAGTGATATATTAGACAACAAATCACTGTAAACAAGAATCTATTTCGACTCTAACACACAAGAAACGACGCAAACGCAAGTGTTTCCTTCAGATTTTTCCAGAGGTCTGCCATGATTACATGAAGAAATCCTGCCAACAACTTTGACTGTAACAGAGGCGTTTACATGTATTTCGTAAGTTTTTGGTGCGAGAAAACGTTACACCCTCTGTCCTCGTGGAAATGAAAACTGATGTCACCACACGAAGCAAAATGACATACCACACGAAGCAAAATGACATATGAATGGTGCTAAATAAAGTGACGCTAGTCCGCCCAGTGATTTGTCATGCAATATATCACTAGATTTTACCATTGGCTATATAGGCGACCAGTGTTAGAATTACAGATATTTCATTTTTCCCACTTCTATACCAGTCAAAAGGAGTGATTCTTGTGCCATTTTGATGGATAGATAAGTAATGTACAGGCATTTAAACCAAATGCTTCATCATGTACATGTCTTCTGGCAAACTTAAAATTTTGGTGTTGCCCACTAAAATATTAAAATTTAAGTGTCGTTTCTACTATCCACAACAGTTTTCCCTGAAATACATGTACCTGAAATAGATAATTGTATTTTCTCTACCTGATTTTCCAACTCAACAAATAATGGAGAATTCTCTGCAGCTGGGTTCTTAAACAGATCACCTACACTCACACTCACATTTTCGTCAATGTTGTCAATGACATCTGCAGCTGGAAGAAATCAACAGGACTTTGGTTGAATTATATGTCTGTGCACTATGGTAGTTGTGGCATACCTTTTAAGGTGTATGGATATACCCATGTTAGTCTTGCTATTTGCATTCTTGGATGAAGTAGCCCTTCCAAAATGAGGTCTACTTTTAAACAGGAGAACTGACAGAATTTGCTCCTTTGGCTGTTAGTGTAGCAGAGCAGAATGCAATGTAAGGTGTCTTATGACTACCTTTGCTTTCTACAATCAGCATGACGGTGAACAGAAAACAACAACAAAAAACATCTTTACAATGAAACAGTGGACATCTGATTCAACTGCTGAAACCTGGAGATAAATGCCTTAGAATACACATTCATACTAAATGCAGACTATATTACTCTAGTAGTTTACCCCACAAACTATTTTGAAAACAATGAACTGTCATTCTGTCATTTGTTACCACTATTTCCATATTGAATTTAGACAGTTATGTTGCCCGATTCAAACTAAAGCATTTAGATGAAATGTGTGAATAGCCAGTCAACAGGTCAAAGTTTTAGCCAAACTGTGCTGGTACAATGGCTTGTTTGCATCTTTGCTTTTTGCATAAAATAAAAAACTTTTGAGGTATCTGACTATACTGCCTTCAATGCAATTTTAAAAAAAAATACAACTTTCATAGACTAATAGCTACATTCCCTTTGATTTTCCTCAGATAACCCTATTTTGGAGAAACAGTGTTTATACTTCCATGAACAACAGTCGGTATGCAACGTCACATGTAAATAAAAGATGCTATTGGCTGTTGCAAAGTTCTAATGGATGTCATGTCATGGCGATGGCAGTTTAATGTAAGTGGCTTACCTGTTGGTTAGTGACAGCTTTTCATTGTATATTTTACAAATGTGCTCTTAAAAATTGAAAATGATGCTCAAAATAACTTTAAAATTAAATGTAATTATAAGAGATAAATTTCATCTTTTCCAAAGTTCATGGGAGTATGAACACAAAGGAACCCCGTGAAAAGTTCACGTGAATGCTCATCAGGCGTCACTTACTTTGCCCGTGACCCATTGTGTTCATACTTCCATGAACATTGGAAAAATCAAATTTATATCTGAAATATTTGCTTCCTTGGAAAGTGAATCCTTTCTCCAACCTTTATCCAAGTGTACCTACTCCTATATAAAAGAATTTGCTCTCCAGACAGCAAATTCTTTCATTTTAGTGAATGGAAACACCACGTTTTTTGCCATCTTAACAAAGGGAGGCAACTTTTGTGAGTACATGTACCTATTTGCTTCCCTGGACAACAAAACCTTTCCAAAATGTGTTCAACTCTCAAAGGAAACAACCTGTTCTAAGGACAGCAAATTCTTTCCTATTAAAATTAATCCAAAATCAAATGGAAGAAAAAATGACAATGACAGAGCTACTTCCCTTTAAAGTGTATCCATTCACCTTAGGAGTAATTTCCATTGGGGGTGTATCCATAAGCCTTAACATGACATATGTTGCGTTAGAGTTTGCAGGTCTAAGAAACCTTACCCTGTGAGTCATGATCTGTGTCTGTCTGATTCTGAGCTATATTTTGTTCTTTATCCCTAGGCATTCTGGTTAAGGCATTGTTGACACCAGCCAGAAATGTCAGCAGTTTCTTTGTTTTTCTCTCTATCATCTCTTTATTCATCTCTCTTTCTTCTGTAAGCCACTGAAATAATAAGGCCCGGAGCTAAGAAATAAGCTTTATCCTATGACGTTGCATCTGAGAGTGTAATAAACCCATGCATTAAAAATGATAATCCACTAGTGGATTAAATATGCAAATTAGGTCATAACGTTATGCGTTGACGTCCATAAAATGTTGCGTTTTCTAATGGCGAAATCGTGAAATTTAGTGCAAAATTTGCTAATAAAATGCGATTTTAGTGTCAAATGATAAATAGAATCTTGCATTCGTGCTCCTGTATTATTGAATTTGTTAAACTCATTGGTGAAAACGATTAGATGCTCGGCAGAGCCTCGCATCTTATCTTTTTCCCCAACTCATTTAATAAATTCAATAATACATGAACACTCATGTAAGATCCTCTATATACTTTGCGTAATATGGCATAGCAAAGTGGATTCTACAGGACACAGCAGAAGGGAAAAGAAGAAAAGGCAGGGGAAGAAGAGGTGGGAAGACATTGGACAGAGACGGACTTTGCCAGAACAATTTTGGCAGCTGAAAAACAGGACCAGGTGGAAAGAGATTGTTGCAATGTCCTCCGTGGTGCCCAAATGACCTTGCAGATTAAATGAGACTAGAGCTACACCACAGTATCAGTGATGATCATCTTCAGTCACAGTATGGATTTACCTCAGCTCGAGATAAAAATGGGTTTTCTTGACAATTTTTACTTCATTTGTCAACAATCTCCATCAAACAGGCTATGGCCCCTCAGAAGTGAAACACTGTAAAATAGTGAAATATTTGTGGATGCTCATTTTTATGAATAAAGGTTAAAGATTATCATTCATGAAGTTTTCAATTCTCAATTCTCATAATCGATCTTTGGACTGATGACAGTCATAGGCATTTCATGATAGTTTAATTTTTGTGAATGTTTTACAGTTTATCGTAAAAGTTGTGGCCCCACATCAGAACTTCATCACTGAGTTGGTTCCAATAAGGGGCCACAAAAAGAAATGGTTCTAGTGAAGGGACACAGCATGTTTTCATACCTTTATATTGTCAATAATTTCTTGTGTCTGTTGAATCAGCCTGCCATAACAAAACCTTGAGCTTTCTATTTTGTCTACTGGGTGACCACACAGACAATGGAACCTGGCAATGTCACTGGCTTCTAGGGGTCCATGGCTGTTCTATAAGAAATCAGTAGTGATATTAACCCTTAATGCACCAAAAAGCAGACAACAAAATTTACGTCTGCAGAAATCTAAAAAAAAATATGTCCAAGCTATATCATACTGAGAATTCAAAGACTAGAGGTGTAGATCTAGATGAGGCGGCTCATTATGAGCTGTCTCATCTGGATCTACACTGCAAATTCAACAATTTTTCATTTTTGGCCCTTTAAGGGTCATGCAACTATTATACAATATGAGGTAGACATATGAAATTCTGTGAACAAATTAACAGGATGTGTGAACAAATTAACAGGATAAGTAGTTCATACACCTTTAACCCTTTTAAGGCCAAAACAGCAGACGACAAAATTTACGCCTGCAAAATTTCAAATAATGTTTTGTCCAAGCTATATCATTAAGTAAATTCAAAGACTAAAGTACAAACAGTGTAGATTCAGATGAGGGGTCTCATTATGTGCTGCCTCATCTGGATCTAAGCTGTCTGTTAATTCAACTACATGCATTTTCATTTTTTTTTGGCACTTTCAGTGTTAACAAACTTCAGGAATAGGAAGTGCACATATGGCACTTATTTGTACACATGCTTTCAAATTCTGTCTAATTACTAAGTACTTTTTTTTATTGTACACTATCATTACAATCTTTTGAACAATTACCTCAGCCCAGGTTACAAACTCTGATTCAGAAACTTTGTAGATTTCATACTCCATGACCTTCTGTTTCCATGACAACCCTGACTGCAGCAGACGATCTTCAAAACTACCACAGAAACGTCCTTCATTCTTTCTGCTGCTAGCAATCTTTTCAAACTTTGACACTCTGTCAGCTGATCTTTCTTGGTTTTGTGGTTTCTGAAATAGATGAGTGGCCATTTTTTAAAAAGGGAAATGAACAAGAGAGTCATGAGACCTTAAATTGCTCACCTGAGTAAAAAGATCAAGGGTCAACCTAGGATCATCATTTGAACAAACCTGATAGAATACAAGTCCCAAATGCTGTACATCAAGTTTCAGTGTCATGAGCCGTTTCATTCTGGAGAAAAGGAGGAGTTTCAAAGAGTTTTACTATACTTTAGCATGACAGACGTCTAGATCTTGCAACCAAAGACATTCAAAGGAACTTTCATTTCCTTGACCAATGGAGGCTCCATTCTCTGTATCTTGATTATTTGTAATCTTAGTTGTTTCCAACTATGGTTTGAGGGCTGGATTTGGATTTTGATTGTTTCAGTTCCTGGTCTTTGCATACTTTTTACTTCAGTAAGCTGTGTGCCTTCGGAAAAAATGTCCCAAGCCATGGCTAAGAAACATTGCAGGATTCAGTTCAGACTAATTATGGTCAGCAAAATCATTTTCTGCAAGCAAGAAACCACATCTACAGCAATCTTCTGGCAACTTATCATGCTCATGCAGTCTTCATTTCAACCTCAAATTAATTCATGACTTAAGCTCCAAGATGACTTAAAGTCCCTTTGTGAGCCATTCAGTGGAGACCAATTAACATATTGGTTATAATGTGTACATGTATTTCAAAAGTTTTCTTCCTTATACATGCCATTCCAGAGTTCTGATATCCAGTTTTTAATGACTTTGATGATGGACTGACACTGAATAGAGGCACCTGATTCTTCTACATGACACTCAGTATCAATAAATTTCCTTTAGTTTTTCCAGTATTTAGTATCATTAATGGATGGCGCTTTTAACTATTATGGGTTCACTGATATGTGATATGTTAATGATTTCATGCATATGCATTTTTCTGTTTTTTATCATATTTCCTAATTTCATTTGTTTGATGCATGCAATCAAAATACACCGAAATATGTTTAACTTCACGTAAAGTGGTATGTACATCATGAAGTAAGTGGTGAAACAATTTTTCAGTCATTCTACTTCTGTGCAGGGACAAATTTCAAAGGTGTTGAAAGTCAGTGACAATGTTTACAACCTATCAATTAAGACTTCTTACACAATAATTTCCCTATTCTGAAATACCTTTTTATATTTCATAATTCTCCACTGATGCACCATGGGTAAGATGTAGTATCTTTGAAAGAAACACTCGGAACAAAACTGTTTTTCTGTCTCCAAGCTTTGCTTCTCTCCTTCTGAAAGTTCCTTGTAAAGGTCAAGGTTACGCTGAATTGAGGCCATCTGAAGCTCTTTGAAGAAGGAGGTGCACTCAGTGTGCTGGGTCAGGAAGGAGCTTGGAATCTGATGTTTGCTGAATAAACATCCTGCTTGCTCACTTCTTCCTTAGAAATAAACAGAAGTACTAGGACAGAATTCCTAAGCTGCTAAGCAGCACAGACCCTGATCAGACTGTTCCTGGATGAGCAGTCTGATGAAGATTTGCACTGTTTGCCATTTACAAGCATTTATAAACATAAAAGACAATCTGGACTATTCTTTAATTATCCCAACATGGTCATGTCAGCTAATTGTATCCATACCTGCTCGACTCATCTCACATGATATTATATTCTGACAAATAAACTTAAGGTGATCAGATACACTTTCAGGAGAAGCAACTCTGCCATTTTTCAGTTTTGCTGCCCTTCTTAATGGGGGTTAAATCTTAAAGAACATGCTCATTTAGGAGCAAATTCTTTCCTTTACAAGTACCATAAAAATTCTAAATATTGGAACTGATAGGTCTGGGCAAATAGTGCAGACCCAGATCAGACTGCTCCCAGAGGAGCAGTCTGATCAGGTTCTACACTATTTGCCATTCCTTCTTCATTTTCAGACGCATAACTGCATTAAAACCCAAACTGTTAAACTTTTAAGACAATTGCTGAAAATGATTCAGGTGTCCCCATTTATAGAATCCTTACGGTAGACCTAGACCCCTTTTGGAAGGGTTACATCATCATGGGAAGCAAACAGGAAGTCACATTTGTTGTTCCCTTGGCAAAAATGGCAGAAAAACAAGAAGGTGTACACAAACACCCTCGTCCTCTGAATGATCTTCATACAGAGTTATTAAATTTATTAGTGAAATACCAAAAATGAGAATATATATTGAGCTAGATCACTGTCAAACAATTACGTCTCTTACAGCAATGACTTATTCATCAGCCTAAGACAGGGTTTGAAGTTTTGGTTACAGAATATTAAGACTTCAATATCAAATATGCAGATATATAGTCAGCCAGTTCTATAATGACATGAATGTAACAGCAGAAGTGGGTCAAGCTATGTGCAAAGAACTCAGGAAAACCTTTATTCTCCGAATGACCTTTAATACCTTGGTCCTGCCAGATTTGCCAATAAGATTTTTTTTTATATAAAAAGGGGGCCCTCAGTTTCACTCAATAATAAATAAGTGGCTTCATTGACTACTGTTTTTATTTAATCTACAAAATAAATGTTCTCTCACCAAAATAAACTGAGGAAAGAATCTTAAAATACTCAGGATCCAACATCCCTTTAAACTTCTGACAGATAATATACACTTCAGAGTTGCCTCCTTTACTGGTGCAAGGCTTGAAGACATTAACCTGGAAAGGAATAATGTGAATAATTGGTTTTGGTTTCAAATACAATAACCTGATTGAGTTATTTTGATTTCAAACATAATACATGTGATCTGAACTGGTGATTTTAGTTTCATATACAGTGATCTCAATTACTGCGGATAGTTTCATAGACAATAAACTGAATGAGTGATTTTAGTTTTGTAGACAACAATCTGAATGAGTGATTCTGGTCTCAAAGACAACAACAGCTGCAACTGTCAAACATTAATGTATAAGAATCTATATGAGATTATTGATACTGTATAATGCGAAACTTTTGCAATGCTTATTTTCGCAAATTTAGTGATAAGTGAATGGGTAAATTTTCAGGGGGAACAACTCTGCCATTTTCATTTTTGCCTCCTTCTCAATGCGTGTCAACTCTTAAAGGACAGAATTTGCAGCTCAAGGAGCAAATTTTTCCTTTAAAACAAACCCCTTTGGAAGGGTTTTGTCACCTACAAAAGCAAGCAGTAAGTCATGAAAGCTGTTCCCCATTGTAAAAGGTAGAAAATGATGGAGGCTGCTCAAACGTCTTAACAGAAATATTTTTGAAATTTTGAATTCGTGATTCTCATCATGGTATCTTGGCTTAATAATAAAAGTCATAGAGCATTTTGTTATACTATAATTTCACAAACATTTGCAATGCAAAGTTTCATGAAAATAATTTTATCACAAATATTTCCTAACTTACAGAATGAGAAATTTTCATGCCCGTTACATTGTATTTTTACCATTTTATTCAAGTTTATTATATCGAAAGTATGTTATTTTAGTTGCCAACCAAAATGATCCAAATCATTTTCCTAAACCTTTTTGTGTGAAACTCAATGATGTTTTGTTTGTTTAAAGTTGGCCAATCACACCCATTTACAATGACTGTAGTGAGAACCTTGTTGGGATACCTTACCATAAAATGTATGCCACCAATAGAGCCATGGCACCTTTAACAGTCTCAACAGTGCTATAAATCACCATTCTTGTATACATACCTTTTCACATAAATGTTTGAAGCCATACCGAATATAACAAAATCTGTGTTTTAATCATGAAATTATTGTGCTGTTCTAACATGGTTTTATGCTTACTTATTCATATTTTGGGCCGTAATTGTTTTGTATTGTTAAAACAGACAAAGACTATGCACCAAGTGCCATGCAAATAGCAGGAGCATAAATTATGATATATACATACTTTTTCAAACACACAGTTGAGCAGGTACATTAAACCAACTGCCTTACATTCCAACATGGTGAACATTTTGAGAACAAAGTCTCCCCCTGGTGACAAGATCTGCAGAGCAGCGAGAGACTCACAGTGTTGTAACCTAGATACCACATCTTCTTGTTCAGCAGGGTCACCCTGACAATCTATACTGCCATCTGCTGTCACCTGAAAGTAAAATACTGTATTTCTTTGGTTATAAGACATTTTTTTCAAGCTAAAACAATCTCAAAGATCTAGATCTGTCTTGTAAGACAGATCTAGATCTTTGGGACTGTTTTAGAAGATAAAACCCAATTTTAAACATGTACTTGAATTACACAAGACTGATTTATATATTTGTAGGAATTTAGGGAGAATAAACTTCTGCCTTATAACTGAATAAATACAGTAGTGTATTTTTATCCATTAGCAGCAAATATTCTTGAAAATACTGTGCTGCTTCATAGGCACCTTGGGCAACTTTAGGCAACCACAGACACCTCACCCTTTTCACTCTACAATCTGATTCTGGAAAGAAGATTTGTCCTAACGGTTACAGTCAAACCTGCTTATGTGGTCAACACTATGAAGGGGCAACCTGTCTTAGAAGCTACCTTACTGAGGGTGAAAGAAATTATCCTAAAATTATAATGAAAACACAACTTTACAAAGCCCTGATACCATCTTCATCCAGGTACTAATGTGTTTGCTATTATTAAGCAAGATCTTAGCTGAAGTAATACATGTATACCTATTTTTGGTCCTTTATAAGCGAGATGCACTGCACGCCTTCTATCAGAAATCTGCTCTTTATAGTCACTCCAAATTACCTAAGATTTGAAAAGAAGCTGAATACATGTATCAATATAAGCTTCATCCAATCAGAAACACTTCAAATTTTCAACTTTTGCTTGCATTTCATTATTTTTACCACTTACCAGATCAACCCTTTTATCTCCTATCAACTTTTTCAGTCCATCTAAATTCCTCAGAGACATCAGATCTCCTGTATTGTCAACTCCAAAGTACCAGTTATCTCCTGTATGTCGGATAAATCTATCATCACTGATCATATGACCCATGTCATTTCCTTCATAATAGGGGTTGAGTGTCGTTGCTATCCAGTCCCAATCACCTTCATAGCCTGAAATTAGAGTTTAAAGTGTATGGATACACCTCTATATTTTCCACCTATTTTTTTCAAAGGGAGACAACTTTTGTGACTAATTCTTACTGTACCTAGAGCTTGGGTTCATCATCAGTTTCTAGAAATCCAGTACCCCCTAATCTTCAGCTCTCGAGCTTTAGATATTTTATGAAAACATCTGTATAGTTTGTGGACATCCTGTCCCCCTTATCACCCCAGAAGTATTTCTTAGTAAGAACAAAAGTCCATCAAACGATTTTTCTAAGGAGAAACACTGACCCTGTATTTAGCAACACCAAAAACCAAACTGTCAGATGTTTTAACAAATCACTATCATAATAATCAGTGCTCCAGTTAAGAAGGGGTGACAGGGAAAATTTGCAGATACTTTTCCATATTTCTCCATAGAAATGTGTGTTATGACCCTTCATTAGAATTGTCTGCCTGAGATGGTTCAAATGAGGGATTTCAACATATATTTTAATCAAGAAATAAGAAAAATAACCTGACTTATCCTCACTACTGCTGTGCATAATTATCCTAACACCTTAACAAATTGATTTCATTCTTCATGACATGTCAAAAATTGCTGATGGAATGATAAACAGCAGAGACCCTGATCAAACTGCTCCTCAAGGAGCAGTCTGATCTGGGTCTGCACTGTTTATTCTGGCAGGTCTGTCCAAATTTAGACTTATTATGGTACATGTACATGTATGTCTAATATTTTGTGGTTTGTAAGAAACTGTTATAAACGGCACTTACCAACAGAAAGCATAAAGTGATTCAGACTTGTCACAAAGGCTCCTGGTGCTTCACATAAATGGACAGAAAATATTGATTCCTTCTCTAACAGGCTAAGATACGCAGATGCTATCTCATAGAATTTACACCATGCCTGAGTACACAGCTCTGGTCGGAAGGTCTGCTGGATTTCCGAGGCTATGTTGCTAGCCAGGTTCACTGACCTTGTATGCTGATGCCAACTAATCATGTCTTTATCATTCAAGTTATTCTTTAATTCATTCAACTCATTTTTCATCTTTATAAACTCAGCTATTGACCACAACTTGTTTAAAACCTTTGAAGTAGTGTCAGTTGGATCAGTTACTTGTGTATGGTCCATACTTGCGTCACATGACTCTTGCAATACATCTGATTGGTCCATTTTTGTATCATGTGATTGGCTTACTGAGTCCGATTGGTCTAAAGCGGTGCAATGAACACTCTGATGAGAAACTCCTATTCTTTTCCCAACAGATACTTGGTCAGATAACTCCAACAACCAAGTTCCTTTAGGAAGAGTCCATGAGCCATCAGAGGGGCTTCTGTAAGCAAATTTCTTTTCAAACAGATTTTGTATTAGTTCTCGTCTCTCTTTTGTCAGCTGGTGCTCATGTTTTTCTGATGGTCGTCTCTTTCTTTTATTGCCTGACATGTTGAAAATTCTGTAAAAAAAAGGACTCATTACCATGAACACTGGGTCATAATATAGGGTTGAGTCGGGTAACTTCGGACAGTGGATAAATTTGGACATACAATTGCAAACAGTGAAAATCCAGATGAGATGGTTCATAATGAGCCGTCTCATCAGGATTTTCACTGTTTGCCTAGTTAATTTTGTTTTAATTCCAAACAAATGACATATAAAGGAAACAATGTCAATGTCCGAATTTACCCTCTGTCCAAATTTACCCGACTTGACCCTAACTCACTAAACTACTGTATTATTCATTCAGCTATAAGAATGTGAAATTTTCCCCTCAAAATGGTGCCAAATATGTACTGGTAACTCAGTCGTATTAATTCTGATATATCAGGTTGTTTTTTTCCTTTCCAAAATGTCCAAAACAAGCCATAAAATCTACCATAGAAACAAGAATATGTGCATTTTTGACAGGATTGATAAGCATTATAAATTGTAGCATACAAATAGCCCTTAAAGATGTAAAAGCAGATTGAAAAAAAGGACGTCATTGTTAGCGTTTTTTTTTTTTGTAGTTTACAGTGTCATAAGTTGTCAGTATTTGGAAAAATACTGAGGGGATAAACATATTGAATTGGCAAATCATACCCAACTGTATGCTGTTTTCTTTGCAGATCCCACTATTTCCTGGTACTTGCTTCTATAGTTGGTGCACCAAGCTGCAGGAGAAACAGTACAAGCAAATAACCACCACTAGATGCTGCAGCACTATTTCTAGACAGTATAGCTTACATTACAACACACTGTTAGAGGGTAACAGCTATCACTAGACAGTATGGCCTACCTAATGAGAACTTTTGCTCGGAATTGATCTCACTGAACAAAGAAGTCACAGTTAACATGGCTAAGTAGTCACAGTTAAACGCCATGTTATAACATAGTGTCAGGTGAGGGGGACCAGTCTTTGGTCCTTCTCATCTAACACTATATTACTTATTATTGCCAGAGAGTACAGAGTTTCTTACTACAAAAGCCGTCATCAGACAAATTAGTTCATCTATAACAACTGAAGCAAAAGCTGTCAATGCACAAAGTACGTCAATTACATTGAGTTTTAACAATGTCGAAATATGCAATACAATTTACTGGCAATGATGCCAGTTCTATGTTTCTAGGAAATTCCTCCACTTCCTGGAGCACCATCTTGTTGGACGTAAAACTTGTCGCTGTTAAAGTTGTATAAAAGTCTTGTAAATATGACTTTACAGGGAGTAGAGTTTTCTACTCTCTCAGTGCTCCAGATAAGAAGGGGTAACAAAGATTATTTTGGGATAATTATTCAAATTTCTCAACAAAAACATATTTTGTGACCCATCATTAGAACTGTCTCGTCGAGACGGTTCTAATGAGGGGTCACAACATATGTTTTCGTTGAGAAATAAGAAATATTATCTTTGAATTATCCTCAATACCCCTTCTTATCTAGAGCTCTGTCTCTGTAACTTAAACCCTATAGATGCATAGATAAGGGACCAACTCTCAGGAGAAGAACTGAATAAGCCAGAGCTCCAGATAATTTTTACAGTGGTTTCAGTATTTACCAAACAAAATTTTAACCTTTTCAGTAACCTAATGAGTCCTTTCAGTATCGGTACTCCTGAGATCCAATGGTTGTTCAGTATCTTTTTAATGCACAACTGGTCTCCCAAAATGTCAGTCTACTTGTTCTTGTCCAGGGTTCTTGCTTAAAACTCTGGACAACAGAAAGTACACATCGAGGGCTTAGTGCAAGACTAGTCTAACTCTATATTTTGAAACTTTTCAGGAGAAGCAAAAAACTGATTATTACAATACATAAACAAAATATTGATATGAAATTTGACATATTTACATAAAATATTGGAAGAAATGCTTACATTATTCAATTTTATTATTTTATTTTTGTTAAATTAGGTTTTTATGACTTAGACTACTTTTGCCCGGAAAGTTTAGTGCAAGACTGGTCTAACTTGAGATAGACCTTTTTTTTCAAATGCAAAATATAAGTCATTATAAAACAAATTTTAACAATTTTTACAGTTTGAAGGCAAAAACTCAATAAGCATGAGCTGTGAATAGCTATTTAACAACTTTAAACATTTAAAAAGGACAATTTATATAGCTTTTTTTTTGTTAGTGCAAAACTAGTCTAACTTCAAATCCACTTTTTCTTAGCGCAATACTAGTCTATCTCAAGATAGACTAGTCTTGCACTAAGAAAAATGAGGAAAATATTTTGAAATGAAAAGGTTCCATGTTTTACTACCAAAAAACTGTTTACTAAAGTGTTAAGAAAACACTGTACCTAGAACTTTAAACAGTTAAAGACTACAAGAACTTGTATCTAAATTTATAAAACTGAAAACTTAGCCATTTATCCATGGTATGCTCTTTAAAATCAAATTCGTCTCATTGTAGTTAGACTAGTCTTGCGCTAAAGATTTGGCTCATTTGGCTCCTAGACTATTTTTAAATCAGGAATAAAAGCATTTTTTGCAAAAACGTGAATCTTAATATTTTCAAAGAATGCGTATTTGACCATCAAGTTTTCAAAACTGCAAAAAAGTGAATTTGTGAAAAAAAGTGAGTTAGACCAGTCTTGCACTGAGCCCTCGACATGTACAGATAGCAAGAAAACCAGAGAAACAGTTTGTTCTCTTTCTAATTAGAAAATCACTCAGTTCTTTGACTTGTGCAAGAATACAAAAACAAAACAACTGAAGTTGAAACACCAGTTTGTTCATCTTATTCTGACTAGAAAATTACTCAGTGAACATGTAAATATTATCAAGTGAACCTTACAGAAAACCATTTAAACTAGGATCCTGCAAAAAAGCAACTTAATATGATGGGCAAGCAGATCTGCGCCACCAACAATCGCTTTTCCGGCGTGAAATAATCAAACAAAGTTTTTTTATTTGTGGCCAACATCTTTACTTTCGTTTTTCAGGTGTACTCGATTCGTTCTAATTAGCCAGCGAAGTACGCCGCTGGCTTACACTGGTATTGGGGGCCCTCAAATCGCCCCAAACCGCTAAAAGCACCAACAAACTCATTTTTTATTATTAATAATTGAAGTGACTTGGAAACGGTCCGTGGAAACACCCCAAACCACCCCAAAACATCCCAAACCACCCCAAACCACTTTCATACCACCCCAAACCACCCTCCCTGGATACAAACTGGAACCCCCTCCCCTCCCTCACCAAGACACCAACATTTCAGGTCAATTGGCGAGTATTAGTTCTTTCCTCCCCTCCACCCCCTTCATTCTTTAATTAACGTGCCACTGCGCAAGGGGTGGGGTTCTAGTTTGTATCCAGGGTGGCTGGTTTGGAGTGGTATAAATGGTCACCCCTCCTCCCCCGCCCACCCTGCGTGACATACATAAACGTAAAAAATAATTTACTTTATTATACTGAGATTATTAATTTTTCGTTAATATTTAAACCCGAAGTTATTAAAAGAGATACATACATACATATCATGAGTAAACACTTATTAAAGTGTTCTTTTTATTTTGAATCTATATAAATACTGTTTGGGATGGGTGAGAGCGGTGTATGTGTATGTGTGGAGGGGACAGGGGATTGATTGAATCTGGGGAAGCTGGTTTGGGGTGGTTTGGTAGAGGTTTGGGGTGGTTTGGGGTGTTTTGGGGTGGTTTGGGGTGTTTCCACGGACCCACTTGGAAATATGTGTTAATGCTTAAAAGAATCGGTATTTTTATATAGTTAAAGTGATTTTTAATTCGCTGCTACTTTGTAGTAATAGGACTACCTTAGTCCGCTTGGTATTTACTGTTGTTGTTCTTGTATTTGAAAGCCGTGTTGTAGTAAAGAAGTGCGTCTGAGGATAACGCTGATCATCGGAACGCTTGCATATTAGACAAACATTTAAAATGGGCGAGAAAGTGAGCTGATCAAGAACTGAAATAGTTTGACTGGATTAGGAATTGTTTTTGAAGAGTTTATGCAAATTTGAGCTGATAATTATCAACAGACATGGTCAAGTCGCCCGGAGCGAGATTCGTAAATACAAATCAAAACACAACCGTGTGCATAAGATGAGAAATGACAACCGTAAGTGATACGACTGAAATTTGAAAGGCATTCGTATTCTGGCATTTTCAGTGTGTGTCGAAAATATGAAGCTTATCTGGCTCTCTGTAGGCATTTATGCTTCCATTCTGATCATATTGTTTGTATCATGTTTATATTGTAATCATGTACAGTTTATGACACAATAAATATGTTTAAACTAGCTCTCATGGCTTTTCAAAAGCTAAAATTTGTTTCATTTTTGCTGACAACAATCCTGTATAATTCTGGATTTCAGGAATTTAGAAGTAATATAAAAGCATCGCAAATGACTGCGTGATACCCCGCCACTGCAAGCCTTTTTCACACACAGATTTTTCCAGATTTATTTTTTCTCTGTATGACTCCAGGGTGGGAGCAGCCTAGCCCCACTGAACACAGAGAAAAGTCTTTGTTATGACAGGACTTTTCATTACTCTGATCACTTACAATAAGCTTCCGATAAATCACTTACCACTCTACTCAAATACAATTTTAGTGAATTTTAAACTGGTGACAACGGGGCAGGGGCAAATAAACCATAAAGGATCAAATTTTAATCACCAGAAGCTTTTATTACTTCTATCATCAGATGTTAATTTATAAAAATCTGTTTCACATCAATATATATAGATTTTATCATCATTTTATGCATGTATATAGCCCGGGGGCAGGTACTCCCATAATATGAGATATCGGGTATTCTGACGTCCATATTTTATGTTTTTATACTGATATTTACATTTTTACTTTCATTGAATACCCGATCTCTCATCTACCATTGAGGTTTTGCATTTGCATCTTTAACCATCAGTTGATGTCGTGGAAAGAAATCGCCTTTCACAAGCCAAACAGACCTGCTCGTGTTTAGTACATGTTAAACCTGTTTAGAGACATACCAATTATCAACTTACCATGAACTGTTAACTTGAAAATTGTGAGAAAGAACGATTAAGATCATCAGAAATGAGAGTTCCCGTAACTGGCAGTGGCCTGCAATCCAAACAAATCCCACAATGCAACAGATTCCTAAAGCAAGGATTTTTTTCTTTGGCGAAATAAAATTAATATAGATTTGATTAGAATATTTCTTCCCATCGAATGTATGTGTGTAAAACAACTACATCTCACATATTTAATGTTTCTTTCCGCAAAAATACATATTTGTACAACATATTACGTGTTTAGGTGTTTCTACAGACTGTTTTTATTGTATTTGTTAATTTCGTTCAAAATTATCATTTTTGTATTTACCGACTTTTGTCAATCAAAATGGATGCCAGTGGAAAGTGAAAAACCCTAACAAAAGAATCCAGATCAATCTGGCAAAGTGAAGTGTTCAAATCATTGAAGTTTAATGATAATTAACAGCTTATAAATTGATCTTCATTATTCAGCTGTTATTTTCTCCAGACTTGATCAAAAGTGTTTGCTCTGGTTTCAAGTAGATGGTAGATAAAACGTCACTCTCCAAGAAATGAAAATGAAAGTAGAAATGAAAATGTCAGAATAAAAATAGGAATAATAAAATGAAATATTAAATAAGAGAGTGGCAAGTTTTATGTTATAGAACTAGGGGGCAGGGGGAGATAACTCCCATGGGGTAAATTTGAGCATCACTGGAGGCTTTCATCACTCTGATCATTTGCTGAAAGTTTCAGAAAAATTGCTTCAAACTCTGATTTTATATGGAATTTTTCATGATTTTATTACATGTATATAGCCCAAGGGCAGGGGCAGATAACCCCTAATGATAAAATTTCTGTCCTCATACAAAGCTTTTGTTACTTTTATCATGTTTGTGAAGTTTCATCATGATACTCCTAGTAGTTATGGAACTAGAGGCTAGAAACCATTTTTTGTACATTGACAAGTGCCATAACTCTGTCAGAAATCATCGAAATTTGCCCATTAACAATCCCAAGCGAGACATTCTTGGTACAAATGCATATGCAAAATTTGAAGGAAATCCATTGAGTAGTTAAGGAACTACAGGCTAGAAACCATTTTTTGTACATTGGCAAGTGCCATAACTCTGTCAGAAATTATAGAAATTTGCCCATTAACAATCCCAAGCGAGACCTTCTTGGTACAAATGCATATGCAAAATTTGAAGGAAATCCATTGATAAATACTTAAGTTATCGAACGGAAACGAAGTGCGGACGGACGGACGGCCGGACAGACGGACGTACATACTACGGACGGACGGACACACGGCCAACGTGAAAACATAATACCCCGTCACTAACGTGTGGCGGGGTATAATAAGTGATATTTGATGATGGGATCCCTTGCTGCAAGAAGGAAAGTACACTCTGTTGGCCCTCGATCTTATTTTTTTTTTTTTTTTTTTTTGTTGTTCGAACTCGTACTCTCTGTATGAATCTTCATTGATGTTGAGTGGGTGGGGAAGATCAACAATCCACAAGGGCCCCCTTTTTCAGAACTTTTGGAGCGGCATTTTTGGTAACTGCTCGTATTGCCATCAGCAAAAAGTACTATGCAATGATACAACAAGCTAATAATAAGTGTCATATGATAGAATATTTTTTACTGACGTTTTTGGTTTGTTTTTTGTCCGTCTAATGGACATATTGTTTCTGATAACTGCTGCACGCTGTTTTTCGACTCGCGGCTTACACTGCTTTCCGCGGTCATACTAAACACAGCAGAGAGGCCGACAAATGTGTTGTGCGCTCCGTCCGTCACCCCTGACTGTTCTATTAAAACGCATCATTTACGTCTTAGAGGTAAAGAGAAATTACAGGAAAGACAGAAGTGACATTGTTCTCCCAAGGAGGCGTATCAGGAAGCACCATTTCCGGTGACCGCCTGGGAATACCGGGTGCTGTAGCTAGACTTTTTATCTGCTTTTGTTTATTTATTTTCTAGATCTAGTTTTATTATTTTTTTCTTTGATAGTTTTTTTCTTTCAAAACTCTACTATGATTATACATGTATTTCTAAGCTGTGCGAAGGAAAATAGGTTTCTCTCAACGTTAAAGACCTTTGATATAGTTATTCTACCGTTTACCGTCTACTGAGCACTGTCTACTCGCTCTTCGTTTTGGAGCAAGATGAAAAGAAGTGCATGCTGTTCGCGTTTTTCTGTATACTATTTACTGTCCAGTGAGTGTCTACTGTCTGCCTACTGCGTCCTGGATACGGTTTACTGCGGTCTGTACAAGCACAGGGCATGGGTACAAAGTAGCAGTATGTGCGCCTGTTTAAGCGCATTCGACCAAAGTTGAGTCGCACATGCAAATAGATGAAACCCACACAAGTAGCCTGCACATTATGGGAGCTGAACCCTGGTGGCCCGTTAGGATAATAAAGGAATGCCAAAATTTCTATGTAGCACATACTTATATTTGGGTAGTAAAACAAACACGCAGACACATCTTAGTTTCTGTACATTAAAGTTCTGCAATTGTTAAAACAAATTAAATAAATAAATAAATAAATAAATAAATAAATAAATAAATAAAAAGGCAGTTATGAAAATTTTAGTTGTCAATTATAGTTTTGTATGGTGGAAATGCAGAATTTATTAAGTTTTGCCATACGTACAGATTTTGTCATCATTTCTTTCACCTATCGAATTGTTTCCTTCGGCTGAAAATCGACGTAAATGAAACGTGGACCTAGAATACTTAGTTGTGACTGTGGACATTCAAATTTCATGGCTTTTTTATGATTCCGATAAATAGATATCTATTAAATAGAAAGCCCTAAGAGACGGATCAGATCTTCACATTGAAACAAACTACCCAGCAGGCACACGACGTCATAATGACGTCGCATTGACGTCGACGCAACCGGATGACACCGCAACAACGTAATTCCGAGGTCATGTGCACGCTGGGAAATACTTCCCTGCCCAGCAGACACATGACGTCGGAATGACGTCGCCTAGACGTCGGCGCAACCTGATGACGCCGCATCAACGTAATTCCGACGTCATGTGCCAGCTGTCTTAGCTGGGGAAGCGTTCCTTTTAAACGGAAATTTTATCTCGATTGGTGGTGAACACCTACAAGATTTACTGCACGCAAATAGTTTCCTGGTTCACTGGTCTTCAAGATTGCCACTAAACTCCGTTCATTAATTCTGAAACTGGGATTTTCGCTGCTCATACTTTTATAATCTAATCAATCCACATAAGACTGTGCATAGTGATAATGCTAGACTTCCGCCGATTTCTCATCAATGTGTCCTATGACTCTGCCTTTCGTAGGATGCTGGGCTAACCTGCACGAAAATGCGAATAACATATTTTCAACCTGAGACTAAGTCCATCGGACAGGTTGGGAACGCCTTTTAATACCATATAAAGTGGTCGTTATAAATAAATTTGTGTACGGGTGTGGTTAGTATTCAAACACATGTTCTGCGCGTGCGAAATCAGTCAGCATGACAACAAGCTTATCATCTAGATAATAAATACATCACACCGCATAAATTCAGTGTTTCACCGTATTCCTTTGCCACCGGCCAACAACGTCTAAATGACGTTATATCAGCGTCAGTGCAACGTAATGATGTTCACTGACGCTAACGCAAATATTACAGCTCTGCAGTTTCTAATACATTTCTGAATTTCCAAAACATTTATAACCGAGGTTGCGTTAGGACCAAATCGTGCATCTCTTAAATTATTACAGATCCCCTCAATCGGTCTGCTCCACCTCTCCCCCCTCCCCACCTCCAAACTCTAAAAAGAAAAATAATCTCCCCCTCCCCCCTCCCCCCAACACACACTACCTAAACCCCCCCCCCCCCCCCCCATTTGTCTATCATCCAAACTTCCACCCCCTCGATATGACGCCCCCCTCTCGCAAACATACACCTTATTAAATTATTCAACCTACCACACGAACCTTCACCCTAGTACCCAGATACGCCCTCCCTCCCCCCCCGCCCGCACTTTTCAACAAACTATTCCCTCAGTTGGTAGATGACGCAAATCAAACAAGTGAATCGCGAAAAAGTAACCTCTCAGCTTTTACTTAAACTCAGTACCGTAAAGTTGACCATGACCCCGTTTCACTCTGATCAGACTGCATCCTGTTTGCGCAAGCCCGTTAGGTTCGAGGATGTAGTATTTACTTTGAGACCTTCCTTGCGTACATATGTTAATGTCGAGGGGTCACGTGCGAGGGGTAGAGGTTGTGCATACTGTTACAGGCTTTTCATCTTTTTATATTATCTAAGAAAGTTTATGCAAAAATGTAGACTCTGATATGATCGCACGGTCTGGGTCTTCCCTGTTTGTGAACTACAAGGGTACCTTTTCATAAGCGTGCAAGTCAATTACTTCTAATTAACTATTTCATAGACTTTGATGTACAAAGGTGGACTCGCATGCATGCATGCATGCAATATTTTCTATCGCATATACACGCGATTTCAAGCTAATCTAAGTGTTTGCTTTTCGCACATCCGATGTGTGGCTGTGTGGGCACAGAGGCACAAAGTCTCTGGCTGACTGGTTTGAGATTTCGCTGTTCGCAGATACGTTCTGCCTCCTTTATGCTGGAAGCGTCACCATGAGAAAAATGATAGTAAGGATACAGGGACGTTTTGGGCCTGAAGTATGCTTCTTAGTCGGATCACACAACTGTCCCGTTGTTCATATGTAGGGGAGACCGGGGATAGTTGATGCACTTTTTAGACTTTTTGTTATATCTCGTGACCGGACTGCCCAATATTGACCATCTTTATATATACTAAAAGCTCTGTCTTTTCTGCATTTAAAATCAAGTAGTAATCCTTGAATTTTGGTATATTTTTCCTCCGTTTAAGTAGATTTCTTTGGCAAGTCGAATGCATCAACTTGCCCCAGTAGCGGGGCATGTTGATGCCACGCTTGGGGCAAGTTGATACAGATTTTTTTCTTGCCTTTACAAGTCTATGCAACGAATACTACAGTAAATTGACCGTTTCTATGGATAAATGGGGTTTCCCTGCGTTCTACATGTAGTTAGATGCATTTAATAAAATTATTTTAGCCATTGAAGAGATCTCTAGAAGGGATGTTTGTAAATGAATAATTGTACGATAAAAAGACCTAAACATTCTATACCTTTATTTCTGAAACTTTAGAACATTTTAAACGGGGAAGTATCTGTTAATTGTCATAGATTCTGTATTGAATAAGCCGGGGCCCAGCAATTCGTACAATTACATGTGCACACAGCGAGGACTCAGACCACCCTGTGCCATCATCACATTTGGGTCAGAATCTTCACTGGCCACACGAAAAGGTATGGGGCCTTAGCTATCCATAGAGCGCACAGCAACGACTCTGATCAGACTGCGCGGAGGCACAGGCTGTATTGAGTCTTCGCTTGGCGCACATATATTAAAATTGTAGGAATTGCTGTGACATGGCTCGAATGCCATCGTATATTTGTTTGAATATGATAAAATACATCGTATTCTAAAATACAACAAATCCGAAATGCTCAAACAATTGTACAAAGTTCTACATCAGTTGGAAATCAAGTCCATCCAAATATTGAGAACAGCTCATTCAGTACAATAAGATTCTATGGTGTATCAACATGCCCCATGCTCATTGCATCAACTTGCCCCAACCATGCCCCACCTGACATTCAGCAAGGTAGACAACTAATACACAATGTTTTTCTCCAGAAGAGCGTATGATTTTGAAGATGAAAGATTTCTCTGCCTGTGTGCATAAAAGAATTATGAACAACCAGAAACAAATGCGCGCTAAATGAAAAATTGCAAAATACCATAAATTTACTTAGATGTATCAAAAATGAACTTTTCTTCGCCAAATTCTCATTTGTTGTCCAAATTCCGCAAAGCTTCAGGAAAAGATGGCAACTGTCAATGACTACTTTAATTCGTCATTTCTGGCGTCCATACTGACACCATTGTCTTTTTATTCCCACTGCATCAACTTGCCCCGTGCATCAACTATCCCCGGTCTCCCCTATACTACTTGTGATTTTTTTTTCGTGACTGAGAAACAAACAAATACAAGTGTTAAAAATATGGTAAAGATCCTGGGTCTGTTTTTCAATTGTAAAATCCAGCGTGGTCAAAACAGAGAAAAAATGTAGCTCGTGCAGTAACTTGTATTTTTTTAAGCAGCCGGGTTCAAAGCATTTATTTCTGGAATTATCCTTCGTGTGACTTGGCTGGAGTGCCATCAGTTATTATCCGAATGACCAGCGTGATATCCACGTGGAAAGTGTGTAAATATGTATGACTTAAGGCTGTCAATTTTCATCTAATGGTCTTAGTTTGCAGACGAGTTTTTGAAATTTGCTGTTTCATGCATGTAACTGCAGCAATAGACGCCAGGCGAAGGTACATGAGACCTTGATGAGAAATCGGCGGAAGTCGAGCTTTATCACTATGCACAGTCTTACTGGGATTGATTAGCTTATAAAAATATAAGCAGCGAAAAACCCAGTTTCAGAATTAATGAACGGAGTTTAGGAATGAATATTCTGGTTGTTACGGCAAACTGAAAAGAGTCTTGTATAAGCTTCTTGAAAATGTAATATAATTAGTTGAGAATCCTATCACAAGGGGTAAATGGAGGAACAGAATCACACTCTTCATATAGGTTCATATAGGTGTCCTTACCCAGCGGACACATGACGTCGCAGTGACGTCGCACTAACGTCGATGCTAGTCTGCCATGTCTCACATAACTGAAGAAAAGAGAGCATCAGCTGTTAGGAATGTTGTGAAAAAGTTTCATTGACGGATGAAAAAACAACAATTATAAAGTATGGACTATCTTTGAAAATTGGTCGTGGTCTCGAGCAAGAAAAATGAATAAATAAATAGAAATAGAAAATCTGTCCGAATGGAACTTGCGTTTTCTCATATGTAAACTTTATAAATGTTAAAAATCGGCACTTTGTTGTCTACGGCCATATCACGTTGAAAACACCGGTTCTCGTCCGATCACCGAAGTTAAGCAACGAGCCCGGGGGGGGGGGGGGGGGGGCTTCGAGCCTAATGTGAAGCCATATATCAGTTCTGAATCATTCTTTCTATTCTGTAATGTTAAGTGCTTGTTTTGAACAGTCTTTCATAACAATGTTCTGTATCATCAATTCAATATAATGATTAAAACGTCCATCTCTGATTTACTTGTCTTTTAAAAATCATGTTATAACAAGTGATAAACAGCCTAGACTTCTCATTTGCTCCTTACTTGGAGCCCTTTACTCCATTTGTTTGGCTGGGCACTCCTTTTTTCAGAGAATAGTCCACTCTTGATATCTGAAAGTCAAAGTTCATCTCAAACAACTGGTAGCTCAAAGTCAACTTTCTGATCCCGGAAAATTTATTTTGAGATACCAGTAGTTTATAATAACAGGAGATGAAATATGTCCAAACCATTTTCTTTGATTTAAGAGGGTACTTTGAAATATCAGTGTTTGAGATAACAAGAGTTAACTTAACTATATCGTAAAAACTGCATTATCGTAAAAAACTGCATTATGGGACATCTACGTTTTCTCAAGATATCTGTAAGCGACTCTTATTTAAACATCCTTCTGAAAACCCTAGAGGGATTTTCTTTCTGTTCACAGGGGCCGAAAATGCCAAGCCCTATTGTCGATGGAAATATCATTAAAATCATGCAGAATTGACAATGTTTAAAAAAAACAAGGTTTGGGAAAAAGGCAACATTCTCAAAATACTTGGAAAAGCTCTGGCACATACATGTACTACTTAAATCAATATAAAAGCTGAATCTTGTCATGCATTTTGCAAATTTAAAGCCTATTGTATTTCTTCCAATAAATGTCCCCTCTCTAACAAACTCTCCTTCCCTTCTTTTTCTGTAAAGATTGACAAAATAACAAAGAGATTGGCTCCAGACCACCAATTTTTATTCATTGACATAGTTTTGTCTAAAGAGTTTCATATATCAACCCTAGGACTAGCACTGCCCCTGGCATTTATTAAGACACATACAGTACTTTCTCAGTAAGGTGCCATTATGGATAGCTAATTATGGAAGTTCTTTGCGCGTTTGTTTTTTGTATAAAATTGTATAGTCTCTCATACCTGCAGGGGGAGTTTTTTATGGCCCTACCAAACATTTATCACCTAATGCAGCGAGAATAAACAAAAAAAATCTGATGGATGAGCTTCTGGAATCAAAGAATGAAATTAGCAGACTCTGTTCATGTGCAGTTATTTAAATTTGCAACTTTACTGCCCATATACCCCTGCCCAGAAAGATTGGATAGAAAAAATGAATTGGATGAAAAACTCAGCTACAAACAATCCCAATAAAGCACCTACTGCAAGAACAGCAGAGCCTTGTCCCAACATTGGCCAGTATAAGCAGTACTCCCCAGTGCTAAAGGCTGTCATGGCATCTTCGCCCTCCCATTTATCTCCAAGTGTTAGAATTAATACTATAGTTGTGACATAAAATTAAAACTGCCCATAGAATGAATGTTGTCATATATTCTCCCCTGTTTCAATTGTTCTGTGTACAACTGGATATCCGGAGTGTTTGACAGCTATGCTGTGATACATATATTTGCTTGTAGACATTTAAAGCCTTGCATTTGTGATATTGAGTCAGAAACTTGATTCATGAAAAATCTCATGCTATAATTTAGATACAGAGTTTAGAAAATAAATTTCACAAACATGTGGCTGAAACAGAATGTGTTAGTATCATACATCTAAATCCATTTGATAAGTTTTTGGATTTTTTTTTAAGAGAACTCACCCCCCCTCCCCCCCCACACACACTTCCCTCCCCCATTCTTGAAGCTGAAAAAATAGTGATATCACTCGTTCAATGTCACATCAACGTATAAATTTATACAGTCAGAGAAGGGCTGCAACAGGCAAAATTATGCCGCCATTAAAACGATGGTAATACCATTTTAGCTACCTATACAAAGTGGCTGTTGACCGAGAACACGGTAGCAAAAATTACCAGTAACGATGAACGATACTATTGTTAGTGGCTGTCGACCGAGCTGAAAGTGCTGTTGATTATCTCTGTCAACAGCCACTTTTGCATGTATGACTAATGAATGTTTCGGTCAACAGCACAGGTAGGAAAATTGGTATTACCCACTTTTAAATGTGGAATATTCAACCTGCATATCAAAGATATTTTTCAGGGTTAATCCACAACATATGTCTAAACAAACACACAACCAAATCCACATACCCACCCACACACCAAATTTTTGACAGAGACATGATGCATACTGACATATGTGGTCAGAAGAAACAATGCTGTTTGCTATAGGACTTTATAAGATTGTAAATATGGCAACAGTTTCACAGGTAACTTCCACAGGTGAAATAGATATTAAATATAAGGCCAATAAAATGATACATGTGTGTTTTCAGTAACATTTGATTTCCAATATAGATGGTATATCCGACTCATTTTATATAAAAAACTATATTGAAACAATAGGGAGTCAATATGGATGACTAAGGGAATACCCAAGAAATCTTTCCAAACATGTCTGTGTTGCAGTGGAAAAACTCTAGACATCACTGACTTGCCTGAAACATGCAACTTTTTAATGTAAGCCTAAGCAGGGTATATGTCAACACTTTCTTGTATAAAATGGACTTAGACAAATTTTGACCATGTGAGAGAAAAACGAAAAAAAAAGAACTCTTCAAAGGTACCTTTTACAATAGCATTCTGTACATTTAGAGATACAGTTTCATTATATCTAGGAGAAAGAACCACTTTTATTTAAAAAATTTGCTTTATTTGGGCTGTGATTAGATGTGATTTTATGCAGAAATATGGTCCAAAATGGCCGAAGTGTACTGCGGAACCTTAAAGACCTTTGATATATTCTACCGTTTACCGTCCACTGTGCACTGTCTACTCGCTCTTCGTTTTGGAGCAAGCTGAGAAGAAGTGCATGCTGTTCGCGTTTTTCTGTATACTATTTACTGTCCAGTGAGTGTCTACTGTCTGCCTGCTGCGTCCTGGATACGGTTTACTGCGGTCTGTGCAAGCACAGGACATGGGTACAAGGTAGCAGCAGGGGCGTAGCTAGGAGCAATTTCATGATACGCAGAATCATGTTTTTGTGTACTCCTTGAAGGGAAAAGTAGTGTTTCAGCCTCTTCGGCAGTTGGTATTGAAATCTTATCTTATTTCTAAAATTTCGGCATGTAAATATGCAGGTGCGTTTGGAAATTTTGTCAATTTTGACAAAATTTCAATACGCACCTGCGTATTTGCGTAAAGGCAGCTACGCCCTTGAGCAGTATGTGCGCCTGTTTAAGCGCATTCGACCAAAGTGGAGTCGCACAAACAGATGAAACCTACACAAGTAGCCTGCACATTATGGGAGCTGAACCCTGGTGGCCCGTTAGGATAATAAAGGAATGCCAAAATTTCTATGTAGCACATACTTATATTTGGGTAGTAAAACAAACACGCAGACACATCTTAGTTTCTGTACATTAAAGTTCTGCAATAGTTAAAACAAATAAAATAAATAAAAAGGCAGTTATGACATTTTTACTTGTCAATTATAGTTTTGTATGGTCGAAATGCAGAATTTATCAGTTTTTGCAATATGTACTGATTTTGTCATCATTTCTTTTACCTATCGAATCGTTTCCTTCGTCTGAAAATCGACGTAAATGAAACGTGGACCTAGAATACTTACATTCAAATTTCATGACTTTTTATGATTCCGATAAATAGATATCAGCCCTAAGAGACGGATCAGATCTTCACATTGATACATACTACCCAGCAGGCAAGCGACGTCATAATGACGTCGCATTGACGACGTCATGATGACATCGCATCCACGTCGACGCAACCTGATGACGCCGCATCAACGTAATTCCGACGTCATAGGCACGCTGGGAAATATTTCTCTGCCCAGCAGACACATGACGTCGGAATGACGTCGTGTTGACGTCGACGCCACCTGATGACGCCGCATCAACGTAATTCCGAAGTCATGTGCCAGCTGGGAAATACTTTACTGCACAACAGGCACATGACGTCGGAATGACCTCGTATTGACGTCGGTGTGCCATGGTGACGTCGCATCGACGCCATTTCGACGTCATTATGACGTCATGTTCCTGCTGGGTGTCTTGTAATGATGTTCAAACAATTTGCATCGTTTTAATTTACCCTATCTATTGGGACACCATTAAATTAGTGTAATTATTCTAAAATTTGAACGGATGCTTATACTAGCTGACAATGTGTCAAAAATACTGATAGGATATGACGCATTGCACATCTTGATCTGAGTCTGAAGTTATTTCTCAGATACATCTATCCCAAAGTTTAGGATCACTGCGGTAAATTTTTAATAATCTTGCAGCTCATAGGTTACATCATTTGCACGTGCATTTTATGTTCATCTCTTGTGTCGAACGTTATGAGCCTTGTCCGGGCAAATATGTTTGACACTATACGCAAACAGTGGGTACCAAGAGAAGTCTATGCAACTGCGTAGTCTGTCAGAGTTCGTGCAGTTCACCGTTTGATTCCCAGAAGGAATACTTATTGCGCCTAACTTGTCCTGATTCTGCTAGTGCACAGACTACTCCGGGCATAGATGTTTTGCATATACCATAAGGCTGATTTTATCACGACACGAATCAAATGGTCCGCGCAAGGAAAAATATGTTTCAGCCAATAATGTTTACAGCGAATTATGTACGTAAACGCAACCAGGAGATACTAAGATATGTCTATGATCATGTGTAGTCTACCCTGTTCTGATTGCGCATGTCTAGTCTCTGGACACGCGTGTTTTGCGTATGACATAGGACTGGTTTTATCACGACACGAGGTGTGCGCAAGGAAAAAAGTGTTTCACACCATATTGGTAAAAGCGAAAAGCAGTCCGATTAGTGTCATTTCTTTTCGCACACTTTACGGCGCTCCAGTGTATGATGCTCAAGATTGTTTATGCATGTAGTGAACGCGTTACTGTTACCACAGACTGGGCTGATTCTTCTCGTCGCATGAGGCCCTTTTCCGAGGGTGTGGCTCTTAAAGAATGCGCATGAATATGAGTTAAAAAGGAATTTGTTCTTCTCGCGTAGTAAGCAACACTTTGGCTAACAACACTATATATTTAGACCATCACCCGGCTGGTTGGGTGGAATGTTGACTAGTAAACATCAACTGCATTTACTTAACAAACAAATGAAACTTTTAGATGTAAAGCAAACTAAACTCAGACTAAGACCAACAAAACTGATAATAAAGCCGGCAAAAATTTGCACCAGCCTTGACAAGGCAAAAAAAACCTGGCACATGGCATCCTAATGACGCCGTAGTGACGTCGATGTGACGTCACCATGTCATGTGCCTGCCGGGAAGATGGTTTTCATAAAATGTATTACTGAGCTCCATGTTATCCATGGTTTATGATATAGAGTTATCTCCCATTGTCCATAAAGTCCTTGTGGTGGCTTACCGCTAAATATTTTACATAGACCACAATAGTAACAGTTCAAGGCCTGCTTGATAAACTACACATACATTTTTCCAAACCTCTTTTGTTTTAATAGTCCACTCTAGTACTTCAAATTTCAGTGGATAAAAGACATGCTTCCCTGCTCCGGAAGCCATGATTCTGTCATGTGTTTGTTTACCAACAGATTCGCAGTAAAAAATATGATATTTTCTGTGGAGGGGGATCCCTTACTAAAATAATTACAAATATCTCATGGATGAATGGAAATATTTATAAACCCCTTCCAAATATTTTATTTGGAGTCCTCTTTTCTAATCTTAGTATAAATTTAATCCATCTGACCAATGACAAGCTCCATATGAATTTTCCTCTGAATTTTGATTCAGACTAAATGTGACTCAACAGCCGTAAAGAAAAGGCTTGAAATAGGTCCATATAGTTATTTTCCTCGAGACATGCCTAACGGCCGGCCAAAACGTTGGAAAATGATTTTTTTTATTGTTTTTTTTGTTGTTGTTGTTGTGTGTGTGTGTGCGTGTGTGTGTGTGTAAATATTTCCTCAATTTGTTTTGCAAATAAATTCTACACTTGTTTTTACATTACACACGTGGACAATGCCACCATTCAAGAAGTTAGAAATTAAATACTTTGCTAAATAAAAGCTAGCAACAGAAAGTGCACTAACGATCGGGTTCACTTCAATAACAACTCATGAAAAGTTCACTGTCTTAGCTGGGCAAGCCTTCCTTTTAAAAGGAAATTTTATCTCGATTGGTGGTGAACACCTACAAGATTTACTGCACGCAAATAGTTCCCTGGTTCACTTGACTCCAAGATTGCCACTAGGAATGAATATTCTGGTTGTTACGGCAAACTGAAAAGAGTCTTTACTTGTATAAGCTTCTTGAAAATGTAATATAATTAGTTGAGAATCCTATCACAAGGGGTAACTGGAGGAACAGAATCACACTCTTCATATAGGTTCATATAGGTGTCCTTACCCTGCGGACACATGACGTCGCACTAACGTCGATGCTAGTCTGCCATGTCTCACATCATTGAAGAAAAGAGAGCATCAGCTGTTAGGAATGTTGTGAAAAAGTTTCATTGACGGATGAAAAAACAACAACTATAAAGTATGGACTATCTTTGAAAATTGGTCGTGGTCTCGAGCAAGAAAAAATGAATAAATAAATAGAAATAGAAAATCTGTCCGAATGGAACTTGCGTTTTCTCATATGTAAACTTTATAAATGTTAAAAATCGGCACTTTGTTGTCTACGGCCATATCACGTTGAAAACACCGGTTCTCGTCCGATCACCGAAGTTAAGCAACGTCGAGCCCGGTTAGTACTTGGATGGGTGACCGCCTGGGAATACCGGGTGCTGTAGACTTTTTTATCTGCTTTTGTTTATTCATTTTCTAGTTTTATTTCTTTTTTCTTTGATACTTTTTTTTCAAAACTCTACTATGATTATACATGTATTTCTAAGCTGTGCGAAGGAAAATAAGATCTTTGATATATTCTACCGCTTACCGTCCACTGTGCACTGTCTACTCGCTCTTCGTTTTGGAGCAAGCTGAAAAGAAGTGCATGCTGTTCGCGTTTTTCTGTATACTATTTACTGTCCAGTGATTGTCTACTGTCTGCCTACTGCGTCCTGGATACGGTTTACTGCGGTCTGTGCAAGCACAGGACATGGGTACAAGGTAGCAGCAGGGGCGTAGCTAGGAGCAATTTCATGATACGCAGAATCATGTTTTTGTGTACTCCTTGAAGGGAAAAGTAGTGTTTCAGCCTCTTTGGCAGTTGGTATTGAAATCTTATCTTATTTCTAAAATTTCGGCATGTAAATATGCAGGTGCGTTTGGAAATTTTGTCAATTTTGACAAAATTTCAATACGCACCTGCGTATTTGCGTAAAGGCAGCTACGCCCTTGAGCAGTATGTGCGCCTGTTTAAGCGCATTCGACCAAAGTGGAGTCGCACAAACAGATGAAACCTACACAAGTAGCCTGCACATTATGGGAGCTGAACCCTGGTGGCCCGTTAGGATAATAAAGGAATGCCAAAATTTCTATGTAGCACATACTTATATTTGGGTAGTAAAACAAACACGCAGACACATCTTAGTTTCTGTACATTAAAGTTCTGCAATAGTTAAAACAAATAAAATAAATAAAAAGGCAGTTATGACATTTTTACTTGTCAATTATAGTTTTGTAAAATGCAGAATTTATCAGTTTTTGCAATATGTACTGATTTTGTCATCATTTCTTTTACCTATCGAATCGTTTCCTTCGTCTGAAAATCGACGTAAATGAAACGTGGACCTAGAATACTTACATTCAAATTTCATGACTTTTTATGATTCCGATAAATAGATATCTATTAAATAGAAAGCCCTAAGAGACGGATCAGATCTTCACATTGATACATACTACCCAGCAGGCACACGACGTCATAATGACGTCGCATTGACGACGTCATGATGACGTCGCATCGACGTCGACGCAACCTGATGACGCCGCATCAACGTAATTCCGACGTCATATGCACGCTGGGAAATATTTCTCTGCCCAGCAGACACATGACGTCGGAATGACGTCGTGTTGACGTCGACGCCACCTGATGACGCCGCATCAACGTTATTCCGACGTCATGTGCCAGCTGGGAAATACTTTACTGCACAGCAGGCACATGACGTCGGAATGACCTCGTATTGACGTCGGTGTGCCATGGTTACGTCGCATCGACGCCATTTCGACGTCATTATGACGTCATGTTCCTGCTGGGTGTCTTGTAATGATGTTCAAACAATTTGCATCGTTTTAATTTACCCTTTCTATTGGGACACCATAAAATTAGTGTAATTATTCTAAAATTTGAACGGATGCTTATACTAGCTGACAATGTGTCAAAAATACTGATAGGATATGACGCATTGCACATCTTGATCTGAGTCTGAAGTTATTTCTCAGATACATCTATCCCCAAGTTTAGGATCACTGCGGTAAATTTTTAATAATCTTGCAGCTCATAGGTTACATCATTTGCACGTGCATTTTATGTTCATCTCTTGTGTCGAACGTTATGAGCCTTGTCCGGGCAAATATGTTTGACACTATACGCAAACAGTGGGTACCAAGAGAAGTCTATGCAACTGCGTAGTCTGTCAGAGTTCGTGCAGTTCACCGTTTGATTCCCAGAAGGAATACTTATTGCGCCTAACTTGTCCTGATTGTGCTAGTGCACAGACTGGTCCGGACATAGATGTTTTGCATATACCATAAGGCTGATTTTATCACGACACGAATCAAATGGTCCGCGCAAGGAAAAATATGTTTCAGCCAATAATGTTTACAGCGAATTATGTACGTAAACGCAACCAGGAGATACTAAGATATGTCTATGATCATGTGTAGTCTACCCGGTTCTGATTGCGCATGTCTAGTCTCTGGACACGCGTGTTTTGCGTATGACATAGGACTGGTTTTATCACGACACGAGGTGTGCGCAAGGAAAAAAGTGTTTCACACCATATTGGTAAAAGCGAAAAGCAGTCCGATTAGTGTCATTTCTTTTCGCACACTTTACGGCGCTCCAGTGTATGATGCTCAAGATTGTTTATGCATGTAGTGAACGCGTAACTGTTACCACAGACTGGGCTGATTCTTCTCGTCGCATGAGGCCCTTTTCCGAGGGTGTGGCTCTTAAAGAATGCGCATGAATATGAGTTAAAAAGGAATTTGTTCTTCTCGCGTAGTAAGCAACACTTTGGGTAACAACACTATATATTTAGACCATCACCCGGCTGGTTGGGTGGAATGTTGACTAGTAAACATCAACTGCATTTACTTAACAAACAAATGAAACTTTTAGATGTAAAGCAAACTAAACTCAGACTAAGACCAAACAAACTGATAATAAAGCCGGCAAAAATTTGCACCAGCCTTGACAAGGCAAAAAAAAAACTGGCACATGGCATCCTAATGACGCCGTAGTGACGTCGATGTGACGTCACCATGTCATGTGCCTGCCGGGAAGATGGTTTTCATAAAATGTATTACTGAGCTCCATGTTATCCATGGTTTATGATATAGAGTTATCTCCCATTGTCCATAAAGTCCTTGTGGTGGCTTACCGCTAAATATTTTACATAGACCACAATAGTAACAGTTCAAGGCCTGCTTGATAAACTACACATACATTTTTCCAAACCTCTTTTGTTTTAATAGTCCACTCTAGTACTTCAAATTTCAGTGGATAAAAGACATGCTTCCCTGCTCCGGAAGCCATGATTCTGTCATGTGTTTGTTTACCAACAGATTCGCAGTAAAAAATATGATATTTTCTGTGGAGGGGGATCCCACACTAAAATAATTACAAATATCTCATGGATGAATGGAAATATTTATAAACCCCTTCCAAATATTTTATTTGGAGTCCTCTTTTCTAATCTTAGTATAAATTTAATCCATCTGACCAATGACAAGCTCCATATGAATTTTCCTCTGAATTTTGATTCAGACTAAATGTGACTCAACAGCCGTAAAGAAAAGGCTTGAAATAGGTCCATATAGTTATTTTCCTCGAGACATGCCTAACGGCCGGCCAAAACGTTGGAAAATGATTTTTTTTTATTGTTTTTTTTGTTGTTGTTGTTGTGTGTGTGTGTGCGTGTGTGTGTGTGTAAATATTTCCTCAATTTGTTTTGCAAATAAATTCTACACTTGTTTTTACATTACACACGTGGACAATGCCACCATTCAAGAAGTTAGAAATTAAATACTTTGCTAAATAAAAGCTAGCAACAGAAAGTGCACTAACGATCGGGTTCACTTCAATAACAACTCATGAAAATTTCACTGTCTTAGCTGGGCAAGCCTTCCTTTTAAAAGGAAATTTTATCTCGATTGGTGGTGAACACCTACAAGATTTACTGCACGCAAATAGTTCCCTGGTTCACTTGACTCCAAGATTGCCACTAGGAATGAATATTCTGGTTGTTACGGCAAACTGAAAAGAGTCTTTACTTGTATAAGCTTCTTGAAAATGTAATATAATTAGTTGAGAATCCTATCACAAGGGGTAACTGGAGGAACAGAATCACACTCTTCATATAGGTTCATATAGGTGTCCTTACCCTGCGGACACATGACGTCGCACTAACGTCGATGCTAGTCTGCCATGTCTCACATCATTGAAGAAAAGAGAGCATCAGCTGTTAGGAATGTTGTGAAAAAGTTTCATTGACGGATGAAAAAACAACAACTATAAAGTATGGACTATCTTTGAAAATTGGTCGTGGTCTCGAGCAAGAAAAAATGAATAAATAAATAGAAATAGAAAATCTGTCCGAATGGAACTTGCGTTTTCTCATATGTAAACTTTATAAATGTTAAAAATCGGCACTTTGTTGTCTACGGCCATATCACGTTGAAAACACCGGTTCTCGTCCGATCACCGAAGTTAAGCAACGTCGAGCCCGGTTAGTACTTGGATGGGTGACCGCCTGGGAATACCGGGTGCTGAAACCTTTTTATCTGCTTTTGTTTATTTATTTTCTAGTTTTATTTCTTTTTTCTTTGATACTTTTTTTTCAAAACTCTACTATGATTATACATGTATTTCTAAGCTGTGCGAAGGAAAATAAGATCTTTGATATATTCTACCGCTTACCGTCCACTGTGCACTGTCTACTCGCTCTTCGTTTTGGAGCAAGCTGAAAAGAAGTGCATGCTGTTCGCGTTTTTCTGTATACTATTTACTGTCCAGTGATTGTCTACTGTCTGCCTACTGCGTCCTGGATACGGTTTACTGCGGTCTGTGCAAGCACAGGACATGGGTACAAGGTAGCAGCAGGGGCGTAGCTAGGAGCAATTTCATGATACGCAGAATCATGTTTTTGTGTACTCCTTGAAGGGAAAAGTAGTGTTTCAGCCTCTTTGGCAGTTGGTATTGAAATCTTATCTTATTTCTAAAATTTCGGCATGTAAATATGCAGGTGCGTTTGGAAATTTTGTCAATTTTGACAAAATTTCAATACGCACCTGCGTATTTGCGTAAAGGCAGCTACGCCCTTGAGCAGTATGTGCGCCTGTTTAAGCGCATTCGACCAAAGTGGAGTCGCACAAACAGATGAAACCTACACAAGTAGCCTGCACATTATGGGAGCTGAACCCTGGTGGCCCGTTAGGATAATAAAGGAATGCCAAAATTTCTATGTAGCACATACTTATATTTGGGTAGTAAAACAAACACGCAGACACATCTTAGTTTCTGTACATTAAAGTTCTGCAATAGTTAAAACAAATAAAATAAATAAAAAGGCAGTTATGACATTTTTACTTGTCAATTATAGTTTTGTATGGTCGAAATGCAGAATTTATCAGTTTTTGCAATATGTACTGATTTTGTCATCATTTCTTTTACCTATCGAATCGTTTCCTTCGTCTGAAAATCGACGTAAATGAAACGTGGACCTAGAATACTTACATTCAAATTTCATGACTTTTTATGATTCCGATAAATAGATATCTATTAAATAGAAAGCCCTAAGAGACGGATCAGATCTTCACATTGATACATACTACCCAGCAGGCACACGACGTCATAATGACGTCGCATTGACGACGTCATGATGACGTCGCATCGACGTCGACGCAACCTGATGACGCCGCATCAACGTAATTCCGACGTCATATGCACGCTGGGAAATATTTCTCTGCCCAGCAGACACATGACGTCGGAATGACGTCGTGTTGACGTCGACGCCACCTGATGACGCCGCATCAACGTTATTCCGACGTCATGTGCCAGCTGGGAAATACTTTACTGCACAGCAGGCACATGACGTCGGAATGACCTCGTATTGACGTCGGTGTGCCATGGTTACGTCGCATCGACGCCATTTCGACGTCATTATGACGTCATGTTCCTGCTGGGTGTCTTGTAATGATGTTCAAACAATTTGCATCGTTTTAATTTACCCTTTCTATTGGGACACCATAAAATTAGTGTAATTATTCTAAAATTTGAACGGATGCTTATACTAGCTGACAATGTGTCAAAAATACTGATAGGATATGACGCATTGCACATCTTGATCTGAGTCTGAAGTTATTTCTCAGATACATCTATCCCAAAGTTTAGGATCACTGCGGTAAATTTTTAATAATCTTGCAGCTCATAGGTTACATCATTTGCACGTGCATTTTATGTTCATCTCTTGTGTCGAACGTTATGAGCCTTGTCCGGGCAAATATGTTTGACACTATACGCAAACAGTGGGTACCAAGAGAAGTCTATGCAACTGCGTAGTCTGTCAGAGTTCGTGCAGTTCACCGTTTGATTCCCAGAAGGAATACTTATTGCGCCTAACTTGTCCTGATTGTGCTAGTGCACAGACTGGTCCGGACATAGATGTTTTGCATATACCATAAGGCTGATTTTATCACGACACGAATCAAATGGTCCGCGCAAGGAAAAATATGTTTCAGCCAATAATGTTTACAGCGAATTATGTACGTAAACGCAACCAGGAGATACTAAGATATGTCTATGATCATGTGTAGTCTACCCGGTTCTGATTGCGCATGTCTAGTCTCTGGACACGCGTGTTTTGCGTATGACATAGGACTGGTTTTATCACGACACGAGGTGTGCGCAAGGAAAAAAGTGTTTCACACCATATTGGTAAAAGCGAAAAGCAGTCCGATTAGTGTCATTTCTTTTCGCACACTTTACGGCGCTCCAGTGTATGATGCTCAAGATTGTTTATGCATGTAGTGAACGCGTAACTGTTACCACAGACTGGGCTGATTCTTCTCGTCGCATGAGGCCCTTTTCCGAGGGTGTGGCTCTTAAAGAATGCGCATGAATATGAGTTAAAAAGGAATTTGTTCTTCTCGCGTAGTAAGCAACACTTTGGGTAACAACACTATATATTTAGACCATCACCCGGCTGGTTGGGTGGAATGTTGACTAGTAAACATCAACTGCATTTACTTAACAAACAAATGAAACTTTTAGATGTAAAGCAAACTAAACTCAGACTAAGACCAACAAAACTGATAATAAAGCCGGCAAAAATTTGCACCAGCCTTGACAAGGCAAAAAAAAAACTGGCACATGGCATCCTAATGACGCCGTAGTGACGTCGATGTGACGTCACCATGTCATGTGCCTGCCGGGAAGATGGTTTTCATAAAATGTATTACTGAGCTCCATGTTATCCATGGTTTATGATATAGAGTTATCTCCCATTGTCCATAAAGTCCTTGTGGTGGCTTACCGCTAAATATTTTACATAGACCACAATAGTAACAGTTCAAGGCCTGCTTGATAAACTACACATACATTTTTCCAAACCTCTTTTGTTTTAATAGTCCACTCTAGTACTTCAAATTTCAGTGGATAAAAGACATGCTTCCCTGCTCCGGAAGCCATGATTCTGTCATGTGTTTGTTTACCAACAGATTCGCAGTAAAAAATATGATATTTTCTGTGGAGGGGGATCCCACACTAAAATAATTACAAATATCTCATGGATGAATGGAAATATTTATAAACCCCTTCCAAATATTTTATTTGGAGTCCTCTTTTCTAATCTTAGTATAAATTTAATCCATCTGACCAATGACAAGCTCCATATGAATTTTCCTCTGAATTTTGATTCAGACTAAATGTGACTCAACAGCCGTAAAGAAAAGGCTTGAAATAGGTCCATATAGTTATTTTCCTCGAGACATGCCTAACGGCCGGCCAAAACGTTGGAAAATGATTTTTTTTTATTGTTTTTTTTGTTGTTGTTGTTGTGTGTGTGTGTGCGTGTGTGTGTGTGTAAATATTTCCTCAATTTGTTTTGCAAATAAATTCTACACTTGTTTTTACATTACACACGTGGACAATGCCACCATTCAAGAAGTTAGAAATTAAATACTTTGCTAAATAAAAGCTAGCAACAGAAAGTGCACTAACGATCGGGTTCACTTCAATAACAACTCATGAAAATTTCACTGTCTTAGCTGGGCAAGCCTTCCTTTTAAAAGGAAATTTTATCTCGATTGGTGGTGAACACCTACAAGATTTACTGCACGCAAATAGTTCCCTGGTTCACTTGACTCCAAGATTGCCACTAGGAATGAATATTCTGGTTGTTACGGCAAACTGAAAAGAGTCTTTACTTGTATAAGCTTCTTGAAAATGTAATATAATTAGTTGAGAATCCTATCACAAGGGGTAACTGGAGGAACAGAATCACACTCTTCATATAGGTTCATATAGGTGTCCTTACCCTGCGGACACATGACGTCGCACTAACGTCGATGCTAGTCTGCCATGTCTCACATCATTGAAGAAAAGAGAGCATCAGCTGTTAGGAATGTTGTGAAAAAGTTTCATTGACGGATGAAAAAACAACAACTATAAAGTATGGACTATCTTTGAAAATTGGTCGTGGTCTCGAGCAAGAAAAAATGAATAAATAAATAGAAATAGAAAATCTGTCCGAATGGAACTTGCGTTTTCTCATATGTAAACTTTATAAATGTTAAAAATCGGCACTTTGTTGTCTACGGCCATATCACGTTGAAAACACCGGTTCTCGTCCGATCACCGAAGTTAAGCAACGTCGAGCCCGGTTAGTACTTGGATGGGTGACCGCCTGGGAATACCGGGTGCTGTAGACTTTTTTATCTGCTTTTGTTTATTTATTTTCTAGTTTTATTTCTTTTTTCTTTGATACTTTTTTTTCAAAACTCTACTATGATTATACATGTATTTCTAAGCTGTGCGAAGGAAAATAAGATCTTTGATATATTCTACCGCTTACCGTCCACTGTGCACTGTCTACTCGCTCTTCGTTTTGGAGCAAGCTGAAAAGAAGTGCATGCTGTTCGCGTTTTTCTGTATACTATTTACTGTCCAGTGATTGTCTACTGTCTGCCTACTGCGTCCTGGATACGGTTTACTGCGGTCTGTGCAAGCACAGGACATGGGTACAAGGTAGCAGCAGGGGCGTAGCTAGGAGCAATTTCATGATACGCAGAATCATGTTTTTGTGTACTCCTTGAAGGGAAAAGTAGTGTTTCAGCCTCTTTGGCAGTTGGTATTGAAATCTTATCTTATTTCTAAAATTTCGGCATGTAAATATGCAGGTGCGTTTGGAAATTTTGTCAATTTTGACAAAATTTCAATACGCACCTGCGTATTTGCGTAAAGGCAGCTACGCCCTTGAGCAGTATGTGCGCCTGTTTAAGCGCATTCGACCAAAGTGGAGTCGCACAAACAGATGAAACCTACACAAGTAGCCTGCACATTATGGGAGCTGAACCCTGGTGGCCCGTTAGGATAATAAAGGAATGCCAAAATTTCTATGTAGCACATACTTATATTTGGGTAGTAAAACAAACACGCAGACACATCTTAGTTTCTGTACATTAAAGTTCTGCAATAGTTAAAACAAATAAAATAAATAAAAAGGCAGTTATGACATTTTTACTTGTCAATTATAGTTTTGTATGGTCGAAATGCAGAATTTATCAGTTTTTGCAATATGTACTGATTTTGTCATCATTTCTTTTACCTATCGAATCGTTTCCTTCGTCTGAAAATCGACGTAAATGAAACGTGGACCTAGAATACTTACATTCAAATTTCATGACTTTTTATGATTCCGATAAATAGATATCTATTAAATAGAAAGCCCTAAGAGACGGATCAGATCTTCACATTGATACATACTACCCAGCAGGCACACGACGTCATAATGACGTCGCATTGACGACGTCATGATGACGTCGCATCGACGTCGACGCAACCTGATGACGCCGCATCAACGTAATTCCGACGTCATATGCACGCTGGGAAATATTTCTCTGCCCAGCAGACACATGACGTCGGAATGACGTCGTGTTGACGTCGACGCCACCTGATGACGCCGCATCAACGTTATTCCGACGTCATGTGCCAGCTGGGAAATACTTTACTGCACAGCAGGCACATGACGTCGGAATGACCTCGTATTGACGTCGGTGTGCCATGGTTACGTCGCATCGACGCCATTTCGACGTCATTATGACGTCATGTTCCTGCTGGGTGTCTTGTAATGATGTTCAAACAATTTGCATCGTTTTAATTTACCCTTTCTATTGGGACACCATAAAATTAGTGTAATTATTCTAAAATTTGAACGGATGCTTATACTAGCTGACAATGTGTCAAAAATACTGATAGGATATGACGCATTGCACATCTTGATCTGAGTCTGAAGTTATTTCTCAGATACATCTATCCCAAAGTTTAGGATCACTGCGGTAAATTTTTAATAATCTTGCAGCTCATAGGTTACATCATTTGCACGTGCATTTTATGTTCATCTCTTGTGTCGAACGTTATGAGCCTTGTCCGGGCAAATATGTTTGACACTATACGCAAACAGTGGGTACCAAGAGAAGTCTATGCAACTGCGTAGTCTGTCAGAGTTCGTGCAGTTCACCGTTTGATTCCCAGAAGGAATACTTATTGCGCCTAACTTGTCCTGATTGTGCTAGTGCACAGACTGGTCCGGACATAGATGTTTTGCATATACCATAAGGCTGATTTTATCACGACACGAATCAAATGGTCCGCGCAAGGAAAAATATGTTTCAGCCAATAATGTTTACAGCGAATTATGTACGTAAACGCAACCAGGAGATACTAAGATATGTCTATGATCATGTGTAGTCTACCCGGTTCTGATTGCGCATGTCTAGTCTCTGGACACGCGTGTTTTGCGTATGACATAGGACTGGTTTTATCACGACACGAGGTGTGCGCAAGGAAAAAAGTGTTTCACACCATATTGGTAAAAGCGAAAAGCAGTCCGATTAGTGTCATTTCTTTTCGCACACTTTACGGCGCTCCAGTGTATGATGCTCAAGATTGTTTATGCATGTAGTGAACGCGTAACTGTTACCACAGACTGGGCTGATTCTTCTCGTCGCATGAGGCCCTTTTCCGAGGGTGTGGCTCTTAAAGAATGCGCATGAATATGAGTTAAAAAGGAATTTGTTCTTCTCGCGTAGTAAGCAACACTTTGGGTAACAACACTATATATTTAGACCATCACCCGGCTGGTTGGGTGGAATGTTGACTAGTAAACATCAACTGCATTTACTTAACAAACAAATGAAACTTTTAGATGTAAAGCAAACTAAACTCAGACTAAGACCAACAAAACTGATAATAAAGCCGGCAAAAATTTGCACCAGCCTTGACAAGGCAAAAAAAAAACTGGCACATGGCATCCTAATGACGCCGTAGTGACGTCGATGTGACGTCACCATGTCATGTGCCTGCCGGGAAGATGGTTTTCATAAAATGTATTACTGAGCTCCATGTTATCCATGGTTTATGATATAGAGTTATCTCCCATTGTCCATAAAGTCCTTGTGGTGGCTTACCGCTAAATATTTTACATAGACCACAATAGTAACAGTTCAAGGCCTGCTTGATAAACTACACATACATTTTTCCAAACCTCTTTTGTTTTAATAGTCCACTCTAGTACTTCAAATTTCAGTGGATAAAAGACATGCTTCCCTGCTCCGGAAGCCATGATTCTGTCATGTGTTTGTTTACCAACAGATTCGCAGTAAAAAATATGATATTTTCTGTGGAGGGGGATCCCACACTAAAATAATTACAAATATCTCATGGATGAATGGAAATATTTATAAACCCCTTCCAAATATTTTATTTGGAGTCCTCTTTTCTAATCTTAGTATAAATTTAATCCATCTGACCAATGACAAGCTCCATATGAATTTTCCTCTGAATTTTGATTCAGACTAAATGTGACTCAACAGCCGTAAAGAAAAGGCTTGAAATAGGTCCATATAGTTATTTTCCTCGAGACATGCCTAACGGCCGGCCAAAACGTTGGAAAATGATTTTTTTTTATTGTTTTTTTTGTTGTTGTTGTTGTGTGTGTGTGTGCGTGTGTGTGTGTGTAAATATTTCCTCAATTTGTTTTGCAAATAAATTCTACACTTGTTTTTACATTACACACGTGGACAATGCCACCATTCAAGAAGTTAGAAATTAAATACTTTGCTAAATAAAAGCTAGCAACAGAAAGTGCACTAACGATCGGGTTCACTTCAATAACAACTCATGAAAATTTCACTGTCTTAGCTGGGCAAGCCTTCCTTTTAAAAGGAAATTTTATCTCGATTGGTGGTGAACACCTACAAGATTTACTGCACGCAAATAGTTCCCTGGTTCACTTGACTCCAAGATTGCCACTAGGAATGAATATTCTGGTTGTTACGGCAAACTGAAAAGAGTCTTTACTTGTATAAGCTTCTTGAAAATGTAATATAATTAGTTGAGAATCCTATCACAAGGGGTAACTGGAGGAACAGAATCACACTCTTCATATAGGTTCATATAGGTGTCCTTACCCTGCGGACACATGACGTCGCACTAACGTCGATGCTAGTCTGCCATGTCTCACATCATTGAAGAAAAGAGAGCATCAGCTGTTAGGAATGTTGTGAAAAAGTTTCATTGACGGATGAAAAAACAACAACTATAAAGTATGGACTATCTTTGAAAATTGGTCGTGGTCTCGAGCAAGAAAAAATGAATAAATAAATAGAAATAGAAAATCTGTCCGAATGGAACTTGCGTTTTCTCATATGTAAACTTTATAAATGTTAAAAATCGGCACTTTGTTGTCTACGGCCATATCACGTTGAAAACACCGGTTCTCGTCCGATCACCGAAGTTAAGCAACGTCGAGCCCGGTTAGTACTTGGATGGGTGACCGCCTGGGAATACCGGGTGCTGAAACCTTTTTATCTGCTTTTGTTTATTTATTTTCTAGTTTTATTTCTTTTTTCTTTGATACTTTTTTTTCAAAACTCTACTATGATTATACATGTATTTCTAAGCTGTGCGAAGGAAAATAAGATCTTTGATATATTCTACCGCTTACCGTCCACTGTGCACTGTCTACTCGCTCTTCGTTTTGGAGCAAGCTGAAAAGAAGTGCATGCTGTTCGCGTTTTTCTGTATACTATTTACTGTCCAGTGATTGTCTACTGTCTGCCTACTGCGTCCTGGATACGGTTTACTGCGGTCTGTGCAAGCACAGGACATGGGTACAAGGTAGCAGCAGGGGCGTAGCTAGGAGCAATTTCATGATACGCAGAATCATGTTTTTGTGTACTCCTTGAAGGGAAAAGTAGTGTTTCAGCCTCTTTGGCAGTTGGTATTGAAATCTTATCTTATTTCTAAAATTTCGGCATGTAAATATGCAGGTGCGTTTGGAAATTTTGTCAATTTTGACAAAATTTCAATACGCACCTGCGTATTTGCGTAAAGGCAGCTACGCCCTTGAGCAGTATGTGCGCCTGTTTAAGCGCATTCGACCAAAGTGGAGTCGCACAAACAGATGAAACCTACACAAGTAGCCTGCACATTATGGGAGCTGAACCCTGGTGGCCCGTTAGGATAATAAAGGAATGCCAAAATTTCTATGTAGCACATACTTATATTTGGGTAGTAAAACAAACACGCAGACACATCTTAGTTTCTGTACATTAAAGTTCTGCAATAGTTAAAACAAATAAAATAAATAAAAAGGCAGTTATGACATTTTTACTTGTCAATTATAGTTTTGTATGGTCGAAATGCAGAATTTATCAGTTTTTGCAATATGTACTGATTTTGTCATCATTTCTTTTACCTATCGAATCGTTTCCTTCGTCTGAAAATCGACGTAAATGAAACGTGGACCTAGAATACTTACATTCAAATTTCATGACTTTTTATGATTCCGATAAATAGATATCTATTAAATAGAAAGCCCTAAGAGACGGATCAGATCTTCACATTGATACATACTACCCAGCAGGCACACGACGTCATAATGACGTCGCATTGACGACGTCATGATGACGTCGCATCGACGTCGACGCAACCTGATGACGCCGCATCAACGTAATTCCGACGTCATATGCACGCTGGGAAATATTTCTCTGCCCAGCAGACACATGACGTCGGAATGACGTCGTGTTGACGTCGACGCCACCTGATGACGCCGCATCAACGTTATTCCGACGTCATGTGCCAGCTGGGAAATACTTTACTGCACAGCAGGCACATGACGTCGGAATGACCTCGTATTGACGTCGGTGTGCCATGGTTACGTCGCATCGACGCCATTTCGACGTCATTATGACGTCATGTTCCTGCTGGGTGTCTTGTAATGATGTTCAAACAATTTGCATCGTTTTAATTTACCCTTTCTATTGGGACACCATAAAATTAGTGTAATTATTCTAAAATTTGAACGGATGCTTATACTAGCTGACAATGTGTCAAAAATACTGATAGGATATGACGCATTGCACATCTTGATCTGAGTCTGAAGTTATTTCTCAGATACATCTATCCCAAAGTTTAGGATCACTGCGGTAAATTTTTAATAATCTTGCAGCTCATAGGTTACATCATTTGCACGTGCATTTTATGTTCATCTCTTGTGTCGAACGTTATGAGCCTTGTCCGGGCAAATATGTTTGACACTATACGCAAACAGTGGGTACCAAGAGAAGTCTATGCAACTGCGTAGTCTGTCAGAGTTCGTGCAGTTCACCGTTTGATTCCCAGAAGGAATACTTATTGCGCCTAACTTGTCCTGATTGTGCTAGTGCACAGACTGGTCCGGACATAGATGTTTTGCATATACCATAAGGCTGATTTTATCACGACACGAATCAAATGGTCCGCGCAAGGAAAAATATGTTTCAGCCAATAATGTTTACAGCGAATTATGTACGTAAACGCAACCAGGAGATACTAAGATATGTCTATGATCATGTGTAGTCTACCCGGTTCTGATTGCGCATGTCTAGTCTCTGGACACGCGTGTTTTGCGTATGACATAGGACTGGTTTTATCACGACACGAGGTGTGCGCAAGGAAAAAAGTGTTTCACACCATATTGGTAAAAGCGAAAAGCAGTCCGATTAGTGTCATTTCTTTTCGCACACTTTACGGCGCTCCAGTGTATGATGCTCAAGATTGTTTATGCATGTAGTGAACGCGTAACTGTTACCACAGACTGGGCTGATTCTTCTCGTCGCATGAGGCCCTTTTCCGAGGGTGTGGCTCTTAAAGAATGCGCATGAATATGAGTTAAAAAGGAATTTGTTCTTCTCGCGTAGTAAGCAACACTTTGGGTAACAACACTATATATTTAGACCATCACCCGGCTGGTTGGGTGGAATGTTGACTAGTAAACATCAACTGCATTTACTTAACAAACAAATGAAACTTTTAGATGTAAAGCAAACTAAACTCAGACTAAGACCAACAAAACTGATAATAAAGCCGGCAAAAATTTGCACCAGCCTTGACAAGGCAAAAAAAAAACTGGCACATGGCATCCTAATGACGCCGTAGTGACGTCGATGTGACGTCACCATGTCATGTGCCTGCCGGGAAGATGGTTTTCATAAAATGTATTACTGAGCTCCATGTTATCCATGGTTTATGATATAGAGTTATCTCCCATTGTCCATAAAGTCCTTGTGGTGGCTTACCGCTAAATATTTTACATAGACCACAATAGTAACAGTTCAAGGCCTGCTTGATAAACTACACATACATTTTTCCAAACCTCTTTTGTTTTAATAGTCCACTCTAGTACTTCAAATTTCAGTGGATAAAAGACATGCTTCCCTGCTCCGGAAGCCATGATTCTGTCATGTGTTTGTTTACCAACAGATTCGCAGTAAAAAATATGATATTTTCTGTGGAGGGGGATCCCACACTAAAATAATTACAAATATCTCATGGATGAATGGAAATATTTATAAACCCCTTCCAAATATTTTATTTGGAGTCCTCTTTTCTAATCTTAGTATAAATTTAATCCATCTGACCAATGACAAGCTCCATATGAATTTTCCTCTGAATTTTGATTCAGACTAAATGTGACTCAACAGCCGTAAAGAAAAGGCTTGAAATAGGTCCATATAGTTATTTTCCTCGAGACATGCCTAACGGCCGGCCAAAACGTTGGAAAATGATTTTTTTTTATTGTTTTTTTTGTTGTTGTTGTTGTGTGTGTGTGTGCGTGTGTGTGTGTGTAAATATTTCCTCAATTTGTTTTGCAAATAAATTCTACACTTGTTTTTACATTACACACGTGGACAATGCCACCATTCAAGAAGTTAGAAATTAAATACTTTGCTAAATAAAAGCTAGCAACAGAAAGTGCACTAACGATCGGGTTCACTTCAATAACAACTCATGAAAATTTCACTGTCTTAGCTGGGCAAGCCTTCCTTTTAAAAGGAAATTTTATCTCGATTGGTGGTGAACACCTACAAGATTTACTGCACGCAAATAGTTCCCTGGTTCACTTGACTCCAAGATTGCCACTAGGAATGAATATTCTGGTTGTTACGGCAAACTGAAAAGAGTCTTTACTTGTATAAGCTTCTTGAAAATGTAATATAATTAGTTGAGAATCCTATCACAAGGGGTAACTGGAGGAACAGAATCACACTCTTCATATAGGTTCATATAGGTGTCCTTACCCTGCGGACACATGACGTCGCACTAACGTCGATGCTAGTCTGCCATGTCTCACATCATTGAAGAAAAGAGAGCATCAGCTGTTAGGAATGTTGTGAAAAAGTTTCATTGACGGATGAAAAAACAACAACTATAAAGTATGGACTATCTTTGAAAATTGGTCGTGGTCTCGAGCAAGAAAAAATGAATAAATAAATAGAAATAGAAAATCTGTCCGAATGGAACTTGCGTTTTCTCATATGTAAACTTTATAAATGTTAAAAATCGGCACTTTGTTGTCTACGGCCATATCACGTTGAAAACACCGGTTCTCGTCCGATCACCGAAGTTAAGCAACGTCGAGCCCGGTTAGTACTTGGATGGGTGACCGCCTGGGAATACCGGGTGCTGAAACCTTTTTATCTGCTTTTGTTTATTTATTTTCTAGTTTTATTTCTTTTTTCTTTGATACTTTTTTTTCAAAACTCTACTATGATTATACATGTATTTCTAAGCTGTGCGAAGGAAAATAAGATCTTTGATATATTCTACCGCTTACCGTCCACTGTGCACTGTCTACTCGCTCTTCGTTTTGGAGCAAGCTGAAAAGAAGTGCATGCTGTTCGCGTTTTTCTGTATACTATTTACTGTCCAGTGATTGTCTACTGTCTGCCTACTGCGTCCTGGATACGGTTTACTGCGGTCTGTGCAAGCACAGGACATGGGTACAAGGTAGCAGCAGGGGCGTAGCTAGGAGCAATTTCATGATACGCAGAATCATGTTTTTGTGTACTCCTTGAAGGGAAAAGTAGTGTTTCAGCCTCTTTGGCAGTTGGTATTGAAATCTTATCTTATTTCTAAAATTTCGGCATGTAAATATGCAGGTGCGTTTGGAAATTTTGTCAAGTTTGACAAAATTTCAATACGCACCTGCGTATTTGCGTAAAGGCAGCTACGCCCTTGAGCAGTATGTGCGCCTGTTTAAGCGCATTCGACCAAAGTGGAGTCGCACAAACAGATGAAACCTACACAAGTAGCCTGCACATTATGGGAGCTGAACCCTGGTGGCCCGTTAGGATAATAAAGGAATGCCAAAATTTCTATGTAGCACATACTTATATTTGGGTAGTAAAACAAACACGCAGACACATCTTAGTTTCTGTACATTAAAGTTCTGCAATAGTTAAAACAAATAAAATAAATAAAAAGGCAGTTATGACATTTTTACTTGTCAATTATAGTTTTGTATGGTCGAAATGCAGAATTTATCAGTTTTTGCAATATGTACTGATTTTGTCATCATTTCTTTTACCTATCGAATCGTTTCCTTCGTCTGAAAATCGACGTAAATGAAACGTGGACCTAGAATACTTACATTCAAATTTCATGACTTTTTATGATTCCGATAAATAGATATCTATTAAATAGAAAGCCCTAAGAGACGGATCAGATCTTCACATTGATACATACTACCCAGCAGGCACACGACGTCATAATGACGTCGCATTGACGACGTCATGATGACGTCGCATCGACGTCGACGCAACCTGATGACGCCGCATCAACGTAATTCCGACGTCATATGCACGCTGGGAAATATTTCTCTGCCCAGCAGACACATGACGTCGGAATGACGTCGTGTTGACGTCGACGCCACCTGATGACGCCGCATCAACGTTATTCCGACGTCATGTGCCAGCTGGGAAATACTTTACTGCACAGCAGGCACATGACGTCGGAATGACCTCGTATTGACGTCGGTGTGCCATGGTTACGTCGCATCGACGCCATTTCGACGTCATTATGACGTCATGTTCCTGCTGGGTGTCTTGTAATGATGTTCAAACAATTTGCATCGTTTTAATTTACCCTTTCTATTGGGACACCATAAAATTAGTGTAATTATTCTAAAATTTGAACGGATGCTTATACTAGCTGACAATGTGTCAAAAATACTGATAGGATATGACGCATTGCACATCTTGATCTGAGTCTGAAGTTATTTCTCAGATACATCTATCCCAAAGTTTAGGATCACTGCGGTAAATTTTTAATAATCTTGCAGCTCATAGGTTACATCATTTGCACGTGCATTTTATGTTCATCTCTTGTGTCGAACGTTATGAGCCTTGTCCGGGCAAATATGTTTGACACTATACGCAAACAGTGGGTACCAAGAGAAGTCTATGCAACTGCGTAGTCTGTCAGAGTTCGTGCAGTTCACCGTTTGATTCCCAGAAGGAATACTTATTGCGCCTAACTTGTCCTGATTGTGCTAGTGCACAGACTGGTCCGGACATAGATGTTTTGCATATACCATAAGGCTGATTTTATCACGACACGAATCAAATGGTCCGCGCAAGGAAAAATATGTTTCAGCCAATAATGTTTACAGCGAATTATGTACGTAAACGCAACCAGGAGATACTAAGATATGTCTATGATCATGTGTAGTCTACCCGGTTCTGATTGCGCATGTCTAGTCTCTGGACACGCGTGTTTTGCGTATGACATAGGACTGGTTTTATCACGACACGAGGTGTGCGCAAGGAAAAAAGTGTTTCACACCATATTGGTAAAAGCGAAAAGCAGTCCGATTAGTGTCATTTCTTTTCGCACACTTTACGGCGCTCCAGTGTATGATGCTCAAGATTGTTTATGCATGTAGTGAACGCGTAACTGTTACCACAGACTGGGCTGATTCTTCTCGTCGCATGAGGCCCTTTTCCGAGGGTGTGGCTCTTAAAGAATGCGCATGAATATGAGTTAAAAAGGAATTTGTTCTTCTCGCGTAGTAAGCAACACTTTGGGTAACAACACTATATATTTAGACCATCACCCGGCTGGTTGGGTGGAATGTTGACTAGTAAACATCAACTGCATTTACTTAACAAACAAATGAAACTTTTAGATGTAAAGCAAACTAAACTCAGACTAAGACCAACAAAACTGATAATAAAGCCGGCAAAAATTTGCACCAGCCTTGACAAGGCAAAAAAAAAACTGGCACATGGCATCCTAATGACGCCGTAGTGACGTCGATGTGACGTCACCATGTCATGTGCCTGCCGGGAAGATGGTTTTCATAAAATGTATTACTGAGCTCCATGTTATCCATGGTTTATGATATAGAGTTATCTCCCATTGTCCATAAAGTCCTTGTGGTGGCTTACCGCTAAATATTTTACATAGACCACAATAGTAACAGTTCAAGGCCTGCTTGATAAACTACACATACATTTTTCCAAACCTCTTTTGTTTTAATAGTCCACTCTGGTACTTCAAATTTCAGTGGATAAAAGACATGCTTCCCTGCTCCGGAAGCCATGATTCTGTCATGTGTTTGTTTACCAACAGATTCGCAGTAAAAAATATGATATTTTCTGTGGAGGGGGATCCCACACTAAAATAATTACAAATATCTCATGGATGAATGGAAATATTTATAAACCCCTTCCAAATATTTTATTTGGAGTCCTCTTTTCTAATCTTAGTATAAATTTAATCCATCTGACCAATGACAAGCTCCATATGAATTTTCCTCTGAATTTTGATTCAGACTAAATGTGACTCAACAGCCGTAAAGAAAAGGCTTGAAATAGGTCCATATAGTTATTTTCCTCGAGACATGCCTAACGGCCGGCCAAAACGTTGGAAAATGATTTTTTTTTATTGTTTTTTTTGTTGTTGTTGTTGTGTGTGTGTGTGCGTGTGTGTGTGTGTAAATATTTCCTCAATTTGTTTTGCAAATAAATTCTACACTTGTTTTTACATTACACACGTGGACAATGCCACCATTCAAGAAGTTAGAAATTAAATACTTTGCTAAATAAAAGCTAGCAACAGAAAGTGCACTAACGATCGGGTTCACTTCAATAACAACTCATGAAAATTTCACTGTCTTAGCTGGGCAAGCCTTCCTTTTAAAAGGAAATTTTATCTCGATTGGTGGTGAACACCTACAAGATTTACTGCACGCAAATAGTTCCCTGGTTCACTTGACTCCAAGATTGCCACTAGGAATGAATATTCTGGTTGTTACGGCAAACTGAAAAGAGTCTTTACTTGTATAAGCTTCTTGAAAATGTAATATAATTAGTTGAGAATCCTATCACAAGGGGTAACTGGAGGAACAGAATCACACTCTTCATATAGGTTCATATAGGTGTCCTTACCCTGCGGACACATGACGTCGCACTAACGTCGATGCTAGTCTGCCATGTCTCACATCATTGAAGAAAAGAGAGCATCAGCTGTTAGGAATGTTGTGAAAAAGTTTCATTGACGGATGAAAAAACAACAACTATAAAGTATGGACTATCTTTGAAAATTGGTCGTGGTCTCGAGCAAGAAAAAATGAATAAATAAATAGAAATAGAAAATCTGTCCGAATGGAACTTGCGTTTTCTCATATGTAAACTTTATAAATGTTAAAAATCGGCACTTTGTTGTCTACGGCCATATCACGTTGAAAACACCGGTTCTCGTCCGATCACCGAAGTTAAGCAACGTCGAGCCCGGTTAGTACTTGGATGGGTGACCGCCTGGGAATACCGGGTGCTGTAGACTTTTTTATCTGCTTTTGTTTATTTATTTTCTAGTTTTATTTCTTTTTTCTTTGATACTTTTTTTTCAAAACTCTACTATGATTATACATGTATTTCTAAGCTGTGCGAAGGAAAATAAGATCTTTGATATATTCTACCGCTTACCGTCCACTGTGCACTGTCTACTCGCTCTTCGTTTTGGAGCAAGCTGAAAAGAAGTGCATGCTGTTCGCGTTTTTCTGTATACTATTTACTGTCCAGTGATTGTCTACTGTCTGCCTACTGCGTCCTGGATACGGTTTACTGCGGTCTGTGCAAGCACAGGACATGGGTACAAGGTAGCAGCAGGGGCGTAGCTAGGAGCAATTTCATGATACGCAGAATCATGTTTTTGTGTACTCCTTGAAGGGAAAAGTAGTGTTTCAGCCTCTTTGGCAGTTGGTATTGAAATCTTATCTTATTTCTAAAATTTCGGCATGTAAATATGCAGGTGCGTTTGGAAATTTTGTCAATTTTGACAAAATTTCAATACGCACCTGCGTATTTGCGTAAAGGCAGCTACGCCCTTGAGCAGTATGTGCGCCTGTTTAAGCGCATTCGACCAAAGTGGAGTCGCACAAACAGATGAAACCTACACAAGTAGCCTGCACATTATGGGAGCTGAACCCTGGTGGCCCGTTAGGATAATAAAGGAATGCCAAAATTTCTATGTAGCACATACTTATATTTGGGTAGTAAAACAAACACGCAGACACATCTTAGTTTCTGTACATTAAAGTTCTGCAATAGTTAAAACAAATAAAATAAATAAAAAGGCAGTTATGACATTTTTACTTGTCAATTATAGTTTTGTATGGTCGAAATGCAGAATTTATCAGTTTTTGCAATATGTACTGATTTTGTCATCATTTCTTTTACCTATCGAATCGTTTCCTTCGTCTGAAAATCGACGTAAATGAAACGTGGACCTAGAATACTTACATTCAAATTTCATGACTTTTTATGATTCCGATAAATAGATATCTATTAAATAGAAAGCCCTAAGAGACGGATCAGATCTTCACATTGATACATACTACCCAGCAGGCACACGACGTCATAATGACGTCGCATTGACGACGTCATGATGACGTCGCATCGACGTCGACGCAACCTGATGACGCCGCATCAACGTAATTCCGACGTCATATGCACGCTGGGAAATATTTCTCTGCCCAGCAGACACATGACGTCGGAATGACGTCGTGTTGACGTCGACGCCACCTGATGACGCCGCATCAACGTTATTCCGACGTCATGTGCCAGCTGGGAAATACTTTACTGCACAGCAGGCACATGACGTCGGAATGACCTCGTATTGACGTCGGTGTGCCATGGTTACGTCGCATCGACGCCATTTCGACGTCATTATGACGTCATGTTCCTGCTGGGTGTCTTGTAATGATGTTCAAACAATTTGCATCGTTTTAATTTACCCTTTCTATTGGGACACCATAAAATTAGTGTAATTATTCTAAAATTTGAACGGATGCTTATACTAGCTGACAATGTGTCAAAAATACTGATAGGATATGACGCATTGCACATCTTGATCTGAGTCTGAAGTTATTTCTCAGATACATCTATCCCAAAGTTTAGGATCACTGCGGTAAATTTTTAATAATCTTGCAGCTCATAGGTTACATCATTTGCACGTGCATTTTATGTTCATCTCTTGTGTCGAACGTTATGAGCCTTGTCCGGGCAAATATGTTTGACACTATACGCAAACAGTGGGTACCAAGAGAAGTCTATGCAACTGCGTAGTCTGTCAGAGTTCGTGCAGTTCACCGTTTGATTCCCAGAAGGAATACTTATTGCGCCTAACTTGTCCTGATTGTGCTAGTGCACAGACTGGTCCGGACATAGATGTTTTGCATATACCATAAGGCTGATTTTATCACGACACGAATCAAATGGTCCGCGCAAGGAAAAATATGTTTCAGCCAATAATGTTTACAGCGAATTATGTACGTAAACGCAACCAGGAGATACTAAGATATGTCTATGATCATGTGTAGTCTACCCGGTTCTGATTGCGCATGTCTAGTCTCTGGACACGCGTGTTTTGCGTATGACATAGGACTGGTTTTATCACGACACGAGGTGTGCGCAAGGAAAAAAGTGTTTCACACCATATTGGTAAAAGCGAAAAGCAGTCCGATTAGTGTCATTTCTTTTCGCACACTTTACGGCGCTCCAGTGTATGATGCTCAAGATTGTTTATGCATGTAGTGAACGCGTAACTGTTACCACAGACTGGGCTGATTCTTCTCGTCGCATGAGGCCCTTTTCCGAGGGTGTGGCTCTTAAAGAATGCGCATGAATATGAGTTAAAAAGGAATTTGTTCTTCTCGCGTAGTAAGCAACACTTTGGGTAACAACACTATATATTTAGACCATCACCCGGCTGGTTGGGTGGAATGTTGACTAGTAAACATCAACTGCATTTACTTAACAAACAAATGAAACTTTTAGATGTAAAGCAAACTAAACTCAGACTAAGACCAACAAAACTGATAATAAAGCCGGCAAAAATTTGCACCAGCCTTGACAAGGCAAAAAAAAAACTGGCACATGGCATCCTAATGACGCCGTAGTGACGTCGATGTGACGTCACCATGTCATGTGCCTGCCGGGAAGATGGTTTTCATAAAATGTATTACTGAGCTCCATGTTATCCATGGTTTATGATATAGAGTTATCTCCCATTGTCCATAAAGTCCTTGTGGTGGCTTACCGCTAAATATTTTACATAGACCACAATAGTAACAGTTCAAGGCCTGCTTGATAAACTACACATACATTTTTCCAAACCTCTTTTGTTTTAATAGTCCACTCTGGTACTTCAAATTTCAGTGGATAAAAGACATGCTTCCCTGCTCCGGAAGCCATGATTCTGTCATGTGTTTGTTTACCAACAGATTCGCAGTAAAAAATATGATATTTTCTGTGGAGGGGGATCCCACACTAAAATAATTACAAATATCTCATGGATGAATGGAAATATTTATAAACCCCTTCCAAATATTTTATTTGGAGTCCTCTTTTCTAATCTTAGTATAAATTTAATCCATCTGACCAATGACAAGCTCCATATGAATTTTCCTCTGAATTTTGATTCAGACTAAATGTGACTCAACAGCCGTAAAGAAAAGGCTTGAAATAGGTCCATATAGTTATTTTCCTCGAGACATGCCTAACGGCCGGCCAAAACGTTGGAAAATGATTTTTTTTTATTGTTTTTTTTGTTGTTGTTGTTGTGTGTGTGTGTGCGTGTGTGTGTGTGTAAATATTTCCTCAATTTGTTTTGCAAATAAATTCTACACTTGTTTTTACATTACACACGTGGACAATGCCACCATTCAAGAAGTTAGAAATTAAATACTTTGCTAAATAAAAGCTAGCAACAGAAAGTGCACTAACGATCGGGTTCACTTCAATAACAACTCATGAAAATTTCACTGTCTTAGCTGGGCAAGCCTTCCTTTTAAAAGGAAATTTTATCTCGATTGGTGGTGAACACCTACAAGATTTACTGCACGCAAATAGTTCCCTGGTTCACTTGACTCCAAGATTGCCACTAGGAATGAATATTCTGGTTGTTACGGCAAACTGAAAAGAGTCTTTACTTGTATAAGCTTCTTGAAAATGTAATATAATTAGTTGAGAATCCTATCACAAGGGGTAACTGGAGGAACAGAATCACACTCTTCATATAGGTTCATATAGGTGTCCTTACCCTGCGGACACATGACGTCGCACTAACGTCGATGCTAGTCTGCCATGTCTCACATCATTGAAGAAAAGAGAGCATCAGCTGTTAGGAATGTTGTGAAAAAGTTTCATTGACGGATGAAAAAACAACAACTATAAAGTATGGACTATCTTTGAAAATTGGTCGTGGTCTCGAGCAAGAAAAAATGAATAAATAAATAGAAATAGAAAATCTGTCCGAATGGAACTTGCGTTTTCTCATATGTAAACTTTATAAATGTTAAAAATCGGCACTTTGTTGTCTACGGCCATATCACGTTGAAAACACCGGTTCTCGTCCGATCACCGAAGTTAAGCAACGTCGAGCCCGGTTAGTACTTGGATGGGTGACCGCCTGGGAATACCGGGTGCTGTAGACTTTTTTATCTGCTTTTGTTTATTTATTTTCTAGTTTTATTTCTTTTTTCTTTGATACTTTTTTTTCAAAACTCTACTATGATTATACATGTATTTCTAAGCTGTGCGAAGGAAAATAAGATCTTTGATATATTCTACCGCTTACCGTCCACTGTGCACTGTCTACTCGCTCTTCGTTTTGGAGCAAGCTGAAAAGAAGTGCATGCTGTTCGCGTTTTTCTGTATACTATTTACTGTCCAGTGATTGTCTACTGTCTGCCTACTGCGTCCTGGATACGGTTTACTGCGGTCTGTGCAAGCACAGGACATGGGTACAAGGTAGCAGCAGGGGCGTAGCTAGGAGCAATTTCATGATACGCAGAATCATGTTTTTGTGTACTCCTTGAAGGGAAAAGTAGTGTTTCAGCCTCTTTGGCAGTTGGTATTGAAATCTTATCTTATTTCTAAAATTTCGGCATGTAAATATGCAGGTGCGTTTGGAAATTTTGTCAATTTTGACAAAATTTCAATACGCACCTGCGTATTTGCGTAAAGGCAGCTACGCCCTTGAGCAGTATGTGCGCCTGTTTAAGCGCATTCGACCAAAGTGGAGTCGCACAAACAGATGAAACCTACACAAGTAGCCTGCACATTATGGGAGCTGAACCCTGGTGGCCCGTTAGGATAATAAAGGAATGCCAAAATTTCTATGTAGCACATACTTATATTTGGGTAGTAAAACAAACACGCAGACACATCTTAGTTTCTGTACATTAAAGTTCTGCAATAGTTAAAACAAATAAAATAAATAAAAAGGCAGTTATGACATTTTTACTTGTCAATTATAGTTTTGTATGGTCGAAATGCAGAATTTATCAGTTTTTGCAATATGTACTGATTTTGTCATCATTTCTTTTACCTATCGAATCGTTTCCTTCGTCTGAAAATCGACGTAAATGAAACGTGGACCTAGAATACTTACATTCAAATTTCATGACTTTTTATGATTCCGATAAATAGATATCTATTAAATAGAAAGCCCTAAGAGACGGATCAGATCTTCACATTGATACATACTACCCAGCAGGCACACGACGTCATAATGACGTCGCATTGACGACGTCATGATGACGTCGCATCGACGTCGACGCAACCTGATGACGCCGCATCAACGTAATTCCGACGTCATATGCACGCTGGGAAATATTTCTCTGCCCAGCAGACACATGACGTCGGAATGACGTCGTGTTGACGTCGACGCCAATGATGACGCCGCATCAACGTTATTCCGACGTCATGTGCCAGCTGGGAAATACTTTACTGCACAGCAGGCACATGACGTCGGAATGACCTCGTATTGACGTCGGTGTGCCATGGTTACGTCGCATCGACGCCATTTCGACGTCATTATGACGTCATGTTCCTGCTGGGTGTCTTGTAATGATGTTCAAACAATTTGCATCGTTTTAATTTACCCTTTCTATTGGGACACCATAAAATTAGTGTAATTATTCTAAAATTTGAACGGATGCTTATACTAGCTGACAATGTGTCAAAAATACTGATAGGATATGACGCATTGCACATCTTGATCTGAGTCTGAAGTTATTTCTCAGATACATCTATCCCAAAGTTTAGGATCACTGCGGTAAATTTTTAATAATCTTGCAGCTCATAGGTTACATCATTTGCACGTGCATTTTATGTTCATCTCTTGTGTCGAACGTTATGAGCCTTGTCCGGGCAAATATGTTTGACACTATACACAAACAGTGGGTACCAAGAGAAGTCTATGCAACTGCGTAGTCTGTCAGAGTTCGTGCAGTTCACCGTTTGATTCCCAGAAGGAATACTTATTGCGCCTAACTTGTCCTGATTGTGCTAGTGCACAGACTGGTCCGGACATAGATGTTTTGCATATACCATAAGGCTGATTTTATCACGACACGAATCAAATGGTCCGCGCAAGGAAAAATATGTTTCAGCCAATAATGTTTACAGCGAATTATGTACGTAAACGCAACCAGGAGATACTAAGATATGTCTATGATCATGTGTAGTCTACCCTGTTCTGATTGCGCATGTCTAGTCTCTGGACACGCGTGTTTTGCGTATGACATAGGACTGGTTTTATCACGACACGAGGTGTGCGCAAGGAAAAAAGTGTTTCACACCATATTGGTAAAAGCGAAAAGCAGTCCGATTAGTGTCATTTCTTTTCGCACACTTTACGGCGCTCCAGTGTATGATGCTCAAGATTGTTTATGCATGTAGTGAACGCGTAACTGTTACCACAGACTGGGCTGATTCTTCTCGTCGCATGAGGCCCTTTTCCGAGGGTGTGGCTCTTAAAGAATGCGCATGAATATGAGTTAAAAAGGAATTTGTTCTTCTCGCGTAGTAAGCAACACTTTGGCTAACAACACTATATATTTAGACCATCACCCGGCTGGTTGGGTGGAATGTTGACTAGTAAACATCAACTGCATTTACTTAACAAACAAATGAAACTTTTAGATGTAAAGCAAACTAAACTCAGACTAAGACCAACAAAACTGATAATAAAGCCGGCAAAAATTTGCACCAGCCTTGACAAGGCAAAAAAAAAACTGGCACATGGCATCCTAATGACGCCGTAGTGACGTCGATGTGACGTCACCATGTCATGTGCCTGCCGGGAAGATGGTTTTCATAAAATGTATTACTGAGCTCCATGTTATCCATGGTTTATGATATAGAGTTATCTCCCATTGTCCATAAAGTCCTTGTGGTGGCTTACCGCTAAATATTTTACATAGACCACAATAGTAACAGTTCAAGGCCTGCTTGATAAACTACACATACATTTTTCCAAACCTCTTTTGTTTTAATAGTCCACTCTAGTACTTCAAATTTCAGTGGATAAAAGACATGCTTCCCTGCTCCGGAAGCCATGATTCTGTCATGTGTTTGTTTACCAACAGATTCGCAGTAAAAAATATGATATTTTCTGTGGAGGGGGATCCCACACTAAAATAATTACAAATATCTCATGGATGAATGGAAATATTTATAAACCCCTTCCAAATATTTTATTTGGAGTCCTCTTTTCTAATCTTAGTATAAATTTAATCCATCTGACCAATGACAAGCTCCATATGAATTTTCCTCTGAATTTTGATTCAGACTAAATGTGACTCAACAGCCGTAAAGAAAAGGCTTGAAATAGGTCCATATAGTTAATTTCCTCGAGACATGCCTAACGGCCGGCCAAAACGTTGGAAAATGATTTTTTTTTTATTGTTTTTTTTTGTTGTTGTTGTTGTGTGTGTGTGTGCGTGTGTGTGTGTGTGTAAATATTTCCTCAATTTGTTTTGCAAATAAATTCTACACTTGTTTTTACATTACACACGTGGACAATGCCACCATTCAAGAAGTTAGAAATTAAATACTTTGCTAAATAAAAGCTAGCAACAGAAAGTGCACTAACGATCGGGTTCACTTCAATAACAACTCATGAAAATTTCACTGTCTTAGCTGGGCAAGACTTCCTTTTAAAAGGAAATTTTATCTCGATTGGTGGTGAACACCTACAAGATTTACTGCACGCAGTTCACTTGACTCCAAGATTGCCACTAGGAATGAATATTCTGGTTGTTACGGCAAACTGAAAAGAGTCTTTACTTGTATAAGCTTCTTGAAAATGTAATATAATTAGTTGAGAATCCTATCACAAGGGGTAACTGGAGGAACAGAATCACACTCTTCATATAGGTTCATATAGGTGTCCTTACCCTGCGGACACATGACGTCGCACTAACGTCGATGCTAGTCTGCCATGTCTCACATCATTGAAGAAAAGAGAGCATCAGCTGTTAGGAATGTTGTGAAAAAGTTTCATTGACGGATGAAAAAACAACAACTATAAAGTATGGACTATCTTTGAAAATTGGTCGTGGTCTCGAGCAAGAAAAAATGAATAAATAAATAGAAATAGAAAATCTGTCCGAATGGAACTTGCGTTTTCTCATATGTAAACTTTATAAATGTTAAAAATCGGCACTTTGTTGTCTACGGCCATATCACGTTGAAAACACCGGTTCTCGTCCGATCACCGAAGTTAAGCAACGTCGAGCCCGGTTAGTACTTGGATGGGTGACCGCCTGGGAATACCGGGTGCTGTAGACTTTTTTATCTGCTTTTGTTTATTTATTTTCTAGTTTTATTTCTTTTTTCTTTGATACTTTTTTTTCAAAACTCTACTATGATTATACATGTATTTCTAAGCTGTGCGAAGGAAAATAAGATCTTTGATATATTCTACCGCTTACCGTCCACTGTGCACTGTCTATTCGCTCTTCGTTTTGGAGCAAGCTGAAAAGAAGTGCATGCTGTTCGCGTTTTTCTGTATACTATTTACTGTCCAGTGATTGTCTACTGTCTGCCTACTGCGTCCTGGATACGGTTTACTGCGGTCTGTGCAAGCACAGGACATGGGTACAAGGTAGCAGCAGGGGCGTAGCTAGGAGCAATTTCATGATACGCAGAATCATGTTTTTGTGTACTCCTTGAAGGGAAAAGTAGTGTTTCAGCCTCTTTGGCAGTTGGTATTGAAATCTTATCTTATTTCTAAAATTTCGGCATGTAAATATGCAGGTGCGTTTGGAAATTTTGTCAATTTTGACAAAATTTCAATACGCACCTGCGTATTTGCGTAAAGGCAGCTACGCCCTTGAGCAGTATGTGCGCCTGTTTAAGCGCATTCGACCAAAGTGGAGTCGCACAAACAGATGAAACCTACACAAGTAGCCTGCACATTATGGGAGCTGAAACTTGGTGGCCCGTTAGGATAATAAAGGAATGCCAAAATTTCTATGTAGCACATACTTATATTTGGGTAGTAAAACAAACACGCAGACACATCTTAGTTTCTGTACATTAAAGTTCTGCAATAGTTAAAACAAATAAAATAAATAAAAAGGCAGTTATGACATTTTTACTTGTCAATTATAGTTTTGTATGGTCGAAATGCAGAATTTATCAGTTTTTGCAATATGTACTGATTTTGTCATCATTTCTTTTACCTATCGAATCGTTTCCTTCGTCTGAAAATCGACGTAAATGAAACGTGGACCTAGAATACTTACATTCAAATTTCATGACTTTTTATGATTCCGATAAATAGATATCTATTAAATAGAAAGCCCTAAGAGACGGATCAGATCTTCACATTGATACATACTACCCAGCAGGCACACGACGTCATAATGACGTCGCATTGACGACGTCATGATGACGTCGCATCGACGTCGACGCAACCTGATGACGCCGCATCAACGTAATTCCGACGTCATATGCACGCTGGGAAATATTTCTCTGCCCAGCAGACACATGACGTCGGAATGACGTCGTGTTGACGTCGACGCCACCTGATGACGCCGCATCAACGTTATTCCGACGTCATGTGCCAGCTGGGAAATACTTTACTGCACAGCAGGCACATGACGTCGGAATGACCTCGTATTGACGTCGGTGTGCCATGGTTACGTCGCATCGACGCCATTTCGACGTCATTATGACGTCATGTTCCTGCTGGGTGTCTTGTAATGATGTTCAAACAATTTGCATCGTTTTAATTTACCCTTTCTATTGGGACACCATAAAATTAGTGTAATTATTCTAAAATTTGAACGGATGCTTATACTAGCTGACAATGTGTCAAAAATACTGATAGGATATGACGCATTGCACATCTTGATCTGAGTCTGAAGTTATTTCTCAGATACATCTATCCCAAAGTTTAGGATCACTGCGGTAAATTTTTAATAATCTTGCAGCTCATAGGTTACATCATTTGCACGTGCATTTTATGTTCATCTCTTGTGTCGAACGTTATGAGCCTTGTCCGGACAAATATGTTTGACACTATACGCAAACAGTGGGTACCAAGAGAAGTCTATGCAACTGCGTAGTCTGTCAGAGTTCGTGCAGTTCACCGTTTGATTCCCAGAAGGAATACTTATTGCGCCTAACTTGTCCTGATTGTGCTAGTGCACAGACTGGTCCGGACATAGATGTTTTGCATATACCATAAGGCTGATTTTATCACGACACGAATCAAATGGTCCGCGCAAGGAAAAATATGTTTCAGCCAATAATGTTTACAGCGAATTATGTACGTAAACGCAACCAGGAGATACTAAGATATGTCTATGATCATGTGTAGTCTACCCTGTTCTGATTGCGCATGTCTAGTCTCTGGACACGCGTGTTTTGCGTATGACATAGGACTGGTTTTATCACGACACGAGGTGTGCGCAAGGAAAAAAGTGTTTCACACCATATTGGTAAAAGCGAAAAGCAGTCCGATTAGTGTCATTTCTTTTCGCACACTTTACGGCGCTCCAGTGTATGATGCTCAAGATTGTTTATGCATGTAGTGAACGCGTAACTGTTACCACAGACTGGGCTGATTCTTCTCGTCGCATGAGGCCCTTTTCCGAGGGTGTGGCTCTTAAAGAATGCGCATGAATATGAGTTAAAAAGGAATTTGTTCTTCTCGCGTAGTAAGCAACACTTTGGCTAACAACACTATATATTTAGACCATCACCCGGCTGGTTGGGTGGGATGTTGACTAGTAAACATCAACTGCATTTACTTAACAAACAAATGAAACTTTTAGATGTAAAGCAAACTAAACTCAGACTAAGACCAACAAAACTGATAATAAAGCCGGCAAAAATTTGCACCAGCCTTGACAAGGCAAAAAAAAAACTGGCACATGGCATCCTAATGACGCCGTAGTGACGTCGATGTGACGTCACCATGTCATGTGCCTGCCGGGAAGATGGTTTTCATAAAATGTATTACTGAGCTCCATGTTATCCATGGTTTATGATATAGAGTTATCTCCCATTGTCCATAAAGTCCTTGTGGTGGCTTACCGCTAAATATTTTACATAGACCACAATAGTAACAGTTCAAGGCCTGCTTGATAAACTACACATACATTTTTCCAAACCTCTTTTGTTTTAATAGTCCACTCTAGTACTTCAAATTTCAGTGGATAAAAGACATGCTTCCCTGCTCCGGAAGCCATGATTCTGTCATGTGTTTGTTTACCAACAGATTCGCAGTAAAAAATATGATATTTTCTGTGGAGGGGGATCCCACACTAAAATAATTACAAATATCTCATGGATGAATGGAAATATTTATAAACCCCTTCCAAATATTTTATTTGGAGTCCTCTTTTCTAATCTTAGTATAAATTTAATCCATCTGACCAATGACAAGCTCCATATGAATTTTCCTCTGAATTTTGATTCAGACTAAATGTGACTCAACAGCCGTAAAGAAAAGGCTTGAAATAGGTCCATATAGTTAATTTCCTCGAGACATGCCTAACGGCCGGCCAAAACGTTGGAAAATGATTTTTTTTTTTATTGTTTTTTTTTGTTGTTGTTGTTGTGTGTGTGTGTGTGTGTGTGTGTGTGTGTGTGTGTAAATATTTCCTCAATTTGTTTTGCAAATAAATTCTACACTTGTTTTTACATTACACACGTGGACAATGCCACCATTCAAGAAGTTAGAAATTAAATACTTTGCTAAATAAAAGCTAGCAACAGAAAGTGCACTAACGATCGGGTTCACTTCAATAACAACTCATGAAAATTTCACTGTCTTAGCTGGGCAAGACTTCCTTTTAAAAGGAAATTTTATCTCGATTGGTGGTGAACACCTACAAGATTTACTGCACGCAAATAGTTCCCTGGTTCACTTGACTCCAAGATTGCCACTAGGAATGAATATTCTGGTTGTTACGGCAAACTGAAAAGAGTCTTTACTTGTATAAGCTTCTTGAAAATGTAATATAATTAGTTGAGAATCCTATCACAAGGGGTAACTGGAGGAACAGAATCACACTCTTCATATAGGTTCATATAGGTGTCCTTACCCTGCGGACACATGACGTCGCACTAACGTCGATGCTAGTCTGCCATGTCTCACATCATTGAAGAAAAGAGAGCATCAGCTGTTAGGAATGTTGTGAAAAAGTTTCATTGACGGATGAAAAAACAACAACTATAAAGTATGGACTATCTTTGAAAATTGGTCGTGGTCTCGAGCAAGAAAAAATGAAAAAATAAATAGAAATAGAAAATCTGTCCGAATGGAACTTGCGTTTTCTCATATGTAAACTTTATAAATGTTAAAAATCGGCACTTTGTTGTCTACGGCCATATCACGTTGAAAACACCGGTTCTCGTCCGATCACCGAAGTTAAGCAACGTCGAGCCCGGTTAGTACTTGGATGGGTGACCGCCTGGGAATACCGGGTGCTGTAGACTTTTTTATCTGCTTTTGTTTATTTATTTTCTAGTTTTATTTCTTTTTTCTTTGATACTTTTTTTTCAAAACTCTACTATGATTATACATGTATTTCTAAGCTGTGCGAAGGAAAATAAGATCTTTGATATATTCTACCGCTTACCGTCCACTGTGCACTGTCTACTCGCTCTTCGTTTTGGAGCAAGCTGAAAAGAAGTGCATGCTGTTCGCGTTTTTCTGTATACTATTTACTGTCCAGTGATTGTCTACTGTCTGCCTACTGCGTCCTGGATACGGTTTACTGCGGTCTGTGCAAGCACAGGACATGGGTACAAGGTAGCAGCAGGGGCGTAGCTAGGAGCAATTTCATGATACGCAGAATCATGTTTTTGTGTACTCCTTGAAGGGAAAAGTAGTGTTTCAGCCTCTTTGGCAGTTGGTATTGAAATCTTATCTTATTTCTAAAATTTCGGCATGTAAATATGCAGGTGCGTTTGGAAATTTTGTCAATTTTGACAAAATTTCAATACGCACCTGCGTATTTGCGCAAAGGCAGCTACGCCCTTGAGCAGTATGTGCGCCTGTTTAAGCGCATTCGACCAAAGTGGAGTCGCACAAACAGATGAAACCTACACAAGTAGCCTGCACATTATGGGAGCTGAACCCTGGTGGCCCGTTAGGATAATAAAGGAATGCCAAAATTTCTATGTAGCACATACTTATATTTGGGTAGTAAAACAAACACGCAGACACATCTTAGTTTCTGTACATTAAAGTTCTGCAATAGTTAAAACAAATAAAATAAATAAAAAGGCAGTTATGACATTTTTACTTGTCAATTATAGTTTTGTATGGTCGAAATGCAGAATTTATCAGTTTTTGCAATATGTACTGATTTTGTCATCATTTCTTTTACCTATCGAATCGTTTCCTTCGTCTGAAAATCGACGTAAATGAAACGTGGACCTAGAATACTTACATTCAAATTTCATGACTTTTTATGATTCCGATAAATAGATATCTATTAAATAGAAAGCCCTAAGAGACGGATCAGATCTTCACATTGATACATACTACCCAGCAGGCACACGACGTCATAATGACGTCGCATTGACGACGTCATGATGACGTCGCATCGACGTCGACGCAACCTGATGACGCCGCATCAACGTAATTCCGACGTCATATGCACGCTGGGAAATATTTCTCTGCCCAGCAGACACATGACGTCGGAATGACGTCGTGTTGACGTCGACGCCACCTGATGACGCCGCATCAACGTTATTCCGACGTCATGTGCCAGCTGGGAAATACTTTACTGCACAGCAGGCACATGACGTCGGAATGACCTCGTATTGACGTCGGTGTGCCATGGTTACGTCGCATCGACGCCATTTCGACGTCATTATGACGTCATGTTCCTGCTGGGTGTCTTGTAATGATGTTCAAACAATTTGCATCGTTTTAATTTACCCTTTCTATTGGGACACCATAAAATTAGTGTAATTATTCTAAAATTTGAACGGATGCTTATACTAGCTGACAATGTGTCAAAAATACTGATAGGATATGACGCATTGCACATCTTGATCTGAGTCTGAAGTTATTTCTCAGATACATCTATCCCAAAGTTTAGGATCACTGCGGTAAATTTTTAATAATCTTGCAGCTCATAGGTTACATCATTTGCACGTGCATTTTATGTTCATCTCTTGTGTCGAACGTTATGAGCCTTGTCCGGGCAAATATGTTTGACACTATACGCAAACAGTGGGTACCAAGAGAAGTCTATGCAACTGCGTAGTCTGTCAGAGTTCGTGCAGTTCACCGTTTGATTCCCAGAAGGAATACTTATTGCGCCTAACTTGTCCTGATTGTGCTAGTGCACAGACTGGTCCGGACATAGATGTTTTGCATATACCATAAGGCTGATTTTATCACGACACGAATCAAATGGTCCGCGCAAGGAAAAATATGTTTCAGCCAATAATGTTTACAGCGAATTATGTACGTAAACGCAACCAGGAGATACTAAGATATGTCTATGATCATGTGTAGTCTACCCTGTTCTGATTGCGCATGTCTAGTCTCTGGACACGCGTGTTTTGCGTATGACATAGGACTGGTTTTATCACGACACGAGGTGTGCGCAAGGAAAAAAGTGTTTCACACCATATTGGTAAAAGCGAAAAGCAGTCCGATTAGTGTCATTTCTTTTCGCACACTTTACGGCGCTCCAGTGTATGATGCTCAAGATTGTTTATGCATGTAGTGAACGCGTAACTGTTACCACAGACTGGGCTGATTCTTCTCGTCGCATGAGGCCCTTTTCCGAGGGTGTGGCTCTTAAAGAATGCGCATGAATATGAGTTAAAAAGGAATTTGTTCTTCTCGCGTAGTAAGCAACACTTTGGCTAACAACACTATATATTGAGACCATCACCCGGCTGGTTGGGTGGAATGTTGACTAGTAAACATCAACTGCATTTACTTAACAAACAAATGAAACTTTTAGATGTAAAGCAAACTAAACTCAGACTAAGACCAACAAAACTGATAATAAAGCCGGCAAAAATTTGCACCAGCCTTGACAAGGCAAAAAAAAACTGGCACATGGCATCCTAATGACGCCGTAGTGACGTCGATGTGACGTCACCATGTCATGTGCCTGCCGGGAAGATGGTTTTCATAAAATGTATTACTGAGCTCCATGTTATCCATGGTTTATGATATAGAGTTATCTCCCATTGTCCATAAAGTCCTTGTGGTGGCTTACCGCTAAATATTTTACATAGACCACAATAGTAACAGTTCAAGGCCTGCTTGATAAACTACACATACATTTTTCCAAACCTCTTTTGTTTTAATAGTCCACTCTAGTACTTCAAATTTCAGTGGATAAAAGACATGCTTCCCTGCTCCGGAAGCCATGATTCTGTCATGTGTTTGTTTACCAACAGATTCGCAGTAAAAAATATGATATTTTCTGTGGAGGGGGATCCCACACTAAAATAATTACAAATATCTCATGGATGAATGGAAATATTTATAAACCCCTTCCAAATATTTTATTTGGAGTCCTCTTTTCTAATCTTAGTATAAATTTAATCCATCTGACCAATGACAAGCTCCATATGAATTTTCCTCTGAATTTTGATTCAGACTAAATGTGACTCAACAGCCGTAAAGAAAAGGCTTGAAATAGGTCCATATAGTTGTTTTCCTCGAGACATGCCTAACGGCCGGCCAAAACGTTGGAAAATGATTTTTTTTTTATTGTTTTTTTTTGTTGTTGTTGTTGTGTGTGTGTGTGTGCGTGTGTGTGTGTGTAAATATTTCCTCAATTTGTTTTGCAAATAAATTCTACACTTGTTTTTACATTACACACGTGGACAATGCCACCATTCAAGAAGTTAGAAATTAAATACTTTGCTAAATAAAAGCTAGCAACAGAAAGTGCACTAACGATCGGGTTCACTTCAATAACAACTCATGAAAATTTCACTGTCTTAGCTGGGCAAGCCTTCCTTTTAAAAGGAAATTTTATCTCGATTGGTGGTGAACACCTACAAGATTTACTGCACGCAAATAGTTCCCTGGTTCACTTGACTCCAAGATTGCCACTAGGAATGAATATTCTGGTTGTTACGGCAAACTGAAAAGAGTCTTTACTTGTATAAGCTTCTTGAAAATGTAATATAATTAGTTGAGAATCCTATCACAAGGGGTAACTGGAGGAACAGAATCACACTCTTCATATAGGTTCATATAGGTGTCCTTACCCTGCGGACACATGACGTCGCACTAACGTCGATGCTAGTCTGCCATGTCTCACATCATTGAAGAAAAGAGAGCATCAGCTGTTAGGAATGTTGTGAAAAAGTTTCATTGACGGATGAAAAAACAACAACTATAAAGTATGGACTATCTTTGAAAATTGGTCGTGGTCTCGAGCAAGAAAAAATGAATAAATAAATAGAAATAGAAAATCTGTCCGAATGGAACTTGCGTTTTCTCATATGTAAACTTTATAAATGTTAAAAATCGGCACTTTGTTGTCTACGGCCATATCACGTTGAAAACACCGGTTCTCGTCCGATCACCGAAGTTAAGCAACGTCGAGCCCGGTTAGTACTTGGATGGGTGACCGCCTGGGAATACCGGGTGCTGTAGACTTTTTTATCTGCTTTTGTTTATTTATTTTCTAGTTTTATTTCTTTTTTCTTTGATACTTTTTTTTCAAAACTCTACTATGATTATACATGTATTTCTAAGCTGTGCGAAGGAAAATAAGATCTTTGATATATTCTACCGCTTACCGTCCACTGTGCACTGTCTACTCGCTCTTCGTTTTGGAGCAAGCTGAAAAGAAGTGCATGCTGTTCGCGTTTTTCTGTATACTATTTACTGTCCAGTGATTGTCTACTGTCTGCCTACTGCGTCCTGGATACGGTTTACTGCGGTCTGTGCAAGCACAGGACATGGGTACAAGGTAGCAGCAGGGGCGTAGCTAGGAGCAATTTCATGATACGCAGAATCATGTTTTTGTGTACTCCTTGAAGGGAAAAGTAGTGTTTCAGCCTCTTTGGCAGTTGGTATTGAAATCTTATCTTATTTCTAAAATTTCGGCATGTAAATATGCAGGTGCGTTTGGAAATTTTGTCAATTTTGACAAAATTTCAATACGCACCTGCGTATTTGCGTAAAGGCAGCTACGCCCTTGAGCAGTATGTGCGCCTGTTTAAGCGCATTCGACCAAAGTGGAGTCGCACAAACAGATGAAACCTACACAAGTAGCCTGCACATTATGGGAGCTGAACCCTGGTGGCCCGTTAGGATAATAAAGGAATGCCAAAATTTCTATGTAGCACATACTTATATTTGGGTAGTAAAACAAACACGCAGACACATCTTAGTTTCTGTACATTAAAGTTCTGCAATAGTTAAAACAAATAAAATAAATAAAAAGGCAGTTATGACATTTTTACTTGTCAATTATAGTTTTGTATGGTCGAAATGCAGAATTTATCAGTTTTTGCAATATGTACTGATTTTGTCATCATTTCTTTTACCTATCGAATCGTTTCCTTCGTCTGAAAATCGACGTAAATGAAACGTGGACCTAGAATACTTACATTCAAATTTCATGACTTTTTATGATTCCGATAAATAGATATCTATTAAATAGAAAGCCCTAAGAGACGGATCAGATCTTCACATTGATACATACTACCCAGCAGGCACACGACGTCATAATGACGTCGCATTGACGACGTCATGATGACGTCGCATCGACGTCGACGCAACCTGATGACGCCGCATCAACGTAATTCCGACGTCATATGCACGCTGGGAAATATTTCTCTGCCCAGCAGACACATGACGTCGGAATGACGTCGTGTTGACGTCGACGCCACCTGATGACGCCGCATCAACGTTATTCCGACGTCATGTGCCAGCTGGGAAATACTTTACTGCACAGCAGGCACATGACGTCGGAATGACCTCGTATTGACGTCGGTGTGCCATGGTTACGTCGCATCGACGCCATTTCGACGTCATTATGACGTCATGTTCCTGCTGGGTGTCTTGTAATGATGTTCAAACAATTTGCATCGTTTTAATTTACCCTTTCTATTGGGACACCATAAAATTAGTGTAATTATTCTAAAATTTGAACGGATGCTTATACTAGCTGACAATGTGTCAAAAATACTGATAGGATATGACGCATTGCACATCTTGATCTGAGTCTGAAGTTATTTCTCAGATACATCTATCCCAAAGTTTAGGATCACTGCGGTAAATTTTTAATAATCTTGCAGCTCATAGGTTACATCATTTGCACGTGCATTTTATGTTCATCTCTTGTGTCGAACGTTATGAGCCTTGTCCGGGCAAATATGTTTGACACTATACACAAACAGTGGGTACCAAGAGAAGTCTATGCAACTGCGTAGTCTGTCAGAGTTCGTGCAGTTCACCGTTTGATTCCCAGAAGGAATACTTATTGCGCCTAACTTGTCCTGATTGTGCTAGTGCACAGACTGGTCCGGACATAGATGTTTTGCATATACCATAAGGCTGATTTTATCACGACACGAATCAAATGGTCCGCGCAAGGAAAAATATGTTTCAGCCAATAATGTTTACAGCGAATTATGTACGTAAACGCAACCAGGAGATACTAAGATATGTCTATGATCATGTGTAGTCTACCCTGTTCTGATTGCGCATGTCTAGTCTCTGGACACGCGTGTTTTGCGTATGACATAGGACTGGTTTTATCACGACACGAGGTGTGCGCAAGGAAAAAAGTGTTTCACACCATATTGGTAAAAGCGAAAAGCAGTCCGATTAGTGTCATTTCTTTTCGCACACTTTACGGCGCTCCAGTGTATGATGCTCAAGATTGTTTATGCATGTAGTGAACGCGTAACTGTTACCACAGACTGGGCTGATTCTTCTCGTCGCATGAGGCCCTTTTCCGAGGGTGTGGCTCTTAAAGAATGCGCATGAATATGAGTTAAAAAGGAATTTGTTCTTCTCGCGTAGTAAGCAACACTTTGGCTAACAACACTATATATTTAGACCATCACCCGGCTGGTTGGGTGGAATGTTGACTAGTAAACATCAACTGCATTTACTTAACAAACAAATGAAACTTTTAGATGTAAAGCAAACTAAACTCAGACTAAGACCAACAAAACTGATAATAAAGCCGGCAAAAATTTGCACCAGCCTTGACAAGGCAAAAAAAAAACTGGCACATGGCATCCTAATGACGCCGTAGTGACGTCGATGTGACGTCACCATGTCATGTGCCTGCCGGGAAGATGGTTTTCATAAAATGTATTACTGAGCTCCATGTTATCCATGGTTTATGATATAGAGTTATCTCCCATTGTCCATAAAGTCCTTGTGGTGGCTTACCGCTAAATATTTTACATAGACCACAATAGTAACAGTTCAAGGCCTGCTTGATAAACTACACATACATTTTTCCAAACCTCTTTTGTTTTAATAGTCCACTCTAGTACTTCAAATTTCAGTGGATAAAAGACATGCTTCCCTGCTCCGGAAGCCATGATTCTGTCATGTGTTTGTTTACCAACAGATTCGCAGTAAAAAATATGATATTTTCTGTGGAGGGGGATCCCACACTAAAATAATTACAAATATCTCATGGATGAATGGAAATATTTATAAACCCCTTCCAAATATTTTATTTGGAGTCCTCTTTTCTAATCTTAGTATAAATTTAATCCATCTGACCAATGACAAGCTCCATATGAATTTTCCTCTGAATTTTGATTCAGACTAAATGTGACTCAACAGCCGTAAAGAAAAGGCTTGAAATAGGTCCATATAGTTAATTTCCTCGAGACATGCCTAACGGCCGGCCAAAACGTTGGAAAATGATTTTTTTTTTTATTGTTTTTTTTTGTTGTTGTTGTTGTGTGTGTGTGTGCGTGTGTGTGTGTGTGTAAATATTTCCTCAATTTGTTTTGCAAATAAATTCTACACTTGTTTTTACATTACACACGTGGACAATGCCACCATTCAAGAAGTTAGAAATTAAATACTTTGCTAAATAAAAGCTAGCAACAGAAAGTGCACTAACGATCGGGTTCACTTCAATAACAACTCATGAAAATTTCACTGTCTTAGCTGGGCAAGACTTCCTTTTAAAAGGAAATTTTATCTCGATTGGTGGTGAACACCTACAAGATTTACTGCACGCAAATAGTTCCCTGGTTCACTTGACTCCAAGATTGCCACTAGGAATGAATATTCTGGTTGTTACGGCAAACTGAAAAGAGTCTTTACTTGTATAAGCTTCTTGAAAATGTAATATAATTAGTTGAGAATCCTATCACAAGGGGTAACTGGAGGAACAGAATCACACTCTTCATATAGGTTCATATAGGTGTCCTTACCCTGCGGACACATGACGTCGCACTAACGTCGATGCTAGTCTGCCATGTCTCACATCATTGAAGAAAAGAGAGCATCAGCTGTTAGGAATGTTGTGAAAAAGTTTCATTGACGGATGAAAAAACAACAACTATAAAGTATGGACTATCTTTGAAAATTGGTCGTGGTCTCGAGCAAGAAAAAATGAATAAATAAATAGAAATAGAAAATCTGTCCGAATGGAACTTGCGTTTTCTCATATGTAAACTTTATAAATGTTAAAAATCGGCACTTTGTTGTCTACGGCCATATCACGTTGAAAACACCGGTTCTCGTCCGATCACCGAAGTTAAGCAACGTCGAGCCCGGTTAGTACTTGGATGGGTGACCGCCTGGGAATACCGGGTGCTGTAGACTTTTTTATCTGCTTTTGTTTATTTATTTTCTAGTTTTATTTCTTTTTTCTTTGATACTTTTTTTTCAAAACTCTACTATGATTATACATGTATTTCTAAGCTGTGCGAAGGAAAATAAGATCTTTGATATATTCTACCGCTTACCGTCCACTGTGCACTGTCTATTCGCTCTTCGTTTTGGAGCAAGCTGAAAAGAAGTGCATGCTGTTCGCGTTTTTCTGTATACTATTTACTGTCCAGTGATTGTCTACTGTCTGCCTACTGCGTCCTGGATACGGTTTACTGCGGTCTGTGCAAGCACAGGACATGGGTACAAGGTAGCAGCAGGGGCGTAGCTAGGAGCAATTTCATGATACGCAGAATCATGTTTTTGTGTACTCCTTGAAGGGAAAAGTAGTGTTTCAGCCTCTTTGGCAGTTGGTATTGAAATCTTATCTTATTTCTAAAATTTCGGCATGTAAATATGCAGGTGCGTTTGGAAATTTTGTCAATTTTGACAAAATTTCAATACGCACCTGCGTATTTGCGTAAAGGCAGCTACGCCCTTGAGCAGTATGTGCGCCTGTTTAAGCGCATTCGACCAAAGTGGAGTCGCACAAACAGATGAAACCTACACAAGTAGCCTGCACATTATGGGAGCTGAAACTTGGTGGCCCGTTAGGATAATAAAGGAATGCCAAAATTTCTATGTAGCACATACTTATATTTGGGTAGTAAAACAAACACGCAGACACATCTTAGTTTCTGTACATTAAAGTTCTGCAATAGTTAAAACAAATAAAATAAATAAAAAGGCAGTTATGACATTTTTACTTGTCAATTATAGTTTTGTATGGTCGAAATGCAGAATTTATCAGTTTTTGCAATATGTACTGATTTTGTCATCATTTCTTTTACCTATCGAATCGTTTCCTTCGTCTGAAAATCGACGTAAATGAAACGTGGACCTAGAATACTTACATTCAAATTTCATGACTTTTTATGATTCCGATAAATAGATATCTATTAAATAGAAAGCCCTAAGAGACGGATCAGATCTTCACATTGATACATACTACCCAGCAGGCACACGACGTCATAATGACGTCGCATTGACGACGTCATGATGACGTCGCATCGACGTCGACGCAACCTGATGACGCCGCATCAACGTAATTCCGACGTCATATGCACGCTGGGAAATATTTCTCTGCCCAGCAGACACATGACGTCGGAATGACGTCGTGTTGACGTCGACGCCACCTGATGACGCCGCATCAACGTTATTCCGACGTCATGTGCCAGCTGGGAAATACTTTACTGCACAGCAGGCACATGACGTCGGAATGACCTCGTATTGACGTCGGTGTGCCATGGTTACGTCGCATCGACGCCATTTCGACGTCATTATGACGTCATGTTCCTGCTGGGTGTCTTGTAATGATGTTCAAACAATTTGCATCGTTTTAATTTACCCTTTCTATTGGGACACCATAAAATTAGTGTAATTATTCTAAAATTTGAACGGATGCTTATACTAGCTGACAATGTGTCAAAAATACTGATAGGATATGACGCATTGCACATCTTGATCTGAGTCTGAAGTTATTTCTCAGATACATCTATCCCAAAGTTTAGGATCACTGCGGTAAATTTTTAATAATCTTGCAGCTCATAGGTTACATCATTTGCACGTGCATTTTATGTTCATCTCTTGTGTCGAACGTTATGAGCCTTGTCCGGACAAATATGTTTGACACTATACGCAAACAGTGGGTACCAAGAGAAGTCTATGCAACTGCGTAGTCTGTCAGAGTTCGTGCAGTTCACCGTTTGATTCCCAGAAGGAATACTTATTGCGCCTAACTTGTCCTGATTGTGCTAGTGCACAGACTGGTCCGGACATAGATGTTTTGCATATACCATAAGGCTGATTTTATCACGACACGAATCAAATGGTCCGCGCAAGGAAAAATATGTTTCAGCCAATAATGTTTACAGCGAATTATGTACGTAAACGCAACCAGGAGATACTAAGATATGTCTATGATCATGTGTAGTCTACCCTGTTCTGATTGCGCATGTCTAGTCTCTGGACACGCGTGTTTTGCGTATGACATAGGACTGGTTTTATCACGACACGAGGTGTGCGCAAGGAAAAAAGTGTTTCACACCATATTGGTAAAAGCGAAAAGCAGTCCGATTAGTGTCATTTCTTTTCGCACACTTTACGGCGCTCCAGTGTATGATGCTCAAGATTGTTTATGCATGTAGTGAACGCGTAACTGTTACCACAGACTGGGCTGATTCTTCTCGTCGCATGAGGCCCTTTTCCGAGGGTGTGGCTCTTAAAGAATGCGCATGAATATGAGTTAAAAAGGAATTTGTTCTTCTCGCGTAGTAAGCAACACTTTGGCTAACAACACTATATATTTAGACCATCACCCGGCTGGTTGGGTGGAATGTTGACTAGTAAACATCAACTGCATTTACTTAACAAACAAATGAAACTTTTAGATGTAAAGCAAACTAAACTCAGACTAAGACCAACAAAACTGATAATAAAGCCGGCAAAAATTTGCACCAGCCTTGACAAGGCAAAAAAAAAACTGGCACATGGCATCCTAATGACGCCGTAGTGACGTCGATGTGACGTCACCATGTCATGTGCCTGCCGGGAAGATGGTTTTCATAAAATGTATTACTGAGCTCCATGTTATCCATGGTTTATGATATAGAGTTATCTCCCATTGTCCATAAAGTCCTTGTGGTGGCTTACCGCTAAATATTTTACATAGACCACAATAGTAACAGTTCAAGGCCTGCTTGATAAACTACACATACATTTTTCCAAACCTCTTTTGTTTTAATAGTCCACTCTAGTACTTCAAATTTCAGTGGATAAAAGACATGCTTCCCTGCTCCGGAAGCCATGATTCTGTCATGTGTTTGTTTACCAACAGATTCGCAGTAAAAAATATGATATTTTCTGTGGAGGGGGATCCCACACTAAAATAATTACAAATATCTCATGGATGAATGGAAATATTTATAAACCCCTTCCAAATATTTTATTTGGAGTCCTCTTTTCTAATCTTAGTATAAATTTAATCCATCTGACCAATGACAAGCTCCATATGAATTTTCCTCTGAATTTTGATTCAGACTAAATGTGACTCAACAGCCGTAAAGAAAAGGCTTGAAATAGGTCCATATAGTTAATTTCCTCGAGACATGCCTAACGGCCGGCCAAAACGTTGGAAAATGATTTTTTTTTTTTATTGTTTTTTTTTGTTGTTGTTGTTGTGTGTGTGTGTGTGTGTGTGTGTGTGTGTGTGTAAATATTTCCTCAATTTGTTTTGCAAATAAATTCTACACTTGTTTTTACATTACACACGTGGACAATGCCACCATTCAAGAAGTTAGAAATTAAATACTTTGCTAAATAAAAGCTAGCAACAGAAAGTGCACTAACGATCGGGTTCACTTCAATAACAACTCATGAAAATTTCACTGTCTTAGCTGGGCAAGACTTCCTTTTAAAAGGAAATTTTATCTCGATTGGTGGTGAACACCTACAAGATTTACTGCACGCAAATAGTTCCCTGGTTCACTTGACTCCAAGATTGCCACTAGGAATGAATATTCTGGTTGTTACGGCAAACTGAAAAGAGTCTTTACTTGTATAAGCTTCTTGAAAATGTAATATAATTAGTTGAGAATCCTATCACAAGGGGTAACTGGAGGAACAGAATCACACTCTTCATATAGGTTCATATAGGTGTCCTTACCCTGCGGACACATGACGTCGCACTAACGTCGATGCTAGTCTGCCATGTCTCACATCATTGAAGAAAAGAGAGCATCAGCTGTTAGGAATGTTGTGAAAAAGTTTCATTGACGGATGAAAAAACAACAACTATAAAGTATGGACTATCTTTGAAAATTGGTCGTGGTCTCGAGCAAGAAAAAATGAAAAAATAAATAGAAATAGAAAATCTGTCCGAATGGAACTTGCGTTTTCTCATATGTAAACTTTATAAATGTTAAAAATCGGCACTTTGTTGTCTACGGCCATATCACGTTGAAAACACCGGTTCTCGTCCGATCACCGAAGTTAAGCAACGTCGAGCCCGGTTAGTACTTGGATGGGTGACCGCCTGGGAATACCGGGTGCTGTAGACTTTTTTATCTGCTTTTGTTTATTTATTTTCTAGTTTTATTTCTTTTTTCTTTGATACTTTTTTTTCAAAACTCTACTATGATTATACATGTATTTCTAAGCTGTGCGAAGGAAAATAAGATCTTTGATATATTCTACCGCTTACCGTCCACTGTGCACTGTCTACTCGCTCTTCGTTTTGGAGCAAGCTGAAAAGAAGTGCATGCTGTTCGCGTTTTTCTGTATACTATTTACTGTCCAGTGATTGTCTACTGTCTGCCTACTGCGTCCTGGATACGGTTTACTGCGGTCTGTGCAAGCACAGGACATGGGTACAAGGTAGCAGCAGGGGCGTAGCTAGGAGCAATTTCATGATACGCAGAATCATGTTTTTGTGTACTCCTTGAAGGGAAAAGTAGTGTTTCAGCCTCTTTGGCAGTTGGTATTGAAATCTTATCTTATTTCTAAAATTTCGGCATGTAAATATGCAGGTGCGTTTGGAAATTTTGTCAATTTTGACAAAATTTCAATACGCACCTGCGTATTTGCGCAAAGGCAGCTACGCCCTTGAGCAGTATGTGCGCCTGTTTAAGCGCATTCGACCAAAGTGGAGTCGCACAAACAGATGAAACCTACACAAGTAGCCTGCACATTATGGGAGCTGAACCCTGGTGGCCCGTTAGGATAATAAAGGAATGCCAAAATTTCTATGTAGCACATACTTATATTTGGGTAGTAAAACAAACACGCAGACACATCTTAGTTTCTGTACATTAAAGTTCTGCAATAGTTAAAACAAATAAAATAAATAAAAAGGCAGTTATGACATTTTTACTTGTCAATTATAGTTTTGTATGGTCGAAATGCAGAATTTATCAGTTTTTGCAATATGTACTGATTTTGTCATCATTTCTTTTACCTATCGAATCGTTTCCTTCGTCTGAAAATCGACGTAAATGAAACGTGGACCTAGAATACTTACATTCAAATTTCATGACTTTTTATGATTCCGATAAATAGATATCTATTAAATAGAAAGCCCTAAGAGACGGATCAGATCTTCACATTGATACATACTACCCAGCAGGCACACGACGTCATAATGACGTCGCATTGACGACGTCATGATGACGTCGCATCGACGTCGACGCAACCTGATGACGCCGCATCAACGTAATTCCGACGTCATATGCACGCTGGGAAATATTTCTCTGCCCAGCAGACACATGACGTCGGAATGACGTCGTGTTGACGTCGACGCCACCTGATGACGCCGCATCAACGTTATTCCGACGTCATGTGCCAGCTGGGAAATACTTTACTGCACAGCAGGCACATGACGTCGGAATGACCTCGTATTGACGTCGGTGTGCCATGGTTACGTCGCATCGACGCCATTTCGACGTCATTATGACGTCATGTTCCTGCTGGGTGTCTTGTAATGATGTTCAAACAATTTGCATCGTTTTAATTTACCCTTTCTATTGGGACACCATAAAATTAGTGTAATTATTCTAAAATTTGAACGGATGCTTATACTAGCTGACAATGTGTCAAAAATACTGATAGGATATGACGCATTGCACATCTTGATCTGAGTCTGAAGTTATTTCTCAGATACATCTATCCCAAAGTTTAGGATCACTGCGGTAAATTTTTAATAATCTTGCAGCTCATAGGTTACATCATTTGCACGTGCATTTTATGTTCATCTCTTGTGTCGAACGTTATGAGCCTTGTCCGGGCAAATATGTTTGACACTATACGCAAACAGTGGGTACCAAGAGAAGTCTATGCAACTGCGTAGTCTGTCAGAGTTCGTGCAGTTCACCGTTTGATTCCCAGAAGGAATACTTATTGCGCCTAACTTGTCCTGATTGTGCTAGTGCACAGACTGGTCCGGACATAGATGTTTTGCATATACCATAAGGCTGATTTTATCACGACACGAATCAAATGGTCCGCGCAAGGAAAAATATGTTTCAGCCAATAATGTTTACAGCGAATTATGTACGTAAACGCAACCAGGAGATACTAAGATATGTCTATGATCATGTGTAGTCTACCCTGTTCTGATTGCGCATGTCTAGTCTCTGGACACGCGTGTTTTGCGTATGACATAGGACTGGTTTTATCACGACACGAGGTGTGCGCAAGGAAAAAAGTGTTTCACACCATATTGGTAAAAGCGAAAAGCAGTCCGATTAGTGTCATTTCTTTTCGCACACTTTACGGCGCTCCAGTGTATGATGCTCAAGATTGTTTATGCATGTAGTGAACGCGTAACTGTTACCACAGACTGGGCTGATTCTTCTCGTCGCATGAGGCCCTTTTCCGAGGGTGTGGCTCTTAAAGAATGCGCATGAATATGAGTTAAAAAGGAATTTGTTCTTCTCGCGTAGTAAGCAACACTTTGGCTAACAACACTATATATTGAGACCATCACCCGGCTGGTTGGGTGGAATGTTGACTAGTAAACATCAACTGCATTTACTTAACAAACAAATGAAACTTTTAGATGTAAAGCAAACTAAACTCAGACTAAGACCAACAAAACTGATAATAAAGCCGGCAAAAATTTGCACCAGCCTTGACAAGGCAAAAAAAAACTGGCACATGGCATCCTAATGACGCCGTAGTGACGTCGATGTGACGTCCCCATGTCATGTGCCTGCCGGGAAGATGGTTTTCATAAAATGTATTACTGAGCTCCATGTTATCCATGGTTTATGATATAGAGTTATCTCCCATTGTCCATAAAGTCCTTGTGGTGGCTTACCGCTAAATATTTTACATAGACCACAATAGTAACAGTTCAAGGCCTGCTTGATAAACTACACATACATTTTTCCAAACCTCTTTTGTTTTAATAGTCCACTCTAGTACTTCAAATTTCAGTGGATAAAAGACATGCTTCCCTGCTCCGGAAGCCATGATTCTGTCATGTGTTTGTTTACCAACAGATTCGCAGTAAAAAATATGATATTTTCTGTGGAGGGGGATCCCACACTAAAATAATTACAAATATCTCATGGATGAATGGAAATATTTATAAACCCCTTCCAAATATTTTATTTGGAGTCCTCTTTTCTAATCTTAGTATAAATTTAATCCATCTGACCAATGACAAGCTCCATATGAATTTTCCTCTGAATTTTGATTCAGACTAAATGTGACTCAACAGCCGTAAAGAAAAGGCTTGAAATAGGTCCATATAGTTGTTTTCCTCGAGACATGCCTAACGGCCGGCCAAAACGTTGGAAAATGATTTTTTTTTTATTGTTTTTTTTTGTTGTTGTTGTTGTGTGTGTGTGTGTGCGTGTGTGTGTGTGTAAATATTTCCTCAATTTGTTTTGCAAATAAATTCTACACTTGTTTTTACATTACACACGTGGACAATGCCACCATTCAAGAAGTTAGAAATTAAATACTTTGCTAAATAAAAGCTAGCAACAGAAAGTGCACTAACGATCGGGTTCACTTCAATAACAACTCATGAAAATTTCACTGTCTTAGCTGGGCAAGCCTTCCTTTTAAAAGGAAATTTTATCTCGATTGGTGGTGAACACCTACAAGATTTACTGCACGCAAATAGTTCCCTGGTTCACTTGACTCCAAGATTGCCACTAGGAATGAATATTCTGGTTGTTACGGCAAACTGAAAAGAGTCTTTACTTGTATAAGCTTCTTGAAAATGTAATATAATTAGTTGAGAATCCTATCACAAGGGGTAACTGGAGGAACAGAATCACACTCTTCATATAGGTTCATATAGGTGTCCTTACCCTGCGGACACATGACGTCGCACTAACGTCGATGCTAGTCTGCCATGTCTCACATCATTGAAGAAAAGAGAGCATCAGCTGTTAGGAATGTTGTGAAAAAGTTTCATTGACGGATGAAAAAACAACAACTATAAAGTATGGACTATCTTTGAAAATTGGTCGTGGTCTCGAGCAAGAAAAAATGAATAAATAAATAGAAATAGAAAATCTGTCCGAATGGAACTTGCGTTTTCTCATATGTAAACTTTATAAATGTTAAAAATCGGCACTTTGTTGTCTACGGCCATATCACGTTGAAAACACCGGTTCTCGTCCGATCACCGAAGTTAAGCAACGTCGAGCCCGGTTAGTACTTGGATGGGTGACCGCCTGGGAATACCGGGTGCTGTAGACTTTTTTATCTGCTTTTGTTTATTTATTTTCTAGTTTTATTTCTTTTTTCTTTGATACTTTTTTTTCAAAACTCTACTATGATTATACATGTATTTCTAAGCTGTGCGAAGGAAAATAGGATCTTTGATATATTCTACCGCTTACCGTCCACTGTGCACTGTCTACTCGCTCTTCGTTTTGGAGCAAGCTGAAAAGAAGTGCATGCTGTTCGCGTTTTTCTGTATACTATTTACTGTCCAGTGATTGTCTACTGTCTGCCTACTGCGTCCTGGATACGGTTTACTGCGGTCTGTGCAAGCACAGGACATGGGTACAAGGTAGCAGCAGGGGCGTAGCTAGGAGCAATTTCATGATACGCAGAATCATGTTTTTGTGTACTCCTTGAAGGGAAAAGTAGTGTTTCAGCCTCTTTGGCAGTTGGTATTGAAATCTTATCTTATTTCTAAAATTTCGGCATGTAAATATGCAGGTGCGTTTGGAAATTTTGTCAAGTTTGACAAAATTTCAATACGCACCTGCGTATTTGCGTAAAGGCAGCTACGCCCTTGAGCAGTATGTGCGCCTGTTTAAGCGCATTCGACCAAAGTGGAGTCGCACAAACAGATGAAACCTACACAAGTAGCCTGCACATTATGGGAGCTGAACCCTGGTGGCCCGTTAGGATAATAAAGGAATGCCAAAATTTCTATGTAGCACATACTTATATTTGGGTAGTAAAACAAACACGCAGACACATCTTAGTTTCTGTACATTAAAGTTCTGCAATAGTTAAAACAAATAAAATAAATAAAAAGGCAGTTATGACATTTTTACTTGTCAATTATAGTTTTGTATGGTCGAAATGCAGAATTTATCAGTTTTTGCAATATGTACTGATTTTGTCATCATTTCTTTTACCTATCGAATCGTTTCCTTCGTCTGAAAATCGACGTAAATGAAACGTGGACCTAGAATACTTACATTCAAATTTCATGACTTTTTATGATTCCGATAAATAGATATCTATTAAATAGAAAGCCCTAAGAGACGGATCAGATCTTCACATTGATACATACTACCCAGCAGGCACACGACGTCATAATGACGTCGCATTGACGACGTCATGATGACGTCGCATCGACGTCGACGCAACCTGATGACGCCGCATCAACGTAATTCCGACGTCATATGCACGCTGGGAAATATTTCTCTGCCCAGCAGACACATGACGTCGGAATGACGTCGTGTTGACGTCGACGCCACCTGATGACGCCGCATCAACGTTATTCCGACGTCATGTGCCAGCTGGGAAATACTTTACTGCACAGCAGGCACATGACGTCGGAATGACCTCGTATTGACGTCGGTGTGCCATGGTTACGTCGCATCGACGCCATTTCGACGTCATTATGACGTCATGTTCCTGCTGGGTGTCTTGTAATGATGTTCAAACAATTTGCATCGTTTTAATTTACCCTTTCTATTGGGACACCATAAAATTAGTGTAATTATTCTAAAATTTGAACGGATGCTTATACTAGCTGACAATGTGTCAAAAATACTGATAGGATATGACGCATTGCACATCTTGATCTGAGTCTGAAGTTATTTCTCAGATACATCTATCCCAAAGTTTAGGATCACTGCGGTAAATTTTTAATAATCTTGCAGCTCATAGGTTACATCATTTGCACGTGCATTTTATGTTCATCTCTTGTGTCGAACGTTATGAGCCTTGTCCGGGCAAATATGTTTGACACTATACGCAAACAGTGGGTACCAAGAGAAGTCTATGCAACTGCGTAGTCTGTCAGAGTTCGTGCAGTTCACCGTTTGATTCCCAGAAGGAATACTTATTGCGCCTAACTTGTCCTGATTGTGCTAGTGCACAGACTGGTCCGGACATAGATGTTTTGCATATACCATAAGGCTGATTTTATCACGACACGAATCAAATGGTCCGCGCAAGGAAAAATATGTTTCAGCCAATAATGTTTACAGCGAATTATGTACGTAAACGCAACCAGGAGATACTAAGATATGTCTATGATCATGTGTAGTCTACCCTGTTCTGATTGCGCATGTCTAGTCTCTGGACACGCGTGTTTTGCGTATGACATAGGACTGGTTTTATCACGACACGAGGTGTGCGCAAGGAAAAAAGTGTTTCACACCATATTGGTAAAAGCGAAAAGCAGTCCGATTAGTGTCATTTCTTTTCGCACACTTTACGGCGCTCCAGTGTATGATGCTCAAGATTGTTTATGCATGTAGTGAACGCGTAACTGTTACCACAGACTGGGCTGATTCTTCTCGTCGCATGAGGCCCTTTTCCGAGGGTGTGGCTCTTAAAGAATGCGCATGAATATGAGTTAAAAAGGAATTTGTTCTTCTCGCGTAGTAAGCAACACTTTGGCTAACAACACTATATATTTAGACCATCACCCGGCTGGTTGGGTGGAATGTTGACTAGTAAACATCAACTGCATTTACTTAACAAACAAATGAAACTTTTAGATGTAAAGCAAACTAAACTCAGACTAAGACCAACAAAACTGATAATAAAGCCGGCAAAAATTTGCACCAGCCTTGACAAGGCAAAAAAAAACTGGCACATGGCATCCTAATGACGCCGTAGTGACGTCGATGTGACGTCACCATGTCATGTGCCTGCCGGGAAGATGGTTTTCATAAAATGTATTACTGAGCTCCATGTTATCCATGGTTTATGATATAGAGTTATCTCCCATTGTCCATAAAGTCCTTGTGGTGGCTTACCGCTAAATATTTTACATAGACCACAATAGTAACAGTTCAAGGCCTGCTTGATAAACTACACATACATTTTTCCAAACCTCTTTTGTTTTAATAGTCCACTCTAGTACTTCAAATTTCAGTGGATAAAAGACATGCTTCCCTGCTCCGGAAGCCATGATTCTGTCCTGTGTTTGTTTACCAACAGATTCGCAGTAAAAAATATGATATTTTCTGTGGAGGGGGATCCCACACTAAAATAATTACAAATATCTCATGGATGAATGGAAATATTTATAAACCCCTTCCAAATATTTTATTTGGAGTCCTCTTTTCTAATCTTAGTATAAATTTAATCCATCTGACCAATGACAAGCTCCATATGAATTTTCCTCTGAATTTTGATTCAGACTAAATGTGACTCAACAGCCGTAAAGAAAAGGCTTGAAATAGGTCCATATAGTTATTTTCCTCGAGACATGCCTAACGGCCGGCCAAAACGTTGGAAAATGATTTTTTTTTTATTGTTTTTTTTGTTGTTGTTGTTGTGTGTGTGTGTGCGTGTGTGTGTGTGTAAATATTTCCTCAATTTGTTTTGCAAATAAATTCTACACTTGTTTTTACATTACACACGTGGACAATGCCACCATTCAAGAAGTTAGAAATTAAATACTTTGCTAAATAAAAGCTAGCAACAGAAAGTGCACTAACGATCGGGTTCACTTCAATAACAACTCATGAAAATTTCACTGTCTTAGCTGGGCAAGCCTTCCTTTTAAAAGGAAATTTTATCTCGATTGGTGGTGAACACCTACAAGATTTACTGCACGCAAATAGTTCCCTGGTTCACTTGACTCCAAGATTGCCACTAGGAATGAATATTCTGGTTGTTACGGCAAACTGAAAAGAGTCTTTACTTGTATAAGCTTCTTGAAAATGTAATATAATTAGTTGAGAATCCTATCACAAGGGGTAACTGGAGGAACAGAATCACACTCTTCATATAGGTTCATATAGGTGTCCTTACCCTGCGGACACATGACGTCGCACTAACGTCGATGCTAGTCTGCCATGTCTCACATCATTGAAGAAAAGAGAGCATCAGCTGTTAGGAATGTTGTGAAAAAGTTTCATTGACGGATGAAAAAACAACAACTATAAAGTATGGACTATCTTTGAAAATTGGTCGTGGTCTCGAGCAAGAAAAAATGAATAAATAAATAGAAATAGAAAATCTGTCCGAATGGAACTTGCGTTTTCTCATATGTAAACTTTATAAATGTTAAAAATCGGCACTTTGTTGTCTACGGCCATATCACGTTGAAAACACCGGTTCTCGTCCGATCACCGAAGTTAAGCAACGTCGAGCCCGGTTAGTACTTGGATGGGTGACCGCCTGGGAATACCGGGTGCTGTAGACTTTTTTATCTGCTTTTGTTTATTTATTTTCTAGTTTTATTTCTTTTTTCTTTGATACTTTTTTTTCAAAACTCTACTATGATTATACATGTATTTCTAAGCTGTGCGAAGGAAAATAAGATCTTTGATATATTCTACCGCTTACCGTCCACTGTGCACTGTCTACTCGCTCTTCGTTTTGGAGCAAGCTGAAAAGAAGTGCATGCTGTTCGCGTTTTTCTGTATACTATTTACTGTCCAGTGATTGTCTACTGTCTGCCTACTGCGTCCTGGATACGGTTTACTGCGGTCTGTGCAAGCACAGGACATGGGTACAAGGTAGCAGCAGGGGCGTAGCTAGGAGCAATTTCATGATACGCAGAATCATGTTTTTGTGTACTCCTTGAAGGGAAAAGTAGTGTTTCAGCCTCTTTGGCAGTTGGTATTGAAATCTTATCTTATTTCAAAAATTTCGGCATGTAAATATGCAGGTGCGTTTGGAAATTTTGTCAATTTTGACAAAATTTCAATACGCACCTGCGTATTTGCGTAAAGGCAGCTACGCCCTTGAGCAGTATGTGCGCCTGTTTAAGCGCATTCGACCAAAGTGGAGTCGCACAAACAGATGAAACCTACACAAGTAGCCTGCACATTATGGGAGCTGAACCCTGGTGGCCCGTTAGGATAATAAAGGAATGCCAAAATTTCTATGTAGCACATACTTATATTTGGGTAGTAAAACAAACACGCAGACACATCTTAGTTTCTGTACATTAAAGTTCTGCAATAGTTAAAACAAATAAAATAAATAAAAAGGCAGTTATGACATTTTTACTTGTCAATTATAGTTTTGTATGGTCGAAATGCAGAATTTATCAGTTTTTGCAATATGTACTGATTTTGTCATCATTTCTTTTACCTATCGAATCGTTTCCTTCGTCTGAAAATCGACGTAAATGAAACGTGGACCTAGAATACTTACATTCAAATTTCATGACTTTTTATGATTCCGATAAATAGATATCTATTAAATAGAAAGCCCTAAGAGACGGATCAGATCTTCACATTGATACATACTACCCAGCAGGCACACGACGTCATAATGACGTCGCATTGACGACGTCATGATGACGTCGCATCGACGTCGACGCAACCTGATGACGCCGCATCAACGTAATTCCGACGTCATATGCACGCTGGGAAATATTTCTCTGCCCAGCAGACACATGACGTCGGAATGACGTCGTGTTGACGTCGACGCCACCTGATGACGCCGCATCAACGTTATTCCGACGTCATGTGCCAGCTGGGAAATACTTTACTGCACAGCAGGCACATGACGTCGGAATGACCTCGTATTGACGTCGGTGTGCCATGGTTACGTCGCATCGACGCCATTTCGACGTCATTATGACGTCATGTTCCTGCTGGGTGTCTTGTAATGATGTTCAAACAATTTGCATCGTTTTAATTTACCCTTTCTATTGGGACACCATAAAATTAGTGTAATTATTCTAAAATTTGAACGGATGCTTATACTAGCTGACAATGTGTCAAAAATACTGATAGGATATGACGCATTGCACATCTTGATCTGAGTCTGAAGTTATTGCTCAGATACATCTATCCCAAAGTTTAGGATCACTGCGGTAAATTTTTAATAATCTTGCAGCTCATAGGTTACATCATTTGCACGTGCATTTTATGTTCATCTCTTGTGTCGAACGTTATGAGCCTTGTCCGGGCAAATATGTTTGACACTATACGCAAACAGTGGGTACCAAGAGAAGTCTATGCAACTGCGTAGTCTGTCAGAGTTCGTGCAGTTCACCGTTTGATTCCCAGAAGGAATACTTATTGCGCCTAACTTGTCCTAATTGTGCTAGTGCACAGACTGGTCCGGACATAGATGTTTTGCATATACCATAAGGCTGATTTTATCACGACACGAATCAAATGGTCCGCGCAAGGAAAAATATGTTTCAGCCAATAATGTTTACAGCGAATTATGTACGTAAACGCAACCAGGAGATTCTAAGATATGTCTATGATCATGTGTAGTCTACCCTGTTCTGATTGCGCATGTCTAGTCTCTGGACACGCGTGTTTTGCGTATGACATAGGACTGGTTTTATCACGACACGAGGTGTGCGCAAGGAAAAAAGTGTTTCACACCATATTGGTAAAAGCGAAAAGCAGTCCGATTAGTGTCATTTCTTTTCGCACACTTTACGGCGCTCCAGTGTATGATGCTCAAGATTGTTTATGCATGTAGTGAACGCGTAACTGTTACCACAGACTGGGCTGATTCTTCTCGTCGCATGAGGCCCTTTTCCGAGGGTGTGGCTCTTAAAGAATGCGCATGAATATGAGTTAAAAAGGAATTTGTTCTTCTCGCGTAGTAAGCAACACTTTGGCTAACAACACTATATATTTAGACCATCACCCGGCTGGTTGGGTGGAATGTTGACTAGTAAACATCAACTGCATTTACTTAACAAACAAATGAAACTTTTAGATGTAAAGCAAACTAAACTCAGACTAAGACCAACAAAACTGATAATAAAGCCGGCAAAAATTTGCACCAGCCTTGACAAGGCAAAAAAAAACTGGCACATGGCATCCTAATGACGCCGTAGTGACGTCGATGTGACGTCACCATGTCATGTGCCTGCCGGGAAGATGGTTTTCATAAAATGTATTACTGAGCTCCATGTTATCCATGGTTTATGATATAGAGTTATCTCCCATTGTCCATAAAGTCCTTGTGGTGGCTTACCGCTAAATATTTTACATAGACCACAATAGTAACAGTTCAAGGCCTGCTTGATAAACTACACATACATTTTTCCAAACCTCTTTTGTTTTAATAGTCCACTCTAGTACTTCAAATTTCAGTGGATAAAAGACATGCTTCCCTGCTCCGGAAGCCATGATTCTGTCCTGTGTTTGTTTACCAACAGATTCGCAGTAAAAAATATGATATTTTCTGTGGAGGGGGATCCCACACTAAAATAATTACAAATATCTCATGGATGAATGGAAATATTTATAAACCCCTTCCAAATATTTTATTTGGAGTCCTCTTTTCTAATCTTAGTATAAATTTAATCCATCTGACCAATGACAAGCTCCATATGAATTTTCCTCTGAATTTTGATTCAGACTAAATGTGACTCAACAGCCGTAAAGAAAAGGCTTGAAATAGGTCCATATAGTTATTTTCCTCGAGACATGCCTAACGGCCGGCCAAAACGTTGGAAAATGATTTTTTTTATTGTTTTTTTTGTTGTTGTTGTTGTGTGTGTGTGTGCGTGTGTGTGTGTGTAAATATTTCCTCAATTTGTTTTGCAAATAAATTCTACACTTGTTTTTACATTACACACGTGGACAATGCCACCATTCAAGAAGTTAGAAATTAAATACTTTGCTAAATAAAAGCTAGCAACAGAAAGTGCACTAACGATCGGGTTCACTTCAATAACAACTCATGAAAATTTCACTGTCTTAGCTGGGCAAGCCTTCCTTTTAAAAGGAAATTTTATCTCGATTGGTGGTGAACACCTACAAGATTTACTGCACGCAAATAGTTCCCTGGTTCACTTGACTCCAAGATTGCCACTAGGAATGAATATTCTGGTTGTTACGGCAAACTGAAAAGAGTCTTTACTTGTATAAGCTTCTTGAAAATGTAATATAATTAGTTGAGAATCCTATCACAAGGGGTAACTGGAGGAACAGAATCACACTCTTCATATAGGTTCATATAGGTGTCCTTACCCTGCGGACACATGACGTCGCACTAACGTCGATGCTAGTCTGCCATGTCTCACATCATTGAAGAAAAGAGAGCATCAGCTGTTAGGAATGTTGTGAAAAAGTTTCATTGACGGATGAAAAAACAACAACTATAAAGTATGGACTATCTTTGAAAATTGGTCGTGGTCTCGAGCAAGAAAAAATGAATAAATAAATAGAAATAGAAAATCTGTCCGAATGGAACTTGCGTTTTCTCATATGTAAACTTTATAAATGTTAAAAATCGGCACTTTGTTGTCTACGGCCATATCACGTTGAAAACACCGGTTCTCGTCCGATCACCGAAGTTAAGCAACGTCGAGCCCGGTTAGTACTTGGATGGGTGACCGCCTGGGAATACCGGGTGCTGTAGACTTTTTTATCTGCTTTTGTTTATTTATTTTCTAGTTTTATTTCTTTTTTCTTTGATACTTTTTTTTCAAAACTCTACTATGATTATACATGTATTTCTAAGCTGTGCGAAGGAAAATAAGATCTTTGATATATTCTACCGCTTACCGTCCACTGTGCACTGTCTACTCGCTCTTCGTTTTGGAGCAAGCTGAAAAGAAGTGCATGCTGTTCGCGTTTTTCTGTATACTATTTACTGTCCAGTGATTGTCTACTGTCTGCCTACTGCGTCCTGGATACGGTTTACTGCGGTCTGTGCAAGCACAGGACATGGGTACAAGGTAGCAGCAGGGGCGTAGCTAGGAGCAATTTCATGATACGCAGAATCATGTTTTTGTGTACTCCTTGAAGGGAAAAGTAGTGTTTCAGCCTCTTTGGCAGTTGGTATTGAAATCTTATCTTATTTCTAAAATTTCGGCATGTAAATATGCAGGTGCGTTTGGAAATTTTGTCAATTTTGACAAAATTTCAATACGCACCTGCGTATTTGCGTAAAGGCAGCTACGCCCTTGAGCAGTATGTGCGCCTGTTTAAGCGCATTCGACCAAAGTGGAGTCGCACAAACAGATGAAACCTACACAAGTAGCCTGCACATTATGGGAGCTGAACCCTGGTGGCCCGTTAGGATAATAAAGGAATGCCAAAATTTCTATGTAGCACATACTTATATTTGGGTAGTAAAACAAACACGCAGACACATCTTAGTTTCTGTACATTAAAGTTCTGCAATAGTTAAAACAAATAAAATAAATAAAAAGGCAGTTATGACATTTTTACTTGTCAATTATAGTTTTGTATGGTCGAAATGCAGAATTTATCAGTTTTTGCAATATGTACTGATTTTGTCATCATTTCTTTTACCTATCGAATCGTTTCCTTCGTCTGAAAATCGACGTAAATGAAACGTGGACCTAGAATACTTACATTCAAATTTCATGACTTTTTATGATTCCGATAAATAGATATCTATTAAATAGAAAGCCCTAAGAGACGGATCAGATCTTCACATTGATACATACTACCCAGCAGGCACACGACGTCATAATGACGTCGCATTGACGACGTCATGATGACGTCGCATCGACGTCGACGCAACCTGATGACGCCGCATCAACGTAATTCCGACGTCATATGCACGCTGGGAAATATTTCTCTGCCCAGCAGACACATGACGTCGGAATGACGTCGTGTTGACGTCGACGCCACCTGATGACGCCGCATCAACGTTATTCCGACGTCATGTGCCAGCTGGGAAATACTTTACTGCACAGCAGGCACATGACGTCGGAATGACCTCGTATTGACGTCGGTGTGCCATGGTTACGTCGCATCGACGCCATTTCGACGTCATTATGACGTCATGTTCCTGCTGGGTGTCTTGTAATGATGTTCAAACAATTTGCATCGTTTTAATTAACCCTTTCTATTGGGACACCATAAAATTAGTGTAATTATTCTAAAATTTGAACGGATGCTTATACTAGCTGACAATGTGTCAAAAATACTGATAGGATATGACGCATTGCACATCTTGATCTGAGTCTGAAGTTATTTCTCAGATACATCTATCCCAAAGTTTAGGATCACTGCGGTAAATTTTTAATAATCTTGCAGCTCATAGGTTACATCATTTGCACGTGCATTTTATGTTCATCTCTTGTGTCGAACGTTATGAGCCTTGTCCGGGCAAATATGTTTGACACTATACGCAAACAGTGGGTACCAAGAGAAGTCTATGCAACTGCGTAGTCTGTCAGAGTTCGTGCAGTTCACCGTTTGATTCCCAGAAGGAATACTTATTGCGCCTAACTTGTCCTGATTGTGCTAGTGCACAGACTGGTCCGGACATAGATGTTTTGCATATACCATAAGGCTGATTTTATCACGACACGAATCAAATGGTCCGCGCAAGGAAAAATATGTTTCAGCCAATAATGTTTACAGCGAATTATGTACGTAAACGCAACCAGGAGATACTAAGATATGTCTATGATCATGTGTAGTCTACCCGGTTCTGATTGCGCATGTCTAGTCTCTGGACACGCGTGTTTTGCGTATGACATAGGACTGGTTTTATCACGACACGAGGTGTGCGCAAGGAAAAAAGTGTTTCACACCATATTGGTAAAAGCGAAAAGCAGTCCGATTAGTGTCATTTCTTTTCGCACACTTTACGGCGCTCCAGTGTATGATGCTCAAGATTGTTTATGCATGTAGTGAACGCGTAACTGTTACCACAGACTGGGCTGATTCTTCTCGTCGCATGAGGCCCTTTTCCGAGGGTGTGGCTCTTAAAGAATGCGCATGAATATGAGTTAAAAAGGAATTTGTTCTTCTCGCGTAGTAAGCAACACTTTGGCTAACAACACTATATATTTAGACCATCACCCGGCTGGTTGGGTGGAATGTTGACTAGTAAACATCAACTGCATTTACTTAACAAACAAATGAAACTTTTAGATGTAAAGCAAACTAAACTCAGACTAAGACCAACAAAACTGATAATAAAGCCGGCAAAAATTTGCACCAGCCTTGACAAGGCAAAAAAAAAAACTGGCACATGGCATCCTAATGACGCCGTAGTGACGTCGATGTGACGTCACCATGTCATGTGCCTGCCGGGAAGATGGTTTTCATAAAATGTATTACTGAGCTCCATGTTATCCATGGTTTATGATATAGAGTTATCTCCCATTGTCCATAAAGTCCTTGTGGTGGCTTACCGCTAAATATTTTACATAGACCACAATAGTAACAGTTCAAGGCCTGCTTGATAAACTACACATACATTTTTCCAAACCTCTTTTGTTTTAATAGTCCACTCTAGTACTTCAAATTTCAGTGGATAAAAGACATGCTTCCCTGCTCCGGAAGCCATGATTCTGTCATGTGTTTGTTTACCAACAGATTCGCAGTAAAAAATATGATATTTTCTGTGGAGGGGGATCCCACACTAAAATAATTACAAATATCTCATGGATGAATGGAAATATTTATAAACCCCTTCCAAATATTTTATTTGGAGTCCTCTTTTCTAATCTTAGTATAAATTTAATCCATCTGACCAATGACAAGCTCCATATGAATTTTCCTCTGAATTTTGATTCAGACTAAATGTGACTCAACAGCCGTAAAGAAAAGGCTTGAAATAGGTCCATATAGTTATTTTCCTCGAGACATGCCTAACGGCCGGCCAAAACGTTGGAAAATGATTTTTTTTTTATTGTTTTTTTTGTTGTTGTTGTTGTTGTGTGTGTGTGTGTGCGTGTGTGTGTGTGTAAATATTTCCTCAGTTTGTTTTGCAAATAAATTCTACACTTGTTTTTACATTACACACGTGGACAATGCCACCATTCAAGAAGTTAGAAATTAAATACTTTGCTAAATAAAAGCTAGCAACAGAAAGTGCACTAACGATCGGGTTCACTTCAATAACAACTCATGAAAATTTCACTGTCTTAGCTGGGCAAGCCTTCCTTTTAAAAGGAAATTTTATCTCGATTGGTGGTGAACACCTACAAGATTTACTGCACGCAAATAGTTCCCTGGTTCACTTGACTCCAAGATTGCCACTAGGAATGAATATTCTGGTTGTTACGGCAAACTGAAAAGAGTCTTTACTTGTATAAGCTTCTTGAAAATGTAATATAATTAGTTGAGAATCCTATCACAAGGGGTAACTGGAGGAACAGAATCACACTCTTCATATAGGTTCATATAGGTGTCCTTACCCTGCGGACACATGACGTCGCACTAACGTCGATGCTAGTCTGCCATGTCTCACATCATTGAAGAAAAGAGAGCATCAGCTGTTAGGAATGTTGTGAAAAAGTTTCATTGACGGATGAAAAAACAACAACTATAAAGTATGGACTATCTTTGAAAATTGGTCGTGGTCTCGAGCAAGAAAAAATGAATAAATAAATAGAAATAGAAAATCTGTCCGAATGGAACTTGCGTTTTCTCATATGTAAACTTTATAAATGTTAAAAATCGGCACTTTGTTGTCTACGGCCATATCACGTTGAAAACACCGGTTCTCGTCCGATCACCGAAGTTAAGCAACGTCGAGCCCGGTTAGTACTTGGATGGGTGACCGCCTGGGAATACCGGGTGCTGTAGACTTTTTTATCTGCTTTTGTTTATTTATTTTCTAGTTTTATTTCTTTTTTCTTTGATACTTTTTTTTCAAAACTCTACTATGATTATACATGTATTTCTAAGCTGTGCGAAGGAAAATAAGATCTTTGATATATTCTACCGCTTACCGTCCACTGTGCACTGTCTACTCGCTCTTCGTTTTGGAGCAAGCTGAAAAGAAGTGCATGCTGTTCGCGTTTTTCTGTATACTATTTACTGTCCAGTGATTGTCTACTGTCTGCCTACTGCGTCCTGGATACGGTTTACTGCGGTCTGTGCAAGCACAGGACATGGGTACAAGGTAGCAGCAGGGGCGTAGCTAGGAGCAATTTCATGATACGCAGAATCATGTTTTTGTGTACTCCTTGAAGGGAAAAGTAGTGTTTCAGCCTCTTTGGCAGTTGGTATTGAAATCTTATCTTATTTCTAAAATTTCGGCATGTAAATATGCAGGTGCGTTTGGAAATTTTGTCAAGTTTGACAAAATTTCAATACGCACCTGCGTATTTGCGTAAAGGCAGCTACGCCCTTGAGCAGTATGTGCGCCTGTTTAAGCGCATTCGACCAAAGTGGAGTCGCACAAACAGATGAAACCTACACAAGTAGCCTGCACATTATGGGAGCTGAACCCTGGTGGCCCGTTAGGATAATAAAGGAATGCCAAAATTTCTATGTAGCACATACTTATATTTGGGTAGTAAAACAAACACGCAGACACATCTTAGTTTCTTTACATTAAAGTTCTGCAATAGTTAAAACAAATAAAATAAATAAAAAGGCAGTTATGACATTTTTACTTGTCAATTATAGTTTTGTATGGTCGAAATGCAGAATTTATCAGTTTTTGCAATATGTACTGATTTTGTCATCATTTCTTTTACCTATCGAATCGTTTCCTTCGTCTGAAAATCGACGTAAATGAAACGTGGACCTAGAATACTTACATTCAAATTTCATGACTTTTTATGATTCCGATAAATAGATATCTATTAAATAGAAAGCCCTAAGAGACGGATCAGATCTTCACATTGATACATACTACCCAGCAGGCACACGACGTCATAATGACGTCGCATTGACGACGTCATGATGACGTCGCATCGACGTCGACGCAACCTGATGACGCCGCATCAACGTAATTCCGACGTCATATGCACGCTGGGAAATATTTCTCTGCCCAGCAGACACATGACGTCGGAATGACGTCGTGTTGACGTCGACGCCACCTGATGACGCCGCATCAACGTTATTCCGACGTCATGTGCCAGCTGGGAAATACTTTACTGCACAGCAGGCACATGACGTCGGAATGACCTCGTATTGACGTCGGTGTGCCATGGTTACGTCGCATCGACGCCATTTCGACGTCATTATGACGTCATGTTCCTGCTGGGTGTCTTGTAATGATGTTCAAACAATTTGCATCGTTTTAATTTACCCTTTCTATTGGGACACCATAAAATTAGTGTAATTATTCTAAAATTTGAACGGATGCTTATACTAGCTGACAATGTGTCAAAAATACTGATAGGATATGACGCATTGCACATCTTGATCTGAGTCTGAAGTTATTTCTCAGATACATCTATCCCAAAGTTTAGGATCACTGCGGTAAATTTTTAATAATCTTGCAGCTCATAGGTTACATCATTTGCACGTGCATTTTATGTTCATCTCTTGTGTCGAACGTTATGAGCCTTGTCCGGGCAAATATGTTTGACACTATACGCAAACAGTGGGTACCAAGAGAAGTCTATGCAACTGCGTAGTCTGTCAGAGTTCGTGCAGTTCACCGTTTGATTCCCAGAAGGAATACTTATTGCGCCTAACTTGTCCTGATTGTGCTAGTGCACAGACTGGTCCGGACATAGATGTTTTGCATATACCATAAGGCTGATTTTATCACGACACGAATCAAATGGTCCGCGCAAGGAAAAATATGTTTCAGCCAATAATGTTTACAGCGAATTATGTACGTAAACGCAACCAGGAGATACTAAGATATGTCTATGATCATGTGTAGTCTACCCTGTTCTGATTGCGCATGTCTAGTCTCTGGACACGCGTGTTTTGCGTATGACATAGGACTGGTTTTATCACGACACGAGGTGTGCGCAAGGAAAAAAGTGTTTCACACCATATTGGTAAAAGCGAAAAGCAGTCCGATTAGTGTCATTTCTTTTCGCACACTTTACGGCGCTCCAGTGTATGATGCTCAAGATTGTTTATGCATGTAGTGAACGCGTAACTGTTACCACAGACTGGGCTGATTCTTCTCGTCGCATGAGGCCCTTTTCCGAGGGTGTGGCTCTTAAAGAATGCGCATGAATATGAGTTAAAAAGGAATTTGTTCTTCTCGCGTAGTAAGCAACACTTTGGCTAACAACACTATATATTTAGACCATCACCCGGCTGGTTGGGTGGAATGTTGACTAGTAAACATCAACTGCATTTACTTAACAAACAAATGAAACTTTTAGATGTAAAGCAAACTAAACTCAGACTAAGACCAACAAAACTGATAATAAAGCCGGCAAAAATTTGCACCAGCCTTGACAAGGCAAAAAAAAACTGGCACATGGCATCCTAATGACGCCGTAGTGACGTCGATGTGACGTCACCATGTCATGTGCCTGCCGGGAAGATGGTTTTCATAAAATGTATTACTGAGCTCCATGTTATCCATGGTTTATGATATAGAGTTATCTCCCATTGTCCATAAAGTCCTTGTGGTGGCTTACCGCTAAATATTTTACATAGACCACAATAGTAACAGTTCAAGGCCTGCTTGATAAACTACACATACATTTTTCCAAACCTCTTTTGTTTTAATAGTCCACTCTAGTACTTCAAATTTCAGTGGATAAAAGACATGCTTCCCTGCTCCGGAAGCCATGATTCTGTCCTGTGTTTGTTTACCAACAGATTCGCAGTAAAAAATATGATATTTTCTGTGGAGGGGGATCCCACACTAAAATAATTACAAATATCTCATGGATGAATGGAAATATTTATAAACCCCTTCCAAATATTTTATTTGGAGTCCTCTTTTCTAATCTTAGTATAAATTTAATCCATCTGACCAATGACAAGCTCCATATGAATTTTCCTCTGAATTTTGATTCAGACTAAATGTGACTCAACAGCCGTAAAGAAAAGGCTTGAAATAGGTCCATATAGTTATTTTCCTCGAGACATGCCTAACGGCCGGCCAAAACGTTGGAAAATGATTTTTTTTTATTGTTTTTTTTGTTGTTGTTGTTGTGTGTGTGTGTGCGTGTGTGTGTGTGTAAATATTTCCTCAATTTGTTTTGCAAATAAATTCTACACTTGTTTTTACATTACACACGTGGACAATGCCACCATTCAAGAAGTTAGAAATTAAATACTTTGCTAAATAAAAGCTAGCAACAGAAAGTGCACTAACGATCGGGTTCACTTCAATAACAACTCATGAAAATTTCACTGTCTTAGCTGGGCAAGCCTTCCTTTTAAAAGGAAATTTTATCTCGATTGGTGGTGAACACCTACAAGATTTACTGCACGCAAATAGTTCCCTGGTTCACTTGACTCCAAGATTGCCACTAGGAATGAATATTCTGGTTGTTACGGCAAACTGAAAAGAGTCTTTACTTGTATAAGCTTCTTGAAAATGTAATATAATTAGTTGAGAATCCTATCACAAGGGGTAACTGGAGGAACAGAATCACACTCTTCATATAGGTTCATATAGGTGTCCTTACCCTGCGGACACATGACGTCGCACTAACGTCGATGCTAGTCTGCCATGTCTCACATCATTGAAGAAAAGAGAGCATCAGCTGTTAGGAATGTTGTGAAAAAGTTTCATTGACGGATGAAAAAACAACAACTATAAAGTATGGACTATCTTTGAAAATTGGTCGTGGTCTCGAGCAAGAAAAAATGAATAAATAAATAGAAATAGAAAATCTGTCCGAATGGAACTTGCGTTTTCTCATATGTAAACTTTATAAATGTTAAAAATCGGCACTTTGTTGTCTACGGCCATATCACGTTGAAAACACCGGTTCTCGTCCGATCACCGAAGTTAAGCAACGTCGAGCCCGGTTAGTACTTGGATGGGTGACCGCCTGGGAATACCGGGTGCTGTAGACTTTTTTATCTGCTTTTGTTTATTTATTTTCTAGTTTTATTTCTTTTTTCTTTGATACTTTTTTTTCAAAACTCTACTATGATTATACATGTATTTCTAAGCTGTGCGAAGGAAAATAAGATCTTTGATATATTCTACCGCTTACCGTCCACTGTGCACTGTCTACTCGCTCTTCGTTTTGGAGCAAGCTGAAAAGAAGTGCATGCTGTTCGCGTTTTTCTGTATACTATTTACTGTCCAGTGATTGTCTACTGTCTGCCTACTGCGTCCTGGATACGGTTTACTGCGGTCTGTGCAAGCACAGGACATGGGTACAAGGTAGCAGCAGGGGCGTAGCTAGGAGCAATTTCATGATACGCAGAATCATGTTTTTGTGTACTCCTTGAAGGGAAAAGTAGTGTTTCAGCCTCTTTGGCAGTTGGTATTGAAATCTTATCTTATTTCTAAAATTTCGGCATGTAAATATGCAGGTGCGTTTGGAAATTTTGTCAATTTTGACAAAATTTCAATACGCACCTGCGTATTTGCGTAAAGGCAGCTACGCCCTTGAGCAGTATGTGCGCCTGTTTAAGCGCATTCGACCAAAGTGGAGTCGCACAAACAGATGAAACCTACACAAGTAGCCTGCACATTATGGGAGCTGAACCCTGGTGGCCCGTTAGGATAATAAAGGAATGCCAAAATTTCTATGTAGCACATACTTATATTTGGGTAGTAAAACAAACACGCAGACACATCTTAGTTTCTGTACATTAAAGTTCTGCAATAGTTAAAACAAATAAAATAAATAAAAAGGCAGTTATGACATTTTTACTTGTCAATTATAGTTTTGTATGGTCGAAATGCAGAATTTATCAGTTTTTGCAATATGTACTGATTTTGTCATCATTTCTTTTACCTATCGAATCGTTTCCTTCGTCTGAAAATCGACGTAAATGAAACGTGGACCTAGAATACTTACATTCAAATTTCATGACTTTTTATGATTCCGATAAATAGATATCTATTAAATAGAAAGCCCTAAGAGACGGATCAGATCTTCACATTGATACATACTACCCAGCAGGCACACGACGTCATAATGACGTCGCATTGACGACGTCATGATGACGTCGCATCGACGTCGACGCAACCTGATGACGCCGCATCAACGTAATTCCGACGTCATATGCACGCTGGGAAATATTTCTCTGCCCAGCAGACACATGACGTCGGAATGACGTCGTGTTGACGTCGACGCCACCTGATGACGCCGCATCAACGTTATTCCGACGTCATGTGCCAGCTGGGAAATACTTTACTGCACAGCAGGCACATGACGTCGGAATGACCTCGTATTGACGTCGGTGTGCCATGGTTACGTCGCATCGACGCCATTTCGACGTCATTATGACGTCATGTTCCTGCTGGGTGTCTTGTAATGATGTTCAAACAATTTGCATCGTTTTAATTTACCCTTTCTATTGGGACACCATAAAATTAGTGTAATTATTCTAAAATTTGAACGGATGCTTATACTAGCTGACAATGTGTCAAAAATACTGATAGGATATGACGCATTGCACATCTTGATCTGAGTCTGAAGTTATTTCTCAGATACATCTATCCCAAAGTTTAGGATCACTGCGGTAAATTTTTAATAATCTTGCAGCTCATAGGTTACATCATTTGCACGTGCATTTTATGTTCATCTCTTGTGTCGAACGTTATGAGCCTTGTCCGGGCAAATATGTTTGACACTATACGCAAACAGTGGGTACCAAGAGAAGTCTATGCAACTGGGTAGTCTGTCAGAGTTCGTGCAGTTCACCGTTTGATTCCCAGAAGGAATACTTATTGCGCCTAACTTGTCCTGATTGTGCTAGTGCACAGACTGGTCCGGACATAGTTGTTTTGCATATACCATAAGGCTGATTTTATCACGACACGAATCAAATGGTCCGCGCAAGGAAAAATATGTTTCAGCCAATAATGTTTACAGCGAATTATGTACGTAAACGCAACCAGGAGATACTAAGATATGTCTATGATCATGTGTAGTCTACCCTGTTCTGATTGCGCATGTCTAGTCTCTGGACACGCGTGTTTTGCGTATGACATAGGACTGGTTTTATCACGACACGAGGTGTGCGCAAGGAAAAAAGTGTTTCACACCATATTGGTAAAAGCGAAAAGCAGTCCGATTAGTGTCATTTCTTTTCGCACACTTTACGGCGCTCCAGTGTATGATGCTCAAGATTGTTTATGCATGTAGTGAACGCGTAACTGTTACCACAGACTGGGCTGATTCTTCTCGTCGCATGAGGCCCTTTTCCGAGGGTGTGGCTCTTAAAGAATGCGCATGAATATGAGTTAAAAAGGAATTTGTTCTTCTCGCGTAGTAAGCAACACTTTGGCTAACAACACTATATATTTAGACCATCACCCGGCTGGTTGGGTGGAATGTTGACTAGTAAACATCAACTGCATTTACTTAACAAACAAATGAAACTTTTAGATGTAAAGCAAACTAAACTCAGACTAAGACCAACAAAACTGATAATAAAGCCGGCAAAAATTTGCACCAGCCTTGACAAGGCAAAAAAAAAACTGGCACATGGCATCCTAATGACGCCGTAGTGACGTCGATGTGACGTCACCATGTCATGTGCCTGCCGGGAAGATGGTTTTCATAAAATGTATTACTGAGCTCCATGTTATCCATGGTTTATGATATAGAGTTATCTCCCATTGTCCATAAAGTCCTTGTGGTGGCTTACCGCTAAATATTTTACATAGACCACAATAGTAACAGTTCAAGGCCTGCTTGATAAACTACACATACATTTTTCCAAACCTCTTTTGTTTTAATAGTCCACTCTAGTACTTCAAATTTCAGTGGATAAAAGACATGCTTCCCTGCTCCGGAAGCCATGATTCTGTCATGTGTTTGTTTACCAACAGATTCGCAGTAAAAAATATGATATTTTCTGTGGAGGGGGATCCCACACTAAAATAATTACAAATATCTCATGGATGAATGGAAATATTTATAAACCCCTTCCAAATATTTTATTTGGAGTCCTCTTTTCTAATCTTAGTATAAATTTAATCCATCTGACCAATGACAAGCTCCATATGAATTTTCCTCTGAATTTTGATTCAGACTAAATGTGACTCAACAGCCGTAAAGAAAAGGCTTGAAATAGGTCCATATAGTTATTTTCCTCGAGACATGCCTAAAGGCCGGCCAAAACGTTGGAAAATGATTTTTTTTTATTGTTTTTTTTGTTGTTGTTGTTGTGTGTGTGTGTGCGTGTGTGTGTGTGTAAATATTTCCTCAATTTGTTTTGCAAATAAATTCTACACTTGTTTTTACATTACACACGTGGACAATGCCACCATTCAAGAAGTTAGAAATTAAATACTTTGCTAAATAAAAGCTAGCAACAGAAAGTGCACTAACGATCGGGTTCACTTCAATAACAACTCATGAAAATTTCACTGTCTTAGCTGGGCAAGCCTTCCTTTTAAAAGGAAATTTTATCTCGATTGGTGGTGAACACCTACAAGATTTACTGCACGCAAATAGTTCCCTGGTTCACTTGACTCCAAGATTGCCACTAGGAATGAATATTCTGGTTGTTACGGCAAACTGAAAAGAGTCTTTACTTGTATAAGCTTCTTGAAAATGTAATATAATTAGTTGAGAATCCTATCACAAGGGGTAACTGGAGGAACAGAATCACACTCTTCATATAGGTTCATATAGGTGTCCTTACCCTGCGGACACATGACGTCGCACTAACGTCGATGCTAGTCTGCCATGTCTCACATCATTGAAGAAAAGAGAGCATCAGCTGTTAGGAATGTTGTGAAAAAGTTTCATTGACGGATGAAAAAACAACAACTATAAAGTATGGACTATCTTTGAAAATTGGTCGTGGTCTCGAGCAAGAAAAAATGAATAAATAAATAGAAATAGAAAATCTGTCCGAATGGAACTTGCGTTTTCTCATATGTAAACTTTATAAATGTTAAAAATCGGCACTTTGTTGTCTACTGCCATATCACGTTGAAAACACCGGTTCTCGTCCGATCACCGAAGTTAAGCAACGTCGAGCCCGGTTAGTACTTGGATGGGTGACCGCCTGGGAATACCGGGTGCTGTAGACTTTTTTATCTGCTTTTGTTTATTTATTTTCTAGTTTTATTTCTTTTTTCTTTGATACTTTTTTTTCAAAACTCTACTATGATTATACATGTATTTCTAAGCTGTGCGAAGGAAAATAAGATCTTTGATATATTCTACCGCTTACCGTCCACTGTGCACTGTCTACTCGCTCTTCGTTTTGGAGCAAGCTGAAAAGAAGTGCATGCTGTTCGCGTTTTTCTGTATACTATTTACTGTCCAGTGATTGTCTACTGTCTGCCTACTGCGTCCTGGATACGGTTTACTGCGGTCTGTGCAAGCACAGGACATGGGTACAAGGTAGCAGCAGGGGCGTAGCTAGGAGCAATTTCATGATACGCAGAATCATGTTTTTGTGTACTCCTTGAAGGGAAAAGTAGTGTTTCAGCCTCTTTGGCAGTTGGTATTGAAATCTTATCTTACTTCTAAAATTTCGGCATGTAAATATGCAGGTGCGTTTGGAAATTTTGTCAATTTTGACAAAATTTCAATACGCACCTGCGTATTTGCGTAAAGGCAGCTACGCCCTTGAGCAGTATGTGCGCCTGTTTAAGCGCATTCGACCAAAGTGGAGTCGCACAAACAGATGAAACCTACACAAGTAGCCTGCACATTATGGGAGCTGAACCCTGGTGGCCCGTTAGGATAATAAAGGAATGCCAAAATTTCTATGTAGCACATACTTATATTTGGGTAGTAAAACAAACACGCAGACACATCTTAGTTTCTGTACATTAAAGTTCTGCAATAGTTAAAACAAATAAAATAAATAAAAAGGCAGTTATGACATTTTTACTTGTCAATTATAGTTTTGTATGGTCGAAATGCAGAATTTATCAGTTTTTGCAATATGTACTGATTTTGTCATCATTTCTTTTACCTATCGAATCGTTTCCTTCGTCTGAAAATCGACGCAAATGAAACGTGGACCTAGAATACTTACATTCAAATTTCATGACTTTTTATGATTCCGATAAATAGATATCTATTAAATAGAAAGCCCTAAGAGACGGATCAGATCTTCACATTGATACATACTACCCAGCAGGCACACGACGTCATAATGACGTCGCATTGACGACGTCATGATGACGTCACATCGACGTCGACGCAACCTGATGACGCCGCATCAACGTAATTCCGACGTCATATGCACGCTGGGAAATATTTCTCTGCCCAGCAGACACATGACGTCGGAATGACGTCGTGTTGACGTCGACGCCACCTGATGACGCCGCATCAACGTTATTCCGACGTCATGTGCCAGCTGGGAAATACTTTACTGCACAGCAGGCACATGACGTCGGAATGACCTCGTATTGACGTCGTTTTGCCATGGTTACGTCGCATCGACGCCATTTCGACGTCATTATGACGTCATGTTCCTGCTGGGTGTCTTGTAATGATGTTCAAACAATTTGCATCGTTTTAATTTACCCTTTCTATTGGGACACCATAAAATTAGTGTAATTATTCTAAAATTTGAACGGATGCTTATACTAGCTGACAATGTGTCAAAAATACTGATAGGATATGACGCATTGCACATCTTGATCTGAGTCTGAAGTTATTTCTCAGATACATCTATTCCAAAGTTTAGGATCACTGCGGTAAATTTTTAATAATCTTGCAGCTCATAGGTTACATCATTTGCACGTGCATTTTATGTTCATCTCTTGTGTCGAACGTTATGAGCCTTGTCCGGGCAAATATGTTTGACACTATACGCAAACAGTGGGTACCAAGAGAAGTCTATGCAACTGCGTAGTCTGTCAGAGTTCGTGCAGTTCACCGTTTGATTCCCAGAAGGAATACTTATTGCGCCTAACTTGTCCTGATTGTGCTAGTGCACAGACTGGTCCGGACATAGATGTTTTGCATATACCATAAGGCTGATTTTATCACGACACGAATCAAATGGTCCGCGCAAGGAAAAATATGTTTCAGCCAATAATGTTTACAGCGAATTATGTACGTAAACGCAACCAGGAGATACTAAGATATGTCTATGATCATGTGTAGTCTACCCTGTTCTGATTGCGCATGTCTAGTCTCTGGACACGCGTGTTTTGCGTATGACATAGGACTGGTTTTATCACGACACGAGGTGTGCGCAAGGAAAAAAGTGTTTCACACCATATTGGTAAAAGCGAAAAGCAGTCCGATTAGTGTCATTTCTTTTCGCACACTTTACGGCGCTCCAGTGTATGATGCTCAAGATTGTTTATGCATGTAGTGAACGCGTAACTGTTACCACAGACTGGGCTGATTCTTCTCGTCGCATGAGGCCCTTTTCCGAGGGTGTGGCTCTTAAAGAATGCGCATGAATATGAGTTAAAAAGGAATTTGTTCTTCTCGCGTAGTAAGCAACACTTTGGCTAACAACACTATATATTTAGACCATCACCCGGCTGGTTGGGTGGAATGTTGACTAGTAAACATCAACTGCATTTACTTAACAAACAAATGAAACTTTTAGATGTAAAGCAAACTAAACTCAGACTAAGACCAACAAAACTGATAATAAAGCCGGCAAAAATTTGCACCAGCCTTGACAAGGCAAAAAAAAACTGGCACATGGCATCCTAATGACGCCGTAGTGACGTCGATGTGACGTCACCATGTCATGTGCCTGCCGGGAAGATGGTTTTCATAAAATGTATTACTGAGCTCCATGTTATCCATGGTTTATGATATAGAGTTATCTCCCATTGTCCATAAAGTCCTTGTGGTGGCTTACCGCTAAATATTTTACATAGACCACAATAGTAACAGTTCAAGGCCTGCTTGATAAACTACACATACATTTTTCCAAACCTCTTTTGTTTTAATAGTCCACTCTAGTACTTCAAATTTCAGTGGATAAAAGACATGCTTCCCTGCTCCGGAAGCCATGATTCTGTCATGTGTTTGTTTACCAACAGATTCGCAGTAAAAAATATGATATTTTCTGTGGAGGGGGATCCCACACTAAAATAATTACAAATATCTCATGGATGAATGGAAATATTTATAAACCCCTTCCAAATATTTTATTTGGAGTCCTCTTTTCTAATCTTAGTATAAATTTAATCCATCTGACCAATGACAAGCTCCATATGAATTTTCCTCTGAATTTTGATTCAGACTAAATGTGACTCAACAGCCGTAAAGAAAAGGCTTGAAATAGGTCCATATAGTTATTTTCCTCGAGACATGCCTAACGGCCGGCCAAAACGTTGAAAACTGATTTTTTTTTATTGTTTTTTTTGTTGTTGTTGTTGTGTGTGTGTGTGCGTGTGTGTGTGTGTAAATATTTCCTCAATTTGTTTTGCAAATAAATTCTACACTTGTTTTTACATTACACACGTGGACAATGCCACCATTCAAGAAGTTAGAAATTAAATACTTTGCTAAATAAAAGCTAGCAACAGAAAGTGCACTAACGATCGGGTTCACTTCAATAACAACTCATGAAAATTTCACTGTCTTAGCTGGGCAAGCCTTCCTTTTAAAAGGAAATTTTATCTCGATTGGTGGTGAACACCTACAAGATTTACTGCACGCAAATAGTTCCCTGGTTCACTTGACTCCAAGATTGCCACTAGGAATGAATATTCTGGTTGTTACGGCAAACTGAAAAGAGTCTTTACTTGTATAAGCTTCTTGAAAATGTAATATAATTAGTTGAGAATCCTATCACAAGGGGTAACTGGAGGAACAGAATCACACTCTTCATATAGGTTCATATAGGTGTCCTTACCCTGCGGACACATGACGTCGCACTAACGTCGATGCTAGTCTGCCATGTCTCACATCATTGAAGAAAAGAGAGCATCAGCTGTTAGGAATGTTGTGAAAAAGTTTCATTGACGGATGAAAAAACAACAACTATAAAGTATGGACTATCTTTGAAAATTGGTCGTGGTCTCGAGCAAGAAAAAATGAATAAATAAATAGAAATAGAAAATCTGTCCGAATGGAACTTGCGTTTTCTCATATGTAAACTTTATAAATGTTAAAAATCGGCACTTTGTTGTCTACGGCCATATCACGTTGAAAACACCGGTTCTCGTCCGATCACCGAAGTTAAGCAACGTCGAGCCCGGTTAGTACTTGGATGGGTGACCGCCTGGGAATACCGGGTGCTGTAGACTTTTTTATCTGCTTTTGTTTATTTATTTTCTAGTTTTATTTCTTTTTTCTTTGATACTTTTTTTTCAAAACTCTACTATGATTATACATGTATTTCTAAGCTGTGCGAAGGAAAATAAGATCTTTGATATATTCTACCGCTTACCGTCCACTGTGCACTGTCTACTCGCTCTTCGTTTTGGAGCAAGCTGAAAAGAAGTGCATGCTGTTCGCGTTTTTCTGTATACTATTTACTGTCCAGTGATTGTCTACTGTCTGCCTACTGCGTCCTGGATACGGTTTACTGCGGTCTGTGCAAGCACAGGACATGGGTACAAGGTAGCAGCAGGGGCGTAGCTAGGAGCAATTTCATGATACGCAGAATCATGTTTTTGTGTACTCCTTGAAGGGAAAAGTAGTGTTTCAGCCTCTTTGGCAGTTGGTATTGAAATCTTATCTTATTTCTAAAATTTCGGCATGTAAATATGCAGGTGCGTTTGGAAATTTTGTCAATTTTGACAAAATTTCAATACGCACCTGCGTATTTGCGTAAAGGCAGCTACGCCCTTGAGCAGTATGTGCGCCTGTTTAAGCGCATTCGACCAAAGTGGAGTCGCACAAACAGATGAAACCTACACAAGTAGCCTGCACATTATGGGAGCTGAACCCTGGTGGCCCGTTAGGATAATAAAGGAATGCCAAAATTTCTATGTAGCACATACTTATATTTGGGTAGTAAAACAAACACGCAGACACATCTTAGTTTCTGTACATTAAAGTTCTGCAATAGTTAAAACAAATAAAATAAATAAAAAGGCAGTTATGACATTTTTACTTGTCAATTATAGTTTTGTATGGTCGAAATGCAGAATTTATCAGTTTTTGCAATATGTACTGATTTTGTCATCATTTCTTTTACCTATCGAATCGTTTCCTTCGTCTGAAAATCGACGTAAATGAAACGTGGACCTAGAATACTTACATTCAAATTTCATGACTTTTTATGATTCCGATAAATAGATATCTATTAAATAGAAAGCCCTAAGAGACGGATCAGATCTTCACATTGATACATACTACCCAGCAGGCACACGACGTCATAATGACGTCGCATTGACGACGTCATGATGACGTCGCATCGACGTCGACGCAACCTGATGACGCCGCATCAACGTAATTCCGACGTCATATGCACGCTGGGAAATATTTCTCTGCCCAGCAGACACATGACGTCGGAATGACGTCGTGTTGACGTCGACGCCACCTGATGACGCCGCATCAACGTTATTCCGACGTCATGTGCCAGCTGGGAAATACTTTACTGCACAGCAGGCACATGACGTCGGAATGACCTCGTATTGACGTCGGTGTGCCATGGTTACGTCGCATCGACGCCATTTCGACGTCATTATGACGTCATGTTCCTGCTGGGTGTCTTGTAATGATGTTCAAACAATTTGCATCGTTTTAATTTACCCTTTCTATTGGGACACCATAAAATTAGTGTAATTATTCTAAAATTTGAACGGATGCTTATACTAGCTGACAATGTGTCAAAAATACTGATAGGATATGACGCATTGCACATCTTGATCTGAGTCTGAAGTTATTTCTCAGATACATCTATCCCAAAGTTTAGGATCACTGCGGTAAATTTTTAATAATCTTGCAGCTCATAGGTTACATCATTTGCACGTGCATTTTATGTTCATCTCTTGTGTCGAACGTTATGAGCCTTGTCCGGGCAAATATGTTTGACACTATACGCAAACAGTGGGTACCAAGAGAAGTCTATGCAACTGGGTAGTCTGTCAGAGTTCGTGCAGTTCACCGTTTGATTCCCAGAAGGAATACTTATTGCGCCTAACTTGTCCTGATTGTGCTAGTGCACAGACTGGTCCGGACATAGTTGTTTTGCATATACCATAAGGCTGATTTTATCACGACACGAATCAAATGGTCCGCGCAAGGAAAAATATGTTTCAGCCAATAATGTTTACAGCGAATTATGTACGTAAACGCAACCAGGAGATACTAAGATATGTCTATGATCATGTGTAGTCTACCCTGTTCTGATTGCGCATGTCTAGTCTCTGGACACGCGTGTTTTGCGTATGACATAGGACTGGTTTTATCACGACACGAGGTGTGCGCAAGGAAAAAAGTGTTTCACACCATATTGGTAAAAGCGAAAAGCAGTCCGATTAGTGTCATTTCTTTTCGCACACTTTACGGCGCTCCAGTGTATGATGCTCAAGATTGTTTATGCATGTAGTGAACGCGTAACTGTTACCACAGACTGGGCTGATTCTTCTCGTCGCATGAGGCCCTTTTCCGAGGGTGTGGCTCTTAAAGAATGCGCATGAATATGAGTTAAAAAGGAATTTGTTCTTCTCGCGTAGTAAGCAACACTTTGGCTAACAACACTATATATTTAGACCATCACCCGGCTGGTTGGGTGGAATGTTGACTAGTAAACATCAACTGCATTTACTTAACAAACAAATGAAACTTTTAGATGTAAAGCAAACTAAACTCAGACTAAGACCAACAAAACTGATAATAAAGCCGGCAAAAATTTGCACCAGCCTTGACAAGGCAAAAAAAAAACTGGCACATGGCATCCTAATGACGCCGTAGTGACGTCGATGTGACGTCACCATGTCATGTGCCTGCCGGGAAGATGGTTTTCATAAAATGTATTACTGAGCTCCATGTTATCCATGGTTTATGATATAGAGTTATCTCCCATTGTCCATAAAGTCCTTGTGGTGGCTTACCGCTAAATATTTTACATAGACCACAATAGTAACAGTTCAAGGCCTGCTTGATAAACTACACATACATTTTTCCAAACCTCTTTTGTTTTAATAGTCCACTCTAGTACTTCAAATTTCAGTGGATAAAAGACATGCTTCCCTGCTCCGGAAGCCATGATTCTGTCATGTGTTTGTTTACCAACAGATTCGCAGTAAAAAATATGATATTTTCTGTGGAGGGGGATCCCACACTAAAATAATTACAAATATCTCATGGATGAATGGAAATATTTATAAACCCCTTCCAAATATTTTATTTGGAGTCCTCTTTTCTAATCTTAGTATAAATTTAATCCATCTGACCAATGACAAGCTCCATATGAATTTTCCTCTGAATTTTGATTCAGACTAAATGTGACTCAACAGCCGTAAAGAAAAGGCTTGAAATAGGTCCATATAGTTATTTTCCTCGAGACATGCCTAAAGGCCGGCCAAAACGTTGGAAAATGATTTTTTTTATTGTTTTTTTTGTTGTTGTTGTTGTGTGTGTGTGTGCGTGTGTGTGTGTGTAAATATTTCCTCAATTTGTTTTGCAAATAAATTCTACACTTGTTTTTACATTACACACGTGGACAATGCCACCATTCAAGAAGTTAGAAATTAAATACTTTGCTAAATAAAAGCTAGCAACAGAAAGTGCACTAACGATCGGGTTCACTTCAATAACAACTCATGAAAATTTCACTGTCTTAGCTGGGCAAGCCTTCCTTTTAAAAGGAAATTTTATCTCGATTGGTGGTGAACACCTACAAGATTTACTGCACGCAAATAGTTCCCTGGTTCACTTGACTCCAAGATTGCCACTAGGAATGAATATTCTGGTTGTTACGGCAAACTGAAAAGAGTCTTTACTTGTATAAGCTTCTTGAAAATGTAATATAATTAGTTGAGAATCCTATCACAAGGGGTAACTGGAGGAACAGAATCACACTCTTCATATAGGTTCATATAGGTGTCCTTACCCTGCGGACACATGACGTCGCACTAACGTCGATGCTAGTCTGCCATGTCTCACATCATTGAAGAAAAGAGAGCATCAGCTGTTAGGAATGTTGTGAAAAAGTTTCATTGACGGATGAATTAACAACAACTATAAAGTATGGACTATCTTTGAAAATTGGTCGTGGTCTCGAGCAAGAAAAAATGAATAAATAAATAGAAATAGAAAATCTGTCCGAATGGAACTTGCGTTTTCTCATATGTAAACTTTATAAATGTTAAAAATCGGCACTTTGTTGTCTACGGCCATATCACGTTGAAAACACCGGTTCTCGTCCGATCACCGAAGTTAAGCAACGTCGAGCCCGGTTAGTACTTGGATGGGTGACCGCCTGGGAATACCGGGTGCTGTAGACTTTTTTATCTGCTTTTGTTTATTTATTTTCTAGTTTTATTTCTTTTTTCTTTGATACTTTTTTTTCAAAACTCTACTATGATTATACATGTATTTCTAAGCTGTGCGAAGGAAAATAAGATCTTTGATATATTCTACCGCTTACCGTCCACTGTGCACTGTCTACTCGCTCTTCGTTTTGGAGCAAGCTGAAAAGAAGTGCATGCTGTTCGCGTTTTTCTGTATACTATTTACTGTCCAGTGATTGTCTACTGTCTGCCTACTGCGTCCTGGATACGGTTTACTGCGGTCTGTGCAAGCACAGGACATGGGTACAAGGTAGCAGCAGGGGCGTAGCTAGGAGCAATTTCATGATACGCAGATTCATGTTTTTGTGTACTCCTTGAAGGGAAAAGTAGTGTTTCAGCCTCTTTGGCAGTTGGTATTGAAATCTTATCTTATTTCTAAAATTTCGGCATGTAAATATGCAGGTGCGTTTGGAAATTTTGTCAATTTTGACAAAATTTCAATACGCACCTGCGTATTTGCGTAAAGGCAGCTACGCCCTTGAGCAGTATGTGCGCCTGTTTAAGCGCATTCGACCAAAGTGGAGTCGCACAAACAGATGAAACCTACACAAGTAGCCTGCACATTATGGGAGCTGAACCCTGGTGGCCCGTTAGGATAATAAAGGAATGCCAAAATTTCTATGTAGCACATACTTATATTTGGGTAGTAAAACAAACACGCAGACACATCTTAGTTTCTGTACATTAAAGTTCTGCAATAGTTAAAACAAATAAAATAAATAAAAAGGCAGTTATGACATTTTTACTTGTCAATTATAGTTTTGTATGGTCGAAATGCAGAATTTATCAGTTTTTGCAATATGTACTGATTTTGTCATCATTTCTTTTACCTATCGAATCGTTTCCTTCGTCTGAAAATCGACGTAAATGAAACGTGGACCTAGAATACTTACATTCAAATTTCATGACTTTTTATGATTCCGATAAATAGATATCTATTAAATAGAAAGCCCTAAGAGACGGATCAGATCTTCACATTGATACATACTACCCAGCAGGCACACGACGTCATAATGACGTCGCATTGACGACGTCATGATGACGTCGCATCGACGTCGACGCAACCTGATGACGCCGCATCAACGTAATTCCGACGTCATATGCACGCTGGGAAATATTTCTCTGCCCAGCAGACACATGACGTCGGAATGACGTCGTGTTGACGTCGACGCCACCTGATGACGCCGCATCAACGTTATTCCGACGTCATGTGCCAGCTGGGAAATACTTTACTGCACAGCAGGCACATGACGTCGGAATGACCTCGTATTGACGTCGGTGTGCCATGGTTACGTCGCATCGACGCCATTTCGACGTCATTATGACGTCATGTTCCTGCTGGGTGTCTTGTAATGATGTTCAAACAATTTGCATCGTTTTAATTTACCCTTTCTATTGGGACACCATAAAATTAGTGTAATTATTCTAAAATTTGAACGGATGCTTATACTAGCTGACAATGTGTCAAAAATACTGATAGGATATGACGCATTGCACATCTTGATCTGAGTCTGAAGTTATTTCTCAGATACATCTATCCCAAAGTTTAGGATCACTGCGGTAAATTTTTAATAATCTTGCAGCTCATAGGTTACCTCATTTGCACGTGCATTTTATGTTCATCTCTTGTGTCGAACGTTATGAGCCTTGTCCGGGCAAATATGTTTGACACTATACGCAAACAGTGGGTACCAAGAGAAGTCTATGCAACTGCGTAGTCTGTCAGAGTTCGTGCAGTTCACCGTTTGATTCCCAGAAGGAATACTTATTGCGCCTAACTTGTCCTGATTGTGCTAGTGCACAGACTGGTCCGGACATAGATGTTTTGCATATACCATAAGGCTGATTTTATCACGACACGAATCAAATGGTCCGCGCAAGGAAAAATATGTTTCAGCCAATAATGTTTACAGCGAATTATGTACGTAAACGCAACCAGGAGATACTAAGATATGTCTATGATCATGTGTAGTCTACCCTGTTCTGATTGCGCATGTCTAGTCTCTGGACACGCGTGTTTTGCGTATGACATAGGACTGGTTTTATCACGACACGAGGTGTGCGCAAGGAAAAAAGTGTTTCACACCATATTGGTAAAAGCGAAAAGCAGTCCGATTAGTGTCATTTCTTTTCGCACACTTTACGGCGCTCCAGTGTATGATGCTCAAGATTGTTTATGCATGTAGTGAACGCGTAACTGTTACCACAGACTGGGCTGATTCTTCTCGTCGCATGAGGCCCTTTTCCGAGGGTGTGGCTCTTAAAGAATGCGCATGAATATGAGTTAAAAAGGAATTTGTTCTTCTCGCGTAGTAAGCAACACTTTGGCTAACAACACTATATATTTAGACCATCACCCGGCTGGTTGGGTGGAATGTTGACTAGTAAACATCAACTGCATTTACTTAACAAACAAATGAAACTTTTAGATGTAAAGCAAACTAAACTCAGACTAAGACCAACAAAACTGATAATAAAGCCGGCAAAAATTTGCACCAGCCTTGACAAGGCAAAAAAAAACTGGCACATGGCATCCTAATGACGCCGTAGTGACGTCGATGTGACGTCACCATGTCATGTGCCTGCCGGGAAGATGGTTTTCATAAAATGTATTACTGAGCTCCATGTTATCCATGGTTTATGATATAGAGTTATCTCCCATTGTCCATAAAGTCCTTGTGGTGGCTTACCGCTAAATATTTTACATAGACCACAATAGTAACAGTTCAAGGCCTGCTTGATAAACTACACATACATTTTTCCAAACCTCTTTTGTTTTAATAGTCCACTCTAGTACTTCAAATTTCAGTGGATAAAAGACATGCTTCCCTGCTCCGGAAGCCATGATTCTGTCATGTGTTTGTTTACCAACAGATTCGCAGTAAAAAATATGATATTTTCTGTGGAGGGGGATCCCACACTAAAATAATTACAAATATCTCATGGATGAATGGAAATATTTATAAACCCCTTCCAAATATTTTATTTGGAGTCCTCTTTTCTAATCTTAGTATAAATTTAATCCATCTGACCAATGACAAGCTCCATATGAATTTTCCTCTGAATTTTGATTCAGACTAAATGTGACTCAACAGCCGTAAAGAAAAGGCTTGAAATAGGTCCATATAGTTATTTTCCTCGAGACATGCCTAACGGCCGGCCAAAACGTTGAAAACTGATTTTTTTTTATTGTTTTTTTTGTTGTTGTTGTTGTGTGTGTGTGTGCGTGTGTGTGTGTGTAAATATTTCCTCAATTTGTTTTGCAAATAAATTCTACACTTGTTTTTACATTACACACGTGGACAATGCCACCATTCAAGAAGTTAGAAATTAAATACTTTGCTAAATAAAAGCTAGCAACAGAAAGTGCACTAACGATCGGGTTCACTTCAATAACAACTCATGAAAATTTCACTGTCTTAGCTGGGCAAGCCTTCCTTTTAAAAGGAAATTTTATCTCGATTGGTGGTGAACACCTACAAGATTTACTGCACGCAAATAGTTCCCTGGTTCACTTGACTCCAAGATTGCCACTAGGAATGAATATTCTGGTTGTTACGGCAAACTGAAAAGAGTCTTTACTTGTATAAGCTTCTTGAAAATGTAATATAATTAGTTGAGAATCCTATCACAAGGGGTAACTGGAGGAACAGAATCACACTCTTCATATAGGTTCATATAGGTGTCCTTACCCTGCGGACACATGACGTCGCACTAACGTCGATGCTAGTCTGCCATGTCTCACATCATTGAAGAAAAGAGAGCATCAGCTGTTAGGAATGTTGTGAAAAAGTTTCATTGACGGATGAAAAAACAACAACTATAAAGTATGGACTATCTTTGAAAATTGGTCGTGGTCTCGAGCAAGAAAAAATGAATAAATAAATAGAAATAGAAAATCTGTCCGAATGGAACTTGCGTTTTCTCATATGTAAACTTTATAAATGTTAAAAATCGGCACTTTGTTGTCTACGGCCATATCACGTTGAAAACACCGGTTCTCGTCCGATCACCGAAGTTAAGCAACGTCGAGCCCGGTTAGTACTTGGATGGGTGACCGCCTGGGAATACCGGGTGCTGTAGACTTTTTTATCTGCTTTTGTTTATTTATTTTCTAGTTTTATTTCTTTTTTCTTTGATACTTTTTTTTCAAAACTCTACTATGATTATACATGTATTTCTAAGCTGTGCGAAGGAAAATAAGATCTTTGATATATTCTACCGCTTACCGTCCACTGTGCACTGTCTACTCGCTCTTCGTTTTGGAGCAAGCTGAAAAGAAGTGCATGCTGTTCGCGTTTTTCTGTATACTATTTACTGTCCAGTGATTGTCTACTGTCTGCCTACTGCGTCCTGGATACGGTTTACTGCGGTCTGTGCAAGCACAGGACATGGGTACAAGGTAGCAGCAGGGGCGTAGCTAGGAGCAATTTCATGATACGCAGAATCATGTTTTTGTGTACTCCTTGAAGGGAAAAGTAGTGTTTCAGCCTCTTTGGCAGTTGGTATTGAAATCTTATCTTATTTCTAAAATTTCGGCATGTAAATATGCAGGTGCGTTTGGAAATTTTGTCAATTTTGACAAAATTTCAATACGCACCTGCGTATTTGCGTAAAGGCAGCTACGCCCTTGAGCAGTATGTGCGCCTGTTTAAGCGCATTCGACCAAAGTGGAGTCGCACAAACAGATGAAACCTACACAAGTAGCCTGCACATTATGGGAGCTGAACCCTGGTGGCCCGTTAGGATAATAAAGGAATGCCAAAATTTCTATGTAGCACATACTTATATTTGGGTAGTAAAACAAACACGCAGACACATCTTAGTTTCTGTACATTAAAGTTCTGCAATAGTTAAAACAAATAAAATAAATAAAAAGGCAGTTATGACATTTTTACTTGTCAATTATAGTTTTGTATGGTCGAAATGCAGAATTTATCAGTTTTTGCAATATGTACTGATTTTGTCATCATTTCTTTTACCTATCGAATCGTTTCCTTCGTCTGAAAATCGACGTAAATGAAACGTGGACCTAGAATACTTACATTCAAATTTCATGACTTTTTATGATTCCGATAAATAGATATCTATTAAATAGAAAGCCCTAAGAGACGGATCAGATCTTCACATTGATACATACTACCCAGCAGGCACACGACGTCATAATGACGTCGCATTGACGACGTCATGATGACGTCGCATCGACGTCGACGCAACCTGATGACGCCGCATCAACGTAATTCCGACGTCATATGCACGCTGGGAAATATTTCTCTGCCCAGCAGACACATGACGTCGGAATGACGTCGTGTTGACGTCGACGCCACCTGATGACGCCGCATCAACGTTATTCCGACGTCATGTGCCAGCTGGGAAATACTTTACTGCACAGCAGGCACATGACGTCGGAATGACCTCGTATTGACGTCGGTGTGCCATGGTTACGTCGCATCGACGCCATTTCGACGTCATTATGACGTCATGTTCCTGCTGGGTGTCTTGTAATGATGTTCAAACAATTTGCATCGTTTTAATTTACCCTTTCTATTGGGACACCATAAAATTAGTGTAATTATTCTAAAATTTGAACGGATGCTTATACTAGCTGACAATGTGTCAAAAATACTGATAGGATATGACGCATTGCACATCTTGATCTGAGTCTGAAGTTATTTCTCAGATACATCTATCCCAAAGTTTAGGATCACTGCGGTAAATTTTTAATAATCTTGCAGCTCATAGGTTACATCATTTGCACGTGCATTTTATGTTCATCTCTTGTGTCGAACGTTATGAGCCTTGTCCGGGCAAATATGTTTGACACTATACGCAAACAGTGGGTACCAAGAGAAGTCTATGCAACTGGGTAGTCTGTCAGAGTTCGTGCAGTTCACCGTTTGATTCCCAGAAGGAATACTTATTGCGCCTAACTTGTCCTGATTGTGCTAGTGCACAGACTGGTCCGGACATAGTTGTTTTGCATATACCATAAGGCTGATTTTATCACGACACGAATCAAATGGTCCGCGCAAGGAAAAATATGTTTCAGCCAATAATGTTTACAGCGAATTATGTACGTAAACGCAACCAGGAGATACTAAGATATGTCTATGATCATGTGTAGTCTACCCTGTTCTGATTGCGCATGTCTAGTCTCTGGACACGCGTGTTTTGCGTATGACATAGGACTGGTTTTATCACGACACGAGGTGTGCGCAAGGAAAAAAGTGTTTCACACCATATTGGTAAAAGCGAAAAGCAGTCCGATTAGTGTCATTTCTTTTCGCACACTTTACGGCGCTCCAGTGTATGATGCTCAAGATTGTTTATGCATGTAGTGAACGCGTAACTGTTACCACAGACTGGGCTGATTCTTCTCGTCGCATGAGGCCCTTTTCCGAGGGTGTGGCTCTTAAAGAATGCGCATGAATATGAGTTAAAAAGGAATTTGTTCTTCTCGCGTAGTAAGCAACACTTTGGCTAACAACACTATATATTTAGACCATCACCCGGCTGGTTGGGTGGAATGTTGACTAGTAAACATCAACTGCATTTACTTAACAAACAAATGAAACTTTTAGATGTAAAGCAAACTAAACTCAGACTAAGACCAACAAAACTGATAATAAAGCCGGCAAAAATTTGCACCAGCCTTGACAAGGCAAAAAAAAAACTGGCACATGGCATCCTAATGACGCCGTAGTGACGTCGATGTGACGTCACCATGTCATGTGCCTGCCGGGAAGATGGTTTTCATAAAATGTATTACTGAGCTCCATGTTATCCATGGTTTATGATATAGAGTTATCTCCCATTGTCCATAAAGTCCTTGTGGTGGCTTACCGCTAAATATTTTACATAGACCACAATAGTAACAGTTCAAGGCCTGCTTGATAAACTACACATACATTTTTCCAAACCTCTTTTGTTTTAATAGTCCACTCTAGTACTTCAAATTTCAGTGGATAAAAGACATGCTTCCCTGCTCCGGAAGCCATGATTCTGTCATGTGTTTGTTTACCAACAGATTCGCAGTAAAAAATATGATATTTTCTGTGGAGGGGGATCCCACACTAAAATAATTACAAATATCTCATGGATGAATGGAAATATTTATAAACCCCTTCCAAATATTTTATTTGGAGTCCTCTTTTCTAATCTTAGTATAAATTTAATCCATCTGACCAATGACAAGCTCCATATGAATTTTCCTCTGAATTTTGATTCAGACTAAATGTGACTCAACAGCCGTAAAGAAAAGGCTTGAAATAGGTCCATATAGTTATTTTCCTCGAGACATGCCTAAAGGCCGGCCAAAACGTTGGAAAATGATTTTTTTTATTGTTTTTTTTGTTGTTGTTGTTGTGTGTGTGTGTGCGTGTGTGTGTGTGTAAATATTTCCTCAATTTGTTTTGCAAATAAATTCTACACTTGTTTTTACATTACACACGTGGACAATGCCACCATTCAAGAAGTTAGAAATTAAATACTTTGCTAAATAAAAGCTAGCAACAGAAAGTGCACTAACGATCGGGTTCACTTCAATAACAACTCATGAAAATTTCACTGTCTTAGCTGGGCAAGCCTTCCTTTTAAAAGGAAATTTTATCTCGATTGGTGGTGAACACCTACAAGATTTACTGCACGCAAATAGTTCCCTGGTTCACTTGACTCCAAGATTGCCACTAGGAATGAATATTCTGGTTGTTACGGCAAACTGAAAAGAGTCTTTACTTGTATAAGCTTCTTGAAAATGTAATATAATTAGTTGAGAATCCTATCACAAGGGGTAACTGGAGGAACAGAATCACACTCTTCATATAGGTTCATATAGGTGTCCTTACCCTGCGGACACATGACGTCGCACTAACGTCGATGCTAGTCTGCCATGTCTCACATCATTGAAGAAAAGAGAGCATCAGCTGTTAGGAATGTTGTGAAAAAGTTTCATTGACGGATGAATTAACAACAACTATAAAGTATGGACTATCTTTGAAAATTGGTCGTGGTCTCGAGCAAGAAAAAATGAATAAATAAATAGAAATAGAAAATCTGTCCGAATGGAACTTGCGTTTTCTCATATGTAAACTTTATAAATGTTAAAAATCGGCACTTTGTTGTCTACGGCCATATCACGTTGAAAACACCGGTTCTCGTCCGATCACCGAAGTTAAGCAACGTCGAGCCCGGTTAGTACTTGGATGGGTGACCGCCTGGGAATACCGGGTGCTGTAGACTTTTTTATCTGCTTTTGTTTATTTATTTTCTAGTTTTATTTCTTTTTTCTTTGATACTTTTTTTTCAAAACTCTACTATGATTATACATGTATTTCTAAGCTGTGCGAAGGAAAATAAGATCTTTGATATATTCTACCGCTTACCGTCCACTGTGCACTGTCTACTCGCTCTTCGTTTTGGAGCAAGCTGAAAAGAAGTGCATGCTGTTCGCGTTTTTCTGTATACTATTTACTGTCCAGTGATTGTCTACTGTCTGCCTACTGCGTCCTGGATACGGTTTACTGCGGTCTGTGCAAGCACAGGACATGGGTACAAGGTAGCAGCAGGGGCGTAGCTAGGAGCAATTTCATGATACGCAGATTCATGTTTTTGTGTACTCCTTGAAGGGAAAAGTAGTGTTTCAGCCTCTTTGGCAGTTGGTATTGAAATCTTATCTTATTTCTAAAATTTCGGCATGTAAATATGCAGGTGCGTTTGGAAATTTTGTCAATTTTGACAAAATTTCAATACGCACCTGCGTATTTGCGTAAAGGCAGCTACGCCCTTGAGCAGTATGTGCGCCTGTTTAAGCGCATTCGACCAAAGTGGAGTCGCACAAACAGATGAAACCTACACAAGTAGCCTGCACATTATGGGAGCTGAACCCTGGTGGCCCGTTAGGATAATAAAGGAATGCCAAAATTTCTATGTAGCACATACTTATATTTGGGTAGTAAAACAAACACGCAGACACATCTTAGTTTCTGTACATTAAAGTTCTGCAATAGTTAAAACAAATAAAATAAATAAAAAGGCAGTTATGACATTTTTACTTGTCAATTATAGTTTTGTATGGTCGAAATGCAGAATTTATCAGTTTTTGCAATATGTACTGATTTTGTCATCATTTCTTTTACCTATCGAATCGTTTCCTTCGTCTGAAAATCGACGTAAATGAAACGTGGACCTAGAATACTTACATTCAAATTTCATGACTTTTTATGATTCCGATAAATAGATATCTATTAAATAGAAAGCCCTAAGAGACGGATCAGATCTTCACATTGATACATACTACCCAGCAGGCACACGACGTCATAATGACGTCGCATTGACGACGTCATGATGACGTCGCATCGACGTCGACGCAACCTGATGACGCCGCATCAACGTAATTCCGACGTCATATGCACGCTGGGAAATATTTCTCTGCCCAGCAGACACATGACGTCGGAATGACGTCGTGTTGACGTCGACGCCACCTGATGACGCCGCATCAACGTTATTCCGACGTCATGTGCCAGCTGGGAAATACTTTACTGCACAGCAGGCACATGACGTCGGAATGACCTCGTATTGACGTCGGTGTGCCATGGTTACGTCGCATCGACGCCATTTCGACGTCATTATGACGTCATGTTCCTGCTGGGTGTCTTGTAATGATGTTCAAACAATTTGCATCGTTTTAATTTACCCTTTCTATTGGGACACCATAAAATTAGTGTAATTATTCTAAAATTTGAACGGATGCTTATACTAGCTGACAATGTGTCAAAAATACTGATAGGATATGACGCATTGCACATCTTGATCTGAGTCTGAAGTTATTTCTCAGATACATCTATCCCAAAGTTTAGGATCACTGCGGTAAATTTTTAATAATCTTGCAGCTCATAGGTTACCTCATTTGCACGTGCATTTTATGTTCATCTCTTGTGTCGAACGTTATGAGCCTTGTCCGGGCAAATATGTTTGACACTATACGCAAACAGTGGGTACCAAGAGAAGTCTATGCAACTGCGTAGTCTGTCAGAGTTCGTGCAGTTCACCGTTTGATTCCCAGAAGGAATACTTATTGCGCCTAACTTGTCCTGATTGTGCTAGTGCACAGACTGGTCCGGACATAGATGTTTTGCATATACCATAAGGCTGATTTTATCACGACACGAATCAAATGGTCCGCGCAAGGAAAAATATGTTTCAGCCAATAATGTTTACAGCGAATTATGTACGTAAACGCAACCAGGAGATACTAAGATATGTCTATGATCATGTGTAGTCTACCCTGTTCTGATTGCGCATGTCTAGTCTCTGGACACGCGTGTTTTGCGTATGACATAGGACTGGTTTTATCACGACACGAGGTGTGCGCAAGGAAAAAAGTGTTTCACACCATATTGGTAAAAGCGAAAAGCAGTCCGATTAGTGTCATTTCTTTTCGCACACTTTACGGCGCTCCAGTGTATGATGCTCAAGATTGTTTATGCATGTAGTGAACGCGTAACTGTTACCACAGACTGGGCTGATTCTTCTCGTCGCATGAGGCCCTTTTCCGAGGGTGTGGCTCTTAAAGAATGCGCATGAATATGAGTTAAAAAGGAATTTGTTCTTCTCGCGTAGTAAGCAACACTTTGGCTAACAACACTATATATTTAGACCATCACCCGGCTGGTTGGGTGGAATGTTGACTAGTAAACATCAACTGCATTTACTTAACAAACAAATGAAACTTTTAGATGTAAAGCAAACTAAACTCAGACTAAGACCAACAAAACTGATAATAAAGCCGGCAAAAATTTGCACCAGCCTTGACAAGGCAAAAAAAAACTGGCACATGGCATCCTAATGACGCCGTAGTGACGTCGATGTGACGTCACCATGTCATGTGCCTGCCGGGAAGATGGTTTTCATAAAATGTATTACTGAGCTCCATGTTATCCATGGTTTATGATATAGAGTTATCTCCCATTGTCCATAAAGTCCTTGTGGTGGCTTACCGCTAAATATTTTACATAGACCACAATAGTAACAGTTCAAGGCCTGCTTGATAAACTACACATACATTTTTCCAAACCTCTTTTGTTTTAATAGTCCACTCTAGTACTTCAAATTTCAGTGGATAAAAGACATGCTTCCCTGCTCCGGAAGCCATGATTCTGTCATGTGTTTGTTTACCAACAGATTCGCAGTAAAAAATATGATATTTTCTGTGGAGGGGGATCCCACACTAAAATAATTACAAATATCTCATGGATGAATGGAAATATTTATAAACCCCTTCCAAATATTTTATTTGGAGTCCTCTTTTCTAATCTTAGTATAAATTTAATCCATCTGACCAATGACAAGCTCCATATGAATTTTCCTCTGAATTTTGATTCAGACTAAATGTGACTCAACAGCCGTAAAGAAAAGGCTTGAAATAGGTCCATATAGTTATTTTCCTCGAGACATGCCTAACGGCCGGCCAAAACGTTGAAAACTGATTTTTTTTTATTGTTTTTTTTGTTGTTGTTGTTGTGTGTGTGTGTGCGTGTGTGTGTGTGTAAATATTTCCTCAATTTGTTTTGCAAATAAATTCTACACTTGTTTTTACATTACACACGTGGACAATGCCACCATTCAAGAAGTTAGAAATTAAATACTTTGCTAAATAAAAGCTAGCAACAGAAAGTGCACTAACGATCGGGTTCACTTCAATAACAACTCATGAAAATTTCACTGTCTTAGCTGGGCAAGCCTTCCTTTTAAAAGGAAATTTTATCTCGATTGGTGGTGAACACCTACAAGATTTACTGCACGCAAATAGTTCCCTGGTTCACTTGACTCCAAGATTGCCACTAGGAATGAATGTTCTGGTTGTAACGGCAAACTGAAAAGAGTCTTTACTTGTATAAGCTTCTTGAAAATGTAATATAATTAGTTGAGAATCCTATCACAAGGGGTAACTGGAGGAACAGAATCACACTCTTCATATAGGTTCATATAGGTGTCCTTACCCTGCGGACACATGACGTCGCACTAACGTCGATGCTAGTCTGCCATGTCTCACATCATTGAAGAAAAGAGAGCATCAGCTGTTAGGAATGTTGTGAAAAAGTTTCATTGACGGATGAAAAAACAACAACTATAAAGTATGGACTATCTTTGAAAATTGGTCGTGGTCTCGAGCAAGAAAAAATGAATAAATAAATAGAAATAGAAAATCTGTCCGAATGGAACTTGCGTTTTCTCATATGTAAACTTTATAAATGTTAAAAATCGGCACTTTGTTGTCTACGGCCATATCACGTTGAAAACACCGGTTCTCGTCCGATCACCGAAGTTAAGCAACGTCGAGCCCGGTTAGTACTTGGATGGGTGACCGCCTGGGAATACCGGGTGCTGTAGACTTTTTTATCTGCTTTTGTTTATTTATTTTCTAGTTTTATTTCTTTTTTCTTTGATACTTTTTTTTCTAAACTCTACTATGATTATACATGTATTTCTAAGCTGTGCGAAGGAAAATAAGATCTTTGATATATTCTACCGCTTACCGTCCACTGTGCACTGTCTACTCGCTCTTCGTTTTGGAGCAAGCTGAAAAGAAGTGCATGCTGTTCGCGTTTTTCTGTATACTATTTACTGTCCAGTGATTGTCTACTGTCTGCCTACTGCGTCCTGGATACGGTTTACTGCGGTCTGTGCAAGCACAGGACATGGGTACAAGGTAGCAGCAGGGGCGTAGCTAGGAGCAATTTCATGATACGCAGAATCATGTTTTTGTGTACTCCTTGAAGGGAAAAGTAGTGTTTCAGCCTCTTTGGCAGTTGGTATTGAAATCTTATCTTATTTCTAAAATTTCGGCATGTAAATATGCAGGTGCGTTTGGAAATTTTGTCAATTTTGACAAAATTTCAATACGCACCTGCGTATTTGCGTAAAGGCAGCTACGCCCTTGAGCAGTATGTGCGCCTGTTTAAGCGCATTCGACCAAAGTGGAGTCGCACAAACAGATGAAACCTACACAAGTAGCCTGCACATTATGGGAGCTGAACCCTGGTGGCCCGTTAGGATAATAAAGGAATGCCAAAATTTCTATGTAGCACATACTTATATTTGGGTAGTAAAACAAACACGCAGACACATCTTAGTTTCTGTACATTAAAGTTCTGCAATAGTTAAAACAAATAAAATAAATAAAAAGGCAGTTATGACATTTTTACTTGTCAATTATAGTTTTGTATGGTCGAAATGCAGAATTTATCAGTTTTTGCAATATGTACTGATTTTGTCATCATTTCTTTTACCTATCGAATCGTTTCCTTCGTCTGAAAATCGACGTAAATGAAACGTGGACCTAGAATACTTACATTCAAATTTCATGACTTTTTATGATTCCGATAAATAGATATCTATTAAATAGAAAGCCCTAAGAGACGGATCAGATCTTCACATTGATACATACTACCCAGCAGGCACACGACGTCATAATGACGTCGCATTGACGACGTCATGATGACGTCGCATCGACGTCGACGCAACCTGATGACGCCGCATCAACGTAATTCCGACGTCATATGCACGCTGGGAAATATTTCTCTGCCCAGCAGACACATGACGTCGGAATGACGTCGTGTTGACGTCGACGCCACCTGATGACGCCGCATCAACGTTATTCCGACGTCATGTGCCAGCTGGGAAATACTTTACTGCACAGCAGGCACATGACGTCGGAATGACCTCGTATTGACGTCGGTGTGCCATGGTTACGTCGCATCGACGCCATTTCGACGTCATTATGACGTCATGTTCCTGCTGGGTGTCTTGTAATGATGTTCAAACAATTTGCATCGTTTTAATTTACCCTTTCTATTGGGGCACCATAAAATTAGTGTAATTATTCTAAAATTTGAACGGATGCTTATACTAGCTGACAATGTGTCAAAAATACTGATAGGATATGACGCATTGCACATCTTGATCTGAGTCTGAAGTTATTTCTCAGATACATCTATCCCAAAGTTTAGGATCACTGCGGTAATTTTTTAATAATCTTGCAGCTCATAGGTTACATCATTTGCACGTGCATTTTATGTTCATCTCTTGTGTCGAACGTTATGAGCCTTGTCCGGGCAAATATGTTTGACACTATACGCAAACAGTGGGTACCAAGAGAAGTCTATGCAACTGCGTAGTCTGTCAGAGTTCGTGCAGTTCACCGTTTGATTCCCAGAAGGAATACTTATTGCGCCTAACTTGTCCTGATTGTGCTAGTGCACAGACTGGTCCGGACATAGATGTTTTGCATATACCATAAGGCTGATTTTATCACGACACGAATCAAATGGTCCGCGCAAGGAAAAATATGTTTCAGCCAATAATGTTTACAGCGAATTATGTACGTAAACGCAACCAGGAGATACTAAGATATGTCTATGATCATGTGTAGTCTACCCTGTTCTGATTGCGCATGTCTAGTCTCTGGACACGCGTGTTTTGCGTATGACATAGGACTGGTTTTATCACGACACGAGGTGTGCGCAAGGAAAAAAGTGTTTCACACCATATTGGTAAAAGCGAAAAGCAGTCCGATTAGTGTCATTTCTTTTCGCACACTTTACGGCGCTCCAGTGTATGATGCTCAAGATTGTTTATGCATGTAGTGAACGCGTAACTGTTACCACAGACTGGGCTGATTCTTCTCGTCGCATGAGGCCCTTTTCCGAGGGTGTGGCTCTTAAAGAATGCGCATGAATATGAGTTAAAAAGGAATTTGTTCTTCTCGCGTAGTAAGCAACACTTTGGCTAACAACACTATATATTTAGACCATCACCCGGCTGGTTGGGTGGAATGTTGACTAGTAAACATCAACTGCATTTACTTAACAAACAAATGAAACTTTTAGATGTAAAGCAAACTAAACTCAGACTAAGACCAACAAAACTGATAATAAAGCCGGCAAAAATTTGCACCAGCCTTGACAAGGCAAAAAAAAACTGGCACATGGCATCCTAATGACGCCGTAGTGACGTCGATGTGACGTCACCATGTCATGTGCCTGCCGGGAAGATGGTTTTCATAAAATGTATTACTGAGCTCCATGTTATCCATGGTTTATGATATAGAGTTATCTCCCATTGTCCATAAAGTCCTTGTGGTGGCTTACCGCTAAATATTTTACATAGACCACAATAGTAACAGTTCAAGGCCTGCTTGATAAACTACACATACATTTTTCCAAACCTCTTTTGTTTTAATAGTCCACTCTAGTACTTCAAATTTCAGTGGATAAAAGACATGCTTCCCTGCTCCGGAAGCCATGATTCTGTCATGTGTTTGTTTACCAACAGATTCGCAGTAAAAAATATGATATTTTCTGTGGAGGGGGATCCCACACTAAAATAATTACAAATATCTCATGGATGAATGGAAATATTTATAAACCCCTTCCAAATATTTTATTTGGAGTCCTCTTTTCTAATCTTAGTATAAATTTAATCCATCTGACCAATGACAAGCTCCATATGAATTTTCCTCTGAATTTTGATTCAGACTAAATGTGACTCAACAGCCGTAAAGAAAAGGCTTGAAATAGGTCCATATAGTTATTTTCCTCGAGACATGCCTAACGGCCGGCCAAAACGTTGGAAAATGATTTTTTTTTATTGTTTTTTTTGTTGTTGTTGTTGTGTGTGTGTGTGCGTGTGTGTGTGTGTAAATATTTCCTCAATTTGTTTTGCAAATAAATTCTACACTTGTTTTTACATTACACACGTGGACAATGCCACCATTCAAGAAGTTAGAAATTAAATATTTTGCTAAATAAAAGCTAGCAACAGAAAGTGCACTAACGATCGGGTTCACTTCAATAACAACTCATGAAAATTTCACTGTCTTAGCTGGGCAAGCCTTCCTTTTAAAAGGAAATTTTATCTCGATTGGTGGTGAACACCTACAAGATTTACTGCACGCAAATAGTTCCCTGGTTCACTTGACTCCAAGATTGCCACTAGGAATGAATATTCTGGTTGTTACGGCAAACTGAAAAGAGTCTTTACTTGTATAAGCTTCTTGAAAATGTAATATAATTAGTTGAGAATCCTATCACAAGGGGTAACTGGAGGAACAGAATCACACTCTTCATATAGGTTCATATAGGTGTCCTTACCCTGCGGACACATGACGTCGCACTAACGTCGATGCTAGTCTGCCATGTCTCACATCATTGAAGAAAAGAGAGCATCAGCTGTTAGGAATGTTGTGAAAAAGTTTCATTGACGGATGAAAAAACAACAACTATAAAGTATGGACTATCTTTGAAAATTGGTCGTGGTCTCGAGCAAGAAAAAATGAATAAATAAATAGAAATAGAAAATCTGTCCGAATGGAACTTGCGTTTTCTCATATGTAAACTTTATAAATGTTAAAAATCGGCACTTTGTTGTCTACGGCCATATCACGTTGAAAACACCGGTTCTCGTCCGATCACCGAAGTTAAGCAACGTCGAGCCCGGTTAGTACTTGGATGGGTGACCGCCTGGGAATACCGGGTGCTGTAGACTTTTTTATCTGCTTTTGTTTATTTATTTTCTAGTTTTATTTCTTTTTTCTTTGATACTTTTTTTTCAAAACTCTACTATGATTATACATGTATTTCTAAGCTGTGCGAAGGAAAATAAGATCTTTGATATATTCTACCGCTTACCGTCCACTGTGCACTGTCTACTCGCTCTTCGTTTTGGAGCAAGCTGAAAAAAAGTGCATGCTGTTCGCGTTTTTCTGTATACTATTTACTGTCCAGTGATTGTCTACTGTCTGCCTACTGCGTCCTGGATACGGTTTACTGCGGTCTGTGCAAGCACAGGACATGGGTACAAGGTAGCAGCAGGGGCGTAGCTAGGAGCAATTTCATGATACGCAGAATCATGTTTTTGTGTACTCCTTGAAGGGAAAAGTAGTGTTTCAGCCTCTTTGGCAGTTGGTATTGAAATCTTATCTTATTTCTAAAATTTCGGCATGTAAATATGCAGGTGCGTTTGGAAATTTTGTCAATTTTGACAAAATTTCAATACGCACCTGCGTATTTGCGCAAAGGCAGCTACGCCCTTGAGCAGTATGTGCGCCTGTTTAAGCGCATTCGACCAAAGTGGAGTCGCACAAACAGATGAAACCTACACAAGTAGCCTGCACATTATGGGAGCTGAACCCTGGTGGCCCGTTAGGATAATAAAGGAATGCCAAAATTTCTATGTAGCACATACTTATATTTGGGTAGTAAAACAAACACGCAGACACATCTTAGTTTCTGTACATTAAAGTTCTGCAATAGTTAAAACAAATAAAATAAATAAAAAGGCAGTTATGACATTTTTACTTGTCAATTATAGTTTTGTATGGTCGAAATGCAGAATTTATCAGTTTTTGCAATATGTACTGATTTTGTCATCATTTCTTTTACCTATCGAATCGTTTCCTTCGTCTGAAAATCGACGTAATGAAACGTGGACCTAGAATACTTACATTCAAATTTCATGACTTTTTATGATTCCGATAAATAGATATCTATTAAATAGAAAGCCCTAAGAGACGGATCAGATCTTCACATTGATACATACTACCCAGCAGGCACACGACGTCATAATGACGTCGCATTGACGACGTCATGATGACGTCGCATCGACGTCGACGCAACCTGATGACGCCGCATCAACGTAATTCCGACGTCATATGCACGCTGGGAAATATTTCTCTGCCCAGCAGACACATGACGTCGGAATGACGTCGTGTTGACGTCGACGCCACCTGATGACGCCGCATCAACGTTATTCCGACGTCATGTGCCAGCTGGGAAATACTTTACTGCACAGCAGGCACATGACGTCGGAATGACCTCGTATTGACGTCGGTGTGCCATGGTTACGTCGCATCGACGCCATTTCGACGTCATTATGACGTCATGTTCCTGCTGGGTGTCTTGTAATGATGTTCAAACAATTTGCATCGTTTTAATTTACCCTTTCTATTGGGACACCATAAAATTAGTGTAATTATTCTAAAATTTGAACGGATGCTTATACTAGCTGACAATGTGTCAAAAATACTGATAGGATATGACGCATTGCACATCTTGATCTGAGTCTGAAGTTATTTCTCAGATACATCTATCCCAAAGTTTAGGATCACTGCGGTAAATTTTTAATAATCTTGCAGCTCATAGGTTACATCATTTGCACGTGCATTTTATGTTCATCTCTTGTGTCGAACGTTATGAGCCTTGTCCGGGCAAATATGTTTGACACTATACGCAAACAGTGGGTACCAAGAGAAGTCTATGCAACTGCGTAGTCTGTCAGAGTTCGTGCAGTTCACCGTTTGATTCCCAGAAGGAATACTTATTGCGCCTAACTTGTCCTGATTGTGCTAGTGCACAGACTGGTCCGGACATAGATGTTTTGCATATACCATAAGGCTGATTTTATCACGACACGAATCAAATGGTCCGCGCAAGGAAAAATATGTTTCAGCCAATAATGTTTACAGCGAATTATGTACGTAAACGCAACCAGGAGATACTAAGATATGTCTATGATCATGTGTAGTCTACCCTGTTCTGATTGCGCATGTCTAGTCTCTGGACACGCGTGTTTTGCGTATGACATAGGACTGGTTTTATCACGACACGAGGTGTGCGCAAGGAAAAAAGTGTTTCACACCATATTGGTAAAAGCGAAAAGCAGTCCGATTAGTGTCATTTCTTTTCGCACACTTTACGGCGCTCCAGTGTATGATGCTCAAGATTGTTTATGCATGTAGTGAACGCGTAACTGTTACCACAGACTGGGCTGATTCTTCTCGTCGCATGAGGCCCTTTTCCGAGGGTGTGGCTCTTAAAGAATGCGCATGAATATGAGTTAAAAAGGAATTTGTTCTTCTCGCGTAGTAAGCAACACTTTGGCTAACAACACTATATATTGAGACCATCACCCGGCTGGTTGGGTGGAATGTTGACTAGTAAACATCAACTGCATTTACTTAACAAACAAATGAAACTTTTAGATGTAAAGCAAACTAAACTCAGACTAAGACCAACAAAACTGATAATAAAGCCGGCAAAAATTTGCACCAGCCTTGACAAGGCAAAAAAAAACTGGCACATGGCATCCTAATGACGCCGTAGTGACGTCGATGTGACGTCACCATGTCATGTGCCTGCCGGGAAGATGGTTTTCATAAAATGTATTACTGAGCTCCATGTTATCCATGGTTTATGATATAGAGTTATCTCCCATTGTCCATAAAGTCCTTGTGGTGGCTTACCGCTAAATATTTTACATAGACCACAATAGTAACAGTTCAAGGCCTGCTTGATAAACTACACATACATTTTTCCAAACCTCTTTTGTTTTAATAGTCCACTCTAGTACTTCAAATTTCAGTGGATAAAAGACATGCTTCCCTGCTCCGGAAGCCATGATTCTGTCATGTGTTTGTTTACCAACAGATTCGCAGTAAAAAATATGATATTTTCTGTGGAGGGGGATCCCACACTAAAATAATTACAAATATCTCATGGATGAATGGAAATATTTATAAACCCCTTCCAAATATTTTATTTGGAGTCCTCTTTTCTAATCTTAGTATAAATTTAATCCATCTGACCAATGACAAGCTCCATATGAATTTTCCTCTGAATTTTGATTCAGACTAAATGTGACTCAACAGCCGTAAAGAAAAGGCTTGAAATAGGTCCATATAGTTATTTTCCTCGAGACATGCCTAACGGCCGGCCAAAACGTTGGAAAATGATTTTTTTTTATTGTTTTTTTTGTTGTTGTTGTTGTGTGTGTGTGTGCGTGTGTGTGTGTGTAAATATTTCCTCAATTTGTTTTGCAAATAAATTCTACACTTGTTTTTACATTACACACGTGGACAATGCCACCATTCAAGAAGTTAGAAATTAAATACTTTGCTAAATAAAAGCTAGCAACAGAAAGTGCACTAACGATCGGGTTCACTTCAATAACAACTCATGAAAATTTCACTGTCTTAGCTGGGCAAGCCTTCCTTTTAAAAGGAAATTTTATCTCGATTGGTGGTGAACACCTACAAGATTTACTGCACGCAAATAGTTCCCTGGTTCACTTGACTCCAAGATTGCCACTAGGAATGAATATTCTGGTTGTTACGGCAAACTGAAAAGAGTCTTTACTTGTATAAGCTTCTTGAAAATGTAATATAATTAGTTGAGAATCCTATCACAAGGGGTAACTGGAGGAACAGAATCACACTCTTCATATAGGTTCATATAGGTGTCCTTACCCTGCGGACACATGACGTCGCACTAACGTCGATGCTAGTCTGCCATGTCTCACATCATTGAAGAAAAGAGAGCATCAGCTGTTAGGAATGTTGTGAAAAAGTTTCATTGACGGATGAAAAAACAACAACTATAAAGTATGGACTATCTTTGAAAATTGGTCGTGGTCTCGAGCAAGAAAAAATGAATAAATAAATAGAAATAGAAAATCTGTCCGAATGGAACTTGCGTTTTCTCATATGTAAACTTTATAAATGTTAAAAATCGGCACTTTGTTGTCTACGGCCATATCACGTTGAAAACACCGGTTCTCGTCCGATCACCGAAGTTAAGCAACGTCGAGCCCGGTTAGTACTTGGATGGGTGACCGCCTGGGAATACCGGGTGCTGTAGACTTTTTTATCTGCTTTTGTTTATTTATTTTCTAGTTTTATTTCTTTTTTCTTTGATACTTTTTTTTCAAAACTCTACTATGATTATACATGTATTTCTAAGCTGTGCGAAGGAAAATAAGATCTTTGATATATTCTACCGCTTACCGTCCACTGTGCACTGTCTACTCGCTCTTCGTTTTGGAGCAAGCTGAAAAGAAGTGCATGCTGTTCGCGTTTTTCTGTATACTATTTACTGTCCAGTGATTGTCTACTGTCTGCCTACTGCGTCCTGGATACGGTTTACTGCGGTCTGTGCAAGCACAGGACATGGGTACAAGGTAGCAGCAGGGGCGTAGCTAGGAGCAATTTCATGATACGCAGAATCATGTTTTTGTGTACTCCTTGAAGGGAAAAGTAGTGTTTCAGCCTCTTTGGCAGTTGGTATTGAAATCTTATCTTATTTCTAAAATTTCGGCATGTAAATATGCAGGTGCGTTTGGAAATTTTGTCAATTTTGACAAAATTTCAATACGCACCTGCGTATTTGCGTAAAGGCAGCTACGCCCTTGAGCAGTATGTGCGCCTGTTTAAGCGCATTCGACCAAAGTGGAGTCGCACAAACAGATGAAACCTACACAAGTAGCCTGCACATTATGGGAGCTGAACCCTGGTGGCCCGTTAGGATAATAAAGGAATGCCAAAATTTCTATGTAGCACATACTTATATTTGGGTAGTAAAACAAACACGCAGACACATCTTAGTTTCTGTACATTAAAGTTCTGCAATAGTTAAAACAAATAAAATAAATAAAAAGGCAGTTATGACATTTTTACTTGTCAATTATAGTTTTGTATGGTCGAAATGCAGAATTTATCAGTTTTTGCAATATGTACTGATTTTGTCATCATTTCTTTTACCTATCGAATCGTTTCCTTCGTCTGAAAATCGACGTAAATGAAACGTGGACCTAGAATACTTACATTCAAATTTCATGACTTTTTATGATTCCGATAAATAGATATCTATTAAATAGAAAGCCCTAAGAGACGGATCAGATCTTCACATTGATACATACTACCCAGCAGGCACACGACGTCATAATGACGTCGCATTGACGACGTCATGATGACGTCGCATCGACGTCGACGCAACCTGATGACGCCGCATCAACGTAATTCCGACGTCATATGCACGCTGGGAAATATTTCTCTGCCCAGCAGACACATGACGTCGGAATGACGTCGTGTTGACGTCGACGCCACCTGATGACGCCGCATCAACGTTATTCCGACGTCATGTGCCAGCTGGGAAATACTTTACTGCACAGCAGGCACATGACGTCGGAATGACCTCGTATTGACGTCGGTGTGCCATGGTTACGTCGCATCGACGCCATTTCGACGTCATTATGACGTCATGTTCCTGCTGGGTGTCTTGTAATGATGTTCAAACAATTTGCATCGTTTTAATTTACCCTTTCTATTGGGACACCATAAAATTAGTGTAATTATTCTAAAATTTGAACGGATGCTTATACTAGCTGACAATGTGTCAAAAATACTGATAGGATATGACGCATTGCACATCTTGATCTGAGTCTGAAGTTATTTCTCAGATACATCTATCCCAAAGTTTAGGATCACTGCGGTAAATTTTTAATAATCTTGCAGCTCATAGGTTACATCATTTGCACGTGCATTTTATGTTCATCTCTTGTGTCGAACGTTATGAGCCTTGTCCGGGCAAATATGTTTGACACTATACGCAAACAGTGGGTACCAAGAGAAGTCTATGCAACTGCGTAGTCTGTCAGAGTTCGTGCAGTTCACCGTTTGATTCCCAGAAGGAATACTTATTGCGCCTAACTTGTCCTGATTGTGCTAGTGCACAGACTGGTCCGGACATAGATGTTTTGCATATACCATAAGGCTGATTTTATCACGACACGAATCAAATGGTCCGCGCAAGGAAAAATATGTTTCAGCCAATAATGTTTACAGCGAATTATGTACGTAAACGCAACCAGGAGATACTAAGATATGTCTATGATCATGTGTAGTCTACCCTGTTCTGATTGCGCATGTCTAGTCTCTGGACACGCGTAATTTGCGTATGACATAGGACTGGTTTTATCACGACACGAGGTGTGCGCAAGGAAAAAAGTGTTTCACACCATATTTGTAAAAGCGAAAAGCAGTCCGATTAGTGTCATTTCTTTTCGCACACTTTACGGCGCTCCAGTGTATGATGCTCAAGATTGTTTATGCATGTAGTGAACGCGTAACTGTTACCACAGACTGGGCTGATTCTTCTCGTCGCATGAGGCCCTTTTCCGAGGGTGTGGCTCTTAAAGAATGCGCATGAATATGAGTTAAAAAGGAATTTGTTCTTCTCGCGTAGTAAGCAACACTTTGGCTAACAACACTATATATTTAGACCATCACCCGGCTGGTTGGGTGGAATGTTGACTAGTAAACATCAACTGCATTTACTTAACAAACAAATGAAACTTTTAGATGTAAAGCAAACTAAACTCAGACTAAGACCAACAAAACTGATAATAAAGCCGGCAAAAATTTGCACCAGCCTTGACAAGGCAAAAAAAAACTGGCACATGGCATCCTAATGACGCCGTAGTGACGTCGATGTGACGTCACCATGTCATGTGCCTGCCGGGAAGATGGTTTTCATAAAATGTATTACTGAGCTCCATGTTATCCATGGTTTATGATATAGAGTTATCTCCCATTGTCCATAAAGTCCTTGTGGTGGCTTACCGCTAAATATTTTACATAGACCACAATAGTAACAGTTCAAGGCCTGCTTGATAAACTACACATACATTTTTCCAAACCTCTTTTGTTTTAATAGTCCACTCTAGTACTTCAAATTTCAGTGGATAAAAGACATGCTTCCCTGCTCCGGAAGCCATGATTCTGTCATGTGTTTGTTTACCAACAGATTCGCAGTAAAAAATATGATATTTTCTGTGGAGGGGGATCCCACACTAAAATAATTACAAATATCTCATGGATGAATGGAAATATTTATAAACCCCTTCCAAATATTTTATTTGGAGTCCTCTTTTCTAATCTTAGTATAAATTTAATCCATCTGACCAATGACAAGCTCCATATGAATTTTCCTCTGAATTTTGATTCAGACTAAATGTGACTCAACAGCCGTAAAGAAAAGGCTTGAAATAGGTCCATATAGTTATTTTCCTCGAGACATGCCTAACGGCCGGCCAAAACGTTGGAAAATGATTTTTTTTTTTATTGTTTTTTTTGTTGTTGTTGTTGTGTGTGTGTGTGCGTGTGTGTGTGTGTAAATATTTCCTCAATTTGTTTTGCAAATAAATTCTACACTTGTTTTTACATTACACACGTGGACAATGCCACCATTCAAGAAGTTAGAAATTAAATACTTTGCTAAATAAAAGCTAGCAACAGAAAGTGCACTAACGATCGGGTTCACTTCAATAACAACTCATGAAAATTTCACTGTCTTAGCTGGGCAAGCCTTCCTTTTAAAAGGAAATTTTATCTCGATTGGTGGTGAACACCTACAAGATTTACTGCACGCAAATAGTTCCCTGGTTCACTTGACTCCAAGATTGCCACTAGGAATGAATATTCTGGTTGTTACGGCAAACTGAAAAGAGTCTTTACTTGTATAAGCTTCTTGAAAATGTAATATAATTAGTTGAGAATCCTATCACAAGGGGTAACTGGAGGAACAGAATCACACTCTTCATATAGGTTCATATAGGTGTCCTTACCCTGCGGACACATGACGTCGCACTAACGTCGATGCTAGTCTGCTATGTCTCACATCATTGAAGAAAAGAGAGCATCAGCTGTTAGGAATGTTGTGAAAAAGTTTCATTGACGGATGAAAAAACAACAACTATAAAGTATGGACTATCTTTGAAAATTGGTCGTGGTCTCGAGCAAGAAAAAATGAATAAATAAATAGAAATAGAAAATCTGTCCGAATGGAACTTGCGTTTTCTCATATGTAAACTTTATAAATGTTAAAAATCGGCACTTTGTTGTCTACGGCCATATCACGTTGAAAACACCGGTTCTCGTCCGATCACCGAAGTTAAGCAACGTCGAGCCCGGTTAGTACTTGGATGGGTGACCGCCTGGGAATACCGGGTGCTGTAGACTTTTTTATCTGCTTTTGTTTATTTATTTTCTAGTTTTATTTCTTTTTTCTTTGATACTTTTTTTTCAAAACTCTACTATGATTATACATGTATTTCTAAGCTGTGCGAAGGAAAATAAGATCTTTGATATATTCTACCGCTTACCGTCCACTGTGCACTGTCTACTCGCTCTTCGTTTTGGAGCAAGCTGAAAAGAAGTGCATGCTGTTCGCGTTTTTCTGTATACTATTTACTGTCCAGTGATTGTCTACTGTCTGCCTACTGCGTCCTGGATACGGTTTACTGCGGTCTGTGCAAGCACAGGACATGGGTACAAGGTAGCAGCAGGGGCGTAGCTAGGAGCAATTTCATGATACGCAGAATCATGTTTTTGTGTACTCCTTGAAGGGAAAAGTAGTGTTTCAGCCTCTTTGGCAGTTGGTATTGAAATCTTATCTTATTTCTAAAATTTCGGCATGTAAATATGCAGGTGCGTTTGGAAATTTTGTCAATTTTGACAAAATTTCAATACGCACCTGCGTATTTGCGTAAAGGCAGCTACGCCCTTGAGCAGTATGTGCGCCTGTTTAAGCGCATTCGACCAAAGTGGAGTCGCACAAACAGATGAAACCTACACAAGTAGCCTGCACATTATGGGAGCTGAACCCTGGTGGCCCGTTAGGATAATAAAGGAATGCCAAAATTTCTATGTAGCACATACTTATATTTGGGTAGTAAAACAAACACGCAGACACATCTTAGTTTCTGTACATTAAAGTTCTGCAATAGTTAAAACAAATAAAATAAATAAAAAGGCAGTTATGACATTTTTACTTGTCAATTATAGTTTTGTATGGTCGAAATGCAGAATTTATCAGTTTTTGCAATATGTACTGATTTTGTCATCATTTCTTTTACCTATCGAATCGTTTCCTTCGTCTGAAAATCGACGTAAATGAAACGTGGACCTAGAATACTTACATTCAAATTTCATGACTTTTTATGATTCCGATAAATAGATATCTATTAAATAGAAAGCCCTAAGAGACGGATCAGATCTTCACATTGATACATACTACCCAGCAGGCACACGACGTCATAATGACGTCGCATTGACGACGTCATGATGACGTCGCATCGACGTCGACGCAACCTGATGACGCCGCATCAACGTAATTCCGACGTCATATGCACGCTGGGAAATATTTCTCTGCCCAGCAGACACATGACGTCGGAATGACGTCGTGTTGACGTCGACGCCACCTGATGACGCCGCATCAACGTTATTCCGACGTCATGTGCCAGCTGGGAAATACTTTACTGCACAGCAGGCACATGACGTCGGAATGACCTCGTATTGACGTCGGTGTGCCATGGTTACGTCGCATCGACGCCATTTCGACGTCATTATGACGTCATGTTCCTGCTGGGTGTCTTGTAATGATGTTCAAACAATTTGCATCGTTTTAATTTACCCTTTCTATTGGGACACCATAAAATTAGTGTAATTATTCTAAAATTTGAACGGATGCTTATACTAGCTGACAATGTGTCAAAAATACTGATAGGATATGACGCATTGCACATCTTGATCTGAGTCTGAAGTTATTTCTCAGATACATCTATCCCAAAGTTTAGGATCACTGCGGTAAATTTTTAATAATCTTGCAGCTCATAGGTTACATCATTTGCACGTGCATTTTATGTTCATCTCTTGTGTCGAACGTTATGAGCCTTGTCCGGGCAAATATGTTTGACACTATACGCAAACAGTGGGTACCAAGAGAAGTCTATGCAACTGCGTAGTCTGTCAGAGTTCGTGCAGTTCACCGTTTGATTCCCAGAAGGAATACTTATTGCGCCTAACTTGTCCTGATTGTGCTAGTGCACAGACTGGTCCGGACATAGATGTTTTGCATATACCATAAGGCTGATTTTATCACGACACGAATCAAATGGTCCGCGCAAGGAAAAATATGTTTCAGCCAATAATGTTTACAGCGAATTATGTACGTAAACGCAACCAGGAGATACTAAGATATGTCTATGATCATGTGTAGTCTACCCTGTTCTGATTGCGCATGTCTAGTCTCTGGACACGCGTGTTTTGCGTATGACATAGGACTGGTTTTATCACGACACGAGGTGTGCGCAAGGAAAAAAGTGTTTCACACCATATTGGTAAAAGCGAAAAGCAGTCCGATTAGTGTCATTTCTTTTCGCACACTTTACGGCGCTCCAGTGTATGATGCTCAAGATTGTTTATGCATGTAGTGAACGCGTAACTGTTACCACAGACTGGGCTGATTCTTCTCGTCGCATGAGGCCCTTTTCCGAGGGTGTGGCTCTTAAAGAATGCGCATGAATATGAGTTAAAAAGGAATTTGTTCTTCTCGCGTAGTAAGCAACACTTTGGCTAACAACACTATATATTTAGACCATCACCCGGCTGGTTGGGTGGAATGTTGACTAGTAAACATCAACTGCATTTACTTAACAAACAAATGAAACTTTTAGATGTAAAGCAAACTAAACTCAGACTAAGACCAACAAAACTGATAATAAAGCCGGCAAAAATTTGCACCAGCCTTGACAAGGCAAAAAAAACTGGCACATGGCATCCTAATGACGCCGTAGTGACGTCGATGTGACGTCACCATGTCATGTGCCTGCCGGGAAGATGGTTTTCATAAAATGTATTACTGAGCTCCATGTTATCCATGGTTTATGATATAGAGTTATCTCCCATTGTCCATAAAGTCCTTGTGGTGGCTTACCGCTAAATATTTTACATAGACCACAATAGTAACAGTTCAAGGCCTGCTTGATAAACTACACATACATTTTTCCAAACCTCTTTTGTTTTAATAGTCCACTCTAGTACTTCAAATTTCAGTGGATAAAAGACATGCTTCCCTGCTCCGGAAGCCATGATTCTGTCATGTGTTTGTTTACCAACAGATTCGCAGTAAAAAATATGATATTTTCTGTGGAGGGGGATCCCACACTAAAATAATTACAAATATCTCATGGATGAATGGAAATATTTATAAACCCCTTCCAAATATTTTATTTGGAGTCCTCTTTTCTAATCTTAGTATAAATTTAATCCATCTGACCAATGACAAGCTCCATATGAATTTTCCTCTGAATTTTGATTCAGACTAAATGTGACTCAACAGCCGTAAAGAAAAGGCTTGAAATAGGTCCATATAGTTATTTTCCTCGAGACATGCCTAACGGCCGGCCAAAACGTTGGAAAATGATTTTTTTTTTTATTGTTTTTTTTGTTGTTGTTGTTGTGTGTGTGTGTGCGTGTGTGTGTGTGTAAATATTTCCTCAATTTGTTTTGCAAATAAATTCTACACTTGTTTTTACATTACACACGTGGACAATGCCACCATTCAAGAAGTTAGAAATTAAATACTTTGCTAAATAAAAGCTAGCAACAGAAAGTGCACTAACGATCGGGTTCACTTCAATAACAACTCATGAAAATTTCACTGTCTTAGCTGGGCAAGCCTTCCTTTTAAAAGGAAATTTTATCTCGATTGGTGGTGAACACCTACAAGATTTACTGCACGCAAATAGTTCCCTGGTTCACTTGACTCCAAGATTGCCACTAGGAATGAATATTCTGGTTGTTACGGCAAACTGAAAAGAGTCTTTACTTGTATAAGCTTCTTGAAAATGTAATATAATTAGTTGAGAATCCTATCACAAGGGGTAACTGGAGGAACAGAATCACACTCTTCATATAGGTTCATATAGGTGTCCTTACCCTGCGGACACATGACGTCGCACTAACGTCGATGCTAGTCTGCCATGTCTCACATCATTGAAGAAAAGAGAGCATCAGCTGTTAGGAATGTTGTGAAAAAGTTTCATTGACGGATGAAAAAACAACAACTATAAAGTATGGACTATCTTTGAAAATTGGTCGTGGTCTCGAGCAAGAAAAAATGAATAAATAAATAGAAATAGAAAATCTGTCCGAATGGAACTTGCGTTTTCTCATATGTAAACTTTATAAATGTTAAAAATCGGCACTTTGTTGTCTACGGCCATATCACGTTGAAAACACCGGTTCTCGTCCGATCACCGAAGTTAAGCAACGTCGAGCCCGGTTAGTACTTGGATGGGTGACCGCCTGGGAATACCGGGTGCTGTAGACTTTTTTATCTGCTTTTGTTTATTTATTTTCTAGTTTTATTTCTTTTTTCTTTGATACTTTTTTTTCAAAACTCTACTATGATTATACATGTATTTCTAAGCTGTGCGAAGGAAAATAAGATCTTTGATATATTCTACCGCTTACCGTCCACTGTGCACTGTCTACTCGCTCTTCGTTTTGGAGCAAGCTGAAAAGAAGTGCATGCTGTTCGCGTTTTTCTGTATACTATTTACTGTCCAGTGATTGTCTACTGTCTGCCTACTGCGTCCTGGATACGGTTTACTGCGGTCTGTGCAAGCACAGGACATGGGTACAAGGTAGCAGCAGGGGCGTAGCTAGGAGCAATTTCATGATACGCAGAATCATGTTTTTGTGTACTCCTTGAAGGGAAAAGTAGTGTTTCAGCCTCTTTGGCAGTTGGTATTGAAATCTTATCTTATTTCTAAAATTTCGGCATGTAAATATGCAGGTGCGTTTGGAAATTTTGTCAATTTTGACAAAATTTCAATACGCACCTGCGTATTTGCGTAAAGGCAGCTACGCCCTTGAGCAGTATGTGCGCCTGTTTAAGCGCATTCGACCAAAGTGGAGTCGCACAAACAGATGAAACCTACACAAGTAGCCTGCACATTATGGGAGCTGAACCCTGGTGGCCCGTTAGGATAATAAAGGAATGCCAAAATTTCTATGTAGCACATACTTATATTTGGGTAGTAAAACAAACACGCAGACACATCTTAGTTTCTGTACATTAAAGTTCTGCAATAGTTAAAACAAATAAAATAAATAAAAAGGCAGTTATGACATTTTTACTTGTCAATTATAGTTTTGTATGGTCGAAATGCAGAATTTATCAGTTTTTGCAATATGTACTGATTTTGTCATCATTTCTTTTACCTATCGAATCGTTTCCTTCGTCTGAAAATCGACGTAAATGAAACGTGGACCTAGAATACTTACATTCAAATTTCATGACTTTTTATGATTCCGATAAATAGATATCTATTAAATAGAAAGCCCTAAGAGACGGATCAGATCTTCACATTGATACATACTACCCAGCAGGCACACGACGTCATAATGACGTCGCATTGACGACGTCATGATGACGTCGCATCGACGTCGACGCAACCTGATGACGCCGCATCAACGTAATTCCGACGTCATATGCACGCTGGGAAATATTTCTCTGCCCAGCAGACACATGACGTCGGAATGACGTCGTGTTGACGTCGACGCCACCTGATGACGCCGCATCAACGTTATTCCGACGTCATGTGCCAGCTGGGAAATACTTTACTGCACAGCAGGCACATGACGTCGGAATGACCTCGTATTGACGTCGGTGTGCCATGGTTACGTCGCATCGACGCCATTTCGACGTCATTATGACGTCATGTTCCTGCTGGGTGTCTTGTAATGATGTTCAAACAATTTGCATCGTTTTAATTTACCCTTTCTATTGGGACACCATAAAATTAGTGTAATTATTCTAAAATTTGAACGGATGCTTATACTAGCTGACAATGTGTCAAAAATACTGATAGGATATGACGCATTGCACATCTTGATCTGAGTCTGAAGTTATTTCTCAGATACATCTATCCCAAAGTTTAGGATCACTGCGGTAAATTTTTAATAATCTTGCAGCTCATAGGTTACATCATTTGCACGTGCATTTTATGTTCATCTCTTGTGTCGAACGTTATGAGCCTTGTCCGGGCAAATATGTTTGACACTATACGCAAACAGTGGGTACCAAGAGAAGTCTATGCAACTGCGTAGTCTGTCAGAGTTCGTGCAGTTCACCGTTTGATTCCCAGAAGGAATACTTATTGCGCCTAACTTGTCCTGATTGTGCTAGTGCACAGACTGGTCCGGACATAGATGTTTTGCATATACCATAAGGCTGATTTTATCACGACACGAATCAAATGGTCCGCGCAAGGAAAAATATGTTTCAGCCAATAATGTTTACAGCGAATTATGTACGTAAACGCAACCAGGAGATACTAAGATATGTCTATGATCATGTGTAGTCTACCCTGTTCTGATTGCGCATGTCTAGTCTCTGGACACGCGTGTTTTGCGTATGACATAGGACTGGTTTTATCACGACACGAGGTGTGCGCAAGGAAAAAAGTGTTTCACACCATATTGGTAAAAGCGAAAAGCAGTCCGATTAGTGTCATTTCTTTTCGCACACTTTACGGCGCTCCAGTGTATGATGCTCAAGATTGTTTATGCATGTAGTGAACGCGTAACTGTTACCACAGACTGGGCTGATTCTTCTCGTCGCATGAGGCCCTTTTCCGAGGGTGTGGCTCTTAAAGAATGCGCATGAATATGAGTTAAAAAGGAATTTGTTCTTCTCGCGTAGTAAGCAACACTTTGGCTAACAACACTATATATTTAGACCATCACCCGGCTGGTTGGGTGGAATGTTGACTAGTAAACATCAACTGCATTTACTTAACAAACAAATGAAACTTTTAGATGTAAAGCAAACTAAACTCAGACTAAGACCAACAAAACTGATAATAAAGCCGGCAAAAATTTGCACCAGCCTTGACAAGGCAAAAAAAAACTGGCACATGGCATCCTAATGACGCCGTAGTGACGTCGATGTGACGTCACCATGTCATGTGCCTGCCGGGAAGATGGTTTTCATAAAATGTATTACTGAGCTCCATGTTATCCATGGTTTATGATATAGAGTTATCTCCCATTGTCCATAAAGTCCTTGTGGTGGCTTACCGCTAAATATTTTACATAGACCACAATAGTAACAGTTCAAGGCCTGCTTGATAAACTACACATACATTTTTCCAAACCTCTTTTGTTTTAATAGTCCACTCTAGTACTTCAAATTTCAGTGGATAAAAGACATGCTTCCCTGCTCCGGAAGCCATGATTCTGTCATGTGTTTGTTTACCAACAGATTCGCAGTAAAAAATATGATATTTTCTGTGGAGGGGGATCCCACACTAAAATAATTACAAATATCTCATGGATGAATGGAAATATTTATAAACCCCTTCCAAATATTTTATTTGGAGTCCTCTTTTCTAATCTTAGTATAAATTTAATCCATCTGACCAATGACAAGCTCCATATGAATTTTCCTCTGAATTTTGATTCAGACTAAATGTGACTCAACAGCCGTAAAGAAAAGGCTTGAAATAGGTCCATATAGTTATTTTCCTCGAGACATGCCTAACGGCCGGCCAAAACGTTGGAAAATGATTTTTTTTTTTATTGTTTTTTTTGTTGTTGTTGTTGTGTGTGTGTGTGCGTGTGTGTGTGTGTAAATATTTCCTCAATTTGTTTTGCAAATAAATTCTACACTTGTTTTTACATTACACACGTGGACAATGCCACCATTCAAGAAGTTAGAAATTAAATACTTTGCTAAATAAAAGCTAGCAACAGAAAGTGCACTAACGATCGGGTTCACTTCAATAACAACTCATGAAAATTTCACTGTCTTAGCTGGGCAAGCCTTCCTTTTAAAAGGAAATTTTATCTCGATTGGTGGTGAACACCTACAAGATTTACTGCACGCAAATAGTTCCCTGGTTCACTTGACTCCAAGATTGCCACTAGGAATGAATATTCTGGTTGTTACGGCAAACTGAAAAGAGTCTTTACTTGTATAAGCTTCTTGAAAATGTAATATAATTAGTTGAGAATCCTATCACAAGGGGTAACTGGAGGAACAGAATCACACTCTTCATATAGGTTCATATAGGTGTCCTTACCCAGCGGACACATGACGTCGCAGTGACGTCGCACTAACGTCGATGCTAGTCTGCCATGTCTCACATCATTGAAGAAAAGAGAGCGTCAGCTGTTAGGAATGTTGTGAAAAAGTTTCATTGACGGATGAAAAAACAACAACTATAAAGTATGGACTATCTTTGAAAATTGGTCGTGGTCTCGAGCCAGAAAAAATGAATAAATAAATAGAAATAGAAAATCTGTGCGAATGGAACTTGCGTTTTCCAATATGTAAACTTTATAAATGTTAAAAATCGGCATTTTGTTGTCTACGGCCATATCACGTTGAAAACACCGGTTCTCGTCCAATCACCGAAGTTAAGCAACGTCGAGCCCGGTTAGTACTTGGATGGGTGACCGCCTGGGAATACCGGGTGCTGTAGACTTTTATCTGCTTTTGTCTATTTATTTTCTAGTTTTTTTTTTTTTTTCTTTGATACTTTTTTTTCAAAACTCTACTATGATTATACATGTATTTCTAAGCTGTGCGAAGGAAAATAGGTTTCTCTCAAGGTTAAAGACCTTTGATATATTCTACCGTTTACCGTCCACTGTGCACTGTCTACTCGCTCTTCGTTTTGGAGCAAGCTGAAAAGAAGTGCATGCTGTTCGCGTTTTTCTGTATACTATTTACTGTCCAGTGAGTGTTTACTGTCTGCCTACTGCGTCCTGGATACGGTTTACTGCGGTCTGTGCAAGCACAGGACATGGGTACAAGGTAGCAGCAGGGGCGTAGCTAGGAGCAATTTCATGATACGCAGAATCATGTTTTTGTGTACTCTTTGAAGGGAAAAGTAGTGTTTCAACCTCTTTGGCAGTTGGTATTGAAATCTTATCTTATTTCTAAAATTTCGGCATGTAAATATGCAGGTGCGTTTGGAAATTTTGCCAATTACGCCCTTGAGCAGTATGTGCGCCTGTTTAAGCGCATTCGACCAAAGTGGAGTCGCACAAACAGATGAAACCTACACATTATGGGAGCTGAACCCTGGTGGCCCGTTAGGATAATAAAGGAATGCCAAAATTTCTATGTAGCACATACTTATATTTGGGTAGTAAAACAAACACGCAGACACATCTTATGCCCCATTCACATGCGCAGATTTGCTCACGTAAGTATTTTTTGCATATATGCAAATTTTACTCACGTAAGTAAATTCGTCATGTGAACGCAAATACATACGTAAGCAAATTTGCTTATATGTAAAATTTGCTCCAAGTGTGACTAGGTGCAAAAGTATATTTGCTTATACTCCTGGAGTATTTCTCGTCATGTGAACGTAAAGTAAATTTACTTATGGGTATTTTATTGCCCTACTATAGCATGGGACTTAAAGGAATTCAGCATCCCATGACTGCACCAGCCTTGACAAGACAAAAAACAACTGGCACATGGCATCCTAATGACGCCGTACTGACGTCGATGTGACGTCACCATGTCATGTGCCTGTCGGGAAGATGGTTTTCATAAAATGTATTACTGAGCTCCATGTTATCCATGGTTTATGATATAGAGTTATCTCCCATTGTCCATACAGTCCTTGTGGTGGCTTACCGCTAAATATTTTACATACCCAACAATAGTAACAGTTCAAGGCCTGCTTGATAAACTACACATACATTTTTTCCAAACCTCTTTTGTTTTAATAGTCCACTCTAGTACTTTAAATTTCAGTGGATAAAAGACATGATTCCCTGCTCCGGAAGCCATGATTCTGTCATGTGTTTGTTTACCAACAGATTCGCAGTAAAAAATATGATATTTTCTGTGGAGGGGGATCCCACACTAAAATAATTACAAATATCTCATGGATGAATGGAAATATTTATGAAACCCTTCCAAATATTTTATTTGGAGTCCTCTTTTCTAATCTTAGTATAAATTTAATCCATCTGACCAATGACAAGCTCCATATGAATTTTCCTCTGAACCTAACCTTCTCCCCCAAAGGGGCGGACCCGCACCTTATGAATATTTAGTGTAAAGCTACCTTCTTACAAACAGTGAGAATTTTTCGCACCGAAATGTTGCATTTCTCACGCGAAAACTGGTATTTTTTAGCTATTCTCTCTAGCTAGACTGCCAAGCTTTATTCACCATCTACCAGATGATGTCATGCACAAAATACGCGTGTCCAGACTTGTCGGCTAGTACCTGTACAAGGTTTTAGAATAATTTTAATGCGTCCCAATACAGAGGGTATATTAAAACAATGCGAATTGTTTGAACATCATTACAAGACACCCATGCCGCATTGCCGTCAATACAACGTCATTCAGACGTCATGTGCCTGCTGGGGAGTTCCCAGCGGCACATGACGTCAGAATGACATCGATGCGACGTCATCAGGTTTCTGCTGGATAGTATGTATAAATGTGAAGATCTGATCCGTCTCTTTGAGCTTTCCGTTCTGAAATGGGAATCAGTCCATTTTTTGTTTTTGGCTTGCGGGCTTGCGGCCGCAAGCCAGTATTCATGTGGTTTAGTGATACCGAGTTATTTTGGGAAGAAACAATACTGTATGTCACGCTTAGTCGGCAATTACCAGGAGAATGTGTACTGCAACGATTCGGTCTAAACTTTTTTCTAGGGCCGCAATTAAGCCAAAGAGATCGGAAAGCCCGTTCCGGTTTGAGACTGCATTTCTTCATTATTTTCTTCACAGACATAACAAACAGAGACCTCGTCCGATAATGTCAATTTTTATCCATATCCGATTTACCTCATCTGCTAAAAATAACAGATGGAAACTTTATTCTATTTTTGATAGTCGATGTATTTTTTTTTTTAATATTTCCGTTAAAAAGCACGTTTTTCTTTTACAAGTGCCTTGAACTTGGCCACATTTCTTATGCTTTTTATAAACTGATTGCATTAAGAAAACGAAACTCTGAATCTAATGCAAAATATTTGGCTTTGCGTCCTAAGAAATATACCAAAACCAGTGTAAGAAACAATGTTTATATATAGCTCAGCGCAAAGCATTAGCTTTTCCAAAAATCATGCAGCAGCGTCGCTAAAAATAGGCCTTAGGGCATCGCATAATCAGACTGCGCTTATGCTGGGGTGGGCTGATCTGTGTATCTGTAAAACGTGAAAGAGCAGAGTTCAAATTTATTGTTTAAATTTAGAAACAAGCGCTTTTGACGATTTTCTTCCCATATCACATTCACAGAAAAAAATGCATCCCATCTATCAGTGTGTGTGTGGCTTATATATACATCTGACCGTGTTATGTATGTAAAAGTCGGTAATGTCGGTGAGTAATTAACGCATACGCATTGCAACAGGCATTTCCATGGCACAAAGCGATATATTATGTATACATTTTTAGCATCTGATACATTTCCTATTGGCCATCAACATGTTCATAAATAGCCTGAACTGGAAACCTCTTACAATGATACAGGTACAGAAAAAGGGGACAATTCAGAATTGTTAAAATTTGAAACTGTTAGGGATTCATTGACAGCTTTATGACTTTGGAGAGTTGGTTGGATGGTGCGAAGATGCTGGGTACAGCTTCCAGTGCCGGGGCGTCTTAAGGATTTGGATTGTAGTAAGACAAGGGCCTACTGTGTTTGCAGTAGGTGCGGGTGGGGGCTGTGTGGACATTTCTCTTGCTTTTTTAACACTTTCTAATGTTGCTTTCTAACTTCAGCTATACAAATGTACAGAGAAATATTTACACTCGTCGACGATTCCTTAGATGAACTTATACTGGGCTGACGATGTTCATACATCCACGAACAACACACATTCATGCAATCTTACGCGTAGGCAATGTCACGGAGAATTCAAATAGATGATTGGCCGACGAAACGTTTGATATACGTCATGTCATAGTGACGGTTGCTGTACTTCATTACCAAACACGTTGGTTAATGACTATTCTTCGTCTTTTGCTAGGCGTCAAATTAGTCAGAACTTCACGAATGAGTTATAAAATTAATGTAAAAACATAGCATAAATATCAAGATAAATTTCATTTGTCTGGGGTTCATGGAAATACGAACGCAATGGGTTCCGTACTTTGTTGTTCCCAAATGGTGTAAAGCAAGTTATTGTCCCAAACAATGAGCAGCATGCAGTTTCTTCTCAGAGTGGCAAAATTTTGTTCCAGTCACTGCCACTGCTGCCAATTAAACCAAAAATAAACTTCAGTAAATATGAATTTATTGTCTTCTTTTGATGCCAAGTTCAGATGTGCCAAGTTTCCATAGACATGGGTTTGAAACACTCTTTCCTAAAATTTTGATTCAGACTAAATGTGACTCAACAGCCGTAAAGAAAGGTCTTGAAATAGGTCATATACGTTGGAAACTGTTTTTTTTTCGTGTTTCTTTTTGTTGTTGTTGTTGTGTGTGTGTGTGTGTGTGTGTGTGTGTGTGTGTGTGTGTGTGTGTGTGTGTGTGTGTGTGAATATTTCCTCAATTTGTTTTGCAAATAAATTCTACACTTGTTTTTACCTTACATCCGTGGATAATGCCACCATTCAAGAAGGTAGAAATTAAATACTTTGCTAAATAAAAGTTAGCAACAGAAAGTGCACTAACAATCGGGTTCACTTCAATAACAACTCATGAACATTTCACTGTCTTAGCTGGGCAAGCCTTCCTTTTAAAAGGAAATTTATTTTCAAATCAGACAACCACTTTCGGGGAAGAAGATATTTTAACTTTCGCTGTTGCGATAGGTAATTTTTGGTTCGAATACAGGTTACTCAATGTACCCAGCAGAACTATTGTGCAGGTAGCACACTACTAACTAATCATGCAGATATACGATCATCATCACCCCTTTTTGGGGTGATATGAGGATAGCACGTTCGAACACCCTGTGATTTGGAGTGATCCTTGCTATCACGAAAGAAAACAAATAATCATTTGACTATCCCAATTTTCATTTTATATACCTGGTAAGGTCTGGCAAAGCAAGTGTACTGTATGTGCAGAACCCGGTTCACCAACACGCCGCTCAACACATATCCAGCGGACATACAACGTTATCAACGACGTTACATTGGTTTATGTCGTAATATCTACATTCTTGGTGTATTTGCTGAAAAACCCTGTAGTAAACCATTGGAACGTAATGTAGTTTACATTCCAATAATTACATTGAGACACGCGACGTCAATGACATCAAAATAAACAATAGCTCTCTACAACCTGATTGGACGTCAGCAACGTCATGACGTCATACATGCCATTCTGCTGTTAGCAGAAAAAACTGCGTGTACATGTTTTACTGCTTCAATTTTAGCGCTTATATAACTTTTTTCATGAAAGAGTTGATTGAAACGAACTTGTAAATATAAGCAATAAGTAATAGTTACCGGATGAGTGCGAGGGGTGTATGAATTGGAAAGACCTGAGCACGGGGAAATGGGAACACCGAGCGGCTTTAGCCGTTTAGCCGCGAGGTGTTTTCATTTCCCCGTGCTCAGGTCTTTCCAATTCATGCACCACGAGCACGAATCCGGTAACTGACTTACACTTCGACACCTCCAAACTGATCTCTCGTGCGGTTTATGAGTCCGTTGAATGTAACTGTAAACATTGCACAGAAGTAGATGTAAAAATATTTATTGTGTCTGTGTGTCTGGATTTAACTTGCCTGTAAAAGTGGTAAAAGCATCTTTTAATATATTGCAGAATTCAATTTTTAAATTACCATTATTTGATTAGATATATATTTTCTGATTTTTCTACGCCCTTTTTGAAAAAAAAAAAAAAAAAAACACGGACGTATTATGTCATGGAGCTGTCCCTCCGTCCGTCCGCCCGTAAACATTCTTATGCACGTCATAGCACAGTAACTGTATGGGATATCTTCATGAAATTTTATTAGAATATGTATGAGGTCAGGGCGACGTGCGCGTAAAATAATGGTTGCCACCCCCCCCCCCCCCCCCCCCCCCCCCACACACACACTTTTTTTAGTTTCCAAGTTATGTCCCAAGGCCAGGGCGATGTGTCGCTTACAATAATGGTTGCCTCCCCGTTCTTAGTTTTTGAGTTGTGTCCCTTTGATTAGTTTTTTCCAGATTAGTCTTGTGCACGCCATCATAACTATACAACTGAATGGGGTGTTTTGATGAAACTTCGTGGCAATGTGTGTGAGGTACCGACAGTATGTCGCATATGAAAAATGGTGGGTCTCCCTTCCTTTGTTTCGGAGCTATTTCCCTTTGAAAAATGGACTTTTAGTGACCAAACTTGTAAGTATTTCAGAAGAATGAAGAACAGATCAGCCTTCATAGCCACACAAGTTGAGTCGTGACTTCCTCGTATGGATGAACAATTTGAAGACCTTGTTCTTCCTGCGCAGAGCCTGATCCGATTTTTGGTTGTTCTCATAAGGCAAAAATCATTTCTTTTTCATATTTCTCATTATGATTACATGTAGCGTCGCATGGAAAGGAGTCCCTCTCGAAAAGGTGGGTACTGTACTCCAACCAATCTGCGTAGCCGAACATACTGTTCGAAGTGTCTGCTGCCAAATACATTTCCCAGGGTCCGGAGATTGTTTGCGAATAAGGTACTCTGATTAGACTGGCATTATGCACAGGCTGATCTGAGTTACCGGTTTACAGCAATCAAAAGGTATATTTTCACACGACGCTAATCAATCATGTAAACTAGAATTTGCACGGACCCAGGTGTTTCTTTGAGGAACTACCTGGGCACGAGCATTTTTGTATGGGAGTCTATGGAGAAAACGTCTCACGGTTATGCAATTTTGGGGTGTTCAAGTTGGTTACTAACCCGAAGGAAACAAAGGAAGCGAAGTGTAAACTTAATTTGTCTGATGTTTATCGAAGTGTAAACTACATTGGTTCACTAGCAAAAGTTAAATGAACCCCTTCGGGATTCATTCACTTTGCACGTGACCAAATTTAGTTTACACTTCGAGGTTCATTCACTTTGCACGTGACCCAATGTAGTTTACACTTCGATAAACCTCAGAAAAATGAAATTCGTTCCTTAATTAGAGCTGCATATTATATTTGGGAGTTCGAAAACTACTAAAAAAAGTAATGTTTGCATCACCTGAGCGTTTCCACACAGGTAATGCAATGCTAACACATTTCGAAAGTACAAGGTTCATAACATAATTAAGGTACTTCTAAATGCCAATAAGACTAGGTGGCTAAAATATATAGGTGCTTTGTATACTCAAAAAAAATATTAAAGGGTCAAACTTTTACCCCGCGATTTCTGGAACATTTCAAACATTTGGTAAAATAAATCATTTCTACCTTCCATTTTATTCATTTTACAAGTTTTATACACAAGAAGCTTGAACCTATAGCCTTTGTCTTGACCAAGGTCAAGCTTTAAGTCAAACTACCCCTAAAATGAAAGTTGTTTGAATTCCCATAGAGAATTGATAGTGTGTCAGTTTGGTCGGGAATAACTTCTAAAATTGCTATGAGTTTTAAACTTCTTACAGCTTGCTGACCTTAAAAATGATTAAACTTGATGACTACTGAGCAATTTTTTAAAAAAAATTAGAAATGGCAAAATCGAAAATTTTGGTGAATTTGTTCCCTATGGACTTAAAAAAACTCTGATTTTGAGGGTAGTGTGAATTGAAGTCTGGACTTGGTCAAGATATAGGCTATATTTTCAAACTTCATGTGTACAAAACTTGTAAAAAGAATGAAATGGAAGGTGGAAATGATTTATTTTACCAAATGTTTGAAATGTTCAAGAAATCGCGGGGTAAAAGTTTGACCCTTTAATATTTTTTTCGAGTATATTTTGAGGTGTAACAAGAACAATATGCACTCTTGTTCTGAATTACAGAAATAATCATAAGATATGCATATTATAGTTTATATTTTTGTTGTTGAATGAAAAATAAACATTTATTAAATTAGTCATATACAACATTGAACTTGGCTAACTCCACTGTTCTTTATCAGACATATATTGCACCAATGTATAGCATAATCCATGAACTAATGCTGTCGAAATGTATTTTTCAACAAAAGGTCATTAAAAAACTATTTTTCATGGTTTAAAGAACCCCACCTAACTTAATTTTCATTTCTATGTTTCTGAGATGTTACACTTATGAGCTAGAAATCTTCCATGCAACCCGAACAACTAAGTGTCTGATGAACCAAAGTAGAACCAAGGGCGAGGGTTAGTCGACTAAACACCGGTGGTGACTAATTTTGTGTTGTCTTTTTCCCACACATGGTGTCTTGGGTGGGATCTGAGATTGAATTGTGTCAGTTCCTGAGAATTTTCCTACTTAATTTTGTTCCAGTCCCGGTAGCTCAGTGGGTTAAACGCTGGCCTGTTGATCTAGCGGGTTCCAGTGCACACAGCGTTTCATTATCACCCTCTCAATGTCTTGATATTACAGAAATACTGTTGAAAAGGACGTAAAATCGCACATCATCCATCCACAAACTTTCCTTTTTTTTTCATTGACCATAACGCAATAAAAAAGAACTGTTCTTCAGGGTAACTGCAAGCCTACTCTGTTAGTGAGGGGCCCTCTTAGAAACTAGTTGATTTGTGTTATGTCTATGGAAAACAACTATAGGCGCTGCAAAATTTCCTTTAGTTGTATTCGAATATATATGTTTATCATAAAAAGTATTTAATCCAAGAAATGGTTGGCATGGCGTCTAAGGTACCTTATTGCATGTGCGAAAAGGAAAGACTTAGATCAGCCTGCGCATCCGCGCAGTCTGATCAGAGTCTTTCCTTTGCGCATATTTAATCCATGAACTCTGAGGAATCTAAAATATAGATGGTAAAGACTATGCTCAGTAAAAACAGCTGTGCATGCTGATTTTAGTATTTACAGAACGCACATGGCTTAAGGTCCTTTTTCATGCGACGCCAATCAAATTATCTATTAAAAGAATAAAATACGAGCACACGCTTAAACTTTTTCTCCACTCCTGGGTAATTTGAAGCTCATGGTGAACGCGTAATTCCATTCCCACCTCAGACATGTTAAGTCTCCCTATTATCGAGTGAGACATTCATGTTTGGCTCAGAAAACACATTTTACGAGCTGTCTCAAAAATGTTTGAAATTTTCTTCTTTATTACATGTAAAATTAATGCCTTCCTATTGTTTTTATTATTATCATTATTATTAGTAGTAGTAGTATTTAGCCAGATACCCTCTTTTTGTCGTGACTGCATAGCATTTATACCACCTAGAAATTAAAAACTCAAGCTGGTGCCAAACTATAATAATGCTATTCGATTCATACTCATATGTAAGTAAAACATGTTTGTGCAAAATACGCATTGGCCTCAAAGTGAAAGAACTAGACTGGGGTCACCACAAAAGTCCTGAATGAAGCCAATCCGAAATGAAAGTAAATGTAGACAGAATGTAAATGTATATATCAGAACTTGTTTTTCTTATTGGATTCTTTTAGCGATGTAAAACTGGAAAATGCCATTCCACTCCTTTGCTCCACCTATACATTGCAAGATTTCCAAATTAGGAACCATCATTTTGACTTCAGCTGCCGACGTGAGGATTGGAGTATGTCCTAATATTATCATGTGTCCACCAATTTTAAGGCATTCCGTTAGCGGTTTCAGAAATATATGAGCTATTTCTGTTTTGATTACTTCAGAGTTAATGAACCTAACAAACACAATATCAACACTGTTTGGAGGTACTGGAGGCTGAAGCGCATTAGCGCAGTGAATTTCATCTACCCTCTTTTCAGCATATTTTGCCATATGGGCGCTGAGGTCAGAACCTATAGTGTAGCTATTTGGCAAAGCGGTCTTCATAGTGTACAGAAACTGACCAGTGGAGCATGCGCAATCGAACATTCGAAGATCATCGACTCCAAGTGACTTTAGAAACTTGATACAATATTCTCGCAGGTAAACCTCGCCTTGGCCCAGTGAAAGTGCTAGTTTCTCATCAATTTCCCAACCTTCTTCTGGTGACTGGATTTCCATTTTATTCAAATGTACCAAGGCGGGAAACGGGTAGGTCAGTTCAAACTCAGACATTCCGGTTTCCAAAATGTCATCAATTAGTTTGATTTTCTCTCCTGCAGACAGCTCTTTATAGAATAGGGCAATACCATCTTCCTGGATACGTTGATCTTCAAGCTTTCCTAGAAGCATGCTAGGTGTCACATGACTACAATGAAGTTCCCGAATTTTGTTTCTCACAAACTGATGTGATAAAATCCTACGCCCAACAATTACCCTGTCACTTGCATTTGATCGCAAAAGGAAAATCCCTTGGGGAATTTCATTAAACTTTTCAAAGTACTTTAACACTGGTCTTCTAGTGACCTCCTCCCAATCAATATCATCAGCTGCTGTTGTACCTTCTGGTATAACGCGTTCTTGATACCGCTCTACTTCTTCAAGAATCAGTGTTAGGTTTCTAACATCATGCTCGTCTATATTATCCGTTAGTGCCTCTTTCAGAAGCGCTTTTGCTTCATCCCATTTGTCAAGTGATATGAGTTCTTGCGCTTTATAAAGTTTGTCTCTCTCCTCCTTTGAATGTACGTCACGAAATATGCCTAGAAATGCAAAGTCCGTGTTTCCTTCACTAGCCGTGGCAAGGCTTCTTCTTCTTTCCTCGGACATATTTATACTTTGTCCTTTTACAAACTCTCAACTGTATCTTTCACTGCCGGTACAAGCAGTTCATGCTATCTACAGTTATGAACCAGAACTATTTGCCCGACAGTTTCTCGCATCACCAACAGTGATAATTGTTGGAAACGCTAAGAGACAATGAGACAAACGGTATTTGAATTAAGGTAGACGAATGGTGAATAAAGATATTGGTGGGGCATTCATTTCATTATACCAGCTGAATAACCCAAAGGGCTATAAAACATTTGGATAAGAAAAGAAAATTTTTCACCGTTTTGTTTTTCTAAAAAACAAACTTTTGTATTTATACATACTTTTTTTACACATTTTCCATTAAAATTCATGTCTCTAGCACAAGGATGCACTTTCATTTCTGCAAATCATATAATCTTTAATATAGGGTATTTGAAACAGACTGGAAAGAAAAATTGCAATTATCTTGATTATAAGTATATTTTTACATTCTTTTAAAAAATGCAAGAAAATTGAATTTCATGAAAAAGGTCATGAAAAATATATTCAGTCGATGGGGCATGCTTATGCATATTGTTTTAGTAAAACTTACATTGTATGATACAGAATAAAACAAAAAAACAAGCATTTCACCGTTTTCTTTCCTAGAAAAACAATGTTTAAGTTCTAAAATATCCCCAAAAAAGACTGTCCAAGTACTGCACCTGCTGCAAACACAGCCGGTCCTTGCCCTGTTATTTATTTTCCTGTTGTTCCGGGTCTACCATAGAGTAATGCCTCAAAAATGCGCAGATGGAATTGAAATTGTAAAGACCTTGATCATTCTGGTTCCTAAGGAACAGTCTGATCACGGTTTCCACTGTTTATGCAGATGTATCTGCCCGCAAACTTAGGATCTTTATGGTAGGCATTGTAAGTGTGTATATATTCCATAGTTGATTGATTCACCATGAATAATAACTCTGTTATGCGTTTTAATAAGTCGATACAGAGTTATTGTGTATCTAAATACCTTAACTTACTCAGAGCTCTAGATAAGAGGGAGTATTTGGTGATAATTAGGGATAATTTTTGTTAAATCTCCATAAAAAATATGTTGTGACCCCTCATCTGAACCGTCTCGATGAGACGATTCAGATGAGGGGTAACAACATATGATATCAATGAGAAATAAGAAAAATAATCCCTAATTATCATCAATTACTCCCTCTTATCTAGAGCCCTGCTTACTCTTGTAATCAGTACAAATATGTAACAGAATTTGTCAAAATTAATTCCTGTCTATTCAACTTTTTTTTCTGATGAAGGCATTATAAGATCAGTTTTGATCTCGATCACCTAAAAGCAAAGTGATGACATTTTGTATAGATCTGTCTAGAAAATGAATCAAAACGCACGTGTCAAAACGATACTTTTACTCCATTTTTCATTTCCATATGATTGATTCATACACATGAAATGTTGATTTTCTGCAAGAGAAACTGCAAAATTAAATGTATCAGTTAATTTGATGTATTATATTTGCATCCGTATGTCTGGGTGCGTTCGGATTACTTACGACATACAATGCATGTGCAAGCTTTTAACAGTGATCATTCTCTCATAAAGGACTTCATATGATGCACTTTGCAGCCATACCAAAATGATATCAATAATTTAAACTGAAATAATTTTAATTATATCTTGCATTTCTTGGGAAAATAATATTGCCCCTAAATGTACCGTATTTAAACTAAATAATCTAATGACCCGATATGCACCATGTTAACACTAAATATTCAGACACCCGGACCACTTCTGAATTTGCTTTCTTCTTCTCTGAGTTTTCACAAGCCCAGTTTGTACTATTAAGGTTTATAAAATTGTTGGCAATCAGTGTAGACCCTTATCAGATTGCTCCTAAGGAGCAATCTGACCAGGGTCTGCATTGATTGCGGTTATTTTGTCCAAATAATTAGGATAAATGCGGCTGTTGGTCGTTGTAACATTTTGATAACCGTACCATGTGAGCCCCATCTTGACAGAACCTGTCTTCAGAAACACGCGTGTTGCCAAGAAAGACAAGTGCATACACAAGCGTAGTCTTGTTTCGGGAAGTCTAGTTCATTTTTTCAGCATACGATGTCAATTTATCCGAGTTATGCGAGCTTCGTTTGTCCTGATCAGACTGGTATATGATTCCTAAGTCACAATACGCAAGACGTACAGCTTGTTAACATGATGTAGTCAACTAAAATATGTTTGATAACAGATCAAGCGGATTCGGTGGTATCTATATTGAGATAATTTAGAACAGTATCAAACTGCTGGGGAGTTGGTTGGGACTTGATGAATAGTCGGCTAAATCGGGATTTAACTGTTGGACATCTTTTTCTCCAGCGGTTCAGTGTTGTTCTTGTTGTTGAGTGCTCATTTTTAATCTCAGTTTGCTGTTTTGATCCATTGATGAGTTTGAAGTCCTCCAAAAGCTCGTGTTATGCGCCTATACCCCCGACCCCCTCCACCTTCCACTCCCCGGAGTGATTTATTTCTGACCAGTCGAAGATGGTGCTTTTGGTAGGGTTTAATACTAATGTCATTGTTTTTCTTTTATTATTTGGGATACCTCGCGGCCATCTGCTAATAGGCGATAAATTCTATAGCGGTTCTTCTGTTTCAGTTCCTTCTTTTTGTTAGCCCCTTAAAGCGCAAAAAAGCAGACGACAAAATTTACGTTTGCAAAGTTATATATATCGTTCAAGCTATATGAGACTCAAAAAAGACTAAAGAACAAACAGTGGAGTTGCAGATGAGGCGGCCTCATCTGCAACTCCACTGTTTGCAAATTGAACTACCGGTAATTTCATTTTGACGCTTTCAGGGTTAGACAAAGTTTGTTTGTTCTCTCAAATCTGTTGCTTGATTTCTGTCAGTAGTCTTGGATGAGCTGCATTTGAGTAATGTTAAAAGTAGATGAGAAGGCAACAGCCCCGGTTCCAGGCCGCCATCTGAGCCTCTGCTCTATGTATATGTAGGCATCCAGATAATAAGAAGTATCTGATGACAGTTTGAGGTAATTTATCCATATTATTAGTTAAAAGTATATGTTGTGACATTTCATTAGAATCGCCTCGCCGAGAGGCGATTCTAATGAGATGTCACAACATATATTACAAGGCAAAAATGACATTATCAAACTTGAATTCTCATCAAATCGACCCCCCCGAGCCCCCCCCCCCCCCCACACACACACACAATTACATCTCGGCACCTCCCAGTCCCACCAGTTGCCCAGAGCCCCACCAGTACGTGGTGGTCTGGATACGGACCTGAGCAATGATCAGGAATCGACGCAATCGATATCTACATCCTGTCTTAAACAACAAATGGGAAAGGAAAACAACGAAGACGGCTCACAAAGAAAAACAAACCAAGCGAAAAGCCAGAACCGCAGCTCTTTCCCAAACAGATTGTCGTTCGTTCAGTTCAATTCTCCTAACGACGTTCCCCAAGTGGCTCAGAGGCACGTAACCATAGTTGCACGCACTTAGCGCCGAGTGCCCGTCAAAAACAGATGGTCGCGAGTCTACCCTAAATAATATACAAAAAGTGAGACACCAATAGAAAGTCAACAAACAATGACAATAATGGTAAAGCACAACTGAAGCGCCGCCTCGGAAGGGTCAGTAATAAATTACTTGGGGGTGGGGAATAGGGAGCTCAAAGCTTTTAAAGTTCACAGTTGTGATAGGCGAGGTTTGTCCGGACTGTTTCTTTGAAAGTCCAAGAATGCGACTTGTAATCTTCTGACGACTTTGTTTCATAGGAAAATATGCGGTGGACTTATTTTTGACTTGTATATCATTTTAAGATATTAAATATATCAGCACAATTTAGGACAAATTAGATACTAATATCGTTAGCTAGATAAGTCGAAACACAGTGAGTCGAAATTGTGGATGAGAATTTTGGTATTTGAATGATAACTTAACCTAGATCTAATATGAAAATTTAGTACTGTATATAGACTGACCAACTGCACAAGAAACTGGACCTGATGGCATGTGCAAAGAGAGTAACTCAGATCAGCTGGCACATCCAGCTTGCACGGGCTGAGCCTTCTATCATGTTCGCACATGCATGCTTAATTGGCATTTTCACATTGTGGCTCATTTGTAAGAAAAAGGTGATCGGAGAGCTATATGCATAGAGATCATGTATACCCATATACGCATAAAGCTCCCATAGATCATGTATACCCATTACGCATAAAGCTCCCCTAGATCATGTGTACCCCTATACGCATAAACAGATCATGAATACCCATATACATGTACGCATAAATCTTCGATAGATCATGTATACCCATATACGCATAAAGCTCCCCTTGATCATGTACATCAATATAAGCATACATCGCCCATATCTCATGTATACCCCTATACGCATAAATAGATCATGAATACCCACACACATGTACGCATAAATCTCCGATAGATCATATATACCCTAGGAAGAAATACAGACAAGAATTATGCTGAAGGAGCTGTATATGTTTGGCTGAACGAATTGGGACCATAGCGTCTTCTCCCAAAACGTCTCCTCCCATTACGTCTACTCCCAAAACGTCAATTCCCATTTGGTCTACTGTGCCAAATGTCTACTCCCATATGGTCTACTATTCTAAAATAGCTACTTTGGTTTGGTCTACTCAAAAGCTTGAAGATAAGGAAAAACGTATGAGCCGCGACACCACTAAACCAACAATGCGGCATGTGCGCCCAGCGAAGACTCAGATCAGCCTGGGCATCCGCCCAGTCTGATCAGAGTCTTCTCTGTTCGCATGGAGGTAGCTTGGACCTTTAACTACACTTTAAGCGCTTAAAGACTCTGATTAGACTTGGCGGATGCCCAGGCTGAGGGCGCACATGCCACTTTGTTTGTTTTGTCGTGTCGCGACTCATATAGTATTGACATCTGAAGAAGTGATAGTAACAATCACACAGAGATGAAATGGGAACATTAAAGTCTATTGCACTGGTGTATCATTGGCTCCGAATGCACAAGGATTAAGCTGATTGAGTTAAATTTTCTTCAGGCTGAAAAAAAAACTGAGTGACAGACCTCACATTTCAATGTTTAAAACAATTTACAATTACATGTTTTAAAGTTTTAAAAACTGTATTTGTACATTGTAGGTTCACAAGAACTGCCTGCTGAATTGCTTGCACCTTTTTCATATTCTGAGTCCAAAATCCCACCCCTTATATCCAAATTTTCACTGTATAGGAAGTTGACTGCCAAGCAATTAAGCTAAATACTGATGGAGAAGCATGGTTACTTTATATGTGGACCAAGGGGTAAAAAGGTTTTAGGCGTTTTGGCACAGTAGATAAAATGGGAGTAGCCGTTTTTAGATTAGACGTTTTGGGAGCAGACACAGACAGACTCGGTTTCAGTACTACAGGCATAATTCTGTCTTAACTTCTTCGGGTGCGCGACATTTCGTCTAAACCCATTTCGTCTAAATGTTATTTCGTCTAAAGGCCATTTTGTCTAACGACCATTTCGTCTAAATGACATTTCATCTAAATGACATTTCGTCCAATAGACATTTCGTCGAATGGACAATTTGTCTAATGGACAATTCGTCTAAAAATCGGCCGGGTGCGACATTTGCTCGAAAAATAATTTAAGATTTTTGAGACGAAATGTCCCACCTGACTTGAAAACACTTTTCGCCACCGTTGTTGTCCACGACAGCGACCACCTTGCTTACCTGCGTGGGACTGCGGGCTATAACTTGAGCTACTAAACTGCTAGACATTTCGGACATTTCAATGTTTTTGAATTGATGTGTGAATAAAACTGGTATTCGAAAAACATTTGCCTTATTAATTATGTTTTAGACGAAATTTAGACCAAATTAGCCGCTTTTAGACATTTTTAGATGAAATTTAGACGAAATGTCTAATTCGACGAAATGTCTATTAGACGAAACTTCTTCAGTGCCACTAACCCCCACGGACTTGAAACACACATGACACAGATAGGCGAAGCTATTGAAATAATAACTGGATCTTTAAAGAGAAGATAATGAAAAAGACAATTTATGAACTGTTCAACGTGTCTAATAATTACAATAATGCCCGTAATTATATAATGCATAGGTGTTCAACAGAGAATCACAAGAAAAGGAACTTGAAGCCTATGCGCGAAACCTCAGTTCGGTATTCCACATTTTTCGAGGCTGTCAGTGTTCGCAGTTTGCGTGTGTTGTAAGGAAAGCCACTTACTCGAGCCATCCCAGGGGGCACATGACGTCGCATCGACGTCATTGCGACGCCATTTAGACGTCATGTGCCCGCTGGGATTATTACTATATGAAGTTGTTGTTCACACTGTATTTCATGATGGGGTTCAACATCCTCTGGGTCCAGGGAAAGTATAAAACCTTGGTCAAATTGCGAGCGAAATAAAACGGAGACCGATGTAACTGGTGTGTGTGTGTGTGTGTGTGTGTGTGTGTGTGTGTGACCACTATATATGAGCCCGGGCGTGTAGGTAACAGTTGCACAGCGTAGGAGCGGAATTGTATAGCCTTCATTTGTTCTTTTAGTGGGGATTTGTACGTAGCGAGAAAAGATTCGATGAGAAGAAAAGATAAAAGGGATACTAAAGCAGGTTATACCTTTCCGTTCCTACGCTATGAATAAGGCAAACGCCCATTTATATGCGAGCTTCTTCATTCAGATCTTCGCAGTCCTATTCATAGCACCAGGCTTGTCAAAAAACAGACATGCCGTGTTTTAGTTGAATTTTTTTAACAACTCAGCAAGATACACATTCAATCAACGTTGATTTGATGTTGCATCGACGTTGATCAATATGACGTTGCAAAAACGCGGTATCAACGTCGATGAAACATCTTCATCACTTTGTGTTACCGCTATGTTTCCACCGAATTTGCGAACAAATTTTTAAATGAATGAAATACGGCGTTTTTACTTAAAGCTACATGTATTAAGGTGTATACCCAGGATACACCCCCATGTTTCTCCACCATTTTTACAAAGGGGAACGACTTGTGACTTCTTTTTTTCTTTCGTGGACGATGAAGCCCTTCCAAAATGGGGTCCATCCTGAAAAGAAAGAATTTAATACCCCGACGAGGGCAAATTCTTTCCTATAAGAATTGACTCCTATTTTAAAGGGAGGCAAGAGTTGCTTCTCATAAATGTTTACCCATTCTCCTAAAAGTCCAAGGACAGAGTGTCATTTTTCTGGCATTCTTTAAATTATTCTAATTACTTGCCAATTTTCTGCCAATTTTAGAGATTTTTTCAGTTTATTTATGTATCAGAAAATAGATTATTATCAGTAATTATACACAAAATACTGTGTCTGAAAGAGGTGTTGAGTATTTGAATGACAATGTCCTAATCAAAGTTGGAAAACATGCAAAAATGTACGCTAATGACAATTCATTTGTTTGAAAATATACATGTGCTTTAAAAGTTCAGGAGAACATTTTGATAACTTGAAATAAACCGAAATGTACCACTGTCTACTTTGTTCGAGCCGACATAATTTATGTCTGCAAACTTTCAAAAAAAAAAAGTAAAAAATAAGACTGAACGTTTCGTCCAATATCGCACTGAAAATTCAAAGACTAGAGTGCAAGTGCAAAGTGTAAAATACGGCAAAGTGTAAAATACATCTCATTGTGAGCCGCCTCATATGGCTCTACACTGTTTCAAATTCAACTTATTTCATTTTGGCGCTTTTTAGTGTTAATAAATATCTTAGCAATAGTGCTAGCGATGTCCGACTTTGTTAACTTTTGTTAATATTTTCTGTTTTTGTTTTTTTAATCATTGTCCTCATATAGTCATTATGCCGCCACTTTTTGCTCTGGACTATCTTTCCCATACGGTATTTTTTCTTGCTCTTTGGGATCATTGGGCGCATTCGGAGTCATTTTGACGATAGAGTTACGACAAAGCCGAAACAAGAAGGCGTGGTGAACAGATGCAATAAGATCGAAGTCTGCTATTTCCTTGGTGTGCTCCTTGCTTCCAAAGGCTCTCGTCTTCCTTGCAGAGCAGATCTTTTGTTGTTTTTTTTTCAACACATAATTTGGCCTGATTTGGTCCGATTTCGGTTCACTCTTAATCTGTAAATCTAGCGGCGACGTTACTTTAACCTTACACCTTAATGTCGTAACGAGTTACCCTTGGGAACGAAGCGATGACCGTAACCTCCTTGGCTCCCGCTTCGTCTGTTCATCGCAAGTTGCTGAAACGTCTTTTGCGCAGTGATTGGTTGAGCTCTGGCCAATCACGATGTCCGTTAGAGCGTTTGGTCTCTATGCTTTCATTCACGTCCGTCCAGCGTGGCTAAACTGGGGCGCTTTAAAGTAATTGCCGTAATTGACCTAAATTGGAACAGTCGGTTTTATTATAATGCAGATATGCATTCAAAAGATGCAGGTGGAATGGTAAACAGTCTAAGCCCTGATCAGACTGCTCTGAGCACTCTGATCTGGATCTGCACTGTTTGCTCAGACGTACCTGTCCCAAGCATTTTACCGTAGCATTAGGGCCCTTTAAAGCAGCAATGCACCGACCGTTTTCATTTCATTATGTTTGATTTTACTTTATTTGTAGCGTTAAGAAGACAAATCAAGGCCTGTAACTTTGACAGAAAGGGTCCAAAATAAGATTCTTCAATATTTTGAAAGTTTTATGAAAATCGGTTGCAAATTGAAGCAGGAGTAGAAGCCACAGAATTTTTTTCAATGGCCGGATCAAATAATGTAATTTTGGTACATTTGGTCTAATCATGTCCCGATAGCATTATCAAGACAGCGGTTGAAATCAGGATGAGTTGCTGCCACAATATTTATCTTACTGGATACAACAAGGGCTGCAACTCTGGTATAACGAGTCCGATCATGGCCTAAATAATCGCTTCATATGGTGATAACGACAAAATAATTTTTATTAATATGAAAATAAGGTGAACAAGAGCTGTCGCCTGACAGCATAGCTCGCCTGAATAGGTGCTTGCCCATCACACAGTCACTATGGTGGTGTGGACTGCTATGTATAAAACTTCAGGCAAGCATGTCCATAATGACAACACATTTATAAACAAAAGCTATCTCAGAAATGTCTTAAAATAAAAAAAAAATCCACATGAAATTTCAAAGTCCATGAGCTTGAGGTCAAATAACTAAGGGGTAGGGGGGAGGAGGGCAGGGCTAGGATGTATCAAAGCCTTTAACCGTTATCTAACATCAGTCCAAGTATAAGTATCAACTGAGTCCATTGTGGCACTGTGAAATTATGTCTTCATTAATATAAAACTAATCAAAATCTTTAAGACAAAACTCAAAGTCCATGACCTTGACATCAAGGTCATCCAGTCGGGTAAGTATATAGTGTTTTGTAAAAACTCAAAAAAGTGTCTAACATCAGTTCAAGTGTAAACTAAATCTCTGCCAAGCATTATGAATCAGTACGCAATTAGAAAACTTTAATAAAGACCAAATTTCCTAAGTCCCTGACCTTGACATCAAGGTCACCGAGCAGGGCTGGGGTAGTACTCTGTAAAACTTTGGACTAATATCTAACTACAGTGCAAATATAAAAAGAATTCATCTATGGGTTCAGGAGATATGTGTCATTAAAAAACTTTAACCAAAACATCCAATTAATAAAAAGACAATTTTCTAAGTCCATGACCTTGACGTCAAGGTCACTGAGGGGGGTGGAGGTGGTACCTTGGAAAACTTCGGACCAATATCTAACTACAGTGCAAGTAACAAAGGAATCCATCCATGGGTTAAGGAGATACTGGGCTTTAGAAAACTTTAACCAAAACATCCAGTCCCAAAAAACTCCCAATTTTCTAAGTCCATGACCTTGACATCAAGGTCAAGGAATGGGGTGGGGGTGGTACCATGTTAAACTTTGGACCAATATCTAACTACAGTGCAAGTATCAAAAGGATCCATCCATGGGTTAGGGAGATATAGGTGTTTAAAAAACTTTAACCAAAACATCCAATCCGGACGCCGACGCGGACGCTGACGCGGACGCGGACGCCGACGCCGTGGTGACAACAATAGCTCTTCCTGAACTTTCGTTCAGGCGAGCTAAAAACGAGAGAAGCTGCTGCCACAATATCGTTGCCGGACAGATTAAGGGCTGTAACTCTGGCAATGACCTCGACATAATACTATTCACCTCAGAGTGATAAAAATATCCTAAGTCTGACGAAAATCGGTTGAAAATTAAAAACAGTAGCAGCCATAAGATTGGCAACGCCTAGAGGAGCAAATTGGGGTAAAGTCGGGTAAATTCGGACATAGTGACATTGTCTCCTTTACATGTCAGTTGTTTGGAATTAAAACAAAATTAACTGGGCAAACAGTGAAAATCCTGATGAGACGGCCCATGATGAGCCGTCTCATCTGGATTTTCACTGATTGCAATGGTATGTCCGAATTTACCCCCTGTCCGAAGTTACCCGACTCGACCCTATTTAAAAGTTGACCCTCACTTAGAAGGGAGGCAAAACAGAAACTGAACCCCTTCACCTTAAGGGCCCACCCCGTATCTTCTTAAATTGGAGCCGCGACACGAGAAAGCCAACAAAGTGTTTGTGCGCCCAGCGCAGACTCAGATCGACCTTGGCACTCACCCAGTCTGATCAGAGTCTTCGCTGTCCGCATGGAGGTAGCTTAGACCCTTAGCTACCCTTTAAGCGCTCAGGGAAGAGTCTGATCAGACTGGGCGGATGCCCAGGCTGATCTGATTTTGCGCAGGGCGCACAACCACTTTGTTGGTTTTCTCGTGTCGCGGCTCATTTGTGCTCATACGACATTAGATTGATTCAAAGGGCCCTATGTCAGGATCTTCAGGTACCTTTAGCAGACTGAATGAGCGAAAAGCCTGGCTTATACTACAGACAGGGCTTCTGATCTGTATTAATGCCTGTCCTGCCAATGTTTAATGACATTTCGTCGTACAAGGGATTGTCTTAAGCCTAGTTTACGATTTCTCATGAACGAAAATCAATGTTCACATGATGAATTTGTTGAGCAAGATTCTTTTATTATACCATAGCTGAAGATGCCGAGAATTAAAACTGACACGGCTTAAAGGTCAGTTGTGTGTACAACAACACGGCAATAGTTTTGGGCCTCATTGATACAAGGGAGGCAACAGACAACATTCGACAGACTGGTATCTGCTTCCTTGATACATGAATCCCTTTTTACAATTAAGGTGAACGGGTAAACTTTCAGGGATAGCAACCAGGACACTATCATTTTTGCCTTTCTCCTCGATGGGGATCAACTTAAAAGGAAAGAATTTGCTCCTAGAGGAGCAAATTCTTTCCTTCTAGAGTTGAACCCGTTTTGGTAGGGCTTCACTAGCGGATACATGATGTCGAAATGACGTCGTACTGCCGTCCATGCGATTTCACCAAGTCGCATCGACGTCAGTGTGACGTCATGTGCCTGCTGGGCGCCCTCCAGGGAAACAAAAAGGAAGTCATGGAAGATGCCCCCTTTGTAAAAATGGCGAAAAACATGGAGGTATACCGATACCACCCTAAGGCGGGGAGTTCATCACCGATCTCCTATAGAAAAGAATTTGCTTCCCAGAGGGAGACTGCGCCAAATTCTTTTCTTTGACGGCAGCACCTATGAGATAGCAGGCGAGTATTTCCATGTCGTAGTTACTGACCTTGGAGGTGCGTTCGTGCATTTTCCAAAATGCTTTACTTTATTTCGGTGTACCCTGCAAAATCTGCTTAGTATATTTACGATCATGCATACACGGCTGAGCTGGATGATCGAACCAAGACAGCCGCAACACGACAAAACAAACAAAGTGGCATGTGCGCCCAGCGACGGCTCACATCAGCCTGGGCATCCGCCCAGTCTGATCAGAGTCTTCGAAGTCCGCATGGAGCTAGCTTAGACCCTTAGCAACCTTTTTAAGCGCACAGCGAAGAGTCTGATCAGACTGGGAGGATGCCCAGACTAAATTGAGTTTTGGCTGGGCGCACATGCCACTCTGTTGGTTTTGCCGTAGCGCGGCTCATGAGTTTTTGTTCCCGGACCGAATCCATTCAGGCACCACCTGTAGGCACCACCTTTTTTATTTTTGCAGTTCACGTCGGATTTTATGAAGTTTATAGCGACGTGGTAGACTGGTGTCGCTTTTGATGCATGCACTAAAACCCGGTTCGATCCTCAGCCGAGGGATTATGATGTTTATGAGTCCTTACCACGTGAAAAGGATACTCTGAGACTACAACAATTTTGCAATAAATAAATTCATGTTTAATAATGAATCACTTTTCATCAACTCATCAACAATTAAACATAACATAACCAGTTTAAGCTAACAAACAAACAGACAAACAAAATACATGTAATATGAGACAGTACTGTGGTATTCCCTTAGCCAATATAGACGAAGGAAATAAATATTTTGCCAAAGGAGGCAATTAAATTGCCCCCTTTAGCAAACTTTTTATTTCCCAATTGCCTCCCTTTGCAAACTATTTATTTCCCAGTTGCCTCCCTTTGCAAGTATTTACTTTCCAATTGCCTCCCTTTGCAACCATTTATTTCCCCACTTTGTTAACTATTTACTGCTCTTAACTGATTAATTCTTTCCCTTACTTGTATTTTAAAGGGAGATAACTATTTTCAAGATTTTTTTTTTTCAATTGTCTCCCTGTACAAATTATTTCTCTTTAATAATTCCTTCCATTACTTATATTTATATGGGAGATAAATATTTTCAAAAAGCAGTTTCCCTTTGCACAATAATTTAGTTCCCTTGGTTAAATATATATTTCCTCTTATCTATAGTGGTCAAGGGAACTACGCCAGTACTGTTTCCCATTAAATTAAAAGAATAATAATAATAAAACACATACAAATACATACAAGATTAAACATATAAAATAAAGTATTTCTTAGAACAAAGCTCTATTCTACCAGAAAGTAACGCTAAACTAATGAAACATATGAAAAATGAAAATGGCTGATTTTTCCAAACATATTTTAGTGAGTTGGGACGCAATATTATCGAAGACAGCAAAATATCTTAGCCCTATTTCAGTGAAATTAATTTGTCTAATTGTGATGAATGCAAAACGAAAATAAACTTCTAGAACAAGTGAGCCGCGACACAAGAAAACCAACAAAGTGGTTGTTCGCCCAGCGCAGACTCAGATCAGCCTGGGCATCCGCCCAGTCTGATCAGACTCTTAGCTAAGCGCTTAAAGGGTAGCCAAGGGTCTTAACTACCTCCATGCGGACAGTGATGACTCTGATCAGACTGGGCGGATGCCCAGGCTGATCTGAGTCTACGCTGGGCGTACAACCACTTAGTTGGTTATCTCGTGTCGCGGCTCAAGTGTATTTGATAATAACACTGAGATATCTGGGTGTCGGGATTTAGGCAGGGTAATATTAGGCAGGGTAATAGGAGCTGCTGTGAGGATAAAAGCAATATTACTTTCTTTCAATACTACGGTGTATTAACTCTCAGCTAACATGACAATATGAAATATCCTAGGGGCTAAATCCTTAGATTACCTCTCAAAATGTAGAAAACCTGATGTCACACCTGGGCCCAGGTTCACAATCATTCCTTAATTTAAGGTAGAACTTAACTATTTAAGGTCCAAGTCATACCTTTACTAAGGAGTTTCTATAAAAGTGCGTCTGTACAACACCTTAAACATCACCTTTACTAAGGAGGCGTCTTCGGAAAATTATACGGAGTCATACGGAAACTCTGACGGAAATGAGCGAGAGATTACGTGTTTTGTGCTTGATGTAAGCGGCAATTTATGTTCCCGCGGATTGTCAAAAGTAAGGTTTTAACCCGCTCTTTGAATATTTGGTACTAAAACGCTGAAAATGATATTTTTTTCTTCTAAAAAACTGACATGACGGCAAGTAAAGATCAACAGATCAATGATAGCGAGCAGGGCTTGAACATTGCCCTCTTTCTCAGTCTCTCTCTCTCTCTCTCTGTCTCTCTCTCTCTATTACATTGTGGAGACGTTGAAAACTTTCGCTAGACAGAGGAAATAAATAAAAAAAAATGCCAAAAAAAGTTGATGCAGGGAGCTGGAGCGGATTTTTGTGTGAGTGTGGCGGGAATGGGGTTGTGGGGGGTGGGGGAGTTTCGTGCTGCATGCAACATGACGGTGGGCGAATACCATGGTGAAAGCGACGGACGACGACTGCCTTATACAGGCGCGAATGTATGTACTTGCAGTTTTACCCCTGCGGCTTATTTTAGAACTGGATGTTCCTTATCAAGCTATAGTTTTACTAGTTACTATATGCTCCAGCCTATGGAATGTCCCTTGAGTCAAGGATCAGATAAAAGTGTCATAGTTATTTGTTAACTAGCCTCTAATAGCATAAGAAAACAAAAAGCTCCTATACAACTTGTAAAATCTCTGACATCAAACAGTTTGACCACTGTTTGGCAGCAGAATGCCACTTAAGCAACAGTTACAGCTGCTTATCAGTCGTCTGTGTAAACAAACAATTTCATGCTGAAAAGTTCACCAGAATTTGAACTTGTAGGCTGTGGACAAAAGTGTAGTGTCTAAAGGCCGAGCCACCTGTTAGGTAATCTAGATCTGAATTCGATCGCGAAAGCATACGTCTGACCAAAAGCTCAGCTAACGCAATCTGAAGGTGCCTATGTAGCATTTGTAAGTGTGAGCGTGAGAATTGCAAAGAGAATGCTGTAATAACGCATGCACACACGATGCATATACGGACGTGATATACCTGTTGGTTTCGTACACTGGGGCCGTGGTCTCATATATAGTTGAATGCTTTTCTATTAAAGATGCTCTATCTCTATTCATGCCTGCATTCATGAGAGAGAGAGAGAGAGAGAGAGAGAGAGAGAGACAGACACACACACACACACACACACATACACACACACATACACACAGATTCACTTTGTCAAAGCTGACAATTTATCCATAATCTTTATAAAGCTCGAAATACCCAGGCGCATGTTATAGGTGTTTTTTTTTTTTGGCAATAATATTATTCATATTACCATTATACGCCAAAGTTTACATATTTAAAGTAGCAATATGTTTATACCCCAGGCATACGAAGTATGACAAGCGGCATATAGATTTTGCCCGTTGTCCGTTCGTCCGTCTGTCAATCCGTAAGTTAACATTTGCGTTAACGTTTTTGAGGTCCACATTCTTTCTTGGATTTGCTTTGTATTTGGCATAATGATGGATGGATGGATGACTTGCGATTTTACGTCCTTTTTAACAGTATTCAATCATTTCAGGACGATGGGTGGGTGATAATGAAATGTTGTGTGCAATGGAACCCCGTTTACGATTGAAAAGATTTCCGCCTCCAGCCGGGCTCGAATAGGGACCGCTAGACCGCTAGCACTTAACATACTGAGCTACCGGGGCTCCATAATTCTAAATATAGATATGAAAAACAGCATAATATTGAATATCCATAATTCGAGTTATGGAAATCGACGGTTCGATAAATGAATATCTGTAATTCGGTTTTTGATATCCAAAAAAATCAGTAGATTTTTGGACATTAAAAAAAATCGAATAATGGATATCATAATTAATTTTATGGATAGCCAGATATAAAGTTGATGACAAACAGCGCCGATGGCATCAAGGGGGAGATCAAGGTAAAGGGCAGAAGCTGGGTACTGTAAACAGCTTCAAATACCTTGGAGCAGATGTCTCAGATGATGGCTCAAAACAGGAGGTTCTCGCAAGGATTGCACAAGCCACTTCAGCTCTTACCAAGCTGAAACCAATTTGGAGAGATAACAACATATCTCTTGGATCAAAGGTGAAACATGCGCTCCCTTGTCATTTCCATATTTCTGTATGCCTGTGAATCGTGGACCTTGACAGCAGAGTTAGAGAAAAGAACGCATGCTTTTGAGGTGAGATGCTACCGAAGGTTACTGAACATTTCGTACAAGGACCATATAACCAATGAGGGGATTCGCAGCAAGATCCAAGCAGCCATTGGCGAATATGATAAAGTCCTGACGCTGGTCAAGAAACAGAAACGTCTCAAGGTCTTCTGGTTTAGCAAAGACGATTCTTCAGGGCACAGTAAAAAGAAAAAGAAGAAGAGGTAGACAGAAGAAGAGGTGGGAAGACAATATCAAGGAGTGGACAGGAATGGATTTTGCCAGCTCAACTAGGGCAGCTGAAGACAGGACAAGGTGGAAAGAGATTGTTTCGAAGTCATCTGTGGTGCCCCGACGACCTAGTAAGGTTATGGGATAGAATAGAATAGAATAGATATAAAGCAGATTTTTGGAAATCCAAAGATCGATTAATGGATATCGAATTTTGGCTATCCATAAATCATATTTTGGATATGCAATATTATGTCGTATTTTTTGGATATCCATTTATCCTGGCATAATGATAGATGTAGCTCCAAATTTTATACCACCCCATACCACATGTCTGACCTAGCGATCAAGGTCACGGACTTTGACTTTTTCAAGTTAAAATTTATGGTAAAGTTTTTCAGATCTTGATATTAATTCAAACTCTTTGTTGGGTTGGGTTTATATTTGGGTCTATACTTATATTCGACTAAAGTTTTATTTTGATCCATCCCGACGCATGACTGTGACCTAGAGGTGAAGGTCACGGGCTTTGACGTTTTCCTGTTAAAGTTTTTGAGGTCTCATATCATCGCAACCATTTGTTGGGTTTTATTATAAGATGTTGGTCTGAAAATTTATTCCACACTATACTCGTAGTGGTCAAAATCACACACTTCAGTTTTTCCATGTTTTAAGATAAGATTATTTATCCCATGATATGTGTCTTGGTTTACTTCTGGATTGTAACAGGTCTCATAATTTGGATGCTGCTGACATAAGGTCAAGGTAACATACTTAAACATTTGCATCAAACGCCTGCTATACGTTTTTAATGTTTCTTTTATTTCCAATATCCTACAATTGAACCGTTTGATATGTTAACTATTAGGTTTATTGGTAGGTTGCAGAAGTCTGGATGCTGTAACACATACTTAAAAATTTGTATTACATATGTGTTAAACCTGTGTGTTTCAAGTTTGGTGTCGTAAGGCAATGGCTATGGCCGGGGGTATATGTAAACCCCTGCACACGTCCTAGTTCAAAATGAAATATAAGCCTACGCTAATCAATTAAAATAAGTGCAATGGTAGATTTTTAATATATTTTCTAGACAATAAAGGGTTTTAATGGATTAATTAACATTTGTTTTTACACCTAAAACAGTCGATCGCCATTGTTTACACATATATATAAAGAGTTAAGGAGTTCCTTAAAAAGTTAAAGTTGATACCGACCAACCTTAAAAGTTTTAAGATTTTTCCTTAAGTTAAGGAATACCTTAGCGCTAAGGTGTTGTCAAGATTCACTTTAGACCACTTTAAGGTAAAACCTTAATTTAAGGTATTCCTTATCTCTTAAGGTGTGATTGTGAACCTGGGCCCTGGTTAACTATGTTTTCAAGGATGTTACCTGGTCATCAGGTCGTTTGGTAACTATGACTCTTTTTTCGTTTCGTAACAGCTCTTTTTCGTTTCGTAAGAGCTCTTGTATATAAATAGTTAACCAGGGGTGATTGTGCTTATCATGAAATTAACTCTAGTTACGCCCAGCATGGACTGAGAAGATGGATAAATCTGACTAACTCTTTCAAAAGTATTGTGTATTTATTTCCCTTGTCCTATTGTCAGTGACTGTATGAAAAGGGAAACACCCCAATTAGCCAGCGTATCCACCCGTCTGACAGAATATTATCTGTTCGAATCAAGAATCAAAGGGCCCTGATGGATCTACAGCGAACCTTGATCAGTGCAAACATTGACCAGTCTTCGGGGACGCACAGACAGGTCTGAATCTTAATGTTTTTGTGTATAGGCCGTGAATCATGAAAATATTAGATTCAGAACTGCTTTTGCGACTGTTAAATACGTTACTGCGTGTCATGCAAACAGTATCGTTAACAACATGTGCATTTTGACGAGAGTGCTTGCTCCGCCAGATTGCTTTCCTCAACACACCTCCTACTAATACACATATATACTGTGTAATGCATCATTAAACTGTTTTCATGTCGTCGACAGCATTAATAATTTTAAATCAGGCGGCAATATGTTAAGCGTAGGCAATTGCTTTAATGGTATAAACACTTGAAACTGTGACATAACTTAGTTTATTCCTGTCACGTATAAAACAGTACTGTATATTAAGTTCGCCTTAAAAAAAAATATGCTGGAATTGCGTCGCAAATGCTCCATTGTAAATCAGGGCTATGTTATGGCCTTCAGACGCTCAAACGGAATCATTGTATGGTGTTACACAAAGTTATATACTGAGAAAAATAAGAATGACTAACATTTGCAAACTCTAAATAGAAAAAGTTGAGTGATTCGGAAAACTTTCTAAATAGAAATAATACTTGAAAGTTTCTTGTTTTGTTCAGCATAGTTTAAGCGCTGTGCCAAAGAAAATAGATGGCGATTTTGATAATTTATGCAGTGAAGCATTTCGTAAACCAGTGTGACTAGGTATGTAAGAAATGTGATCTTGAATAAATTGCTTGAATACGAATTCACTTGGTGTAAAGTTTCAAGAAAAGTGACTCAATAATCGCTGTCATTCTCTGAAGAGTTAATGAACTATTTCTGTAAATTAACAGCATGTGCACTTGACAGTTTCATGTCATTTGTCAAAAGAAAAGAAGACAATGCCCTGTAAATTCTCATAAATGAGAGGCAACACCAGAAATAATGGCTAAGACCATGCCCAGTGCTCCAGAAAAGGAGTAACAGGGATGATTTGGGGGTAATTTCCTAATTTTCTGCATTAAAACATACGTTGAGGCCCCTCAATAGAACCGTCTCATCGAGACGGTTCTAATGAGGGTCCACAACATATGTTTTCACTGAGAAATAAGAAAAAAATGTCTCTGAATTATCCTCAGAACCTCATTTTATCTGGAGTTCTGTCATGTGCAAAACTCATCCGTGCAGTATGAAGAATGTCTTTCCTGCTGAATCAACAATGTATGAAGCATTAGTATTAGAATTGTGAACAACAAAGTCCCTGGTCAGTCACCGCAGGCTAATGCCAACTACATGTATAAGTGTTCATCATAGCAAATAGTGAAGGTTGGCCAATCCACACTTCTTATTTCAACACATATTTTATCTCAACAGAGCTTAGGGAGAAGGTTGATTTGCCATTTTCATATATACTAGTATTTTTTTTCATGGAAACAATTTGCTTCTGTTCCCTTTACTACTGCCTTGCAGAGACAGTCTTATTTGGGGCTACAACATGTTTCAAGGGGCAATTCTCAGCATTTTCAGCACAGCAGCCTGTCGAGAGCTACAAAAAATGCAAATAATCCTGTCTATAGCTAGCTGTTTAGTCCCTTCTGGTCAGTGAATGGCGCCTTAGCCAATGTCCTTATCTCTTAGAATATGACAACTTGTAAGTTTGCCCTGGGTAACCTTATTATTACATGAGAACTTCATTAACAATTTATACTGTCTCATTGTCATTAGGACCCAGCCTTGAAAAAAGTACGTTATACATGTAGCATGCATGAGCACCAAAAACTGATATCAGTCTACGAATCCGCCCAGTCTGAACAGTGCCTTCTCTGTTCGCTCTGTAGACTCACAAGACTCTATAGACTGTTGATACGGACAGAGAAGACAGAAATCAGCCTCCGCATCTGCGCTGACTGATTTTTGTCTTCGCTGTCCGTATATGCAATAATGCCTGTTTTTTTCTCAAGGCATGGCTCACTGACTACTATGTAGTGTTTTAGAAGTATCATATATCTGAACAAAATATGAAACAAGTATATGATATTATGACATACCAAACAAAAGACGTCGGGAAAACACACTATTACACATAAAACGAGGTAGACAAACAAAATAACTTAGGTATAATAACATTGCAAACAAAAGTCTTTTATTTCTTTTTTCTTTTGGGAGCGCCGTCTTAGAAATTTTTATCTAATTTCACCATGAAAACGTACGTTGTGGCCCTCATTACCGCCGCAACAAGCCGGTTCTGACGGAAGGCCACGACATATGTTTTGTGGAAAATGAAAAGTAATTATATATTATATCAGAATTATGCTCAAAATTCTGCCATATCTGCGGCCCTGCCTTAGGTAACAATTTCTGAGTCGTATCATATGAAAATATCCCTTTTGTCAAGTGCGAACAGACTGATCTCGCCATCGCCATGCGTGACCAGTTTTTGCTGGTCCATATTTTACAGTCTACCAGTCAACAGTCTAAATAGATGCACAGGCTGACCAAATGCTTCACTGATCGCACATGTAATAAGGGGCCCGTTTCTCAAACATTGTTCCTGTTATGAAATATATTAATGACCTGCCGTGGGCTACCAGAATACAACAAAAACGGCCAATGAAAACGAATAAAGTCCATACCAGCCTGCGCATCTTGTTCCGTGTGATCAACATCTATGCTGTTCACGCACGTATTTTAACTCTTAAATGACTAGTGAAGGTCCTAAACAATCATTATGGACACAGAATCGCAGGCAGGTTCGAGTCCTCCGGTTCCCGAGAGCCAACTCGTATGCAATCCCAGACGCTGTTGACAAACTGTCAAGAGCGTCTGGGATAACATATGAGTTATAAGTCTAAGACATAAGTCAGTGGCTGCGGAAACAATGTAAAACCATGTCAGATTGCTCCATGGTGAGCAGTCTGATTTGGGTAAACACTGTTTTGTCATTCAAAACATTTCTTTTTAAGGCAAGTCGAATAGTCAAAATTGAAAAAAAAAGCGCAGTGATGATACCCTATACAATCTAATGTAAACAGATGCTATCGAAACAAAGCATGATACTGTCAATGCAAAACTGTTTTACTAGCAATTAGTGCAATCTGACGATCGTTCTAGCACTGGGCACACAAAACGTGCTGGGATGGACTGTATCATGACTTGTAACTAGCGGATCTGTTTACATTCGAACGTTTAAGGTCAATCGATGCAGAAATACAGTATTACATAAATGAAAGCGGAATCTGGTTTCACAACACCTGTTATGTAATGCACCCACTCGCATGACATTTGAGAAGAGCATATATAAAGTGGGAAAACTAGTTTTCCGTATACAGTATAAGCGGACGCAGAATCGCAGTGAATCCATAAACCAATTTTCCTTAGTGTAAACTGTGAATGCTATAATCAGACTGCCTATTTGCATAAGCAGGTCTGAGAATACAGGTTCCCTACCTGCTCCTTTTAAGGTGAATGGGTTCACATTCCGGGGAAGCAACTCTACCATTTTCATTTTGCCTTGCTTCTACATAGGGGTCAACTCTTTACGGAAAGAATTTGCTCCTATAGGAGCAAATTCTTTCCGTAAAGAGTAGACCCCTTTTTGGAAGAGTTTCCTCGTCCAGGGAAGCAAACAGGAAGTCATAAAAAGTTGTTTCCCTTTGTAAAACTGGCAGAAAACACGGAGATTTACCTTAACATCTTAAAACAGAGAAGTAAATATTGCAACATACATGGCAGTTCACATAAGCAATATTTTGCTACAGTAATAAGATAAACAATGACTATAGGTACTGAAAACTTATACACTTAAATGATTATCAAATTTATGCCAATAAATAATAATTATCAGGTTAAAACAATAACGTTAATGGTGGCAAAACCTCATACCCATCATAGGAATCCTGTCTTAAGATATGTGTGCTGTCTGCGCATGCACAGACCAGTCTGCGCGCATGCAGTCCGGTCAGTATATGGCTTATTTCGAAAAGCCCATTACATACGTCCTGAACAGTATGCGCATCTGTACAGACTAGTCTGGAAATGTGCAGTTACAAATGCCTTAATATAGGTTTTTCACCTAACGGATCCATAATTTCATGAAACCATCCTGAGTTCATATTTCTGACCTCACCCCCTACCCCTTCTCACTCAATAAAATGAAAACGAAGGCAAAAGTTGAAATCAATTTCTAACTTAACAATTCTTTCAAGCTGTCACACTTCGCGGTAATGAGATGCCTTAAGTAATTTTTGTATGGATTTTTCGCATGACATAAAACTGTTACAAGTTTATAATATAAACTTGTAACAGTTTTGTATCATGCGAAAAATCCAAAAAAGGACGGATAATATATTTTGTGTTCTTTGACTTATAAAGAGATAGCGACAACATTGCCGCTTTGAAACTCCATCTAATAGATGGATGGGTGACTTAAGATTTGACATCCTTTTCAACAGTTTTTCAGTCATATCAGGGCGATTAGAGGGCAATAATGCAAGGCTGGTGCATTATAAACCCTTTTATACGGCTGAAAATATTTCAACCTGCAGCAGGATTCCAACCCGACCACTAGCTTAGCAGGCCAGCAATTAACCCACTGAACTACCATGACCCTATGGCTTCGAGTCCCGCTAGAGGGAGATACTGTTCGAACCTCAACCGCGCTTCATGTATAGATCCCCTCATCATCCTGATATGACTGAAATACTGTTGGAAAAGGATGTAAAACATCAAGTCCAACGTACGGTGTGCCTTATCGTCTATATTTTTTCGACTTTGTTTACTGAAATTTCATTTGATCTCTGCTTTAAAGGTAGGTTCCTGGACTAGCGATAACAATTATGTTCACAAAATAATTTAATCTTTTTCTGAGTAGTATTGAATTTTCTTATTTTTCTGAATTTGTTGCTACTGAGAAAATCGTCAGATGTTGAAGAAAATAGTCGTTTTCCCTTTTGGTTTCGTTTTCCCTTTTGGTTTATTTTCATTCGTTGGAATTCCAGTTCTAAAAATGACTATGTTTATTATGTCCATAAGTGCGCGATTTCTGATGCCATTCTCCAGAGGTCAATTTTCTCTTGCCATGAGCTCTTCTAGAGGTCCTGGCATGGCAGATGGGCTAAACTATCCCAAAATGCAATGCAGCATGACGTCAGCAGCGTTATCTATTTTTGGCGCAAACTAAAAATAGCGCTAACTGGTGTGCGAAGCAGAGTTAGGAAATCCCTTGCAAAACAACTTTCCTAATATTTTTTTTAATTTACACTTTGTAGTGAAACTTATTCATTCCCTTTTTATAAGTGCTTTCTAACAACTTGGATGAAAGATCATCAAAATTATGATGCAATCCAAAGTACAGGTACCTACCTTTAAACATGAAGACCATATCTGGCTTTTTTCAACCAATGATTGCTTCCGAAATCAAGCCTGGACCATATGTGAAACCCGGAAAACTTAATTAAGGCATGATTCAGCAGTTCATATACGAAGGCATATTTTGTGGTAATTTAGGATTTTTTCTGATAAACTGCCACAAAATGTATGTGACCCTTAATGCTAATGAGGGGTAAAATAATGTTATAGATGCGAAATAAGAATAAGAAATATCCCAAAATTATCACTGAATACACCCTTTTCTGTGTATATGCTGATTTCTAGAAGCGGAGGTGGCCGACAAAGGCTAGATCACCCAAACAGACAATCTTACTATAATTGACAAAACCAACAAAAAGGCATGAGCGCCAAAAGAAGACTCAGACCAGCCTGAGCATCCGCCCAGTCTGCTCTGTGTCTTCTTGGTAGATCAGGTCCTTAGCTAACCTTTAAGCGCACAGTAAATACTCTGATCAGACTGGGTGGCTGCCCAGGCTGACCCGAGTCTTCGCTGAGCGCACATGCCACTTTGCTTTTTTTCATGTCGCGGCTCATATGTTGACTATAAATCATCCAATACATTGGCGCCTCTATTGTTGTTTCAAGTCATATATAACTTTTCGACTATGTAGAAATGATACCACTACTTTAACCTGAATAGCCTCATTACTCCCGGTAAACGCGCAATTCCATTCCCATCTGGAAACTGAAAAGTCAAGTTTCTATTGTAAGCCAAAATAAAACAATGCTATTCAACTCTTATGCATGAAAAAGCATATTTCTGCATAATATTTGCGTTGAAGCAAACAGCTGGTACAGTAAGCATAAAACTCAGTGACCAAACAGAAATTTCGGTTTGGCCACTTCGTGAGTTTTGTGACAATTCTACCGGCTGATAACGCACAACGATGAATTGTTATTCTGATACAGTATGCTTTACATGCAAAATCACGAATAGCATTAATCCATTTTCAGAAGCTTAAGTTTGCTGATTTTTCAAGAGGGAATGGAGCTGCACGTTTACCAGGCGCGCTTATACCGTTGGCGCCTGCAAGTGCTGTGCCGATGGTACGCGGTTAAGGTGTGATACCATTTCTGGAAGTTGTATACATATAACTGTGGCTAAACAAACGTATCAGTAACGTCAGCTGTTGATAGATCAAGTGCCGTCAGATCAAAGTCTTCCTCGTCGAAAATATCCAGCTCTTGAAACAAATCGGGATCTCTGATCCATTCTATTTCTGATTCAGCTTCAGGCATTATCACACACATAAATCTCTTGCCAGTTCGACTGTCCGTTGGATAAATAATCAAAGGACTGAAATGCTTAGCATCAGACACAAAGTCAATAAGTTTGTTATAAACATTTGGATAGTTATGCCGTAAACTGACTCCCCTCTGTCGTAACTTCCGCTGAATATTAATGAAACATAATTCACGTGCTTTTCTGCCATCTTGATCGTATTCGTGTTTGTTTCCCGGTACCGCGGTTAATATCATTGTCGTCGGGTTATCAGTCGGAGTGTCTTGTGGTTTTGGATGCATATGAGCTGGACTTAGTCTTAATTTTGCACATTTCTGAATAATTGAGTCTCGTTTTCGCGGAACTGGACGTGATGGAAGTTTAGGTGGAATCACAATGGCTACATGAATTACGTATTTAAGTTCCGGATTATACTGATTACAAGTCTGGGTAAGTAATTCCAGTTTTGTTCCCAACATAGTAGCGTGCGGCAGCTCTTTCAAACATACATACACCGGAGGAACCCACAGGCATTCCATGCCATAATAAAGGAAGTCTTCTGTTGAGCTGATGTCTGGAAATGCGAATACAACACATCCTCTCCCACGGGAGAGATAGCCTCTACGGGCCAGTCTTGAACACTGGTACTGCATATGTGGATCTCTATTTACAGCTTTTATCACATGCTTACATGCACTGTTTATCCTACTATATATACAAACTTTCTTATGAGCCTCCCAATTGGCTTTTCTACATGAACGACTACAATAGTATGAAAAACAACTATGGCAAGTTTTGTAGAACTTCCTAGCTTCTTTCAAGTTTGTCTCTCTCTTACATGCAGGATTATCACATGTAACAAGAATATAATCCGCCTCTAAATCATTCTTCTCAAGAACATCTGAGTTAGCGTCCGTGAACACAGGATAGTCTGAAACATCTCTGACCAATGACGGACTTTCCGGGCTACTAGGATCATCCTCGGACAAATTAAATCGCGGAATACTTCGGTTACCTTCCATGGCCAACATGGCTGCCCGATGCTCCTTCATTGCTAATAATCCTTCTATTTCTTCCTCTAATGAACCGCATGTGTAAGTAAGACCGTTGCCATTTTGAATGTTCAAAGAAGTATTAGTTAAAATGACCCGAAGTTCTTCATTGCCATCCCTTGGCGTGCCATTGATGGAATGTTTTCCTATAGCAAGGACTGGAAAATTGAACCTAACTTCTTTATCTTGTAGGTCATCCATCTGCTCAGCAAAACCATTCTCCAACAGACTGCTATACCGTCGTCTCTGCAAAAATTCAAATAAATGTTCACCGTCAATCTTAGCCCTATATTGTAAAGCATGCAGTGCCGCGTTTACGAAATTGTCATGGAAATAACACGCCTTACCTTTCTTGCTCTGTGTTGATTGCACTTGTTGCTGAGATACAGGCTTTACATTTGTAGGCCGTCGGAATCGAAATTGTGGCATAGGCAAGGAGGTTCTGATGCTCTGCGGTTTTGAACTTTTTCTTACCGAATTTAAATTTTGCTCTTGGGATTTACTCACTTGCTCCTCGTCATCCGAGAAATGCACTTGAGCGCGTCGTTGATGAGTATTCTCGACACTGTTATGGTTATGTTGAACACTTTCCGACGTTCTGTCTCTATCAGTTAGGATTGGTTTTCTTTCCGGTATTGGAGGGGGAGGGGACGCACTGGTATGATTCTGAACAGGTTCTGAAATACGCTCGTCTATGACAGTCTCTTTGCTAGGTGACGAGGGCGCAAACGTAACTTTAGGCGGCGTTTCTTTTACAGGAGATTTAACTGGAGATTTTTTATCCTTACCGGATCTACCCGACCCGCGTTCGAACATTTCTCTTAATTTTGCAAAAGGAACAATAGCAATAGGTTTAAGGTCCTTTTTATCCGCCTTTCTATACTTATCACTAGGTAAACTAAATGGTGGAGTTGGATGAATAGGTGATTTTTCTGGTGTAGTTGGTAATAAAGGCGCGCGAATTAATTTTGCTGTTGAAGATGTATTTGTCGGTGTAACGCGTTTCTGGATAATTACAGCGTTAGAACCTGGAGTTACGCTAGGCGACGGTGACGTTGTAATACTTGGGGGATATATACTAGATCCGATCGTTGACGTGGAACTTTGGCGTCCCGCGTAAGTAAATAAACTATGTGTACTATCACTTCGCGAAAAGGTGGATTTTTTAAACCAGTCTGGTACATTCAACTTAGATAATGACTTTGAAACGCGGAGTTCGTGCACGCTTGGAGTCTTTCTAAGCTCGCCGCCGATTTCAGATTCATTTTCAAAAACGTCATCAATATTAGTTTCCAATGTCTGCAAACTCTTAGACTTTGGGACTTGCCTACTTGCGAAACGTCCTTTCCCTGGCTTCCTAGGCAGTCGGTGACCGTCGCTTGACCCAATCAAAGCACTCATACTTGCAGCTCTCTCTAATGGGTACTGAAATGAAACATAGTCACGAATGTCAGTATCATATAATAAATTGTGTTCTTTCGTTTCATCATTATCTAAGTTTGTTTCAATGAGAGAGGAAACCGAACTGTACCGCAACAATTTTTCAAACATGTTCTCTAGAGATTCAGTTGTATGACGTATTTCCTCGCGTTTCTTAGGAGAAAACATACAGTCTTTATGCAGTTTATCGAAATCTGGACGTTCGTAAGACGAATTTCTGCTGTCATATCCCGGCGGGTAAAGTTCCTCAATATGTCTGGGAGTATAACCCAAATGATTTGAAATTCCATCCATGCTACTGAAGTTAGTGTAACTTGAATTTATCACTGACATATCGGCTGGTAAACTTTCCGTTGACTGCATGTCCACTAAATGACGCTCATGACGTTTAAGATATTTCCTTGGTGTTGAAGTCACTAGTACATCTCTGTAGTGAAGAAACTTATCATCGAAAGACCCACTAAGATTTTCTTCACTTAAGAACTTTTTCCTACACTGCGAAATTTTCAGCCTTGACAAAGGTACTTGTTTCTCTGGAGTCGAAAAAGAAACATGTACTTTTTCGGGCGTAACAGGTTGTTGCAGGATCGAAGTATACTTTTTCAAGTTTGTTGTGTGAATTTTTTTCTTAACACCTTGCAAAATCCTTGGCTTCTTATAGTCAGATGGTACGACTACTGGAGTTCTAACAACTCTCCCTAATGCTGACTCGCTATGTCCTCTCTGCCTTGTTGCACCATAAGCGTGTTTAAGGTTATTAAAACTATCCTCTAAACTGTTTAGAGACTCGTTATCCGAAATGAGAGAACTAGGCTCAATTGGGGAGTCTGCGCACACTTCAGCATGTTGTCCTTTTGAATATTCGTTATCACTGTATTCAGTTATTTTAAGTTCTATGTCATCACACGAAATACCATTCGAGATTTCAGAGAAATTATCTTGTGTCTGTTCAGTATCAGATTTAAGGTCTAAAATGACACCAGGAGAGTTCAATTTCGATGGCTTTACTCCAAAATTGATCTTATTATCTTCAGTTTTTGGCACATGTATATTAGAATTGTAGTCTAAATTTGTAGGAACACTTCCAAGATTTAATTGCGTGTCTTCATTATAGTCTAATAACGCATCGGAATGTCTTTTGGCTGAACTTTTGTCTTGAGCTAATTGCACTATCCCTTGTGAAGGAGTTATTTCACTTTCTTTATTAGTAACGGAACAATTTTCACGAACATCTATAACCACATTATTTGAAGTTCGATTGTTTTGAACATTATGTTTTGACACAATTGAACAATCTATTGGATTTTGTCTTAATTGTTGAGGTATTGTTTGATAACTCTGGCCGATATAGCTATTTTCAATGTCATTTGTAACAGAGGCCTCCCCCTTGCATTGTATAAAGTCATTTGATTCTGTTATGCGTTCTTTATCTGTTTTCAAATCTCCACTAATCTCCTTATCGCCGATGGATAAGTTACTTGACTTAGGTATCTTTTTGACAGGATCCGTGTATTCTGATGAAATAGCGTTTATGCTTATTTGTTTATTTTCAGTATTGACAGGATTTAATTGCGCACCTAAATACAATTCATTCGACCTACTTTGCTCTAATAGCTCTGAACTGTCTACTTGCGAACTGGACGGTGAACTACGCCGCGCAAGGTCATTTTGAAAGGTTTCATAATCTATTCCAGACTTTTCATTTGAAAGCAAACGGTTGGTAGTTTTTTCTGTCCTGTTAATAACTTCTCTTGGTGAAGACTGCAGCTGTGATGAGAGCTGGACGTCAATGATAGTTTCATTTATAATATCATCCACGTTAGTTTCAATTTTTGATGTCTCTGAAAATGATTCCTTTTTCAGTGTCTTGTTGTAGTCAGGTAGTTCATTTGAAACATTTTCACAAAACAGATCATCCACGTTTGTTTCAATTTTCACTTTTTTATCTTTTCTTACCGATTCTGACGTCTCATCTAGCACTGACGCAATTGACTTAATTGTAGAATTTTCAGACTGAGTCTGGTCAGTAGGTTTATTGTAAAAAATATCGTCAACATTAGTTTCACGACATTTTGAACTTTGTGCTAACGTATTCAGATTAGTTTCCTCTGACCATAAATCATCCACATTTGTTTCTAATTTCGAAATACTACCGTTTTTCGTTAAATTTGTATCCGTTGCTATTTCAACGTCAATGTCATTTTGCCCTTTTTGTAAACTTCCGTTCCTTCCGGTGTCCAATTTATCAGCCGCACTAGTGCTTTCGCGGATTTTTTTTTTCTTATCAGCTGACTCATTTATAACTGACTGTTCACAAATTTGTTCTTGCTCATTTGATACAGTGTCATCAAAATTTTTCTCTTGTCTCAAGTGCTCTATCTTATCTAATAATTCGCTGAATGTTTCCCCTTCATATACTGAATTATTAATTTGTTTAACACTAGAAGATCTTGTTTCTAAAGAGTTTGGATCAATGCAAGTCTTAATCTGACCACTATTTAAAGCATTTTCTTCTAAGATCGATCGACAGCTGTCAATACTCCCAGAATCGATATCTTGACTAATTTTCCGTTCACTGCATATTTCGGTGGATTTGTCTGTTTGTATTATATACTTGTTAAAATCAAGTTTTCTTTCATTTTCTGTATGACATATTAAGCTTTTATCAACTCCGATAGAATTGGAAACTACAGCATCGTCATATACATTACTTTGCTGGGCTGTTGTCTTTTCAGTAGCATTGAGGTCAGAATGAAGTGCTTTAGTGAGGTCAAATTCTACAATAACCTTTTCTGTGCTATCCTGTTCATTTTCAGAGGATCTATTATCTTCATCTTCTGACGTAATTGGCGATAAGGGTTCATCACTTCGAGTCTCAGAATCAGATGTATTACATGATCTGTCAGTGACAAAAGTTCTTTTTCTAAATTGTGTGCTCACTTCTTCCGTACGAGAAAATGTGAAGCCCGTTGCCGACTCATTTACAGTCGAAGATGTTCTAGCGTCGCCATATTCTGGGGACAAACCAACAGAATTAAGATTTTGATATGTTTCAAAGTTTCTAAGATTCTTTTCGTCACCTACTATCAAATAGAAAGAATCATCATCAGAATCTGGATGAAAGTGAAGTTCAGCCAGGTCATCATCTTCAGGGTCATACTCTCGCAAAGGGGGGTCAGAAGAATCAGAAGACGAACTGCTGCTTTTTACTTTGTTAAGATATTCATTTCCACTGACAAGGTGACCAACATGCCCATTATTGTAACTCCTTTCAGTTGACCTACTGGTGTCAAACCCATTGACAGCTAAATTAGTGCTTTCAGTATTTATTTGATTGTTTTCTTGTGAAATCAATGAATCCGTTGAACTAGATCCAACCGAATTGCCAGTCTCTGAGCTGTCTGTGTTAACAGTCCCATTTATCTGACTGCTACTTACGCCATTTTCATAAAGTAGATTACGTCCGACAGTATTGGAATTTCTGTAAGAAGGCAAAATAAATTGATGGTCTATATTTTCTTGAGTATTAGTGCTATTTTCACAATATTTCATTTGATCAGAATTACTGTCAATATTGGCTGTCTGATTAGATGGCGGGTTGCTTGAGGGCGTTTGGCCGTTATTTATGATAGACATTACGGAAGTATTTAGTGGTTCATCATAAATGTCATCGAGGTCAATATTTCTATACTGGTCACTATCTGCCGACCTAACACTCAATACAGTTACAACGGATTCGCTACTACAAGATTCGGTATCTGAGGCCTCATCACCTAAACTGTCAAGTGCGCATGTGCGAACAGGAGACGGTGGCAAACTGTCATCCGATACGTCGGAGGTTTTGGGCTCTTCTGCTAAACTGCTGCCCTGAGTATAATGCTTCATTTTACTCTGCAATTTGGATAAATGTAATACAAATGGCGATTGATCTGCCGAAGTTTCAGTTTCACAATTTATTTCAGGTTGAATTAAGACTGTGTCAGAACTGTTTATGTCCCTTCTTTGTAACTCTGAATGTTTTGTAAGTTTACCTGACATTTGTTCACTTCTTGACGTGGTGTTATTTACAGTAAGGTCGCATTCTTTTTCATGCGAAGAGACCCCTATGTGTCCTTTTGTATCTGAAATATTTACATCGCTTGCCTTTGAAACCATGTCAAGCGATAAATAAGATTGAATATTTTCCGCGCTACTACTTGGTTGTGGCATACTTGACTGCTCAGCTTGAATTTTACCTGTATCTATAGTGCAAAGCGGATTCTGGTCTATTTCTGTTCTATCACATTGTGTTTGTGATTTTTCATATGTTTTGTTTTCAGCATATTTTAGCCGGGAGGCTTTTGTCTTTTTATCACAGCTGTCATCACTATCAAAGTCATAAGGCTCTTCCTCCATTATAGTATCCAGAGAAGTCACACCAAAGAAAGCCGCTCCCCTGTCATCGTCGGAAGAATCTGAGTCGGACACCTGTATATCATATTCATGCTCAGAGTCATCCGTACTGTCGTCGCTTTCCACATCTGGGTACAGATCGATGTACCCGCTATCTCCCCCTGTGTCCCTATACTCGAAATTTGCAAACCTCTGTGTAAAAGAGGCTGACGGAGACGAGCTCTGGGGTATAATTTCGTAGTCTGTGGGACTCAAACTACTATCGTTTTCAGACGTTGACGTTTCTGTGTGTTTCGTTTTTGAGCTGTTAATAAAATCTTTTACTGATCTCCGGGTGTGAAAAACCTCCGTATTGTCATCCTCCTCTTCCCATTTGTAATCGTCCCATGTGGTCAGGGTCTCGTCTGCTGACGTCTCAGACATTAAACTGTCGTCTGCTCGAAAAGGTGGGGTGGCTTGAAGGTCAAGGCTATTAACTGGCTGACTATGAATGGAAATTGTTGTTTCTTTTTCGATAATATCGTTATCTTTAATATCTATGTCGCTTGTATTTACCTGAGTACTTTTCGGCTGTTCAGGTATTTGTTTGTGTGGGGAATTTAAATCATTTCTGTCACAAGATGATTGAAAACCGATAGAGGCTCGTGAAAGGGACGAATTACCTTGTGCCATTGCAGCCTGTTCCTCCTCCGAAAGTAGCCTCCAAGAAAACATGATTGTTATTATTGTTGCTATAGCAGCCGTGAGAAACCTTTCAAATGCTCCATCCGCCCCTCCCCCTGGAGAAACTCCTGTTGATCCCGGAATTTTATCCATTTTTCAGTGTTGACAGCTCGCGCAAATAACCAACACACCTGAATTAAAATACATCCATGTTATCGAAACACAACAAAATCGATCCTAGGCGATCCCAAGAGCATATATCGGTAAGAAAATATGTCGGTCTCCTTCATTTATCCATGTTTTCACCTATCCACAATTTAAGCTACTGTATATCCATTTAAAGCTTATAAATTCCGTAGATATCACACTGATTTTGACAGAGTATAGACCGCTTTACGGCCTCTGTCTTTCTATGACCCAATGAGATACACAGGAGCAGACACGTGATCGATATCTGTATACATTTTACAACATGTCGCTGAAGGGTAAACAAGTAATGTACGTTTTGACAATAGTCTTGTTTGTCGTATTTATGTCACAAGAATAGGCGATGATGTGTAGTATTAACTTGGTTTTCCTTCAAGACGTATTAATAGGATAATGACAGGTTTTAACACATTCCGAATATAGGCAATTCAAAGTTATTCTAGTGGTTTGATTTAGCAGCTACATGTCGGTTTCCTCTCTCAATACCTTACTTGCAGAACGAGGACAAGTCAAATATAAAATCAACAAAACTTTATATAGTAAAGCTGTGTGCAGGAAAATATCAGCCATTTTGTTCACAGAATATTTAATATTTAAAAAGAAAAAAGAAAAAAAAAACTTATTAATTACAAACTATTAGGCTATTTATAATTACAATATTGAATAATAAAATAAAATAAAATCGATAAAAACAAATATATTTTCATTATTATTATTATTTATTACTTTATAATTTTTTCGTACTTATGTTTAAATTTACAAATTTGCATCAATAGACCAGAACGACAAAATATCCATAAAAAAAAAACCAAAAAAAAAACTGTTCTTCAGATATAGGCGAGCACAGAATACTCAGACCACCCTGCACAGAAGCGGGAAACAATAAAAAGTAGTTCAAGCATAAAAACTACTGGACACTGTAGCTAGTATTAATCTCTCCTCTTCGAATTGGAGTGGCCTTCGACAGACCCGTGCCAGGAGATGGATCTTATCGATCCTCCTGGAGAACGTCATGAAATGGACCAAATAGGCTATCAGCGCAGTCTTTGTCTAACGTTCGTGCATGCTGGTATGCAAATCAAGGCTGCGGTTGAACTATGGAATATCGTTATGAGCGGTGTCGGTGAAAAAGGACCTTAAGCCATGTGCGTACTGTATGATAACTAGTATCAGCCATCTGCTTAGATTGTTCAAAATATTCGCTTTTCTGCATCAGAGCCCTAGATTTGTAAATTTCGCACATTCCACAAGAAAAATTGGAGCGATTTTACCAACAATCACATGACGCCAATCCAATGGATTTTACTGAAGCCGTTTACAACGGTCGAACGCAATGTAAATGACCAGCTTGTAATACACACAAATGCAGTCTGGTCAGGGCATGCGCATTTTGCGATCAATTACATTTCGTACGATGAACAGACTGCAGCGGTAGTGCATCGGTTGATCGGTTAATGAAAACGCTCGCTACTAATATCGACCAAGATAAGAGGAAGTTAAAAATGTGTTTTATCTAATGAATAAAAAATACCTATAAATAAAAAAATAGATACTATTATATTTATACCTGTGACGGAATACTTAGAAGCTCTATGTATTTGGACACAACCACTCTTAGGCCGTCAAGCACTACTTTGCAAAACAATTGCTAAAATTAGGGCTATTTAAGCAAAAAATAGGGCTGTTCTCGCAAAAAATAAGGGTTAAAATAAGAAATGGTCTTTTTCAAGCAAATTCAACACGTAAAAACATGAACCCTAAACAAGTATTAATTAAATACTTATAGAGTCACATTACAAGATGAAAAGTTAATGAACGGGCTCTGAGCCCCCCCCCCCCCCCCCCCCCCCCTTTAATGGTTTAAAGACTGGACACTGAGAAAAATTATGAATCATGATTATAATTTAGGGCTTTTCCCAGCAATTTTGCTGTTTTGAGTGATATTCTAGGGATTTTAGGATGGATTAGGAGTTTTGGGTACGCTTGAAAGCCTGCACCATCCTTCTATTTCAGTTCAGTTCAGTTCAATTCTCCTAACGACGTTCCCCAAGTGGTTCAGCGGTACGTAACCATAGTTGCACGCACTTGGCGCCGTGTGTCCGTCCAATGTCGTTCAGTCTGTAATTACTCCGTCGGTCAGCGCTGTCCAACCAGAATTTCTGCATAGATGTTTACCTGCCGCCCTTCTATTTATGTAAGGTTCATTTCTATATGGACATGTTGCTGAGTGACAAACATTGCAGATTCTGGTCGGATTGCTCCTGTCTGGTCAACGCCGTTTGCATTGTGTCCTAATACATCGACTTATCGAAGGAAATGAGAGTTTTTATCATCATATCAACAAAATATCGCGGTTTATCTTGTCACAACGATGTCACCTGCCATAAGGTTATACGAAATGCTCATGCAAGCCGATGAGCCGCAACACAACTAACAAAGTGGCATGTGCGCACAGCGAAGACTCAGATCAGCCTGGGCATCCGCCCAGTCTGACCAGAGTCTTAGCTGTTCGCATGGAGCTAGCTTGGACCCTTAGCTATCCTTTAAGAACAAAGCGAATACTCTGAACAGAATGGGCGGATGCCGATGTTGATCAGCGCACACAGTCCAGCACACAAGGTACAGAGGCCACACATATCGCAGCAGATTCTGTTTGACCTCATCACTGATTCCAGACTGTGATTGTAACAGTACATTAAGTGCTGGTGCTTATTTAGCCCCATAATATGTTTGCAGTTTAAGCAGTATTTGTTTATTTTACTGCAAGGATACAAGAAGTTTGAAAACTTTGTCTGATTATCAAAACATTATGGGAGTCTGGCATGTGGTAGTAATGATGAATAAAGAGATAACTTGAAAAGGTCACTGTGAAAAATCTTCACACTTTCTACACCATGTATGCGGCACTGCACATGCCACTTTGCTGGTTTTGTAGTGTCGCGGCTCATATACACATTCTGGTCAAGCCGCGGAAGTGATAAGACCATAAAGAGATTTACAGCACTGCGCGTGACCTGACCAGACTGTGTATACATGTATATTCAGTCAGGCCGTCCGGGCACACTGCCTTACTAAGGCATGCTTTCTTGCGACGCGGCCAATAAAACAACAAACACTATCTCAGAAGGAAGAGGAAAAATGCGCCAAAAAGCAGACGACAAAATTGACATCTGCAGAATTTCAAAAAATGTCTCGTCCAAGCGATATCATATTGAGAATTTGAACACAAGAGGGCAAACAGTGTAAATTCAGAGCCACCTCATCTGGCTCTACACTATTTGCCAATTTAACAATTTGATTTTGGCGCTTTAAGGGTTAACGTTGCAATAAAAAGAAGAAACGTTTCTGCAATATTCTAGCGGCTCTAAACCTTAACTTGGGAAAACAGTAAAAGTTGACACTGGCTCCTAGACCCCAGTCCAGTCGAGCTTTAGGACACGAAAAATAAGTGAACAAACCCAATTTCTCAAGTTTCTGAGCTGAAGATTAGCACTGATTCATCATTCATCAATAACTGTCTAATAAAGACAGTGTTCTGTAACTACCATAACACAAGTCAGGCTGAATAAGGCTATAACGGCTAATCGATGGAATAACAGCTCGTATCACTGAAAACATTATAGAATTGCAGTCTGTGCAATATTGACTATGAACACGGCTGGTAAACGCGCAATTCCATTCCCACTTTGAAATAAAAATGTCAAACTTCTGCAAAAGAATATTCTAATAGCAAAATCAAGAAGGGCAGTTGTCGGTTACTGGCAAAAGTATGTGCACTTAGTACTGGTTAACCGCTTAGGAGGTCTAAGCCTGCCCAGGAATAGTGTGGTTAGGTTAACTGACCGTCCCGACATGACCTTAGTTGTTTACCGTGGACGTTAAGCATCAAATCAATCAATCAATCAATCAATCTAATAGCAAAAAAAAAAAACTATAAAAACCCTATTCAATGAATATGTATTAGTATAAAGTGCAAACTTTGCAAAAGATAAACTGGTTGGAGTTCTTACAAAACCCCTGATCATGATCACAAATCCTGGCCACAAATGATACGTTTCATGAGTCGAATTTGGCGTGGTAAAACTGTCAGCGTTGCCTTTTAAAGGCACAAAGAACAGTCATAGCCCTAACTGTTGGGATACATTAGATGCTTGTAAACCGGTGGCTATATTGCTCGACGGTTTGTTTCTGCTTTACACCAAATTTGGTCAAACTCCAACCCTTCATTCGAGAGGGGGACTGTGGTTTGGACTTTTCAGGATGCCGGCGGAACTTGTGCATCGCTTTAGATATCCATGAGAAGAATCATTTGAAATTTTCACCATGCCAGCCATTGGTCTCTGTTGAGGCTGTACTTGGGAATTTATACTTTTGGGTTTACAGTAGTAATTGTCTTTTCGCTGTTTGTCTCTACTGAGACTGTATTCCTTAAGAGGAATTTAGAGCTTTGGGCTTGTAGTACTATATACTATGGTCATGAAACGGTTCTATAGACAGTTCTACATGGCACCGTGAAGGGAAGAAGAGGTCGTCTGAAGAAGAGGTGGGAATACAAATACTAAAGAGTGGACAGGTATGGAGTTTGCCAGCACAGCACAACAAGGACAGCTGAAAACAGGACCAGCTTGATATAGATTGGACAAAACACGTTTTTTTTTTTCTTTCAAATTTGTCGTCTGCTTTTTGGGCGCTTTAAGAGGTAATACCAGCGATGGTTTCTTCAATACTGTCCTGATTTATGGACCAATGTAAAAAGATCACATCGAATTTTGTATACATCATAAATTTTGTGTGATCCATTTTTTGGTCAGTTTCATCGGAATAAGTAAATATTGGCATACCGTAGACGGAATCATTGCCTCTATTGATCTTCCTTATATCCTTCCAGCTCCAGCTGATATGAGCAAATCGAAAAAGATGCGAACAGCGAAGACTCAGATCAGTCTGCGCGGATCGCGCAGACTAATAACAGTCTTCGTGTTAGCAGTATAGATAGCTCAAGGTCCAGAGCTCATTCATGCTATCAGAGAAGGCGGATGGGCAGGCTGACCTTAGTCTTCGAAGTTGGCACACGTCTTTAGGTACCTTAGCACAGGCCATGGACAAAAAACAGATTCGACGCACAGTTAGAAAATGACTTCAACAAAAAGATTGTCAAAATTGATTACCGACATGATTTATTTCTCAATCTTCGGGCTCATATGCCTAGCAGAATCAGGAAAGTTATGTCTTCATTATGTTTTCCAGTCAATATCATAAGCAAGACGCTGAAAAATGACTGCCTGCTCTCCTGAACCACGCGGAGGAAATTTTAGCAACTATTAAGACTGCGAATAAGCCCTCAGGAAGCTAAACCTCAGGAAGCCAGTTGCCAAACGGACCAACGCGCCTACATACCGGGTAGACGGCAATCGAAAAAGCTCATGTGAGGTCGACGACCGCGGATCAAAAACCATCATGGAAACAGCGTTTTTGATCGCAAATTGACGCCAATTTGCAATCGAAAACGCTGTTTCTAACGGGTTTTGATCCGCGTTAATCGATTGTTACGAGCGTTTTAGATTGCCGCCTACCCGGTGTGACCTACGCAACATCCTTAATCTCTATAAACTCCACATCTCCATAACGCAAACACGGAAATGCAAGGGTTTTGTTTTTCGTGTTCCTCATATCCATATCTGAAGTTACAAAAAAAATGTGCATAAGATCAAATAAGGAGAAAACTTTTCAGCCTTGTATTGAAGTCACACAATGCATAAACGTTTGCAATCAACAGTAGTTTGACGAATGCGTGTGCACGTCTCGCAAACGCGCAATTCCATTTCCACCAAGCAGTCAGGCTAGACAAAATATAACAATGCTATTCGACTTATATATAATGTTTTTTAATTATTGTTACAAACTGCCTTTAAAGGTATACGCCCTAAAATATTTCTATTAAATTTCACATTTTTTCGAAAAATTAGAACATTTTAACCAGCCAAATTTCTTAATTATTTGTTACGGTCACTGGAAGTAGGGGCATTTTAAGAATACATATAAATGCGCGGGAAACGCGACCGCCATTCCGCGATTCGTAAACGCAGGTATTAGTAGCTATTACTTTTTCGGCGTCGGCGTTGGTGGCGTTAAGTTTGGCAAATTTTCCAATTCTGGTTTAGCTCTGTTTTGTGACAATGTGCTGACAGGCGAGACGCCGCGTTTTCCCCCCATCATTATTATTATTGCCCTAAAATAAGAGTGGGTGGGATGGAGGCGTTCACATCAAAGTAAAAGGTGTTGCAATTTATTCCCAACCAAAATCAAAACGAAATGAAAAAAAAAAAAAAAAAAAAAAAACACTACTGATTTAACCACAGTATAAGGATAATATATCTTTTAAGGGCTTATTCGTACAGATAAAAATTGCGCAGGAATTTTTTGTTGTCTCCTAAGGACTTACAACAGATAAAAATTGCTCCGGTATGTTTTCGTTGTCTCTTAATCCGTTTCTAAATGTTTTAATTCAATCTGAATAGGGCATAATTATTTTCCACAGTTTATAAACAGGCAGTAAACATATTAAACCATCAATAAACCCCACTGAGGGCCTAACTTATTTACACCTGAGTCGCGCCTTGACAAAACCTATCTTCATCCATTGCAAACTGGGCGTGTCAAAACCAGCCAAAGATAATGCATCGTCTTATCAGTACATGCGCAGCGAGTTTTTTGGAATCTCCTAGGTCCGATCATGAACTGCCCGGACTACTCTTGCTCAGACTAGCATGCGCATATGCGCAGGCTGGTCAGCGCACGCGCAGTTCATATTGACTTTAAGACAGATTTTTCTTAATATAAGACCCAATTTTCCGCCGGTTTAAATCTAAGGTATTTCCCCTTCAGGTCAAGAAAAGTACACTTTATATACAGGTTATATCAGAGCTCAAGTTACGCGAAAATTTTGACATTTTAGTGAGATTTCAGAAATATTTTATAAAGCGCGAGTTGTCCATTTTGTTCCCAACCGATTATACTACGGCCAAGAACGGAATATTCACTACAAATGCGATTTACCATAAGAAAGAGAAAAGCCATTAGATTAAACGATGCCAAAGATTTTACTTGCCGTACTCATTCTTTGTTGGATCAAGCATTATAGCTGCTTTATCTCCCGCTAGAACTGTTCTATGAATAAGTTGATAATTTCATACCGACACCGTATTCGAAGAAGATCCTATATATAGAAGAAAACAAAGCTAAGGACATAACTAGAAGTATAATGCATAGTAAGTTACTTCAGAAGAAGAAGAAAAAGAGGATGAGGAAGAAAAACAATATCATATTAAAGTGGTATAAAAAATAATAATATTAATCAAAGTCATCGAGAAGTCAGAACTACCTATCTACCTATAAAAGGCACATGTTAAACAGATAAGCTGTAACAATGTATATATAACAATATAACGGAAGTACTTCCTAATATGAAAGTAACCTCTATGTAAAGTAGTATTTATAGGAATCATCTCGATGATTATTTTTATATCACCTTCTGTCGCTGAAAGTAGCGCCAGTCTGTTTCTGAGCGTATCCACAAAACATTACTATCCCTATCTAAAATATTCATATCCAAAGTTTAATAATTACATGTATATGAAAGAAATCATCATATATGCAGTTGTTCCTGATTTTGGGAACCATTATTACTTTACTAGAATTTATACAACTATCACAGATCGTGCTACACTGTAAAAAAACACTGTGGATTTTACGGTAGAATAACTGGAAACCGGCTGCCAGTCCTTTTCCCGTTATTTTTACGGGTTTTTGCCTGTAAGACATTGTTGGAAATCAGGAAATGGAAGTTTTATGTTAACTTGGCGCACTCGAAAATAACTTTGTATTGTTGAGGGGCTATCTAACCAAAACGACATCTGCTCTTTTCTGTCCCACTCTGCTTGATGATTCCTGCTATTTTTACGGGCGCCCGTAAAAATAACGGTAAAAGGACTGGCAGCTGGTTGCCAGTTATTTTACCGTAAAATCTACCGTTTATTTTTGCAGTGTACTATTCGATAAAAAATTTCAGTGTACTACAAAAAATGTAGAAACTTTTTATTGTTTTGAGGATTTTGGTGTCAAATATACAGTTCTCGTCAGACCCTTTTAAAAAACAAAGCGCTCATACATATATACAAATCAATGATATTTACAAAGTTTCTTCCAGAAAATGCATACAGGTTCCAATGGTTTCATCAATAAACAGGTATGTTGCCAATAAGTCTTTTTTGAAAGCATATATTCTGTTCTTGGCCGTAGCATATTCTGGCGTTGCCTGCATATAGTCAAGCAATAAAAGTAATACAGTAATATTAAAAAGGAAAAGTGTATCAATATTAATAAAAAATAAATAAAAAAAGGATAAAATCCGACTCAGATGAAAAGAATGACATGAAAGTAACTTGTGCATTTTCAAGCTGTGATCACTTGTTGCGTTAGGCACGTTTAAACAACCCTTCTTCAATATGCTAGTATTTTTGAATGAAATTTGGCTTGATATTATTGAAATATGTATAACACCATAGCTGCCCTGATGCGGTCTTACATATATCGGTCTTCCATATATCGCACTGGAAGTTAAGTACATTTTCAGTCAACCAAGCAAAGCTTTTAATGAAAGTTTATCCCCCTGGACATTCTTATTAATATTGTGTTATGACAGTTTTATCAATTTGTTACACTCTAAACAGCTGGGCAGAAAATTTAAATCCGCTTAAGATACCGAATTATTCCTAATAAATGCCCCCGTCTCTTTTCCGAAAATAATGTTTTATTAACTTGCATGACTTTTAGTTTGCCTCTCTGGATGAGGTAGCTCTTTGAATCGCTTCCACGACTTTTCGTCGAAAACCATTTCGTCGAATACGACGCTTCGTCGAATGCGACATCATGTCGAACACGACCATTGGTCGATATTACGTCGAAAGACAATTCGTCCAATGGACTTTGGTCGAATTTTCGTCGAATTTCGTCGGAATTTCGTTTAAAAATGGGATAATGCTAAAAGGAAAGAAAAAACTAAGCCAAATAGCGGAAAGGGCAAGCGCCAGACAAGATTGACAGGCGTGATTGCTTAAACTGTCGATGAAGATATGGTACTACGGGTTGGACGGACTCTCGGCGCCAAGTGCGTGCAACGATGGTTATGTACCGCTGTGCCACTTGGGGAACGTCGTTAGAAGAACTGAACTGAACTGAACTGGTACTACGGGTCACCGGAAAAAAAGGAATTGAAAAGAACAACAGGACTTTTTATTTCACAAATCGGATATTTTTCTATGGACGATTCTAGGTAAAATTTTTCGACCAAGAGTCGTGTTTATTTTAAAAAATCGACGAAGTGTCGGACTTTGCTGTTTTTTCGACCAACGGTCGTATTCTATCAAAAGTCGCATTCGACGAAATGGTTTTCGACGAAAAGTCGTGCACCGCTTTGAATCGGGTCTAGAGGAGCAAATTCTTTCCTGTAAAGGTTGACCCGTACCCATTCACCTTACCGCTATTTATTAGAGGTATTTTGACAGTTGCTGATTTACTATAGGAATGAATTTTATTTTTGTGGATTTTATCGATGTGTAAACGCCGGCGAATCACTCACAAACTGAATAAAGCCCGAGGCTTTATGCTAAGTTTGTGGGTGATTCGCCGGCGTTTACACATCCATAAAATCCACAAAAATAAAATTCATTTCTTATAATTCCAATTTGGCCAAATTTTTCTCAAAATTGTCAACTATTGTGAGTAGCTTAGAAATCACCGCCAAGAAAATAGTTCCAAGTAGTTCCAGATTTCTGGTTCATAGCGTTTATCGAAGTATAAACGCCGTTTTCTGTTTGCTCTTTGGCCAATCAAATTGCGCTAATTTAGTATTAGGAATGTGAATTGGAATTATTTCATTTCATGCTCTAAATAACGCCGCCTCTGTCGTAAAATGCAACGCCCCGGGGGCGCTTAATAGTATTAATACGGAAATAGGTAAACGCATGACTTTCCATAAGCATTCTATCCATTACGCAGGTATAAAATTTTACATGCTATAAAGAGTGATTTGTGAAGGCTTTTCCTTTTTTCTCCTAAAACGTTATGCTGTAGCCTCCTAATCAAGACTACGGCGGTTTTTAACGAACAGCCAGATACATTTTAAAAGATAAGCTGTGGCTTCCTCATTAGAAACTCCTCTCCGAGTTATTGCTTATCTTAAGTCCCTCCTTATCTTGAGCACATTGGCTCGCTAGAAACAGCGGTGCATTCAGCAACTTGAAACAGCGGTGCAACAGCCGGGTGCATTCAGTACCACTTTAACTTGCAGTTGCAGGTATACTCCTAACTGCTGTACTGCGGATGCAAAATAACGGAAAACAAAGCAAGAAAATAATAATAATAATAATAATAAAAATAAAACTTCTATCTAATGTTTTTCTTGTCGTTCTGGTCATTGATGAAAATGATACCAAAGGCACAAAGCATGGAAAAAAGTGACGGAGTACGCGAACAAACTGCCCACAATAGCATGTCTGATCAAGACCTTCACCGTTCTCAAGATACTGTGCCTGATGAACCTAGGGCCCATTTACTGATCACAAAAACAATATCTATCAAACCGCCAAGACTCTTGTCGGACAGCTGTGAAAGCGCAGTATAGTTTCAAAACAAGAGGGTCATGAGGCCTTGAATCGCTCACCTGAGTAAAACTGTCAAAAAAAAATAGGGTCATCATTTGAACAAACCTGATGGTTTGAAACTCAAAATATGAGAGACATTGGCTAAAGGTCAAAGAATGAACTTGACCTCTTATTGATAAAAAATTCATGTACTATTTATTTGACATTTATTAATTAACTTTATCACCAAAATATTCTACCAGTTCCGTGAACTCATATTTAGGCATTTTCCCAAATAAAAGCACCCGAGCAAGAAAATTTAACCTTTGCCATAAAAATGTCAGGATCAACCCAAGGTAATCATGTGAAGAATCTTGAGCCAAAACCACTAAAACATTTTTCATGAAAATCTTGTGTTCTAGCATTTTCACATATTTGACATTGCCGTAAAAAAGGTCAAGGTCAACCCAAGGTCATCATCTGAACAATCTTGGAAACACTCGCGCACCCTTCACACCTCCTCCCTTCATGCTACATACCAAGTTTAAAGGCCATCTGTCGACTGGTTCTGCAGAAGATTTTTGAAGGCTTTTACCACATATGGGCATGGCGACCATGGCGGTCATGTGACGTGGACCGTTTGAACAAATTGTCGTTCCCTCAGTTTCTGGAGGCTCTAGTATGAAATTTGGTTACAGTTTGCCCAGTGGCTTTTGAGGAGATATTTGAAACTGATGAAAAATGAGTTCTGGGTCAAAGATCATTATGACCTTGACCTCTTGTACTCATTCTGATGACTTTTTATACTTTTTTAGGCCAAAATCTTCAACAAATTTCCATAAAATGTTAAGTTCTAGCATTTTCCCATAGAAAAGCACCAGAAAGCTAATTTGACCTTGCCGTTAAAAGGTCAAGGTCAACCCAAGGTCATAATTTATATAATCTTCGAAGTATTCGTGTACCCGATACTACATGCTAAGTTTAAAGGCCATCAGCCTATTGGTTCTGGAGAAGATTTTTTAACGTTTATACCATATATGGGCGTGTCGCCCATGTTGGTCATGTAACCAGGACCGTTTGAACAACCTTTCGTTCCCCCGATAAACAGAGGCTACATATGACATTTTGTTACAATCGGCTCAGTGGTTTCAGATGAGAAGTCGTTTGAAAGTGTTGACGGACGACGACGGACGACGCAGCCTGTCTCTCCTAAAAGCTCCCCCGGAGCCGCTGGCTCAAGTGAGCTACTAAAAGTCACGGTCACACTATTCCCACCCATGCCTGTTTGCGAAGGGTCAATTTATACCTGGTTTGTGGTCACCGGCGCCTTCGTTGCCTAGGAAACAGAGCCATGGAACTGCGAAACCTGAAAAAGAGAAGTTTAAAAATTAGAGAAGAATATTTCCAATACATAATCTACTAGCGTTTTTTAACATCCAAAGCACAAAAAAGAAAAAAAAAAGAAAAAAAATTAAACAGCGTAGATCCGGATGAGGCGGCTCATCATGAGCCGCCTCATCTAGATCTCTCTGTTTGCCCTATAGTCTTTGAATTGATTATACGACACATTCTGTAAACCAGAGGGCCAATGGCCCTATATCGCTCACCTGAGCACTGAAGCACTGCGGTTACAGCAACAAAACACCATGCACAACAGCAATAAACCAGAGGACCATTGGTCCTGTAGCTCACCTGAGTCCATTCATCCTCAACACTCAAGGGTAGCTAACTCTAAAAGAACTTGTACAATGTGGCCTAATTTCAACGTTGACTGAGTTGTAAGTCTATGGAAACTTTAAAATGCCATAGCAATGAAACCACGTGGGCAACAATAATAGAAAACAATATTTATGTAGTGGCTAATGTCATGAACATGTATGCAAAGAATCAGCTTCATCCCCCTATATAGTTTTTGAGGATAAGATTTTTGAATATTTTTTTAAAAAAAAATTTCCATCATGGCAACTAATCAAATTCGGTGATTTGGACAAAATTAATATGAATATGAATCATAGAGGACTACTCAAGAAACATTTCTGTACGAAAAAAATCCAAATAACTGCAGTGAGATAGCAAAAATTGCGGATTTCCATTTTTTCCATCACAGGTCAATGGAAACTATAAGTTGCCATAGCAACCTAACTGCTGAAGCAATTGCCATGAAAAACAGTAATTCTATAGGAGCTCTTACTAAGATCGTTTCTGTAAAGTTTGAGCTTTACCAGCCACATAGTTTCGGCAAAAATGATACATGTATTTTAATATTTTTTCTATTTTTAACCATTCGGTTGCCATGGCAATCAGCCAAATAGCTCAATTTGCATAAATTTGATATGGCTGGTTGGGGACTACTCAAGGAACATTTCTATAAAAGTTTTGTCAAAATATCTGCAGTGACATAGCAATAAATGCAAATTTTCCATTTTCCCATTATAAGTCAATGGCAACTTTAAGTTGCCATAGCAACCAAACTGCTGGGGCAATTACCAAGAAAAACAGTATAACTACAGAGGGTAGTACCAAGATCCTTTCTGTGAAGTTTGAGCTTTATTGGTTGCATAGTTTCTGAGGAGATGATTATTGAATATTTTTTCTATTTTTAACCATTCGGTTGCCATGGCAATCAGCCAAATAGCTCAATTTGCATAAATTTGATATGGCTGGTTGGGGACTACTCAAGGAACATTTCTATAAAAGTTTTGTCAAAATATCTGCAGTGACATAGCAATAAATGCAAATTTTCCATTTTCCCATTGTAAGTCAATGGCAACTTTACAATTGCCAAGAAAAACAGTATTTTTATAAAGGGTAGTACCAAAATCCTTTCTGTGAAGTTTGAGCTTTATTGGTTGCATAGTTTCTGAGGAGATGTTTTTTGAATATTTTTTCTATTTTTAACCATTCGGTTGCCATGGCAACCAGCCAAATTTTGCAATTTACATAAATTTCACGTGGTTGATAGAGGACTACTCAATGAACATTTCTGTAAAAGTTTTGTCAAAATATCTGCAGTGACATAGCAATAAATGCAAATTTTCAATTTTTCCCATACAAGTCAATGGAAACTTTAAGTTGCCATAGCAACCAAAGTTATGAAGCGATTTGGATAAAAAACAGTATTATTGGTTCCCCCTGCCTGTAGATGCTATATATGAAATTTGGTAACAATGGGCCTTGTAGTTTCAGAGGAGATGTTGTTTGAAAATATTGACGGACGACGGACGTACGACGGACGACGGATGCCTGCCTATACTATAAGCTCACCTGTGAGCCTTCGGCTCAGGTGAGCTAAAAACACCATATATGTAGAGGATAATATCACAAACATGTATGCAAAAAAATAAGCTTTATCCCCCCCCCCCCCTTTAATGGCTTCTCAGAAGATCTTTGGCAAAAAAAAATGAAAATTTGGCCTTTCAGCTGCAATGGCAACCAATCAAAATCAGGTATTTGGGAAAAATTCATATGGCTGGTAGAGGACTACTCCAGGAACATTTCTGTAAAGTTTTGTCAAAATATCTGCAGTAACACAGAAATAAATAGCAAATGTCCACTTTCCCCATTATAAGTCTATAGAAACTTTAAGTTGCCATAGCAACGAATTCACATGGGCAATGATAATATAAAACATACTTTAGGTAGAGGCTAATGTTATTAATATGTATGCGAAGTATCAGCTTCATCCCCCACATGGCTTCACTTTACCCATTATCTATAAATTGCCATAGCAACCAAAGTTCTTATGGGATTGGAAGAAAAAAAAAATTATGTAGAGGCTACTGTCATCAACACGTTTGCACAGTATCAGCTTCATCCCCTATATGGCTTCTGAGCAGAAGATTTTTTTTCCCGAAAATTTACCCTATATTGTGCCATGGCAACCAATCAAATCCAGCGATTTGGAGAAAATTCATATGAATCGTAGAGGACTACTCAAGAAACATTTCTGTAGAAAAAAATCTAAATAATTGCAGTAAGAGAGCAAAAATTGCCAATTTCCATTTTCCCCATTATAAGTCAATGGAAACTCTTAGTTGCCATAGCAACCAAACTGCTGGAGCAATTGCCATGAAAAACAGTAATTCTATAGAGGCTAGTACTAAGCTTCTTTCTGTAAAGTTTGAGCTTTATTGGCCACACAGTTTCTGCGAAGATGAGTTTTTAATATTTTTCTATTTTTAACCATTCGGTTGCAATGGCAACCAGCCAAATTGCGCAATTTGCATAAATTTAACATGGCTGGTTAAAGACAATTAAAGGTACATTTCTATGAAAGCTTTGTCAAAATATCCGTAGTGGCACAGCAATAAATGCAAATTTTCCATTTTGCCATTTTAAGTAAATGGCAACTTTAAGTTCCCATAGCAACCAAACTGCTAAAGCAATTGCCAAGAAAAACAGTATTTTTATAGAAGGTAGTACTAAGATCCTTTCTGTGAAGTTTGAGCTTTAATGGTCGCATTGTTTCTGAGGAGATTATTTTTGAATATTTTTTTCTATTTTTAACCATTTGGTTGCCATGGCAACCAGCCAAATTGTGCAATTTACATAAAGTTCATGTGGTTGATAGAGAAATATTCAAGGAACATTTCTGTAAAAGTTTTGTCGAAATATCTGCAGTGACATAGCAATAAATGCAAATTTTCAATTTTCCCCATACAAGTCAATGGAGACTTTAAGTTGCCATAGCAACCAAAGTTCTGAAGCAATTTGGATAAAAAACAGTATTATTGGTTCCCCCTGCCTATAGATGCTACATATGAAATTTGGTAACAATGGGCCTTGTAGTTTCAGAGGAGATGTCGTTTGAAAATGTTGACGGACGACGGATGGACGGACGACGGACGACGGATGCCTGCCTATACTATAAGCTCACCTGTGAGCCTTCAGCTCAGGTGAGCTAAAAATTTGCAGACGTAAATTTTGTCGTCTGCGTTTTTGCGCTTTAAGTAATCAAGAAAACATTGAAGACCCAGATCCAGATCAGTCTCGTGAGGGCCTGGAGTGCCTGGCTCAAGTTTTCAGAATATTTCATGAGAGGACAAATTCAATATGAAGGAATCCATAACAGGATAACAGGACTAGTAAAGGTGTATGGGTTTTCCCGCCATTTTTACAAAAGGAACGACTTTTGTGATTCCCGGTTTGCTGCTCTGGACGAAAAAATAATAACAAACTTTCAAAATGAGGTCTTGCCCTAAAAGGAAAGAATTTCTCCGTGCGGAGCAAATAATTTCCTTTAATGGTTGACTCCCATGCAGAGGAAAGGAGAAAAAAAAAGGAAAATGACAGAGTTGCTGCCCACTAAAAAAGTACCCAGTCGCCCTAAGAAGTTAGAGTATTACCGGTAAATATGGCACCGAAGAAGTTCCCAACACACGTGTTCAAGGGATTTAGTATTTGTTTTCGTGTAATCAAAGAGCCCGATGATAAACGCTTCCGAATACTATACTGAAGTCGGCGTGTCCCTAACAGGGGACGTTTGAAGGACAAAATGCAACCACGAAAAAGAAAAAGAGAGAGAAAAAAAGAAAGAACAACCCTCACAGCATGCAAATTTCCAGGACATATTTTTCCAACAAATGCTACATCCGACATAAGGAGAGCACCATAACCCGAACGCAGTTTCCAACGGACATTGCGATTGGCCGAAACATTATCCAGTGACATTATCCAACTGGAATCATTGTTGCAAGCAATCCACACAAACGGAGCCGCAGCTATAAACTTGTTAGGACTTTAAAACTGGGACAAGAAGACGACGCTTGATATATTCCTTTAAAGTGTATCAGTTCACTACATTTTTTTTTTCCAAAGGGAGACTTTGTGACTTCCTGTTTGCTACTTGAAGTTAAATGAGAATTTCGTACTAGAGAAGCAAAGGCGTTCGTTTAAGAAACCTTTAAGTTTATCCGGTCACCTAAGAAATTGTTGGCGCGTCCGGAAGTTGGGTGGCCGGCTAATAGACTATGTTCGAATCTCGCGGCTTGTTTTGATTGCTATTCAAAAGGAATTGATCCAAATTAAAAGCTAGAAAAATAAGGTCTGAATCGCAGTGCTATAGTATCATATAATTCTATTGTTGATAAAGAACAGCACCAATAGACTAAAGCGTATGGTATTGCAGTGGCTTTTAAACTGATTTTTGGTCGGATTCGCATAAAAAACACTTTTATGTCTTTTTACATTAAAACTTTCATATTTTATATCTAAAACATGGGTGGATAGAGTTTGCCTTTGCTTCAACGGCCAGGTAGAGACGATGAAATTATGAAAATAAGATTCTGTGCAGCGAAGTACGAGAAAGGTAAGAGGGCGGAAGAGCCGGCCAGACTGCTCCAAGAGGAGAAAGGTTATATCAGCTGCTCAAGCAGTTCTGTCGGCCGACTTAGAGCTTAAAGAACAATATTATTTCTAAGTATTGATTAGTGTGTTTGCACTGCCGTTTCAAGACTTTCAGAAAGCTACTAATATTATTTCTGCTCACTGATTTCGTGATATCAGGCTATGGGAAATCCAAACCTTTGCACAAGCGAAAAACGAAGACCCAGCCAGACTGCCACTGCTCAAGATGAATATCTGGACCATCAAAGAACTATAAATGACGGCGCAATTTGCATTCTAATCAGGGCATTCCTTATTTCATGCCAAGTTTCAGATTTTCACATGGCCATACAAGAATTTAAAGCTTCTGCATGCAACCCGTTACAGAGTATTGATCTGTGTAGGGCGTTGTTATGTCAAGAGATAATTAAATTCAGAATAAGAAAATATGCATGGCATAACAACGTAATAACAAGAGCATGACAACCAGAACTATGGATAAATCACCTTGCCATATCAATCGTGACTGAAAGAAACAAATGACGTTGGAAAGGAGATCGAAATCGTTCACCTGACAAAGACTATAAAACTCAACAAGGCCTTCCTGGGGACTCTGAAAGGGGCGAGTCCAGGAATTTTGGACAGGGGGTTCAAATTAGCTGAGGGGGGTCGATTTGCGCAGTTCTACCAATTTTTGCTGAAATTCCCAATGATATAATTTAGGCTGTAGAGGGGGTTCGTTTGAACCCCCCGAACCCCCTCTTGATCCGCCACTGCCTGAATGGGTGAAAGTACTGAAGTTTTAACAGAGCTCTAGATTAGAAGGGTAACTGTCAGAGAGTGGTTTTTCCCCCTTTCCCCCCGGAAAAATGGCTATAGGAAGGGCGGCTATATAGTAGATTGTCCGGACCTCATAGAGCCACTTTTCCCCCATAGTCCTTTTTCCCCCACCGGGAAATTGGCTTTTAGTGACTTTGGTATGGCTATTGGTATTTTGCGGAACGGAGCGAAACGGAAAGGAATGAAACAGAAACATTTTACGGAATTAATCCCATAAGAAATATATACGTACTTCAAGGGAGGTAATAAACGTGACCAATTCCAAAAAATCAATATGCAAATTTAGCAACCATATTTTATAATAATCAATAATTACTAATCTAAGGAACGAGCAGTGTTTGATTTCTTCTCATCGCAGATATTTATATATGTATACATACGCATGCAAGCTACAGGAAGATGTACAAACGGGTGTTTTGTCTAGTCATGATTGATTTAGTAGGGAGTTTATTATATTGAAAATCATAATCGGACGTGTGTCCGAATGGGAGTCGACCCCACGACTCCTGCATGAAAGGCGAACACTAGTCTAGGCATTGCGCGCACGCACAGGTGAACGCTTGTACAAACACAAAATTGTACAAATTTATGCATACAACCACGTACACTCATATCCGTTTTAGGCTACATGGAAAAGCAAAATGCCTACCTGTTTTCCCCCAAAACAAAAAATAAATAATAAAGACAGACGGACTCATGCATGCGGTTCTAGCATCTGTTATCCATGTATATTTTACGGACAGATACTCATATTTCTGTTTCAGGTATGTACCTCACTATTATATTTGGGGAAGGAGCAAATTTCACTATGTAGCGTGTTTACTGCAATCATATTACCAGGGGGAAAATCCACTATGGAGGGGAAAAACGGCTATGCAAAAATACGAATAGTAGATTTTCCCCTGGGAAAATTGGCTATATAGTCATATTTCCGGGGGGAAATTCTATTATATAGCCATTTGTCCGGTGGGAAATTCTACTATGGAAAAATCATAGTCATTTTTCCGGGGGGAAAAACTACTAGAGGGGAAAAGCTACTCTCTGACAGTAACAATGATTATTCTTATTTCTCGGCAAGACGGTTCTAATGAGGGGTCACAATATATGTTTTAATGGAAAAATAAGGAAATTTATCCCTAAATTATTATTGTTACCCCTTCTTATCTGGAGTTATTCTATAGCAGTGATACGCCACAACCAAAAAGCAGGCGACAAAATTTACGTCTGCAAAAATTAAAAAAATAATGCCTTGTCCAAGACATTTCATATCGAGAATTCAAAGACTAGAGGGCAAACAGTGTAGATCTAGATGAGGTGGCTCATTATGAGCCGCCTCATCAGGATCTACGCTGTTTGAAAAGTCTGCTAATTTCGTCACTGGTGCTTAAAGAGTCAAGAGAATAGGCACACTTCCAGGGCAAACTACTCTGCCATGTTCATTTGTGCCTCTCTTCTCAAAGGACTCAACTCTTAAATGGAAGAATTTGCTCCTATAGGATCAAATTCTTTCATCTAAGAGCTGACCCCATTTTGGAGGGGCAAGCTCGTCGTCAAAGGAAATTGCCCCCTTTGTAACAATGACAGAAAAAAAAACATGGAGGATTGCAAGCCAATATGCATGTCACTGTATCAGAATCAAAGAAGCCTTGGGCCGTGCTCGATTGGGCTGTGCGCATTGTGCCAGAACAACTATTAGAATCCCGACATCGAGCAAATCAAACGAACAGGAAAGAGGTGAATGCACGGCTATTGAACTATTATGATATGATGGCGTTTTGAGAAACACATTCTCTTTTGTTTGACGACATTTTGGGTGATGCAATCTGAATTTTGAAGGAAAACAAATTTCAAATTTCATCATACAAGCTTAGAGCCATATCTTCTTTCTATATTTTCATGTGTCGTCTGCTTGTCCACTATTTTGTTTTGACGTATTTGTTCTGTCCACACCACCTTCTCATTTGGAACAGTGCGCACCGCTCCAGAACAATGTTCAAGAGCATTCAATTCATGGTCTAAAAACCCCGACAGCGTGCACAGCCCAATCGAGCACGGCCTTGATGAAATGGCTGAATTCCGTATGAGGTGTAGCTCCCGTTTGCTACAGACTTCAAATGATGGAACGGGGATCACCCACAAAAGTTCTGGAGACGATGCCAAAACGAATAAACAAATAATAATAAAAGTAGTAATAACAATGATAATAATATTAGATATAAAACAAATATAAAAACATAAAATAATAAAAAAAAATGATATGTTTCAAACGAACCAGGAAATCCTGATAATGAAAACGCGGGTCGAAGGAAAATGCTGGTGAATTCGCAATTCACACTTCGCAATTCAGTTAAAACTTCAGGCTCCATACTTCACACTTCAGTGTACATTGTTCAAACTTCACAGTTCAGACTTCACAGTTTATACTTCACAATTCATACTTCGCATTTCATACTTCATTGTTTACACTTCATACTTCATATTTCACACTTTCCAGTTTCATACTTCACACTTCAACGTTCACACTTCATACATGTAGTAGTTTGTACTTCACAATTCATACTTCACACTTCAATGTGTCAGATATAAGATCCCAGCTCTAGCGGATTTTCAGATTGCTTGTTCACAAAATTGTTCCTACATAAAATGCCTACGTTTAAAAAGGGGTATGCCTCAACCAAATACAAAATATGCCCAAAAGTTAATCAGGTCAACTATCACCAGATTGTTCCCGTATATAAAGTGCATGTCAAAAGGGGGGGGGGGGGGGGCATAATTCACCCAAAGATTTACGAAATATGCTCAAACGTTTATCAGGTCATCTACACCTTGATGTGTGACTGTTTGCCCCACCCCTCCCCCGCGCCTCAACTTCTGAAGAGTTTTTTTGACATAGTCTTTTCATATAGGATCAACTTTTGAAAAAAAAGTTTTTTGGCATAGTCTTTTCATATAGGATCAACTGGTTTTTCAGAAGTTGATATATGAAAAGACTATGTCAAAAAAACTCTTCAGAAATCGAGGCGCGGGAGAGGCGGTGGGGGCGCGGAGGATGGGGTAGTGGCGAAGGCGAGCATAAAATCCTATGGCCATGAATGATTACCTTGCACAGGAAGTTGACAAAATATCCGCATCTTCAGACTACATGTATGTCAAAAGAAACCTACCAATTTTCAAATACGCTGATACAAAGTCATGCACCTACGTCTGTAAAGGGACATAACTTTCAAAACATTTCATGCATGAAGTTGACCGAATAACGACCACTACAAAGAGTGAGTGAGTGAGTGAACTCGGGTTTAACGTCCCACCAACAACGAGGTCATATGGAGACGGGACCTCGGTTTAAAGTCTCATCCGAAAGACCGGAGAAGCGGGGGATCGAACTTGCGACCCCTGGATTGGTTGTCTGGAGTGTTATCCACTACGCTACAGCCGCTCACCACTACAAAGAAGCCGTATACCAAATTCCAAATGAATCGACAGAAACTATTTGAGGAGTTGCACCCACATACAGGCCAACTTCGATATCTCGAAGTCCAAGGGAATGGAGAACCCACTTCGAGTTTTCCGAAGTTCGAGATAGGCAAATTGTGACGTCACCAAATTTTTTGTTCTATATTATAAATGTACAATATCTTAACTTTCGTAGAGTCAGTATTTCTACAAAACGTGTGCAGCACGAACGCAGTAAAACTGTTTCTACTGAAAACGGGATTGTTACTAATTGCCCGCATCAAAGACCGCCGCTCAATACTGTTCAATCAATTAATTAATTAATTTAATTGTAATTAAATTTCAAAGGCGCCTAATTGACCGAACTTTCCAATCGAACGCACCTGACCTGTGACGTATACGCGGTTCAAGGTCAATTAACTTACACACAAAAACAGCTGATCAACAAAACAATGTCTGCATCGTTTCACGCAATCATTGGATAATTATTGGATAATTTGGGATAATTGATTGAACTGCGGTCAATTAAAGACAATTGTTCGGTAAATCGTTCTTTTTCATTGTTATTGTTCGATGTTTGTACCAATTTGCTTAAAGACAAAAATATGCAGGTTTTTCATTACCGCAAAACGTCTACACAAAATGGCCGTCATTTTCTTTCTGTCGTTTCGGCGATCTTTTTCTGAATACACATTTTGACTTCGACACAAACAGTGGTAAAACACATGGAAAGTGTCGGAGGGGAATCAAAAATCACTTCGATACAGCAGTGTTTTCGTTATAAGCGAGTTCGACATAACGGAGGTCGAAATGCAATATTATATAGGGGGGAATGTTAGGGAATGGGCGATCACTTCGACACTAGCAGGGTTTTCGAGATAAGCAAGTTTGACACAACGAAGTTGGCCTGTATCTGGCGTTTCAAGGTAACCCATATTCTGGAACATTACCTGTTCAGAATTGCATTTCATCAATATCCCTCCATATCAGCATTAATTCCTTCTGCTCAACAGAAAGTATACAGTTAACATATGTTTCCAATACAATATACCCGGCTATGACACCCGATACAGAAGCTGGTGTTATTGTCAAGTATTGAACAATTCAGCTTAACTTGAAATAGAATAGAAAACGGGTAGTTATAAATCAATGGGCTTGGTCGATTGATTGATTGATCGGGGAGATCGCTGGCTTTGTAACATGGTCTGGGCTTCTTTACGCTCACTTGAGGCTGGTTTGGTATGCGGTTTTTTTTCTGTATTTTTCATCTTTTTTGAAAAAAAAAAGAAAAAATAATTCAATCATATCAATTTCTTCAAAATGGTTTGAGAAAGAATTTGCTCTTAGATGGAAAAATTTCTTTTGTTTTTAGCTCACCTGAGCCGAAGGCTCAGAGGTGAGCTTATAGGATGGGAGTCGAGCCGTCGCCCGTGCGTGCGTGGGTGGGTCAACACTTTCAAACATAAATATCTCAGAGACCAGTGGGCCGATCGCAATCAAATTTTATCTGAAGCATCATTTCGGTGGAGGAAAGGCTGCATAAGGTTTTGGTGCCGATCAGCTCAGCACTCTGGTTTCCATGGCAACAGATAGCCCACATAGGGTTATAATGGGGAAAATGGCGTCATCACGTTTTCTCGACTGTTTTTGATTAGATCCTTATCATACTTGCAGGTAATGATGACATACACAAGAGCTTGGATGAGTTCGAAATTTGGCCGGATTCGAGCACAGACTACGGAGTTATCTGCCCTTGAGCGTTTGAAAAAAAAATCCATAGGGTTATAATGGGGAAAATGGCGTCATCACGTTTTCTCAACTGTTTTTGCTTAGATCCTTATTATACCTGCAGGTAATGATGACATACATAAGAGCTTGGATGAGATCGAAATTTGGACGGATTCGAGCACAGACTACGGAGTTAGATGCCCCTGAGCGTTTGAAAAAAATCCCATAGTGTTATAATGGAGAAAACAACGTCATCACATATTTTTAGAAAAACTTTGTCATCGCTCTATTGCCTACATTTCTAAACAGATTTTTAAATTAACTTCACACAAATGTAGGGCATGACAATATCTCAAGCAAGTTCGACTTTCAGGATGCTGCGCACAAGGTCAAGGTCACTGTAGCTATTTTTAGAAAAACTTTGTCAGCGCTCTAGCACCTACATTTCTCAGCAGATTTTAAAATAACTTCACACAAATGTAGGGCATGACAATATCTCGAGCAAGTTCGACTTTCAAAATGCTGCGCCCAAGGTCAAGGTCACTGTGGCTATTTTTAGAAAAACTTTGTCAGCGCTCTAGCACCTACATTTCTCAATGGATTTTAAAATAACTTCACACAAATGTAGGGCATGACAATATCTCGAGCAAGTTCGACTTTCTGGGTGCTGTGCCCAAGGTCAAGGTCATTGTGGCTATTTTTAGAAAAACTTTGTAATCGCCCTAGCACCTTCAGTTCTCCATGGATTTTGAAATAACTTGACACAAATGTAGGGTATGACAATATCGACTTTCAGGATGCTGTGCCCAAGGTCAAGGTCACTGTGGCTATTTTTAGAAAAACTTTGTCATCGCTCTAGCACCTACATTTCTCAACGAATTTTAAAATAAATTCACACAAATGTAGGGCATGACAATATCTCGAGCAAGTTTGACTTTCAGGGTGCTGCAATCAAGGTTTTTGATTAGATCCTTATCATACTTGCAGGTAATGATGACATACATAAGAGCTTGGATGAGTTCGAAATTTGGCCGGATTCGAGAACAGACGACGGAGTTAGCTGCCCTTGAGCGTTTGAAAAAAATCCCATAGTCTTATAATGGAGAAAACAACGTCATCACATTTTCGTTTTTCATCGGATCCTCTTCATACTTGCAGGTAATGAGGATATGCATAAAAGCTTAGATTAGTTAGAATTTCGGCTAGATCCCACCACTGACTATGGAATACCTGCCCTGAGCATCCAAAAAATCAATGTTGCCACTTTTTCGAACCGATCCTTTTCAAACTTGCAGGTAATGAGGAAATGCATAATATCTTAACAAGTTCAAATTTTGGCCAGATCAGGCCACCCACTACGAAGTTAGCTGCCCTTGACAGCTCTGTCTATTGTGCTCTTGATCGGATACTTTTTAAACTTGCATATATTAAATGAGGGCATACATAATGTTTTGGATGCCTGATTGGACCACTGACTGTGGAGTTAGCTGCCCTTGAGCATCTTAAATATCCCTATAGGTTTACAATGTCTCTCAGGTGAGCAATTGTTGCCCTTTGGGCTACTTGTTTGTCTTTTGGCTCTTTTGGAGAAGGGTTTTACAATGCAGCAAATACTTTTGTTAAAGTTGTTTCCCCATGTAAAAATGGCGACATCCGAACACCTTAATCTGAGCCACGGCTTTCTGGCGAATAGAAATCTGCACTAGTTCACCGGCTGTTCCATAGATCGGAAAATGCACCACCGTCAAACCTGCTAAACGACATCTCTACTAATAACGCGACAGATGACCTTGACAATCAAAGTAGCTCAGTGGTCAATGTCTGAATGCGAATCTGGAGGTCGTGGGCTTGATCAGCTCGACTGACTGTTTGGCAATAAAGTTCAAAACATGTAGGATCTGCGGGTTCAAATCCTGATGATGAGTTTTGCCTCTAACGTGGGCTGGGTCTTTCCTCATTTGAGGCTAGGTATTTCATTTTAATATCATTTCCTCTCTCTCTCTCTCTCTCTCTCTCTCTCTCTCTCTCTCTCTCTCTCTCTCTTGTGGCTGCTTGATATTTTACAGCCATTTCATAGAGTAAAGTATTGATCTAAACGAACGTTTGGCGACTAGAATTCGTCATAAGGCTTGAGGAGTTATCTTTCTTCGTCATTACGCTCATCGACAACAACCAGTCTACAATGCCTACAGGGATAAGCTCTAATCATTTTATTAATTTAGTAGATCTATCATTTTTACCATTTGTAAAATTGCTTACTCTTTTTTTTTCTTTTTTTTACCTCATATATGTTATACATGTACCCCAGACATGTGCATAGAGAGTTTCGCATGCCTTCACAAACTGCATCTTAACCACACTAACAATATAACAAATATTAGCGAGCACTCGCTTGTAGGCGCGAAGCGGCTGCAATTCAGAGCTTTGAAAGAGCGGGAGCTCTATGGGTACAGGATTGGTAAGGCATATTTTTACCAATGAAATTTCTTTCGTTCTTTCGTTACGACACCAACTTCCGCTTCCGTATTATCCAAATTGGACTGGTTTGAATAGAAATCCACAAAATAATCATGTTAAGAAATAGTGGTCGACAGTCTTCCTGTCGCTACGTTACGTAATGACGTCAAACGTTCCGTTTGAGAAAAACAAGATGGCGTCAATTTTAACTGCTTCTGTGGCGGTAGATCACTACATGGTCAGCACACAAAATGCAAGGAGCATGAGCATCGGGTGAAATTAAAAGGAATTAGAAAGCAACGTAGAGAAGAAATGAAAAGAATTACAGCCCGTTTTCCGTAGGGAAACGCTACCAGGGGAAAAGCTGTTCTCTGACAGTTTCTCATCAGTTTGTCAGACGGAATTCTCTGCTGTTGAGTTGCAATAATTTGAGCCGCGACACGACAAAACCAACAATGTGATTGTGCGCCCAGCGCAGAATCAGATCAGCCTGGGCATCCGCCCAGTCTGATCAGAGTCTTCGCTGTCCGCATGGAGGTAGATTAGACCCTTAGCTACCCTTTAAGCACTTAACAAAGAGTCTGATCAAACTGGGCGGATGACTATGCTGATCCGAGTCTGCGCTGGGCGCACAACCACATTGTTGGTTTTGTCGTGTCGCGGCTCAATTATCATTGCAAACATACGACAAAAACACCGCCTGTAGAGATAGCAATGTTGTACAAGAATTTATGTATAAATTCTGCAATGAAGACATAATACAATTCTATTACTCTACTCTGTAGCTTTGGAGAGCATTGTAAAGAGCGATGTGCTCGTCTGTAAGCAGGGCTTATTTCATATTAACACTGCTTTTGATTTTTATTCTACACATTTTTAAGGTTTGATGTGTTGCTGTTGTTGTTTTATTGTTTTACGTCCACGGTAAACAACTATGGTCATGTCGGGACGGTCATTTACCCTAACCACACTATTCCTGGGCAGGCTTAGACCTCCTAAGCGGTTCACCAGTACTAAGTGCACATGTACACTTTCGCCAGTAACTGACAACTGTCCTTCTTGAATCAGCGCAAGGAGAAACGAAAGTATGTGGCCGGACCGGGTATCGAACCCAGGACCTCTGGCTCTTGAGTCAGACGCGCTAAGTTTAATGTGCAAAACTTTCAAATATTAGGATAATACGGTAATTGGCCAGGTTGTCCAAATATTTACGGAGGATACGGTACCTGTTATCAGACAATATAGATCACAAGTATGTTATGATGCTAGTGTTGATCGATTTAATCTTTCATACAGATCGGCTGGCAATAATATTATATAGAGACTGATGAACCTAGATGCTTTCCAATACAGCTGTTTTAATGTCTATGTAAACTATGAATAGATTTACCGTAGCATCTCCACCCCTACAGGCTGGCTACGTTGAGAAGTGCTTTAGGCGGCTAGGTGTCTTCATAAATTGTATTATGCAGCAAGGTACGGTACTATGCAGTCATTTTTATGCTGTCAAGCTCGACGGCATGGTAAAAAAAATGGAGTATGGAATCATGACAGGTATTTTTTTCATCTAAAATAAATGCAGATATCTTCCAGTTCATTTGACAGAAAGACGAAGGGTGCCCCGTTACTGAGGGTCTCAATGGGGTACCTCTGAAATCAGTAATCAGTAAAATTTCAGCCCCAAAATCAGTAATCAGTAAAATTATACCGGTAAAGCTGGATTTTCAGTGTGTGTGTGTGTGGGGGGGGGGGGGGGGGGGGGAGGGGGAGGTGGTACATTGTTTCTTCATGTTGTGCTTATCTGGAGTCCTTTAGTAAAGTCTTGCGTTGAATGTGAATTCATCTAGTCTAAACCTATTTTAATGAAAAAAAATACTATTTAATCACCATTGATACCATTAAATATAGTGGAAATACCAAGGAACAGAAGTACATATTTTTGCAAAGGCTTGTTAACCTAACGTGACTAAGCTACTGACAAGAGACGTAACTGCAGTTTTACCATTTGTGAGACAATACTGTTAAGGTAAATAGGTACACGTGTCTTGGAAAAGACCAAAGCATTCCTGTCTATAGAATTTGTTTAAACTAGTCAGATATGATATTTAGGTATAGTACAAAGTATAGTAGGGATGACCGGTGATAGTTGATGCACGGGACAAGTTGATGCAGTGGAAATAAAAAGACAATGACGTCATTGTGGACGTCCGAAAGACGAATTAAAGTAGTCATTGACAGCCGCCATCTTTTCCTGAAGTTTTGCGGAATTTCGACAGCAAATGAGAATTTGGTGAAGAAAAGTTCGTTTTTGACACATCTAAGTAAATTTATGGTATTTTGCAATTTTTCGTTTAGCGCGCATTTGTTTCTGGTTGTTCATAATTCTTTTATGCACACAAGTAGAGGAATTTTTCATCTTCAAAATCATATGCGCTTCTGAAGGAAAACATTGTGTGTTAGTTGTCTACCTTGCTAAATGTCACCTGGGGCATGGTTGGGGCAAGTTGATGCAATGAGCATGGGGCATGTTGATACACCATAGAATCCTACCGTACTGCATGATCTGTTTACAATATTTGGATGGACTTAAGGTGGTGATAATCACTGATTTGGGACAAAGACAAAAATCTGCATAAAATACTCAAAATAACACTGATCTTTCCAAAACTTAGCAGATGCCTTCTTTATGTTGTTTCTCATAATTTAGAATCCCAAAATGCAGCATTTGTTAATGTTAAAAAGTGTTTTTATAAAAGAAGATCAAAGGGTAATTTTCTGCGAATAAATCTGACAAAATAATATCATTATTGAAAATATACTTAGTGCTTAGAGTACCTTGTTGCATAATGGAGAGCGTCCTAGCAATTATTTTTTCAAACTCTTTCAAACATTATCAGGATGAGCAGATGAAAAAAGATGCAGTTTGTGTCCAATTTTTTTGGTCAAAATACTCAGGTGAGACAGGTGATACTATTTTAACAAGGTTGAACAATTTCATCTACACACCACTGATCATGTCAGTAATGTATTATTTATATTGTAGGTGTTAACAAAGGTATGCTTGCCTACCCTATATTTAATAAATGCATCCAGTGTACATTTACTTTGTACATGGTTGAACATTGAGAAAAAGCTACCGTTTTCATCTGGTCTACATTACAATTTGAGAAAGAGTTGGAATAAATAATTGCTGGGACGCTCTTCATTATGCAATAATGCACCTTCAGCACTTCGTAAATTTTCAATAACGATAGTATTTTTTCAGATTTATTCGCAGAAAATTACCCTTTGATCTTTCCTTATAAAAACACTTTTTTAAGCAGCATGTATGTCTATTTTGTATTCTAAACTGTAAAGAACAACGAAAATAAGAAGTCTGCTAACTTTCAGGGAGATACGTTACTTTTTTATGGTTTTATGCAGATTTTTACATTTACCATAAATCACCACCTTAATCTCTAATGTACAATATTTTAGGCATTTCAGATTTGTCATCATATTCTCATATACGATGTATTTTATTATATTCAAACAAATATACAATGACATTCGAGCCTCCTACCATTTACATGTGCGCCCAGCGAAGACTCGATACATATGCACAGTCTGATCAGAGTCTTTGCTGTGCGCTCTATGGATAGCTAAGGACCCATACTTTTTCGTGTGGCCAGTGAAGATTCTGACCCGCATGTGATGATGCACAGACTGGTCTGAGTCTTCGCTGTACGTATATGTAAGTTGTACGAATTGCTGGGCCCCCGACTCATTCAATATAGAATCTATGACAATGAAATGATATTTTCCCGTTTAAAATGTTCTAAAGTTTCAGAAATAAAAGTATAGAATATTTTGATGATTTTTATCGTACAATTATTCATATACAAACATCACTTCTAGAGATCTTTTACTGAAGATACATGTAACTTCAATGGCTAAAATAATTTTGATAAATGCATATAAACTAGAAAGCAAGGAACCCCCCATTTGTCCATGAAAACGGTCAATTTACTGTAGTATTCGTTGCATGGACTTGTAAAGGCAAGTTGCCCCAAGCGTTGCATCAACATGCCCCACTACTGGGACAAGTTGATGCATTCGACTTCCTGAAGAAATCTACTTAAACGGAGGGAAATATACCAAAACTCAAGGATTACTATTTGATTTTAAATGCAGAAAAGACAGAGCTTTTAGTACATACAAAGATGATCAATATTGCATGGGCAGTCCGGTCACGAGATATATCAAAAAGTCTAAAAAGTGCATCAGCTATCCCCGGTCTCACCTACAAGAAGAAAACAGGAGGTAAATGGATTCGTTTTCGAGCCATGGGGGTATGCAGGCACTTCTGACTAACAAAAAGTTGTAACTGTACATAAGCAGTAGATTTCATGAATGGCGTATTTCATTTATATCCCTATCTGCCACACACATAAAGCTCGCATTCTTATACAAACATACCTACTGGGAAAGCATGTGACACAACTTTTCTTAGAAGTTACGATCATTTATTTCATTTAATTGAATCTTCATCATATAACAAGGGCTAAGCCTGTCCCGAAACAGTGTGGTTAGGTTAACTGACCGTCCCGATATGACCATAGCTGTTTACCGTGGACGTAAAGCAACAAACCAATCAATCAATCAATCATCATATAACATTAAGTTGGAGTGGACTAATAACGATTTTTCGGCGATTCCGGTAACCACTAATCGCATGTGATGCCGCTAACCGGTAATTTTTTCACTCAAATTTCGCTAATCAATATATTTTTCGGCCGATTCCGTTAATCACTTAGCATAGGCGACGCCGCTAACCGGTAAATTTTCACCTCAAATTTCGCTAATTAGTAATTTTTGGGGCCTAAATTCGCTAATCAGTAAACCCCATTGAGACCCTCGTTACTGCGATCATCGATAAGTTGCGCTGACGTGCGTGGGGAACGTAGTTACGCGAACTGAAATACACACACACCAGTCCATTTGACATACTGTATATGGACCTGACACCATTTATGTAATCCGGGCCTTCTCTGAACTTTCATTTTTATCCCCCGACCGAAAGGATCGGGGGATATAGCGATGAGCCTGGCGTCCGTCCGTCCGTCCGTCCGTCCGTCCGTCCGTAAACATTTTCTTGTCCGCTCTATATCTTGAATACCCTTTGGAATATTTTCATGATACTTCACAGATATGTAGAACAGGTCATGAGGATTTGTCGCGTACAAGAATGGTAACTCTTGCTATTGTACTTATTGAATTATCTCCCCTTTGGTGATTTTTTGGCAGATTCGTGTCCGCTCTGTAACTTGAATACCCTTTGGAATATTTTCATGATACTTCACAGATATGTAGAACAGGTCATGACGATGTGTCGCGAACAAGAATGACAACTCTTGCTTAATTTTTGAGTTATTTCCCCTTGATAGTTTTAGGTGTGATTTTTTGGTAGACTCGTGTCCGCTCTATAACTTAAATACCCTTTGGAATATTTTCATGATACTTCACAGATATGTAGAACATGTCATGACGGTGTGTCGCGAACAAGAATGACAACTCTTGCTTTCTTACTTTTTGAGTTATTTCCCCTTGATTATTTTAGGTATGATTTCGTGTCCACTCTATAACTTGAATACCTTTTGGAATATTTTCATGATACTTCATAGATATGTAGAACAGGTCATGACGATGTGTCACGAACAAAAATGACAACTCCTGCTTTCTTATTTTTTGAGTTATTTCCCCTTAGTGGTTTTAGGTGTGATTTCGTGTCCGCTCTGTAACTTGAATACCTTTTGGAATATTTTCATGATACTTCAAGGATATGTAGAACAGGTCATGATGATGTGTCGCGAACAAGAATGACAACTCTTGCTTTCTTACTTTTGGATTTATTTCCCTTTGATGATTTCAGGTGTCCGCTCCATAGCTTGAATATCTTTTGAAATATTTTCATGATACTTCACAGATATGCAGAACAGGTCATGACAATTTGTCTCATACATGAATGATAACTCTTGCTTTTATACTTTGTGAGTTATTTCCCTTTGGTTGTTTGAGCTGCTGTTTGAGTCTCTGCTCCATATCTGTATAACCCTGGCCAGCTCCAGAATTTGAATAACCGTGTACCTTTTAGAATATTGATGATCATGCTGTGATATCTCATCAGTGTTCCTAACTCTCTCTGACCCCTCCACATTCCCGTGCCCCCTCCCGCACCCCCCCCCCCCCCCCCCAAAAAAAAAAATTGTTTTTTCTCCAGATTTGGATTCTCTGTCCAAATTCACTTACTAGAGAGCTCAAAATTAGGTTTGTAGGGCTTGTACTTTAGAAGTTATTCACACATTTTGAAAGTTGAATGTATCGTATGCTATGCATTTGTGTATATGGTGGCTGTATGAGATATTACCTCTTTGTGGCAGTCAAGCATACTGTTTTTGTCTGAGTGTTAGATAATCATGCATCTGTTAACAGTAAATGTCAATCAGAAGCATAAAAGAATGACAATATATTACTAATATGTGTTTTGAAGTGCACCCTTTTTACCAAGGCCCTTGAGGGTCTTCGGTCGGGGGATTTGGCATCTCCTCTGATGGCTATTTTTTTTCTATGTTGAAAGCCGCCAGTCGGGAATATCAAAAGGCTTTTGAAGTCAGAGAAGGCTCGGATTGACGGTATTTATGTAGTGCCTAGATCTCAGAGCTGAACCCAACCCCTAACGCTTTCGACAAGATCGATTAAATAATCAGATCCCATGTCATACAAGCCACATTCAAGCTTCAAGGCATAAAAAGAAGCATACTCAATGGACTTAATGTGACTGAAAAACTGGAGAATTACACAAACTGCAATCACATGGAAAACCTGAAGATGATCACCAGTTTTCAAGGCTATGGTATCTGTACGGCCATATTCACACCGGGTAGGCGGCATCGTAAAGACGAACGCTGGTCTCAAACTGTTAGAAACAGCGTTTTCGATTGCAAATTGGCGACAATTTGCAATCGAAAACGCTGTTTCTAACGTTTTTTGATCCGCGTTCGTCGACTGCATTAGTGTTTTCGATTGTCGCCTACCCGGTGTCATATTACTGGGGCCTACTTCGCTTGAGGCTACGCTGTACCATTTATTAGTCATTTCCCACGTAAAGAATCATCCAATAAAATTTCACGATCTTCCGACTGGGTTTGATACATATTCGCTGATTGGTCAAAATTTCTCATCCGGGTATTTTATGGCTGTAGCTCGGACCATACCTCTGATCTGACTAACGATTGACATTCATGGACGGACGCTCGGCGCCCCGTTACTGCGGCTATGGATTCGTTCCGCTGAGGTGCGGGGTCAACGTCGATATGAGAATTGAAATACTACTACTACCATACCTCTGAGAATGGCTATAGCCCTAACCGGACATTAGTAGCTCGGCTATAGCCGCGGAATTAGCCCCAAGCGAAGTAGGCCTGGGTTGACTTCGGTGTCTAGTCGGTTTATCAGGCGGGAAAAATATCCATATTGTCTCTCCTTTTGCATTTAAACCGCCTCAGAGCACTTTCTAGTCTAGTATACATGTAGTCTTTCCATAAGCACACTTGACTTAACAACAATCTCTATCCACCTGCCTCTGTTTTCAGCTGCCCTATAGTGCTGGCAAAGTGCATTCCTGTCCCTTCATTAATGTGTTGTTTTCCTACCTCTTCCTAACCCAGTGTTATGGTTTTTGTACTGTGCACTTCGATTCGTAGCCTCTATCAGTGTGTGAAGTTTCATTCAGTTCCCTTTAATACTTTCAGAGATATGCACCGGACAACAAAAAATACCGAAAAAATTACGGGAAATAACACGGTAACTACTTGTGAAAGGGTTATGGTTCTTGTAATCTGCACTTTCACTCATTGCCATCTACCCATGTGTGAAGTTGCATTCAGTTTCCTTTAATACTGTCAGAGATATGCTCAGGACAAGCAAAATACTGAAAAAATAGGGAAAATATATCCGTAATTACTTGTCCGTGGGTTATGGCGCTTGTGCTCTGCACTTCGTTTAATTGCCCCCTATCAATGTATGAAGTTTCATTCAGTTCCCTTCAATACTTACAGAGATATGCTCCGGATAAGCAAAATACTAAAAAAGAACTAAGATGGGAAACAACTCCGTCATTAATTGTGACAAGGCTATGGTTATCATGCTCTGCACTTCCTCGAACGTATTTCATTATAGCATATGCACAAAGTTAAAGTGCGGACTGTGACCTTGACCTTTAAGATTGCCCTCTACCAATGTGTGAAGTTTTATTCAGTTCTCTTTTTAATTCTTTCAGAGATATGCTCCGGACAAGCAATGTATACTGAAAAAAAAATAAGAAGGGAAAACAACTCCGTTATTATTTCTGACAGGGCAATGGTTCTTTATGCTCTGAAATTCCACTCATTGCCCTCTACCAATGTGTAAAGTTTCATTCAGTTCCCTTTAATACTTTCAGAGATATGCATGCTCCGGACAAAAGTGTGACGGATTGACTGAAGGTGCTAGGAGGTGCATCTTATGAACAGCCAGACGGACGGACAAAGCGGCGACTATATGTTCATCCTTCGGGAAGCATAAACACGTTTCCCAACCCATTGAGACTCTATATGAAATTTAGGTATGATCAGCCCCGTAGCTTTCGAGAAGTCGTTTGAGTGTTGATGGTTGACAAACGGATGAACGGACGATGAAGCCTTCCATCTTGTTCTTTTGCTTTTCACTCAGTGTTTGTGCCAACTGACATCGAAAAGGTTAAGTCACCCTACGATATTCACAGACTGTACATCTATAGATACTATAATTGAGCCGCGACACGACAAAACCAACAAAGTGGCATGTACGCCCAGCGAAAACTCAGATCAGCCCGAGCATCTGGCTCAATGTATTCGATATGTGCTTAAACGGTAGCTATAGGCCTGAGCTAGCGCCATGCGGACAGCAAAGACTCTGATCAGACTGGGCGATGCCCAGGCTGATCTGAGTCTTCACTGCGCGCATATGCCACTTTGTTGGTTCGTTGTGTCGCGGCTCATGTACCCTAGACTGATTTCAGTCGAAGATGTTAAAAATTCTCTTAACCCTATATTCATATTTTATAAATTTTACTTCTCCCTGGCTCCAACATCTTCGACTGATCAAATCTGTTTCTCTGATACAGAATGGCGCCCTTCCATATAATTTCAATAACATTTATAATAGCGGTCAAGTGTTGACCACAGAAAGATTAATGACCCTTATAAAAGGGTTCCCCCAGACGATGCTGATCTTCTGAAAGTAAGAATTCTTCTCTATGTAAACCATGGTCAAAATTAGAGTTGGATAGGTTATATATGCCAAAATTGTTATGCCAAAATCTTTACTGTTAGTAAAAAAGTGAATGTTGTGGTGAAATCTAAAGAATTTAAGATGGGAGAATTAGATAAAACAAGACCAACAAACTGAAAGCTTACAGTAAGAAAACCAAAATGCGGGGCATACCATGTGGCCTCAACTTCCTTAGAGTTAGGGTAGGTGCAATCCAAACATATGGGGTGTCTGATTTAAGTTTAATTCTTATTATCTTAACTAAATGCCTGTATTTAAATATATAAACAGTTTGGCCCTGACTAGTAGCTGCATTTCTGGCTATACGCTGTATGCCACCCCCTACCCACCTTTTCCGAGCTTCTAGACCTAAATGCATTATGGGTAACTAGAAAATTGTGTCTGTAAGACACTAATGATGCCCCCGTGCAGCGCCTGTCACAGGACATGTGTACATCCCTAAAGCACCTTTCAAGCACAAATGCTATTTACAAGAAAGAATCCACTGAAAACATATCACAAACTTTATACCCTATAGTGCAAAATGCAGCCCAAAATGACTAAGTTTAAAAGGCCACAATTTCCTTCAGAATTATTTTTTTCCTATCATAACCAACATGCACATCTTCACTGTGTCCACAAGTCTCCAATGTCTGAAAAACAGCCAATGAAAATTGTGGGAGGAGTTGATTACACAAAGTACTTACCCTCCAATGCAAACATATGCCTAAAATGACTAAGTTCAAAAGGCTACAATTCTGTTAAAAACAATTCTAGCTCCAACAAAAACCCACATGCACATCTCCAATATGTCCATAACATGTATGCAAAGTTTGGAAAAGATCGATTGACCCTACAAATGTAACAATTTGACTAAAATGACTAAAATTTTGCCTAAAATGACTAAGTTCAAAAGGCTGTAATTCTGTCAAAATAAATTCTAGTTCCAACAAAAACACACATGCATATTTTCAATATGTCCACAACATGTATGCAAGGTTTGAAAAAGATCCATTGAAAACTGTGGGAGGAGTTGATTACACAAACTACATACCCTATAATGCAAAAATTTGCCTAAAATGACTAAGTTCAAAAGGCTGTAATTCTGTTAAAATTAATTCTAGCTCCAACAAAAACCCACATGCACATTTTCAATATGCCCACAACATGTATGCAAGGTAGAAAAAGATCCATTGAAAACTGTGGGAGGAGCTGATTACACAAACTGCATACCCTACAATGCAAAAATTTGCCTAAAACGACTAAGTTTAAAAGGCCGTTATTCTGTCAAAATTAATTCTAGCTCCAACAAAAACCCACCTGCACATCTTCAATATAAATATGTCCACAACATGTATGTGAAGTTTGAAAAAGATCCATTGAAAACTGTGGGAGGAGTTGATTATACAAACTCTATACCGTAAAGTGTGACGAACGACGGACGGACAGACTGACGGACGGACGGACAGACAGGAGCAAATCTTAATGCCCCCTGACTATCGTCACGGGTCAGAGATGTTGGGTCAGGTACAAAAGTATCAGAGAGGGACAAGGAAAAAAAATAAATAAAAAGAAAATATCTAACATCTTCGGCTGACAAAAGTCTACATGTACCCATGCTGCTTCTTAAAGTCATTTGAATAGAGCGGAAAGGTAACTTACGGCATGTTCCAATAGGAAAGACGCAGACCAGCCTGTGCGTTTGCGCAAGTCTTCCCCTTTCGAAAATACTTTTTATAAATCATGGGGTCCCCTAACAAGGATAAGTGGGTCAGTTTGAGTTTATGCACAGGCTGAATCGAGTGTTTGCGGTACTCATGTGGCTAGAGGTCATTTAATCTGTTAAAAAACGTAACGTTCCCCACGCACATCCGCAGTAACGGAGCGCCGTTCGTCTGTCCGTGTCTGTTAAAAAATCTGATATCCACCATTGTATAGACTACGGATCAGATTTAACATTTGATCTGAATGATACCTTTAGTCCGAGAGCCCGTGGTAGGTTTATTCATGTGGTCGAGGCCAAAAGGTTTGAAGATGTTTTCTTATGTAAAAAAGTGTGCTGAATTCAAAAATCAAAGTCTTAAAAAAATCCATTGATGCACAAAGTCGGTATACTCAAAAGATTACACATGGGGTGCCCCAAATCTCGATAGAACGTCAAAATGGGGGTACCCTTATATTTAGTAATATTTTCCGCCTTCTGCATGCACTGGAATATTAATTTTGATATCAAGCAATACTTAATAGATGTTAAAAAAGATCAAATAACAATTTCCACATTTTCTTTGCCATATTATGGGAAGCTCTACTTTCAAAATGAAACACCTTGAAAAAAAGCCACGAAAACTGGTGATTTCAATATTAAACTCATAGGTAGATAAAAATATTGATAAAAACACCGAAAGTAGCAGTTATTATACCCCCAGCACAATAAGTATGTCGAGGGGTAAATTGTTTTTGCCTTTCCATCCGTTCTTCTGTCTATCCGTCCGTCTGTCTGTCCATTTGTCTGTCAGTCCTTGCGTCCGTTAGTAAAGATTTGCGTTACAGTTTTGCGTTAAGTGTATTTTCTTTGCTCAGTTTTCCTGCAAGTCTTTACGGGAACTTGTTCATATGTACTAAGTGTTACCACAGGATAGATATAGATCAGCTTGCATCACCTGGAAGCTACTGCTGGCCTAAGGTCAAGGTCACATACTTGGGAAATATGTACAACAGTTACTTTAAAATTTGCGTTAAGTTTTTTTGCTCAGTTTTCTTGAACGATTTTACTGGAACTGGTTCATATGTCTATTGTTACTACAAGATAGATACTGATCAGTTTGTTTCATCTGCATACCGCTGCTGGCCAAAGGTTAAGGTCACAAATTTAGAAATTTGTACAAAAGTTGGTTTAAGACTGTTGATTTTGCTTTTGCACTGTTTTCTTACTAGTCTTTACTGGAACTGAATGACTGAATATGTGTTAAGTGTTACTATAGGATAGATACTGATAAATTTGTGTCACCTAAAGGCTGCAGCTGACCTAATGTCAAGTCACAGACTTTGAACTTTATATACATATAAAATATATCAGTAAAAGTTAGACTTTCAAAAGTGTATTCTTTTGCTTATTGCCAAATCTTTGGGTGGAACCTTTTGATATATGACTGGGTCTATTGCTGTGTAAGATTGAACGTCTGCCTGTCTGTTTCTTAACATTTTACATTAATGTATTATGTAAAGTTTATTCTGTAGGCGGTGGCCCTGGCCGGAGGTATACCTGAGCCCCTTCTTATTGCACTAAGAGGACTAGCCACAAATTATTTGAGTTATTTCTCTTTGGACTTGGCTTCAGTCATTTGGGGAAGCATGAGCTCCAAACAAGATAAAGTCTGACAAATTGGCGATATGGCAACCTCTGTTCTTTTATATTGTTCGTCCATGCTATATATTCTTTAAAAGTCATTTTAAATACGTTTCAAAAACATTATTAATGTTTTAATTCTTTTTTTTTCAGGTAAAATGGTGGAGACAGTTGTACAGAAGGGAGGATAATCAGTTGAATATGAGCTAAATTGGGCCTTGCCAACCGAACTCAAAAGAACAGCGAAGGGTTTCAAAGAGAGCCTGTGCATATGGTCAGTCTCAGATGGACGTTTGGTCTGTTGGCATACACTATTGGCCTTCACAAAACTTCGGCCAAAGATACAGATCCCTGATTTCTGTGAAGGGTCGCGCATGCGCTGACGGTTTCTGTAAAGATACTTGTTCCCTTAGCAAAGTCCGTGTACATGGTAATATCGTTCCTCTTTTTTCTTTTCAGGTAGAAGATGGAAACAACTGACGAGACAAGAGAACCATCAGTAAAGCGTGAGTGCATTATGTATGGCGATTCTAAATAGAAAAGAATTGCTCTAGATCTGATGGCCTCACCCAACAGCCAGGACTTGGAATGAACATTGCTTGGGATAATTACGATGAAAGCATTGAAACATTGTCTTGGATCGGTACTCTTCATATATACTCTGTCGGTATATGTTATCAGGAAGTTTGCAACTCCAAGTGTCAGATCCCCCCAAAAAAGAAAGACATCATTTGAGTCTTCACTTAAAACAGAGCCTCCGCCATACTGAAAGAAACCTAAGATCAGGTCCTTTGATTTCGAATCAAGACTTCAGCTCAGCCTGAACATATTCTTCAGCTGGAAAGGCGAGACCAAACATGACCTGTATTGTGATCTTTGTTTGATGGTACCCAAAAAGGGACTGTAAAAGGGACTATCTTCTGCATCTGATTTCGTTTAGAATCGCCAATATAATACTCTCATGTTTCACTATTGCGTAATTCATTTGTCTGATCAGTTGTTCCATCTTCTTACTGAAATGAAAAAGGAATGAAATTGTAGACGTCCTTGGATATCACCATATATGCGGACTTCGCCGAGCCTTTTACAGCAATCAGGGATCTGTGTCTTTGGCCGAAGTTTTGTGAAGGCCCATAGTGTGTGTAAAAAGACATCAAAACTACAGATGAGACTGAGCAGAGGCACACGCTCACTTCAAAAATTCTCCCTATTCTTTTATGTTCACTTGGCAAATCCCCATCAAACTCACATTCAACTGATGTTTCTCCTTCTGTACAACTGCCTCCCTTTTACTTGAAAAATGAAAATGACGGGATAAAGAATATGTGGGTGAACAATATAAAAGTACAGAGGTTGCTATATCGCCAATGTGTCAAATTTAATCTTGCTTCTAAATTATCACGAACAATTTGTGATCAGAAGTTGATTTTCCAGCCCAACTAGAGCAAGTGAGCAAGGGCTAACGTATACCCCCAGCCAGAGCCACTGCCCATAGAAAATAAACTTTGCATAATACATTACTGCAAAAAAATGTTAACAAACAGACAAGCAGACAATCAGTCAAGCCCAGCAATAGACCCAGTCACATTTCAAAAGGTTCTATTCCAAGATACACTCTTCAAAGTAAAACTTTTACAGAGGTATTATATAAAGTTCAAAGTCTTTGACATTAACCTTAGGTTAGCAGCAGCATCAAGGTGACACAAACAGAGCAGTATATATCCCGCAGTAACACTAAACACATTTGTAACAGTTCCAGGTTAGACTTTCAGGAAAACAGTGCAAAAGCAAATATTTAACGCAAGCGTTAACGTAACTATTATATGAATTTCTAAGTCTGTGACCTTGACTCAGGCCAAAAGCAGCATCAAAGTGATGCAAACTGATAAATATCTATCCTTTAATAACACTGAGCACATATTGACCAGTTCCAGTTAAACACTTTCAAGAAAACTGAGCAAAAGCAAAAACATAACGCAAATTTTAGCGTAACTGTTTTACAAGTTTCTAAGTCTGTGACCTTGACCTTAGGCCTGTAGAACATTCCAGGTGATGCAAACTGATCAGTATCCATCCTGAAGTAATACTAAGTTCACATGAACAAGTTTCCATGAATACTCTCAGGAAAACACACCAAAGATAAAACTTAACGCAAAACTTTAACGCAAATCTTTACTAACGGACAAAAGGACTGGCAGACAAATGGACAGACAGACGGATGGATAGACAGAAAAACGGATGGAAAGGCAAAAACAATTTACCCCTCGACATACTTATTGTGCTGGGGGTATAATAACTGCTACTTTCGGTGTTTTGTATCAATATTTTTATCTACCTATGAGTTGAATATTGAAATCACCAGTTTTCGTGGCTTTTTTTCAAGGTGTTTCATTTTGAAAGTAGAGCTTCCCATAATATGGCAAAGAAAATGTGGAAATTGTTATTTGATCTTTTTTAACATCTATTAAGTATTGCTTGATATCAAAATTAATATTCCAGTGCATGCAGAAGGCGGAAAATATTACTAAATATAAGGGTACCCCCATTTTAACGTTCTTTCGAGATTTGGAGCACCCCATGTGTAATCTTTTGAGTATACCGACTTTGTGCATCAATGGATTTTTTTAAGACTTTGATTTTTGAATTCAGCACACTTTTTTACATAAGAAAACACCTTCAAACCTTTTGGCCTCGACCACATGAATAAACCTACCACGGGCTCTCGGACTACTTAGCCATCTAGTATGGATTTCATGACTGATACTGTCACCATTACCGCATTTCATCGTAGCATTGGTGCGCACTTTTTCGGCTAATCTGAGTAGCGTTTTCAAAAATAAAAAAATAAAATTCAACTCCTCAAATTGAAGAGAACGGACACACTCGATGCCAGGTTGGTCAGTTGTTTTAGATTTAACGGCCCTTTGAGACAGTATTTCAGTCTATATCGGACCGTCTCCCAAAGAGAAGGAGAAAGAAGAGAGATATGATAGACGAGAGAAAAAAAAATCCAAACAACCCCCACCCACTCCTACTGCAAGCACAGTAAGCCCTTGCCCTACTCGTGGCTATTCAAATAAGTAGAACGCCCCGGCACTGGAAGTACACGCGGCATCTGCACACCACACAACAACACCCCCACTCGGTGCAAGGAGGTGCATCTTCTGGATTCGTTCCGTTGAGCCTCCTGGGGAACATCGTTATGAGAACTGGACAAAAAAGCGGCATTTTCAAGTCAGGCCGGGTAAAAGACTTAGCTAAGCTAGGGTCAAGTCGGGTAAATCCGGACAGCGGGTAAATTCAGACAGTGACTTTGTTTCGTTCATATGAGGGTGTCACCCCACAAAATCGTACGCAGTATTCAGCCAAAATAAAGAGTATTCAGTACGCAGAGTCATGGTACGCAGTATTCAAGAAAAACAGCAAATCATACGCAAGCTTGCATAAATGGATATAAATAAATATACAAATAGAGATGACTGTTGCATGACCTGACAATAGTAGAGAACTAAAGCAACAACACCTCTTGGATACCTTTCACATTTCATCCAGTAGCAGAAGGTATCCAACAGGCGCTTTTGCTATAGATGCCAAAATGTTTGTTCATATCACGCACTTACAGAGTTAAGAGAAAAGCTTAGTGGCTATTAAAGGTAGGTTCCTGTACTTTGGAATGCATCATAATTTTGATGATCTTTCATCCAAGTTGTTGGAAAGCACTTATAAAAGGGAATGAATAAGTTTCACTAAAATGTGTAAATCAAAAAAATATTAGAAAAGTTGTTTTGCAAGGGATTTCCTAACTCTGCTTCGCACACCAGTTAGCGCTATTTTTAGTTTGCGCCAAAAATAGATAACGCAGCTGAGGTCATGCTGCATTGCATTTTGGGATAGTTTTAACCTATTCACCATGCCCGGACCTCTAGGAAAGCTCACGACAAGGGAAAATTGACCTTTGGAGACTGGCATCAGAAATCGCGCACTTAAAGACATAATAAACATAGTTATTTTTAGAACTGGAATTCCAAAGAAAGAAAATAAACCAAAAGGGAAAACGACTATTTTCTTCAACATCTGACGAGTTTCTCAGTAGCAACAAATTCAGAAAAATAAGAGAATTCAATATTGCTCAGAAAAAGACGAAATTATTTTGTGGACATAGTTGTTATCTCTAGTACAGGAACCTACCTTTAATATCAACAGGGAAAGTAAGTGTCTATTCATTTACAAGGAGTAAAGAGACAAAGTGTGCGTTTATAAAACGCAGTATTTGTCAAAATAAAATTGACAAAGTCCTTAAAGTTCCATGCTTTCAAAGAGGCCAGAGGGTGCCGTGGTGGGGAGGGCTATGCATATACTTACTATGCCCAAACAAAGCGTACATGTTTACATCTTTTAATGACCACAGAAAGTTTCATTTGTCTTAGTTAGAAGGAAATGGCTTTTTTCTAATAGTTGATGATACCCTACCTCCTTGGGTGTTGGGGTCTAAGTATACTATATTTGCGATAAAGTTTACATTATGTATCTGTACATAAGTACTGAGGGAACTTTAACGTCGATGTAAAGTGACTACATGAGTGTTCATACAACGCAATGTTTGTCAATAGATCGTCTGCTAAGTTCCACCCATGCCCAGGGATCCCTAGGCATACCATTACCAAACCGTATTATTCACGATGCAATTAATTTACATTACCTAAATACCCACAGAAATCTTCATTTGAATCAATTCACTAGTTAGGAAGATATCAATCTGTAGACTCTCCCCTACCCCTGGGATCTCGAGGCTGGGGCCTCAGTCTGAAATGTTTGTGCGCATCTGACATGGTGTCCAACCATACCAGCCACAATAAGTTTTCATGTTCCCATCATCAGGTGTCGCATATGTGACTGAAGAATGGCCAGGCTGATTGACTGTAGGAGACTTTCTTGGTAAAGTTCAGATATAAGTTAACTACCCAGCTCTCAAAATGTGAAAATATGTTAACTACCCAGCTCTCAATGTGTGAAAACATGTTACGATGACAAAACCACGGGCCAAGACCCCAAAATATATAGTAGCAAGGCATTCAATAAACTATACACTGAGGCTCCTATCAATAAAGACTTTGTGAAAATTAAATGTGACCATATGCATTCAATTTGAGCAGGCATCATTTAACTTGTGCATGAATCAGTTGCTTCGACCCATGCCTCCTTATAAAACGCCGATCATGGACAAGTGGGGACTTTTGACTTCTTTCCCCGCTTCTTTCAGCAGTCTGCGCTGTGCAGAGATTCCTCCTCAGTGTCATGTCCTTTTAAAAATCTTTTCACTAGTTTACCTTGTATCTGATCGACATTTTAATGGTATGCAGCTCCGATTAAAACAGGAAGCCGATTAAAACAGGGAGCAACCATGCCATGCCTGCATATTTTTTCGGAGCTATGGGAGCAGTTTCTGTCCCGACATGACCATAGCTGTTTATCGTGGACGTTAAGCAACAAATCAATCAACAATGGGAGCAGCTGCATTAATTTTAGGTGCTTTGAGAATAGGGGAATAATGTTCATATTTAACATGGGATATTTTAAGAAGATAGGGAAATTTTGGTATTATTTTCAAGGCACACACTGTTCAGCACCTCATCCCTCACCCCCGGCCCTGAGATAGGAGCTCATAGATGACTGTTGACGAAAATACAAATCATTTGTCAAAGCTAACAAGCTTAGGAGTTTGAGAGTACACACTGAAAAGTGCAACAAACGCAGCTGAACTGTGAAACTTGTTAAATTGAACAGTCTGTTTAGTGATTGCTTTGCATACACCCCCATTCCACTGGATGACGCTTTGACTGCGCTCATGGCCCTGTTTCAAAATTTTCGAATGCAAGCGTAGGCATTTGCCAAAACTTGGGACTTGTGCGCTTCCAGTACGCTGCCAGTACACTTCTAATACGATCTCACTACGCTAGTCACGTTGCTGCTGCGATTTAGCTGCGCTTCTGCTACACTTGACGGACTTCAAGGGCGCTTCTAATACGCTGCCACTACGACAAAGGATTTCAAGCTATGCTTGATCTACGCTTATTACGATGCATTTGTGACCGTGCTACGACCTAAGTGTCGGAGCTGCGCTTATGCTGCGCTTGTGCTGCGCTTTGTAACCGCTTCCAATCCCATTATTTGTATTGTATCAATGTTTATATGTATTGAAAAAGTTGGAAATAAATATGTTTAAACCAACCGCTTCCATTAAAATGATCGGCGGAGAATCGGGGTTCAGCAGAAATTAGCCACCATCCTTCAAACAAGATTGATAATATAACAATTCCAGTGGCTATGATCCAGCTGGCAAGCATGAACTAGTGACTTCTTACACCTCTTCTTGTTCTTTTTGTTGTTCAGGCTCAACTGGGGCCTCTGCTCGATGTTCTGAAGGACGGTGTCTGGCTCAGTTTCGAGAGCAAGAGCCTGGGGAGCAAGAGTTGGGATACCCTCTCCTGCGGTACACGCTGCGTGAAAATAGTCTCCTGTCCAGGCCTGGATGTGGATTTTGCCTTCTGCTTTTGACGGGGATAGCATCTTGAATGAAACGTGAGAATCGAGTTTTGAACGTTTTGAGCGCGAGCAAATATTGAAGATCGCCGTGGAAACGCGGCGTTTTTATGCCCAGATCGCCATAAGAGCAGAGGAAACACAAATAAAGCGCCAAGAGCGCAGCGAAAGCGTTGTGGTTGCGCTATTCATAAAATAAAAGAATCTCAGCGGAAGCGGCAAGAGCGCCACGAGAGCGTATAGAGCGCAACGGGAGCACAAACAGCGTAGCAGAAGCTTAGCTGGGCCGTGGATGAATCTCCAAGGCGCTGGGGAAAGTATAAGACTGTGTCAGCGAGATTCCACTTCGCTGGTGCTGCGTTGCTTGCGCTGCTACCTCGGAACTGCTGCGTTCATGAATTTCGTGCAGCGCTGTTACTACGCTTTCGTTGCGCTTTGTGTCCACGTCGATTCCGCTACATAAATTTGCTTCCACTGCGACCTAGACTCTTTCTGCTGCGCTGCTGTAGCTTCTGCTACGATTCATGGCGGTATAACCGGCAAAATTTTGAAGCGCAGGAGAGGCGCCGTCCAGTGGAATGGAAATATTAACAATCGGCTTCCATCGTTATTGATAAATTGACTTCAAAATCTATAATAAAAGTCAGCCTTATAAGCATATTGCTAAATGTTTTCTTAATATTTATATTTACTAGGATTTACATTGCGCTACTCCCTAAATAGTATTCAGGCCCGTTTTTAAAGAGTATTCAGTATTCAAGCTCAAAATTAAACGGTATTCAGTATTCAAGGGGGGGGGGGGGGGGGGGGGTGACACCCCTCATATGTCAGTTATTTGGAATTAAAACAAAACAAAAATTGGCAAACAGTGAAAAACCTGATGAAACGACTCATTAAGAGCCGTCTCATCTGGATTTTCACTGTTTGCAATTGGTATGTCCGTATTTAACCGCTGTCTGACGTTACCCGACTCGACTTTAGTTATGACTGTATTTCTTCAAATGATTTTCATATACTGAAGCTATTTACATATCGGGATTTTGATAGTTTTTTTTTTTTTTTCAAGATTTTAGATCGAAAAGTTTTAGTCATTTCGCGAAATACGACGGACATTTACTGCATCGGTCGACCTCAGTAAACTCAAGGTATGACTGCATAAAACTATGTAAATATTCATCAAACTTACGGGCATGTGTCTGTAAATTAATCCAAAAAGAACTGTTTGAACTGTCAAAACCTAACTCGCCTAGCACCGTAGCTAGCCGCATGATTCAATTCACGAGTACACCGATCCGCCTCAAACACTTTCTCACGTAGCCAGTCTGCAGAGGATGTGTTCAGGAGAGCTAAAACTAGTCCTTAATATGACTTTAAACTAATGGTACTTAGCTAAAGTAAACCGTGTAATTACTGAATTTAAATTAGAGCGCATACTTAGAACAAAAGTATGCCAAAATTAATTGGAAATCGGTGTATTATGTCTGTGTCTGATTACCCAGTTTACCTATAATTGAAGGTAATTTAGCTTGTGTTATATTACAAATACTTACTACACAGCAGGCCTGATGAGGAGCAGCTTCAACATATGTTGGCACTTAAGATCCATGTTTATTTACATTGCATGCTAAGTTATGTAGGTAATTGACGAGCGCACGCGTCATATGGTATCTGCTTCGCCTGCTTTTATACCAATTAGCAATACACTCAAGTTTGAGCTCTTTTTTTTTTCAAAGTTCAACTTTTTTTCCTCCATGTCCCCCACTACCTACTGCTGTTGGTAACAAGCATCACAAATTATAGCTGCCAAGGCTGCAGTTTCTATACCCATTGCATCGTGGGTATTTTTTTGTCGTCTGCTGAAATTGTCGTCTGCATCAAAAATCTAAGAAATAATATTTTGACAATATTTGTCTATCTTACTCTTGTAGAAATGTCTAGGCAGCAAACATTTTGGATCTCAGATTTGTGGGGCCTGATCTGAATCAAACTGTTTGCCCAGGTTCAAAAGCAGATTTACTCGCCCTGCATGCCCGACGATTTAGAGTAATGGCCATTCATACTTTCAAAATTTTAAACAATTTAGCCCATCTGTTCTATCTGACTTGCTAATCAAACGATGGATGGATGGTTGACTTGCGATTTTACGTCCTTTTCAACAGTACTTCAGTCATATACGGACGATGGGAGAGTTGTAATGAAAGGCTGGCACGATTACAGTTCAAAGATTTCCACCTCCAACAGGAATCGAGCCCGGACCGCTAGCTTAGCAGGCCACGCTACCGGGGCGCCAGTAGTTTATGATTTTAGATATACTGCCGCTTTTTTACCTGATAATTTTCGAACTATAAGTTTTTATCATTATATTTTTTTAATTTCTCAATGGAACAATTGTCTGTGATTTTGTCTCAAACTCGAATTTTATTATTTTCTTAACACTTCAAATTTTCGCCTGTCACAAAGTCAGCGTCAATGGCATCCAGTGGGGAATGAAGGTATTAACCGGAAAGAAGTTGGGAACTGTAAAAAGCTTCAGATACCTTTGGACAACCGTTTCAGGTGACGGCTCATAACCAGAGGTTCTCCCACCATTGCAGCTCCAGCTCCTGAAGCCAGGGGCCGTATTCATAAAACAACTTAAGTCGTTGCTATGCTGTTGCTAAGGCTGAATTTCTATAAAGGAGATTCCCTGCAACTATTAAATTTGCTCTGGAGGAACAGTCTTTGTAAGACTGTTCCTCCAGAGCAAATTTCATAGTTGTAGGGAATCTCCAACATAGAAATTTACCCTTAGCAACAGCATAGCAACGACTTAAGTTGTTTTTATGAATACGGCCCCTGTTTAGGGAAATAACAGCAGCGGTGAAACTGATTCGCTCCTCTTTCTGTATGCCTGTGGAATGTGGTCCCTTGCCGCAGAGCTTTGAGATGAGATGCTACAGAAAGTTACTGAACATATACGGACCATGTAACTAGCGAGGATGTTCGCTGAAATAGCCAATCAGCCATTGGAAATATGACGAACTCCTGATCATGGTCTAGAAAGGGAAAATAAGGTGGGTTGGTCACATATCACGATCTCCTGACTTAGCAAAGTCGATTCTACAAGGCACAGTAAAAAAATAAAGAAGACGCAGTAGACAGAAAAGAAGGTGAGAAGATATTAAGATGCAGTAGACAGAAGAGAAGGTGGGAAGACAAATATTAAAGAGTGGACAGGGATGGACTTTGCCAGAAGAACTAGAGCAGCTGAAAACAGGACTGGGTCGATTTTTTGTTGAGGGATTGTTGTGAAGTCAACAGTGGTATCCCAACGACCTTGCAAGAGCAGAAATAATAGCCTGTGTGTATGTAAGGTCTAGAGGTCAACAGGATGAAGGGGAATACAATGAAGGCTACGTAACAACTGTCGACTGACCCCGTACATCCTGCCTTTCATACTGAAATCTCTGGGCTATTATCGTGCCATGTAAAATGTGGTAACGACAACGGAGAATCTTTAGTCACAAGTGTCTTTAGTAAGCAGTCTAAACATCTGCAGACTATCTCAGAGTGGCTTTCCGCTGATACAGATTCCTCAAGCTCCACGGACGCTTATTAAAAACAAACAGGGAATACTCTGATCAGCCGCAGCTTATCTGAGTCTTCGGTGTTGGCAGGTACAGTTTCCCATGGCATTGTCCATTGTTAGCCCTTATCCCTTTGTACCGGCAACAAGGTCCAGATGGTACTGACACAGTGAACAAGGTCCAGATGGTACAGACAGTGTAAATGTGGCAGTGATTAGTGTTGGTAGTCTGAGTCAGTCAAACTTTTATATAGACAACAATTGCATGTATTACATGTAATTGTTGTCTAAGTGTAAGTGACCAACAGCTCATGTAACAACTGCTTATCCATTGTGGGTCTGACAAGGAAATATGCCCGGTATCGGTATACCAACCTTCGGCGCACATCGTCTCACCTTTGCTGCTATTCATATACTGAGATTTTTTGTGTCCATAGTAATGGTTACATGATTAGCAACTGCTTCTTCAGTCAGTTTCCTCTCAATGAGTATCATCAAATACTCCTGGCATTCTAGGTCACTGTTCTAGGTTCGAGTCTTATAAGCGCACCTATCAACTATATCTCCGATTGTCTATTTTAACTGGAAAATATACCTTTGGGTATAAAGGGTATGCATGAAGGTATGCATATTCGATATTTTGAAAAAGTTTCTTCGAGACATGGTAGCTCAATGTGCAGGGCAACACCCATAAGTATGGAACGTCAAAGTATAATTATTATAATAATAGTAATGAGATCTAATGAGTAGATGGGCGGGGCAGAATGATCCTGAATGCATTTGATTTTAATAGTCTTACCGCAGAACGAATAAATCCGAAATAATCCGATTCTTGAATAATAATCCCCCTCCTTGCCTATGAACTTTGCAGCACACATGTATATTAATCCACAAAGCACACGTATGTGTACGTGAAAATTCCTATATCTCTACACAGTAGTGTATACCTGGCGCGCTAGACACTAATTTTGGCGTTATCGTATCCAACGCAACGGTTTTCTGTTAAATGGTCATGTGATTCACTTCAATGAGTCTAATCGCCTTGTATTGGACGTAATGATACTATTTTTCTATCCATTTGTGAGTAAAATTGAACTCTTGGCTGACGGAAAATCAATGTTTCATAAAGTAATATTAACAGAAATTACTGATATGCATCAGCATCACAGGTTGCAGATTTCAGAATGCTTGAGAATCAAGGTTATCTGAAGTTGCCAAGAACAGGATCGTATATATACACTTACATAAAATTATTTCAGAAAAATAAATTACCTAGCTTTTTTGGGAACAGTATAGTAAACCCATCCCAATGACTACGAAATGACGTTGTACTGACGTCGGTGCGACGTCAGCACGTCGCATCGACGTCAGTACGACGTCATATTTAATTTCAAACAAAATGACGCGATCAGGATATGCACTATCTGGCATTCAAAAGTAACTGCACCAACCTTAAATGAACTGGTCTCAGTTTCACTGTGGTAAGTCAAACTGAGGTCAAATAAGGGCGTAATTCGTGTTCGTATCCTGATTTTAATATATATGCGGAGTAATTTGAACGTCTACAGTAATTTTCTATGTATGCTTCGATAAGCACCGCAGAGGTCAATATTTCTGACTTGCCCGGTAAGCGACGTCAACGTTTGGACGTAACGCAAAAGAAGCGGCGATATTTTTGCTGCCGCCAATTCACAGGTTAAATAAATTTTCGGACGTACGATTGACGGACATAATGGAAATTTGTTTTTATGTTAGTGGGGTACAATAAAACAACCAAATAATGCCTTTTATGTATAACAGTAGACTGGCTTCAGTCTAATAAATTATATTGTCATAAAATAATGCGAAATATATAAAACTAAAGGAATGGATTTTCTGATAGCTGAATTTCCAGTGATGCCTGAAGATTTTACTGACAGGAGTCTGGAGCCAGTCTAGTATAACAGTAAAAACTATCGCCCCCCTCGCGATCGGTGCTGCGAACCCTTTGCGCTATCATCCTACACCTTGCGCCTTCGGGCACAATTGGATCTGGTTGTCCACAACAAAATTATTGTATACTGTCTACCAAACGGAATGCAAAAGCAGCCGGCAGATTGTTTTACTATCGTCCGGTCAAGCGCTTCTTTAGATAGATCTGACTTTAGCCCATGTACATTGTTAACAGAGCAGCTTGCGCATGTGCACACACTGATAAATGGTCTTTGCTTTTCATACTTCAAGTTCCTTCGGAGAAACTAATCATCAGACCGCTCAGATGCAAAGGCAGACCCGAGTCTTTTTAGTTCGCATACGCAGTAAGGTCCCGTTTCTTATCCCAGTAGGCACATGGCGTAATGACGTCGTTATGACGTCGATGCGACATTCAGACGTCGCATTGACGACTTTTCCATGCCATGGGATGTCATGACTTTATATAAACCGATTGCTAAAACGTACTACGGATTTCTTTTAATCTGCCCGAACGTTTAATTAATATAGGCCTAAAGTGCGGAATTGTTAGCACTGATTGATAACAAGAATCGATCGAGATCCGATATTTGAAGAGAGAGAGAAACATTATTATATCAAAAAGTACGCATTTGGGACGATATTGACATTTTGCTGGAATACCAGTTTTGGACGACGTTCAATATTTTAGCACTTACATGACTGTTCGCAGCAAAAAAATACATTAAACCAGGAGTATTTTGAGGACAGCAAATGTCAGTAAAGACAAAAAAGACAAATGAAACTCTTCATAAGAAAAGGGCTCTATAGCATGTGTGAACAGCGAAGGCACCGATCAGCACATCCGCGCAGTCTTCTCAATCCTCCAGTTCGCACTGACAATCTATGGATCCGAAGCGAAAAGGGAAAAATTCTGATGTTTAGGCTGACCAACCTTCTTCTGGTGAGTTTCATTATGAAACTGTGTTAATCCAATTTGTACTCGTTTTGAACATTGTGGGTGGTAGTCGCACTCGTGGTAATATCCTGTGATATTACATGCAGATCTGCTGTATTTAATATTGATGATGTTGTTAATTTCACAACTGACGCTGCTGTGGCAATTACACTATTAACACTGCTGCCCGATGATTTGACGTTTGATGCTGCTTGCAATGCTGCTGACAACTCCACTATTCCTGTTATTGCCGATTTCAATATTGACGCTGCTGCCAATATTGTTCCTGCTACCAAATTACAACTGATGCTGATGCCAACTTCATAGAGCCACTGATGTCAGTTTCATTACCGATGCTGCTTCGAATTTCAACACTGATCCTGCTGACAATGTCAATGGTGATACTGGTGCCTATTCCATGTATACTACTACTGACCCTGCTGCCAATACCACTATGCACGATGCCGCCATTTTTTATTTACATGTTTTACTGCAAATTTCACTACAGATACTGCTGCCAATTAGACTACTGACGATGCCGCCATTTCAGAATTGACGCTACCGACAGTTTCGCTGTAGATGCTCCGTCCATTTTCACTGCTGATGCTGCAGACTATTACACTATTTATGCTGCTTCTCATTTCACTATTGATGCTGCTGTGAATTACACTGTTAATGCTGTTATTTTACTGCTGCCAAATCTGCTTTTGATTTTGCTGCCAGTTTCGGCATTGACCAGTAATACTACAATCATACTGATGTTGATGCCGCTGCCAATTCACTATTGATACTGCAACCATTGCACTACTGATGCTGCTGCCAATTCAATAATGATACTGCAACCAATTCACTGTTGATGCTTCTGCCAATTTCTGCTGCCGCCTATTCATTACTGTTGTTGCTGCCAGCTCACTACTGATGCTCAATTCACTACTGATGCTGCTGTCAATTCATTTTTATGCTGCTGCCAACTTACTTCTGATACTACAACCAATTCACCATTTATGCTGCTGCCAATTCACTACTGATACTGCAACCAATTCACCATTTATGCTGCTGCCAATTCACTACTGATACTGCAACCAATTCACCATTTATGCTGCTGCCAATTCACTACTGATACTGCAACCAATTCACCATTTATGCTGCTGCCAATTCACTACTGATACTGCAACCAATTCACCATTTATGCTGCTGCCAATTCACTACTGATACTGCAACCAATTCACCATTTATGCTGCTGCCAATTCACTACTGATACTGCAAGCAATTAACTAGTGATGCTGCTGCTAAGTCACTTTGATGCTGCTGCCAATTAAATACTTATACCGCAACCAAACCACTTTTGATGCTGCTTCCAATTTACTATTGATACTCCAACTAATCAACTACTGGTGTTGCTGCTTATTCACTATTGATGCTGAAGCCAATTCACTACTGATACTGCAACCAATTCACTACTGATGCTGCTGCATAGTCACTACTGATGCTGCTGCCTATTCACTTTTAATGCCGCTAACAATTCACTATTGATGCTGCTACCAAGTCACTGCTTGTGCAGCTGAAATTCACTGTTGATGCTCAATTCACTACTGATGCTGCTGCCAATTCACTAGCCATACTGAAACCAATTCACTACTGATGCTGGTGCCAACACTACAGATGCAGCTTCCAATTATATTACTGATGCTGCTGATTATTTAACTTTTGATAATGCTGCCAATAACTCTATTGATGTTGATACTGCTGCCAATTACACTATTGAAAGCTGCTACCTATTTCATTATTCATACTGCTGCCAATTGTTTTATTGATGCCGCAGTGAATTTCACTTATGATGTTGCTGAAAATGCACCAATGATGTTGCTGCCAAGTCAATGAAGATGCTTCAACCAATTCACTACTGATATTGCCAATTCACTTCTGATGCTTCTGCCGATCAACTATTGATGCTGCTGCCAATAACAATACTGATGCTGCTAAATATCAACTTTCGATGCTGCTTCCAAAACACTACTGATTATGATGCTGCTGCCAATTACACTTGAAAGCTGCTGCCAATTCATTATCTATACTGCTGTCACTGTCACTTGTCCTGTCAATTTTGATACTGATGCTTCTGTCAATATTAGCAATAATATTGAAATCACTATTGTGACTGCAACCAATTCACTATGGATACTGCTGCTAATTTATTACTGATGCTGCTGCCAATTACGATTGATACTGCAACCAATTCACTACTGATGCTGCTGTCAATTTGCTACTGATGCTGCAACCTTTTCACTACGGAAGATCGTGCCAAATTCACTGTTGATGCTGCTGGTAATTCACTACTGATGCTGCTGCCAATATACTACTGGTGATGCAATGTTGATACTGTGGTCAATTAACTGTTAAGGCCCCTGCCAACTCGATACAGATGGTGCTGCCAAGTACACTGTTGGTGCTGGTGCCAAATCACTATTGATAATGCAACCAATTCACTACGGATGCTACTGCTAATTCAGTACTGCTGCAGCTGCCAATTCACTACTGATACTGCAGCAAATTAGTTGCTTTTGCCAACTCACTATTTATACTGCTGCTAAATTCACTGTTGGTGCTATTGCCAATTCACTTTTGATTTGGCAACCAATTCACTATTGATGCAGCTGCCATTCCCTGTAGATGCTTCTGCCAACTCACTATTCACTTTTGATATTGCTGGCAGATTCATTGTTAAAGCTGCTTTCAATTCACTACATTGTTGCAAATTCACTACTGATACTGCAACCAAATCACTACTGACACTGCAACCAATACACTGTTGATGCTGCTGCTTATTCACGTTTGATGCTGCTGCTAACTTTGCTGTTGATGCTGCTGCCAATTCACTACTGATACTGCAACCAACTCAATATCCATGATGCTTCCAATTGCCTAATGCTGCTGCCAAATTCACTGTTGGTGTTTTTGCCAATTCACTAACGTTTCTGCAATCAATGCCCTACCATTACTGCAATCAATTCACTGTTAATGCTATGTCAATTCACTACAGATGTTTCTGCAAATCCACTTTTGATTCACTATTGATACTGCAACCAATTCACTACTGATGGTGCTGCTAATTCAGTACTGCTGCATCCACTTTTGATGATGCTGTCAATTCATTATTAATGCTGCTGACAATTCACAGCTGCTGCTGCTGCCAGTTCACTTTTTTGATGCTGCAGCTAATCCACTAGTGATGCTGCTCCCAATTCGTTTTTGATCCTGCAACCAATTCACCTTTGATGCTGAAACCATTATACTACTGATGCTGCTGCCAATTCACTACTGATGCAGCAACCAATTCACTATTGACAATGCAGCCAGTTCACTATTGATACTGCAACCAATTCACTACTGATGCTGCTGCCAATTAACTTTTTATACTGCAACAAAATGACTCTTAGTGCTGCTGTCAATTCACTGTTGAAGCTGCAACAAATTCTCTTTTGTTTTTGCTGCCAATTAACTACTGATTCTGCTGCCAATTCACTATTGATGCAGCTTCCAATTACATTACTGGTGCTGCTGATTATATTACTTTTGATACTACATGTACTGCCATTTCAATATTGATGCTGCCAGATACATTATTAAAAGCTCCTACCGATTTTTTTATTTATACTGCTGCCAATTATTTTATTGATGCTGCAGTGAATTTCACTGATGATGTTGCAGCCAATTCCAATATTGATGCTGGTCCTAGTTTCATTACTGTAGCAACTATTATTGCTGAGATAATGACACTATTGATATTGCAACCAATTTCACTAAAGATGCTGCTGTCAATTATACTACTGTCACTTCTGCCTTTTTCATTATTTATACTGCTTCCAACTTTGCTATCGATTCCGCTGTCAATTTCACTGTTGGTGCTGCCTCTTGTTTCATTTTTAATACTTTTACAAATTTCTCTCTTGATGTTGCTGCAGATATCACTCTTAATGTTGCTGCCACAATCATTTCTGATGCTTCTGCTTCATTACATAATTTGCTTCAATTAATCAGCTATTGCTAATTTTACTACATATGCTGATGCCATGTCAATACTGACAGTCTGACACTGTTGCTTATTTCAATAGTGAGCTCTTCTACAAAAGCTACTGCCAATTTCACTATTTATGCTGTGTCACAAATGATACTACTGCTAATTTCTTTGATAATCAGATAGTATATTACACGGTGAATCAGGTACTGTTTAACAGGAAATTAGCGGTTACATTACACATAAATCAGCTACTGTATGACATGGTAAATCAAGTGATGTATTCTAGGATAGATCCGGTACACTGTTAAACTGTTCCTCAGGTACTGTATCAGGTTCTAAATTGAGGGATAAAACAGTCTAAATCAAGTACTGCCAATTTCACCACTGATACTGTAAGCAACTCCACTATTGATGTTTTGCTGATTTGTTTATTGATGCCAATGGCAACTTCACTATTGCCTTTTGCTGTCACTGTTACTAATATTTTCACAATTGAAGCTGCTGCCAATTTAACTTTATGTTCCTGCAAAGTTCACTTGCTGTATCTGCTAGTTTCACAACAGATTTGCTGCCAGTGTCACCTGATATTCTTGCCAAGTTCATTTGATGTATCAGCCTGTTTCCCAATATTTTTTTTTTCTTTAATGTTCCTGCCAAGTTCACCTGAGGTCTCTGCTAGTTTCACTATAGATTTGCTGCCAATGTCAAATCATGCTCTTCCAAGTTGATGTATCTGCCAGTCTCACTATAGATTTTGCTGCCAATGTCACTTGATGTTCCTGCCAAGTTCATTTGATGTATCTGCCAGTTTACCCGTAGGTTTTGCTGCTAATGTTACTGGATGTTCCTGCCAAGTTCACTTGATGTATCTGCCAGTTTCACTATAGATTTTGCTGTCAATGTCACCTGATGTTCCCATCATGTTCACTTGATGTATCTGCCAGTTTTCCCATAGATTTTGCTGCTTGCCTAGTTCACTTGAAGTCTCTGCCAGTTCCACTATAGATTTTGCTGTCAATGTCACTTTATGTTCTTGCCAAGTTCACTTGATGTGTCCGTAAATTTTGAATTAATTTGATGTATCTGCCGGCTTTCCTTATAGATTTTGCTGCCAATATAACATGATGTTCCTGCCAAGTTCATTTGATGTCTCTGCCAGTTGCAGCCGATGTAACCTGATGTTCCTGCCAAGTTCACTTAACATGTCAGCTAGTAACTGATTTTGCAGGATGTGGAATTTGATTAAGTCAGATCCTGATCTTTGCATTCTCATCTACTTTGTATCATTTGTTAAATCAGGGCCCAAGATTATAAAACCTTTTTTCATGCTCAACTAAGAATGTGCTCAAACTTACATATCAAATACACAGTATCCAAACGCTCTGTACCAGCTCTTTCGGTTTTCATAGCGTCGTATCGAGAGTACAAACATTCGCTTATAACCAGTAGTCGGAAATCATTATGTTTTGAGATTTTATCCGGAATTTGCTGCGTCATTTATAGTTATTCAGCTTCGAAAATGTAAAGAGGTAAGTTTAATATAATTTGCTCTTCGGTCTTTTACTTTTTTGCCCTGTACAATGTCATGTATGGGTAGATGTAAACGGTACAGTATTCAAATTGCCCTTGGCATGATTCTACAACATTTTTGAGCCTTTTCTTACATGTTTTATAAAAAATCTTTAAAATAAACAGAAGGCGTTATCAATCTACAGTTTGTTAGTTTTGGTAATAGGATGATAGCTAGGTTTTGCACGACACAAACTCGTGTTAACTTAAGTTGTTCGGAATAAAATTTCTGTGACGGCCATGAGGTTTTCATTGTACAGGGTAACAAAGTTAAAGACCGAAGAGCAAAATATATTAAACTTACCTCTTTACATTTTCCGAGCTGAATAACTATAAATGACGCAGCAGATTCCGGATAAAATCATAAAAAATAACGATTTCCGACTACTGGTTATAAGCGAACTTTGTACTCTCGATTCAACGCTATGAAAACCGGAAGAGATGGTACAGTGAGTTCGGATACTGTGAAATAGAATTATACTTGACAATTCTTGTTTTGAGCTTGCACATACAGAAATTATGTGAAAAGCAGCCACTGACAACAATAGAAATCTCTGCAAAAAGCATAAAATTTATTTAATATGGGTTTGAATTTTCATGCTCAACTGAGTTGAGCAAGATAAAAAGTTTTATAACCTTGGGGCCAGGTACCACATCACAAGGTTAATCAGCTACTCAGAGCTCCATATAAGAAGGGGGTAACAGTGATAATTCAGAGATAATTTTTCTTATTTCTCAATCAAAACATACATTCTGACCTCTCATTTGGACCAACTCGACGAGACAATTCTAATGAGGGGTCTTATCATATATTTTCATGGTAGAATAGGGAAAATTATCCCTTAATTATTCCTGTCACACCTTCTTATCTTGAGAATTGGCTACTATATCATAAGATATTTCAAATAATATATTTCAGGGCATATCAATAAATGACAACTAAAATTATAATGCAAAAAGGTTTTCTATCAAAATAAACTTTAGCTCTGAATGTATCAAAATATATAACAAATAAAATAAAATAACAAAGAATATTAGACTATCTTATAGTTAAAACAATAAGATATAATAAACATGATATTTCCTTAGCAGGAGATGATATACAAAGTCAACTCTCGATATCTCAAAGTTGAAGTTCATCACAAACTACTAATATCTCAAAGTAAATTTTCTGGTCCCAGAAAATTTACTTTGAGATACCAGTAGTTTGAGATAACAGGGGCTAAAATGTAAAAAAAAAGTTAATGTGTCTAAAACATATTCTTTGATATACATGTAAAAAGGTACTTAGGACTCAGTGTTTGAGATAATAGAAGTCAGCTGTATAAGCATAAGCTTACGATCAAATCCTTATAAACTGATGAAAGCATATATGTATTCTTTGAGAAAGTCAATGAATAAAATATTGTTTAAACCAATATTTCCTTTCAAAAAATCTTCATATTTTTTTTCAGACTCCTGCTGAAGTCAACCATGATTTTTTGCAATCTTTAAGATGAATGGGTACACTTTCAGGGGAAGCAACACAGCCATTTTCATTTTTGCCTCCCTTCCAAAAGGGGATCAACTCTCAACAGAAAGAATGTACTCTTCTAGCAAATTCTATCCTGAATGAGATCACCTCATTTTGAAAGGGCTTCTTTGACCACTGAAGTAAGCAGGAAGTCATACTAGTCATTCCTCTTTGGAACAAGAATTCTGGAATGCCTTGTCTTGCCTGTCTGCGCGTTGTCACAAAACAGAACTAAACCAGAAAACCTGATGGAAAGTTTACATTTCCAACACCTCAGACACCAGAAAAGTAATTTGTATGTCTTGCCTCTGCTCATCACAGGTGAAACAAAATACGGAAGAAAAACATAGGTATACCCAGACTTAAGTGTATCAATAAGCATTTATATCTGTATGAAAATGTTTAGAAAAATTTTCTAACAAGTAGATACCACAACAACTCTATAACTGATTAATATCCACTGAAAAGGTACCTTTCAGCATATATGCAAAGGAAAGACACCCATCAGCCAGTGAATCTACACAATCTGTTCAGTTTCTTCCATTTTTGCAAACCATAATGTGCTTAAATATTGGGACATCTAAAACCATTAATTTTCCATTTGGAACAAATGGAAAATCAATGGCTTTTAATGTCCAAATACTCATGCACCTTGGGGTATACTATCTACAAATTTTGGAGAATCTGAAAAGTGAAAAGTGAAGACTGGTCAGTTTGCACATGCCACATGCCTGACGATTTCCAGTCATGTTTGAATTCATTCTTTGACTATTGTGACGCTTGGAAATTACAAATCAATTTTACTAAAACTAAAATAATAATTTTTGGGGCGCGAAACATTACTAACTTCTGCTTTCATATGGGTACTACAGAAATTGAAATTATTAAACAATATAAATATCTAGGAATCATCTTTTCCTCGTCGGGGAGTTTCTTAAACGCTCGTAAACATATTGTAGAACAAGCGAGAAAAGCTATGTATCTACTCTTCATGCGAATAAATAACTTATCCTTGCCTTTAGACCTGCAGCTTAAGCTTTTTGACCATACTGTCTTGCCGATTCTTTGCTATGCTTCAGAAATTTTTGGATTCGAAAACCTCAGAATTATTGAAAACATTCATAATGAGTTTCTTAGAAAAATAACTAAATCAAGAAGTAGTACACCTATGTATATGCTATATGCTGAGTTAGGTAGGTATCCGATTGAAATTATCATTAAAAGTCGCGCGATTGCTTTTTGCAATCGACTAATCACTGGAAAACAAAGCAAGTTGTCATTTATCTTATACCATACACTTTACAATCGTGAAAACTCGTTTAAATGGATAGAGTATATTAAAGGTATTTTCTTAGAAATAGGCAGAAATGATATTTGGATATATCAAAATAACATTAATTCAAGGTCCATAAACAAGTATGTAAAATCTATTCTTATCGACCAGAATCTCCAACACTGGCATGCTATGTTGCAAAATTCACAAAAAGGTAGAACTTATAGCATCATAAAACAAGGTATCATGTTCGAAAAATATCTTATAACAGTTCAACGAAATTGTTGGCTTAATTTGTTTAAATTTCGTACGGATAATCACAAATTTCCTGTGGAAACAGGTCGATGGCACGCTATTGAATATGCTGACCGTAAATGTAATTTATGTAGTCTTAATGATGTTGGTGACAATTACCATTACTTGCTGATTTGCCCTTACTTTACTACAGACAGGAAATTGTATATTAACAAGAAGTATTATACCAGGCCAAATATTATAAAATATCAAGAGCTTATGGCAATTTCAGATAAAAACAAGTTAGAAAAACTAAGCAGATTTATAAGAATTTTGATGAATAAATTTAGCACTGTTTGAGAGTTGATCGTATTCTACTTTTCTAGATCACTTGTCTTTCTACGTCGTTTTGTTATTATTATTATTATTATTATTATTATCATTATTATTTTTGTATAATTTTATGTGGCAAATACATGTTCCTGTTGTATTATAGGGTCATTGCGCTGAGGCGCTGACGTTGACGAGTATTGTCCCGAGTTGGGAGCCTGCGTGTGAACGTAGATTTTCCAGTTGGGACAATATTCATAGGCACCAGCACGGTGACCCCTTTTCGTCATAACCTCATGTTACGAGTAGACGCATAACTTTATTATTGCTACTCGGTGCCATTGCGGCAGGACTTTACCAATAGTTATATTATTATGCTATAGAACTGTCGTGTGGTGCCGAAACTGAATCCGGGCGGAGACAGGCCTGTGGCGGGTCTCCGTCCTGATTCAATTCCAAGACGGCAATACACACTGAGCCGGCGCCGAATCGACACGTGTTCGACGCTGGTTCTGTGTGGAGTGCCTATTGGATACACTATTTCTTGGCACCTAGCGACATCTTGTGATTTAGAATAGCTGATCTATTCATATGTACTTACGTATATGAATATCTAAATTCCTCGCAGCACAAATCCCGGAACTTCTACTACTATTTGTTTTACTTCAGTTTCTAAACTGAACGGAATGTTCACTCACTCATTCACAAAAATATTTCACGATTTGTTCGTGCATGGGCGGGGATCTAGGTCATAGATGCTAAGTTGCGGGGGTCAAAAAGTAATGTTTGTGTTGGTATTGGGATGAACAAAGAATAAAACAAACACCTGTGACCCATGTGCTATGTTCTGAAAATAAATATTACCTTGCGATAATTAAGTGAAAATACAAAGCATACAAAAATACTACTTTTTTTTTAAAATTTAATTTAAGGACACAAATATGTATTCTGTGGTGTAATAGATATTTTAGCGAGTCGCACGTTTGCTGATTGATAATTGACGTCACTGGAGAATAAGATTTTATTGGGAAACGAACATTCCATTCAGAGGTGACAGCAGTTCAGGCATATTAATTTATCTGTACACGAGTGCTCTGGATGAGAGTGAGTGTTTAGTGACTGGTCGGTTGGTTATTCTTTTCTCCCCGTAGAGGCATATGTTTTGCCACTCATCGAAATCGTCTTGGCAAGACTGTTCTGATGAGGGGGCACGACATGTGCCTTGGTGGAGATTTGATGGGACTTATCCCTTGGTATCACTGAGTACTCTCTCTTTATCTAAGTCATTGTGACTGATTTTACGTTATGTGCTTTTTTCTGCAAATGTGTCTTTCCTCCTTACATGATACTTTAATGATATTTTAGGATCTACAGTGGACTGTTATTTGCTCTCTCTCTCTCTCTCTCTCTCTCTCTCTCCATGAAGCTGAAGCGTAATCAACGCTGGTCCAGCGCTACGACGCTGAATCAGCGTTGATTACGTGTTGATTGGACGTGGTGTGCTTCCTCCTTCCCGTCTTACACCTCAATCTAAAGGTAGAATTATTTTTCGCTGTCGCCGTTAGATACAACTGTATTATACCCTCATGTATCACCTATGTGATGTGAGTGTTAATAAAAGATATGTTATGTTATGTTATGTTATGTAAGAGTTTATTGTATGCACAAGCTTAAGGTCCCTTTTCTCATGACACCCATCAATCAAACTGGGACACCTCATCCACTGCCCTGTTAATTTCAGTAACAAGAGTTTCCATTATGAAATTTTGACAGTCCACTGACTTGTTGTTGTGGGACATAGTTGCAACCCTCTTTACAATTACAGCAAAAATCATACCAAAACTTTAAAAGCATCTTCAAACAGGTCTGACACTTGTCCCTACACTATAGCAAAGGTACTCGATCCTAGCAGTCACACTATCCTAGCATATCTGTGATCACAGTGACTTTGATCACAGATATGCTAGGAAAGCGTACCGTCACTGAAAGGGTTCTACAACATATGTTTTAATTGAGAAATATGAAAAATTATCTTAGAATTATCCTCAGAATCCCACCTTATCGAGAGCTCTGGTGGTCATTGTATGATAACTGCTGACGAATGGCAAATAATGCAGCGCCTGATCTTGGAGAAGTCTGATCTGAATCTACACTGTTCTGTTCCAATACCATAAAAATTCTAAAAATTGGGACATCTAAAACAATTACCGCAACTGTCCTAATAACTGAACTTTGGTTGCTCAATGCAGTAATGTGTCTTCAACATGCAGATGGAATGGCTAACTGTGCAGACCCAGATCAGGGTCTGCACTGTTTGCTGAGATCTATCCGTCACAATACATAGCATTTTTACAGTACTTATCCACAAAACATACCATATGGAGTGCCTTAAGGCTTTTCTAAGAAGAGTCTGAGTGTATTTGACCATTAGATTTTAGTTTAGAAAAGATGTACACTATCATGTAACATACAAAATTCTAATTACTTGGACAAATAGGTCTGACCAAATAGTGCAGACCCAGATCAGAAGACTGCTACTTGGGAGGTCTGATCAGGGACTTCAATTTTTTGCAATTTCATCTCCATCGTTTGGATGCATTGCTGCAATAAATCCGAACTGGTCTGTTTTTAAGACAATAACGTAATTATTTTAGGTGTCCCAATTTTCAGAATTTTTAAGGTAGTAAGCATATCATTTCAAGCAAACAAATGCAGATTACACATAGCAAAAGATAGATTCACTTTAAATATAAATATCTATTTTTTAAAAATAGTAAATTCTAAAATAAATATAGAAGACTGAATAGCAACATACATGTGATGTCTCCCGGATCATCCGGGAGTCTCCCGGAAATGGAGCCCATCTCCCGCGCTCCCGAAAAGTATTCAGAATCTCCCGGATGCTGAATTTTCCTGTCATAATTTTTTCTGAACCGTCCATTTTGCGGTAACTACTTAGCCGGCGGCTGTCAAAAGGATTAACTGTCCGTGACCTAATTACCTAACAGGGTGCAATTTAGGACGTGTCATTCCGAAGGGTATTCGCTGATCAGACGCAGCGAGGTGTTAAATTGGCTAGCGCACCAGTAAAGGTACCTGTTCTAAATGTAATAGCAGGTAACTTTTACCGAGAGCAAATAACTTTTATTGCGTCGCGGCTTTAAGCATCGGTCAATGTTAATGTCATTGAGTTGCACGAATGGAAGTGCCGCCAATCGACAATGATTCCATATCGATTTTTTTCAGTAAACATGTCAGATACGTAATGTACAGTCATTATAAATATCGATCATGCAAAATTTGCGCAGGCTGATCAGATCATACTTCCATGAAATCATCACGGTGCCAGCAATTTTTTTTTGTTTTATTTAAGTCGGTTCGTTCACTTTAAGAATAGTTTCCCGCGTTTTTCTATCCAGTTCCCGCCGGTTCAGATGCATCGTGTGCGAAATGAGAACCAGTGTGAATTTATAAATAAAACATGGGAAATCCGCGATCTTCAGTATCTGACTGAGACAGAAATATGCCATTCTACAAGTTTACTGACCCAAATATGCAGCTATATTTGTTCTTAATCTAATATTCAACGAAAATAGACAGCTCTAATGACAGGTATGTTCATGAAAGTGTAGAATATAACTCGGTTTTGAGATAAACAGATTTTGAGTTTGTAACAAGTATCAGCTTTCATCAAAATAACTGGAGCAAATCGGACCCATCATCCAAGATGCAATTTTGGACTTTTATATTGAGGGAGGGTTAGGAAAAAGTGGGGAGGGGTGATGGTTTGAGAATGCCAGATAATCAGATTGTTTCTTAGCAATGGAATGGTCAGCACTAACACTATGAACAGTACTGTTCAATTACACTGTAAATTAAACTTAGGATGGTAGTGTTACTGCACTGAAATGGCATACTTTTGAGGTTATATTTGAAGTATTGGGTAACTCAAAAGTAAAGAAGTTAAACAAACAATACAACTGTACTTTAGTTCATGTTGTTTTATTTTAAAACTAGAAGCCCCCCCCCCCCCCCCACCACCACCAAAAAAAAAAAAAAAGTTAAGTACTCGAAACAACGCGTCAAAGTTGCCGTCAAAAAGTCTCCCTGATGAGGAGCTCAATCTCCCTGAAATGAAATCCAGATCTCCCACATGGTCCTCAAGAGTTCATCACATGTATGTAGCAATCTAAAGTAATCTATAACAAAGATCTAAAATAGCAGATGCATAACATTTGTGATTATATACAAAAATAGAAGAAACATAAAAGGCACAATTCATTTTATAAATATCAATGTTAATAGAAAATTGAGAAGTGTAAAACATAACAATATTAACAGGAAATTGAGAAGTGTAAAAGGTAAAAGGCACAGTTACATTTGTAAATAACAATCTAGAGTATTATTCAACATATCAAAAATAGTTGGCTTCTTAATTGTAAAGAACTAACAAATATGTGACCAGTAGCCATACAAGAATTCTGTGGAAAACTGTCTTGCCTTGGAGCTAAATTTATCAGAAAAACGTAATAAATGTTTATTAAAGGTAAATGAGTACACTTCAAGTGGAAGCAACTCAGTCATTTCAGGGGCCAGCCTAGAGGGAAAAGTGGGAGAAATAGTCCCTCTAAACTGACTGACTTCTCCCTATTTTGAGCTGAATGAGAAGTCAGAATGTATAAAACCTATAAAAAAAATCCAATATTTGGGATAAAACTTCTCCCAGAAATTTAGAAAATGTTTCAAAACTTCTCCCTTCATTATTGCTTCCCTTCTTAGTAGGGGTAAACTCTTAAAGGAAAGAATTTGCTCCTGTAGGAGCAAATTCTTTTCTTTAAAAGTAGACCCCTTTTTAGACAGGTTTTATCCTATAGGGAAGCTAAAAAGAGTACCTGTGTCTTGGTTTACAATACCTATGCCTCGCTTCTGTAATTTGCAGGTGAGACAAAAATACAGAGCAACGGAAACTGTATTAAGGAGTCACCTGTCTTATGCAGCCAATTGTGTGTGTTCTTTGAGTGAGCCCAGGCGAGACAAAATTAAAGAGCAAAGGACACTGTACTAAGGAGTCCCCTGTCTTATGCAGCAAAGTTTTGAGTGTGTTCTTTGAGTGGTCTCATAATGAACATTCTCAAAAATGCAATTCCCTTTATCATGCTATGACAATCATAGCACTATATAGTGGATTGTTGATAAAGCAACTGCAATCCACTATATCGTGCGAAGATAATCATAGTAAGATATAGCGGATTATTGATATCTCAACTGCCCTACTTTTGCATCTTTGCTGTTCTCTTATAATTGAAGAGCGCATTTTGCCATCTTGTGCTTCCATCTTCTTGTTTCGTTATCATGTGACTATAGAATCTTGGGGAAGACGGATCAGATGCCTAAAAATAGAAAGCAGTGATCTAGAAAAAGGGAGATAAATTTTACTTATTTTCCATGAAAATATTGGGACTCCTCATCAGAACTAACTCATTGAAGCAGTCTGATGAGTGTCACAACATGTTTTTATGGAGAAGCAAGACTCTTTTACAGAATTATCATGAAATACTCTGCATAACCAAATTACCAGACACTGCATTTACTCTGAGACTTAAACATTAGACAAACAAGCACACTTTTGGGGGAAGTAATTTTGCTATTTTCATAACTGCCTCCCTTTCAAAGGAGGTCAATGCTTAAAGGCTCTAGGAGAAAATTCTTTCCTTTAAAAGAACAAATCTTGTGGTGGTTTTAGAACCAGTGTAGAAAATCAGCCACTGCCAAAAATACCTCTAATAAGCAATATAAAGGTGATGAGTATACTTTCACAGGAAGCAACTCTACTATTTTTGCCTCCCTTCTCAGTAGAGATCAACTCTTAAAGAAAAGAATTTGCTCCTCTAGGAGCAAATTCTTTCCTTTAAGAGTAGACTCCATTTCAAAGAGCTACCTATCCAGAGAAGCAAACAGAAATTCATGCAATATACTATTTTGGTAAATTGTTGTTGTTGTATTATTGTTTAAGCCCCTGTCACACTGTGGCGAGTTTGTTCTACGACATTAAGCTCCGCCCACTTTTTTAAAACTCTCCGAATGTTGTGTGAATGTCAAAGAGGTGTCGCGGTATGTCGTAACAAGTCGTACTCATGTCTGCGTATGTCGGCTATTGTAGGGAAGTGTCTACGAGCATTTTAAACCGTTTAAAATTCTAGCCACAACTCGTAGACCAGAGTGGGCGTGGCTTAACTCGTACAGATCTCACAACTCACCCGTGCAGATGTCGTAAGCCTTCTCGCGCATTCTCGAGTATTCTCGCCATCAGAAAGCAACTGGCGATTTATGACGATATACTACGAAACAATGTGAGTTTCGCAGGACTCCTTATGCGATAGTTTGCGAGACATCTCGAGTTTCGATGACTGCCATACGAGTATATGCGACACATGTAAGATAATGCGCGAGTTTGTCTGGGGTTTCGCACGAAATAAGGCGACATCACTTGACAATGTCATTTATTCAATAGAAAAAGTGTTATTTTTCAGCATAACCATTTACTGTGAACCATTCACATTCCTTTTGCATCTACAGTTCAGTAATTACCTATATTTTTGTAACGGTTGCAGCAGCATCTTGTCGTAATACTTTCGTTATTCTGCAAAATGATTATGGCGTTTGATCACTGGAAAACACTAAAATATACCAAAATACTGAGGAAAACATAGAAAATCGCATTATATCGTATAAACTTGAAGGACATTCGTGAAAGTGTCGCAATACCTTGTATAAGCCTCGTACAAATACCGTACGGATGTTGCACTATATCATACATATTCGTACTGTATCGTATAAGACTCGTATGAACTCTTGCTAACTCGAGTTATAGCGAAGGGCTATCGAAGGTGACTGTACAGCACTCGTAGAAATTTGCATGTTCTCATAATAATCTCATACTGCTATCGCAGTGACGCCGTACAGCTATCGTAAAGATGTCGTGGAACACCCGTACAGATAGTTTGTGCAAAATGTCAGCTGAAAACTCGTAGTTATCCATGGCGATTTCTGGCGAGTCTTATCTCTCCACATCTCGCCATAAGTCGCCGGAAATGTCAACACAGTGTGACAGGGGCTTTAACGTCCATGGTAAACAGCATTGGTCATGTTGGGACGGCCAGTTTACCTAGCCACACAATTCCTGGGCAGGCTTAGACCTCCTAAGCGATTAACCAGTACTAAATGCATTACTTTCACCAGTAACTGACAACTGCCCTTCTTGAATCAGTGGAAGGAGAAATAAAAGTGGCCTGGCTGGGTATCAAACCCATGACCTCAGGCTTATAAGTCAGACGCCCTACTGACTGTGCTACACGGCCCAACATTTTTGGTAAAGAAACAGGGTGCGTTTATTTGAGCAGGGGCGTTTATTAGGATTAATATGGTATCGAACTAATCATTTCTGTTGTTACAGCACAATATAGGAGATGAAGTGTGCATCTTTTGCGAAGGGAAGTAATCAAGGAAGTAAATGTTTTCCAAAGACAAATTCAATTTACTTCCCTTGTCCTATATGGGTTATGAAAAGTAATCCACAGCTGTGACCGTCTGCTAGTCTTTACTTGCAGTAATCATTACCTGTAACTGATTAATCATTTCCTTTGTTATGGCCAACAGGTACAACACTCTGTCTGTCTGACAGGAAACTAAGTGCAATTTGTCGTCTGCTGACACAGTGTACTTAATGACCTTGTTGTCTGGAACTAGCTGCCAGGACTGTACCAAAGTCCAATCAAACTGAACAGTTTTTGCCTCTGGAAACAAAGGACAGGATACAGTAATTGTTGTTAATATTAGGACACTTTAATTACTGTAATGTGCATACATTTTAGGACACCTAAAATAATTAATTTTCCATTTGAAACAAATGGAAAATTAATTATTTTAGGTGTCCCAATACTTACACACATTAATTACTGCAATTGATTTTAAAATTTGATTGTTCAGGTAAATGAGTACAATTTCAAGGGAAGCAGCTCTGTCATTTTCATTTCTGCCTCTCTTCTCAATGGATGTCAACTCTTAAAAGAAAGAATTTGCTCCCTAGAGCAAATTCTTTCCTTTAAGAGTTGCTTCTCTATGAGCAAATTATTTCCTTTAAGAGTAGATCCATGGACGGACACTCGCGGCCACGTGTGTGCAACTATGGTTATGTAATGCTGAGCCACTTGGGGAACATCGTTATGAGAATTAGAACAGAACAGAACAGAGTAGATCCCATTTTAAAAGGGCTTCATCATCCAGAGAAGCAAACAGAAAGTCACAAAAGTTGTTTCCCTTTGTAAAACTAGCAGAAAAACAAGGAGATGTACCTTTACCCTTAATTACTGCAATTATTCTCAAATCCAAATCAGCTGATTTTACAAAACATTGCAGGTAGAATGGCAATCATTGCACACCCTAATCAGAATGTTCATGCAGCAGCTTGATCTAGGTCTACCCTAATTCTTCGGGCATTTAATTATGTCCCAATATTAAGGATTATTATTGAAACTTTTTAATTACAATCATCAGCAACATCCGATAATTATATTTATACTTTCTCCACTGTCTCTACCATATTTGTAGCAGAACTATAAAGTTGTATGGATGATGCTGATAGTATTAATTAGAGCCTAACACTCACCCATTTCATAAACTGCCCATGAACTTCGTGGAGAAATGGCCGGAGGATTTAGGTGAATGGCCTCTACAACAGTATTTCAGAAATTAAGGGCTAAAGGGAGAATGATGATAGGATAAAATAATCCAGAGACCAGAGTAGAACCTGTTTGGTTGGGTCTTGAATTATGAGCCCCTAGGGGTATATTCTTTCCCCTAACAGTGGACCCCATTTTGGAAGAGATTCTCCATCCAAGAAAGCAAACAAGCAGTCATAAAGTTGCTTCCCTTTGTAAAAATTTCAGAGAAACATGGAGGTGTATCCATACATCTTAAGTTCTGAGTAAACACTTACTGTGAAATATATTTAGACCTGATACACTGACTTTTAGCTGCACCTGAACATCTTTTGGAAACTGAAAGACATAAGAACACATGAGCTGCAACATGTCAAAATCAACAAAGTGGCATGTGCACCCAGTGAAGACTCAGATCAGCCCCTAAGCATCAACCCAGTCTGATCAGAGTCTTTACTGGCGGTAGCTTAGAACCTTAGCTACCCTTTATGTGCATCCCAAAGACTGATCAAACTGGGCAGATGCCTAGGCTGATCTGAGTTGGCATGGCGCACATGCCGCTTTGTTAGTTTTTCATGTTGTGGTAAATTTTGTGGCATCACTTTTCCCTTAATTCATTATTATTGCATCCTTTACACAATTTTACTTCCTTTCTGTTCCTGCATTTTCTTGCAGTCTGATTGATTACTATTTCCCCTTCAATATTCAACCAAAAAATGTCCGCAAAAGACATGCTACAGATGCTGCAGACATGTGACAACTAGTGTTAAAATGTGATGTCAAAAAGCATGTTGTAATAATGGACCTGGGTCCGAGGTTATAAAACTTGAGTATAATCTCAATCTCAAAATAAAGCACACTGATTGGCTGCTTCCGAGCATGTGCTCGGAAGCAGCCAATCAGTGTGCTTTATTTTGAGTTTGAGAAAGTACTCCAGTTTTACAGCCTGATGTCAATTTTTATATGAAAGTGCTTTAAATAAAGCTGATATACACATAAAACAATTTTTAATAGTCCAAATTTCTAGTCTTGATTATTCTTGGATTACTCTAAACACACCCAGAAGCTAGGTCTGTCAAGTGCTGGCCTGTTAAGCTAGTAGCCCCGATTTGAATCCAACTGAAGTCAATTTGTTTCCAATTATGAATAAATAGCATTCCACTGCACACAGCCTTCATTATCATCCTTCTATCGTCTTAATATGACTGAAATACTGTTTAAAGGGCAGTAAAACCACTAGCCATCCATCCATCCATTTGTACTATTTCAAAGATGACCACCCGATTATAGATAAACATTTCTGTATAGATGCAGGTGGGTTGTATCTTGTGCTATATTTTAAATCCAAATAAAACATTATTTTGTGTTGTAGCAGGCTGCTAAATGTTGTAAGAAAGTGATATAGAACTGAATTATAAAACAACTCTTTTGTAAAAGCTGTATTCTAAAAGGAAAGGTACTCTTAAAGTAAAGAATTAGTTCTAAGCTGTACTGTTAAACAAAAAGTACTCTTAAAAGAAAGAATTTGTTCTATCAGAATTGGGATGTCAACAAATTCTGTCCTATAAGATAATCTCTAAAGTCTCTAAAGTCAGAGAAGAGATACACCTAGAACAGGAACAATATCAATAGATAAAAGTGTCTCCCATTTAAATATAGCAGCATCAGTATTTGAAGAGACACAAAACAAGAACATAACATATTTATTCGCCTATGAGACAAGGTTTTCCCATCTCTACAATGACCACAAATAACTAAAATCAGTGGTATTAAATTCTGCTATTACATGCATTTTTCCCTACCAAAACAATCCCAAAAATCTAGATCCGTCTTTTCCAAAACAATCCCAAAAATCTAGATCCATAAGAAAAACAATCCCAAAAATCTAGATCCACCTTATCTTCCAAAACAATCCCATTAATTTAGACCCCAAAATCTAGATCTATCTTATGGATCTAGATTTTTGGGATTGTTTTGATCTAGATCCATCTTTTCCAAAACAATCCCAAAAATCTAGATCCATAAGAAAAACAATCCCAAAAATCTAGATCCACCTTATCTTCCAAAACAATCCCATTAATTTAGACCCCAAAATCTAGATCTATCTTATGGATCTAGATTTTGGGGATTGTTTTGGAAAAGATGGATCTAGATTTTGGTACTGTTTTGGAAGAGAAAAACCTATGTCTCATAACCAAAGAAAAACAGTGTTTTCATCCAATTTTGCATCACCTGGGGTTACATTAATCCTTATGGGGACAGGATACTGTATTAATACTAATAAACGCCCCTGCACTAATAAAGGTCCACTGCCTTTTTCCGAAAATAATGTTATATTGACTTGCATGAATTCCTGTTTGCTTCTCTGGATATGGCAGAACTTTGACATGGGGTCTACTCTTAAAGAAAGGAATTTGCTCCTAGAGGAGCAATTTCTTTCCTTTATGAGTTGACCCCTACTGCAGACAGGGAGGCAAAATATAGTAGAGATGCTTACTCCGCTGGTATACCCATTCACCTTAATACTGTTTATTAGAGATATTGTGCAGTTGCTGATTTAATTGCTATAATTTAGACTCTAAATAATGCCGTCTTTCGTAAAATGCGACACCCTTGGGGTTAATAGGATTAATATGGTAATACTTAAGATGATCCTATATTATCTTGAAACTGATCCTGTATATAATTACTTCAAAAGAAACTGTAATGCCAAGCTCTACTCACATGAAAACGATCTGAGGTAACATCTTGTGTAAGAACACATTCGTAAAAAGCATACTGGTAATACCCTGGAAGACGCTGACAAACCTCTGTATACTGGTTCTCCAGCACAAAATCAGGATGGCTGTATTCTGTCAAGGATAAAACATGTCTGTCAGAGCAAAGGCCAAAAGTTTAGGGATGAAAATTTTATTTTCCATAAAAATATAAGAAGTGAGACCTTATTAGAAGAATCTCCTTGCTCTAATGAGTTTTTTGCAAACAAGTTTTTGCAGACAAAAAAAAAGAAAAAACAAAGTTAAAAAGTACCACTTATATACAACATTGAGCCACATATATACACCAACTACTAACATCAGCATGCACATTTATGCAACCTAATCCCAGTCTTCAAGTTTTGACTCTTTATGTTTCCAAGGCTTGATAAATTGAACATGTGAGAATGGAAGACACCGATCAGACTGCAAGCTGCAGAAGTACAGGCTGATCTGAGTCTTCCCTGTTTGTACATGCTGTAAAGCATGCCTTCAGGAGATGCTCATCATTTATATCTGCATATGAGCCGCGACATGACAAAACATCAATATGGCATGTGCCCTGCAAAGACTCATATCAACCTGGGCATCCAGTCTGATCAGAGTCTTTGCTGTCAGCATGGAGGTAGCTAAGACCTTAAGCTACCCTTTAAGTGTACAGAGAAGACTCTGATCAGACTTAATGGATGCAAAGGCTGATCTGAGTCTTTGCATGGCGCACATGCCACTTTGTTAGTTTTGCTGTGATGCAGCACATATACCGGTATTTAATGCTTTGAGCCAAAAGAACAGAATGTTACCACAAGTGATTATTATGAAATTCTGATACAAAACCATAAGCTTTTCTAAGTCACAAAAAAGTTCAGATACAATATAGCATCTTTTTTAGCTGTCAAAGCCATTTTGCAAAGGGTAAAATATACTGAAAGTACCTTGTAATTTTTCTTCATCTTCAGCAGAAATTTCAAGAGGACCTAAAAGCAAATACAAGAATTCAATATGCATAAATCTGTGTACACTAGCTCACAATGCATACACTAGCCTACACTGCTTATCTTCAGTAATATTCATTTTTACAAACAAGTTAATTTGGATTTGCATTGTGATTCAAATCAGACGTTTTATTTACAGTACTCTTAAGTTCTGACAAAAAATAATGTTGACAATAAACACTAATATCTAAGTGTTTAAATGGACTTCAGAGCTATTGTCAGAGTAACTACTTCTCCAATTCATTCTTTGTTAGTGAAGCTGTTCTTAACTGTTCTTAAGGTGCACGGGCAAACTTTCAGGGGAAGCAAGTCTACCATTTTTCTAATTTTGCCTCTCGTTCCAATGGGGCTTAAATATGTAAGGAAAGAATTTGCTCCTAATGAGCGTAAATGCAAATGTAGTCAAGATCATTAAAATCATTAATGATTTGAAGTTTTATGCTCATAACAGTATTTCAATTATTTGTTGCTGAGAGGAGAATGATTGAGAAGATGAAGATGAAGTAATTCAGCAGGCAGAGAAGAACTATGGCCCTGAGAGGACTCAGTCTAGCAGACAATGTGTCTAGAGCATCAACCCCTTTGAAGACACCAGACCTTGTATTTACAAATCTGCAAAAACAAGAGTTGTCACCAGACAGCTTAGCTCGCCTGAACTGGTGCTTACCCATCATGAACACAAAGTTCTAAAAATATGAACTAGACCTCCAAGGTGAATTAGGAAGGTGATGCTACTACCATGTTAAACTCTGGAGCAGTATCTGTCACCAGTCTGGGTATAACTTTCCATCTAGGCAGTGTGAAAACTATAACTTTCAGCCTGTGACCTTGGCCTAAAGGTCAATGTCAGAGGTGGGGTTGGTACTATGTAAAACTCTGGACCAGCATCTAACAGAATTCTAAGTATATGTATCAACTGAATCCATCCACACAGTAAGAAAATTTAACCAAAAATTTTATCAGAAGATTTATATGTCCATGACCTTGACCCCCGTCATCAAGGGGGTTGGGGTGGTATTGCATAAAAATTTAGATCATCACCTAACATCTGTGGAAGTATTAAGTAAATCTATCTAATCGTTAAGGAGAGTTTAAAAATCTGTAGCCAAGAACATTTCAACATAAAACTTCAAAGCCTGTCACCTTGATATATAGGTCATGTCCAGGGATGGGGATGGTGCTGAACAAAATTTTGGACCAATATCTATCATCATACCAAATATAATTCAAATTGATCGAAGGATTTAGAAACTATGAGGTCTTGCACACTTTAACATAAAATTTCTAAGTCCATGACCTTGACCCACAGGTCATGGAAAGGTGCTGAATAGAATTTTGAACCAATATCTATCATCATACCAAATATAATTCAAATCAACTAAAAGATTTAGAAAACTTTAACATAAAACTTTAACATAAAATTTCTAAGTCCGTGACCTTGACCTATGGGTCATGACCAGGAGTGGGGATGGTCCTGAATAAAATTTTGGACCAATATCTAACATCTTACCAAATATAATTCAAATCGATCAAAGGGTTGCGAAACTATGAAATCTTAAAAAGTTTAACTTAAAACTTTAACATTTTGCTAAGGCTGCCGCCACCCACGCCACCATCCCCGGGGGTAGTACAACAGCTCTTCCTGAACTTCGTTCAGGCAAGCTAAAAATGTATCTTACTTGTTTCCACCAAAGACCTGGCCTGTGTATAGATAAGATGTGCAGCTACATCATCTGACTTCATAACACCCATCTCTTGTTTGGCACTGAACACCCATTTTTGAAAAGACAATTCTACAAAACAGCAGAACACTAAGGTGGCTCCGACTGGGAGCCACATTGTTTGTTTCTATGATGAATCACACAATTATTAATGTTAAAACTGCAATTTATCTGTATTAGATTGAAGCTATGCTTAAAAACAAGTGTGCATTACTTTGATGCTCTTTAATTCCATGATTAAGCTGTTATATACTGTATTAATCCTAATAAACATCCCTGCTTTAATAAACACCCCATGCTTCTTTTCCAAAAATAATGTTCTTTTAAATTGTATGAATTCCTGTTTGCTTCTCTGGGTGAGGTAGCTCTTTGAAATGGGGTCATCTCTTAGAGGAAAGAATTTTCTCCTGGAGGAGCATTTCTTTCCTTTAAGAGTTGACCCGCCCTCTGCCCCATTTGTCTACCCACCAAGAATGGCCATTTACCTTAATGAGGCTTATTAGAGGTGTTTTGGCAGTGGCTGATTTACTACACTTCAACCTCTAAATAATGCACCCCTTTCGTAAAAGGCAATGCCCACGGGTGTTAAACAGGATTAATACTTACCTATATCACAACTATATCTACACCGAAAAAACAACTTTATGTTTCCTTTTCCTTCTCCAAAAACCATTAGTTGTTGGGCCTCATATTGCAACCAATTACATGAGCCAAACCATGACCCTCTGCATGAAAAGTGAACAGCCTAAGATACTGCATCAAAATGTTGGCTAAATGGCAAATAGAGCAGACCCTGATCAGAGCAGTCTGGACTGGGTCTGCACTAATTTGCTCAGGACTGTCAGCATACTAACCTTTAATTGTTTCCTGAATATCATCATCCCCTACAAATCTCCTCTTTGGATACACAAGCCCTTCACAGAGGGTAAAATTTTGGATGCTCTGTTTCTTTAAACCTGCAAAAAAAAGAGAATTTCAGAAGAGTCTAATTAAATTTGTCTTACTGATTTAAGGGACTGCTTAATGATTCTGTGACAGGACAAATATATCTGTTCAGCTATACCATGATGATCAAGGTCCTCACTGGTCACTGAGTACCGGTATCTTCTAAAAGAATCACAGATTGCATGTGCTTACAACCAGGGCAGTGATTTTATCTGGACTGCCTCTGTTTTTTCCTATAAATAGTGATATAATAACCAATATAGAAGATACAGAAAAAACACCAACCTAGGAGACAGTTCTATAGGTTTTCATTGGGAAATAAAAAAAAAATATCTCCAAATAATCCCTGTTACCCCTTCTTATCTGGAGCCCTACTTCTTCATATTCACCAGGATTCACATCTTCACATGCAAACTGTACTAAGTCCACATAGGTGGTAAATGCAAATAGGGAAGACTCTGATCAGATATGCATCAGGTATCCATAAGGAACCTTTTATGTGATTACTGTATTAATCCTATTAAACGCCCCGAGGGCACTGCATTTTACAAAAGGGGGCATTATTTAGAGCTGAAATTGTTGTAAATCAGCTACCGCCAAAATACCTCTAATAAACAGTATTCAGGTGAATGGGTAAGTTTTCAGAGGCCTTAACTCTACTGTTTTGCCTCCCATCTCAGTAGGGGTGGGATCAACTCTTAAAGAAAAGAATTTGCTCCTTTAGGAGCAAATTCTTTCCTTTGAGAGTAGATCCCATTTCAAACAGCTACCTCATCCATAGAAGCAAACAGGAATTCATGCCAGTTAATATAACATATTTTCGGAAAAGAGGCAGGGAGGCACTTGTTAGAACAGGAGGGGGGGGGGTGCGGTTAATAGTATTAATATGGTATATGTTTTTATGGAGAACAGCCATAAATTACATCAAACACATAATCCAAATGAGAGCTCGACACAGTAATAGAACCATTACCTAAAGCTGCAGCAACGGCATCCAAAACACAGCTGGACTTGAGGAAACCATTCTCAACTGGAACACACACCTACAAAGTGAAGCACACACTTTAACTGTTAACAACAGGGCTGCACATACTTTAGGAATTTTTGAATGCTGTCATTAGAAATGTCTTGATAAAACGGTTCTAATGAGGGGTCGTAGTGTAACACATTTATTAATTTAATCATGTTTTTTGTTTGTTTGTTTTTTTGTCTTTTTTTTCACAGTCCGAAAAATCAAGATCTCTGGGCTTGTTTTGGAAGAGAAAACCCATCTTAAAGCAGAATTACACAAAACTGAGTTAGATATTGGAGAGAGCGGGGGAAGGCAGAGGTGTGTGTGTGTGGGTGGGGGGGGGGGGGGGGGGGGGGGGGGGGGGGGTTGCGTGCAGAGGGGGCACAGGAACTTGTAGTTATTGTAGTTAAAGGTCAAATACCCATAAAAACAGTCAAAGCTGAAAATAGCAAGGAGTGCATCACTTAACTGTTGCTGATAATCTATTGAACAAAAAAAAATAACAACAGTAACACGTAATGCCATTCTGTCATTCTAGTAGGGGCATAACAATGAACTTGATCAAATGAAAATGGAATAACAAGTGACAACATCAGACTGCCCTCAAGACTGCCCTATATACTGCTAGTCTCTAGTCTAGTGTATCTCATAACCTTGCAAGGTCATTGGGGCACCACAGATGACTTTACAATAATCCCTTCCACCTAGTTCTGTCTTTGGCGCCGGGCCGCATAGCACAATCAGTAGGGCACCTGACTCATAAGTCAGAGGTCCTGGGTTCGAAACTGGTCTGGCCACATACTTTCGTTTCTCCTTCCGCTGATTCGAGAAGGGCAGTTGTCAGTTACTGGCGAAAGTATGTGCACTTAGTACTGGTTAACCGCTTAGGAGGTCAAAGCCTGCCCAGGAATAGTGTAACTGACTGTCCCAAATTGACCATAGCAGCTTACCGAGGACGTTATGCATCAAATCAATCAATCAATCAATCAATCTGTCTTTGGCTGCCCTGGTTGTCCTAGCAAAGTCTATCCCTGTCCACTCCTCAATATTGTCTTCCAACCCCTTCAAGATTCTGCATACCTCTTCTTCTCTTTCCTTTCACCGTTCCCTGTAGAATCATCTAAATGCTAAGCCAGAAGACCTCGAGATGTGGCCAAACCACCTCAGTATCTGTTTCTTGACCATGGTCAGGAGTTTGTCATACTCTCTACTATCTGCTTGGATGATTCTGTGAACATCCTCATTTAGTTACATGGTCCTTCTACGATATAATCAGGAACCTTCGTAGCATCACATCTCAAAGGCCTGGACTCTGCTGTTAAGGTCCATGATTCATAGGCATACAGAAATACGGATACAAGGGAATGCATCAGTTTCACCTTTGATCCTAGAGATATCTTGTTATCTCTCCATATTGGCTTCAGCTTTGTCAGAGCTCTGACATCTTCTGTCCTTTTTACCTTGATCTCAAGGATATAAAGACTTAAAAGTTTGACTTAGGGGCCCAGACTGCCAAAATTCAATAGTTAACAATAGGGGTATGGGTGTTTTCTCCAAAATTCCAAAATCTAGGAGCATGGCCGACTAAGTTCCTGTTAGTCTTTTTCCTGTGATCTCCCTCTGGATGCCATTAGTGTCGTTTGTCATCAGTTTGGTCTTCTCAGCACTTATCTCTATTTCATACTTTGTGTACAAGTTTTGTTGAGACATTCAACAAGGGCTTCTAGTGCCTACTCTTCCTAAGCAAGCATGTCAATGTCATCAGCATGCAGTAAGTAACAACTCTGTCGCCTATGTTACCTTTCCATCATGTTCTCCCAGAGAATCAGACATAATCCTTTTGAGAAAAATTTTGACGAGGGTGGGTGGAAGAAGGCATCCTTGCCTAGCTCCAACTGTTGTTCTCCTGTGCTGCCATCCATCTGAACTGCACTCATAGCCTTGTCACAGAGCCTGTGCTCATTGACGCAAACTAGATTTTCGTTAATTGATATTGTACTTCCACACGGTAGCCCATAAAGCTGTCTGCCATACCCTGTCTACATCTACATCTACCAATTAAGTGCATGGCCAATATTGGCATAGTCGCACTGTGAACAACCTTAAAACATTCGTGCTGGGAGGTTCTTATGTACAGTTAAAATCAGATAAAAACATGTTGTTCACAATCACGGTCTTAGGACATCTGCACAGACAAGGAGCTTCAAGTCATCCAGAGTCGGTGCAGATATGACGTTGGCAGGCAGACCATTCCAGAGACGGACTGTTGATGGAAAGAAGGATCCCTTGTAGGCGTTGATGGAGCAAAATATTGGCAGGAATCGTTGATGGTGTCCTCTAGTTGCTACTCCTGTGGCTGTCAGGTACTGGCCTGAAGGGATTTCAACGAGGTTATTGACGATCCTGTACATCATTGTGACTTTGCTCTGGTCTCCCCTTGATTGAAGGTCCTCCCATCCAAGTTCTTGCAACATTGAGGTGACACTGCTGGTTCGGCGGTAGGGGTGCACGATATTACCGGTATACCGGTAAATCGCGATTCAAAATTCCAACGATACGAATCACGATACGTTTTGGCCATACCGGTACGCTCGGTAAATTTCGGGTGTTTCCGGACATTCTCGTGAAAACGTTTTATATGCTTTTTATTTACAGTTTCCTTTTCATCTTGTTAGTATTTTGCCCCAAATATTCTTTTTTTTTTTTTATAAAACGGATCTAGGTAGTAAAGTCAATTAAAGCCAATAGTCTTTAAATACAGGTTTTGATTGTTTACTTTTGCCAGAGGCTCGCTTCCTCTTTTGTCTTTTATCTCCGTAATCATCACCCACAAAGAAGACGCAAATAAAAATTACCACCGTGATTGTAGATAATAGTGTCCAGTTTAATCCTTTTGTCAGTATCCAATTGATCCTATCACTCCAACGGTATGATCATTTTGACACATATTCCCATTCATAACTTACGTAAATATTCGAACATCTTTTAGAACATTTTTTAGTGTGTGTATATCACATTTTCACTTACGGGAAATTTCATTATTTTGTTGACATACTAGACTGCAGATCCTGATCACACTGCTCCAATGCGCTGTCTGATCTGGGTCTACAACATTTGCTTAGCAATTACTGTCCGATTATTTACTGTATTTCCTTTTCATGTCACCGATAAAATAATTCACCTAGACTTCAGACACGTGTCAATTCCTTTGATCTTTGAATACAACTGGTGTTGAAAATCTGCATGCTTTTTTCATTTTCGCCTTGGGGCAAAACTGGGTCAGGGCAGAATAACAAATAAAGAAGTCATGCACCAGATGCATGGTCACCAGGGTCACGTCAGTAAGTAAGTCAATTAGTTAAATAAAATGAGATCGCAGACCAGTAACAGTTACATTTTAATAAAGTACATGAGCTGGTTATGATTTGTTTTGGTGTTAAAATAAACAGGTAAAGAATGGGATGTTCATTTTTATTACAGTCATTTAATAAAAGACAGAAGCAAACAACACAGTAAAAGCATGTAACATGGAAGTACATACTTAAAAAGAAGTCATGATATATCGTGATACATATCCCGATACGGACCAGTGTATCGTGATATATCGCGATACGGTTTTCAGTGGCGATACCCATCCCTATTCGGCGGTAGTCATTGCAGCAAAACCTGGCGGCACGCCTCTGTACAGACTCCAATTTGGCTATGTTGGATTTTGTCACTGGGTCCCATACTCAAGCTGTGGACGAACTATGGACTTGTAGCATTTGGCCTTAACATCCTTTGGGCAGCTTGAAAGATTTCTGTGAAGGAAAGCTGTAGTCTGGTTGGCCCTTTTCATCACTGCATCATTATGGCTGTTCCAGGACAGTTTACTGTCTATGGTGACTCCAAGGTACTTTGCTTTTGACGTTTCTTTCAAGGTCTGTCCATGAATGCTGTAAGAGGTTGGTATGACGTTTCGCTTGTTGGTGATCTGGATGTGTTCACACTTGTCTGGGTTAAATACCATCTGCCAATCTCTTTCCCATTCCTGTAGATGATTAAGATCTCTCTGTAGTGACTCTGCATCTTTCTGGTCTCGTATAACTCTGTACAGCAGACAGTAGGAGCCCCGGTAGCTCAGTGGGTTAAGCGCTGGCCTACTGATCTAGCGGTTGCGGGTTCGAGCCCCGCTGGAGGCGGAGTTCTTTCCATCGTAAACGGGGTTCCATTGCACACAGCCTTTCATTATCACAAGCCCATCGTCCTGATATGACTGAAATACTGTCCTGATATGACTGAAATACTGTTGAAAAAGGACGTAAAATCACAAGTCATCCATCCATCCATCATACAGCAGACAGTCATCTGCGAAGAGTCGTACTGCTGTCAAATGCTTTTTGAAGTCTATGAAGACATGGAACAGATTCTGCTGATGTTGAACATACTTTTCACACAGGATTCTGAGGATGCATTTCTGTTCTGTGGCTCTCCTTCTGACTCTGAGCCCAGCCTGTTCTTCAGAGATTATCTCTTCAGTTTGAGGTTTAAGCCAGTTCCAAATGGCTTTCAGCATCATATTGCTTAAATGACTGATGAGGCTGATGGTTCTGTAGTTCTAGCAGGGGTGTAGGGTGCCCTTCTTCTAAAGACTACATTCAATACTAAACTGTCCGAATTTAGGTTCTACACGAATTGCTTTGGCTTGAAGTTTAAAGGACGGCTGAAATACTAGTGCAAGCAATTTGTGTGCTGACAACCACATCTGCTTCAATTTATTGTTAAATAATCGCGATATTTTTTACTTTTACACATGATTGTTGGCAATCAAACGTTAAAATCTCCAATGTTGTCAATTTTTGCATCTCAATATCCATCAGCGCAATCAAAAAGGTGACACGAATTGAATGTTCGCATTACCAACCTCATCTTAAAACGTTAGGCAAGCACACACTCCATTAGACCAGGATATTTCTTCAGACCATTCATCGAGATTTAAAGCAATCTCTATTTAATCACCCATCCAAGACAATCAATCCCATTTTGAGCTAAGAATTCAGCCATGTCTTTAATTGGTCAACAACATCACAGCTCTTATTCAGCCTACCTGTAAACGGTATTTGAAACAGTGGCGGATCCAGAGGGGGTTCGGGGGGGGGGGGGGGGGTTCAAACGAACCCCCTCTTCAGCCTTAATTATTTCATTTTCATGGGGAATTTCAGGAAAAATTGGTCAAAAATGCACAAATCGACCCCTCCCCTCAGCTAATTTGAACCCCCTTACCAAAATTTCTGGATCCGCCCCTGTTAGAAAGTATATTGCTGGATATGAGACTAATTATCAGTCTCTGCGGAAAATATTTATTGATTAAAATAACAAATCATAGCAAACTTATGTTATCTTTTCAATCAACCAGCATACTTTACGGTTGTATAATTTGTTACATGGACTGAACTGTAATAATAAGTGTGCCTGATTTCCTTGGTATCCCACACAATCCCCATGGCATAAACTGGAAACAAAGACGCGTACCCCAAGAGCGCACTATAGCTAGATAGATACAGGAATGATGTGTGAGATCAGTGTTAGAACTTGAATTTTATTCCTTGTAAAGTCGTTGGGGTACCACAGATAACTTAACAGCAATCCCTTTCCACCTAGTCCTGTTTGCAACTGCCCTAATCATGTGCTGGCAAAGTCAGTCACACTCTTTAACATTTTCTTTCCACCTCTTTCCGTCTATCTCTTCTTCTTTTTCCTTTCACTGTGCTCTGTAGCCTGAATCGTCTTTGCTAAGCCAGAAGACCTTGCGCTATGGCCAAACCACTTTAGTTTCCGTTTCTTGATCAAACTCAGGAGGTCATCATATTCTGCAATGGCTTCTTGGATCTTTCTAGCTTGGTCAATATTCACAGGTATACAGAAATATGAATGTGACAAGAGAGCGCATCCATGTGATATGGTGTTATCTCGAAGCTATGAGATATGATATCTCTCTAACCTCCGGGATTGGATTTAATTTAATAGAAGATTGATTTCTAGGGCTTAAGCCTTAGTTTAAAAAACTCATCAAAATCTATTTCATTTTTGTCTTTTTTATTTCTATTCATTTCTTTTATCCTTTCAACTTATATAAATTATAGCCATAAATAATGTTAAATTTGCACCACTGATCCGTTTGAGGGATATTGAAATAGACATAGAGAGCATGATTACCACCTACAATAAGCAGTGACTGACACAGCCAGTGAGATACTTGGGAAGGAACGTTGCAAGAAAAAGCCCTGGGTCACCAGAGATGTTCTTGACCTCTGTGATGAGAGGAGGGATTTGAAAAGAGGTGGTATGAAGGAGCGAAAGAATACAGAAAAGCTATTAAGAAGGCTCAGAAGGCAATAGAAAAAGCTAAGGAAGACTGGATAGGTACTCAGTGCGAGGAGACTGAGACTTGCCTGAACAGAAACAACAGCAAGAAAACATGCCAGCTGGTGAAGGATATAACTTCAGAAAAGCAGGATAGATCCACAACTACCCAGGACAAGTCTGGAAAATGTCTAACAGACTAACAAGAGATTCTCAGCAGATGGACAGAATATTGCTTGGAGTATACAACCATGAGGGTTATGGTTACAGTACGGCTCTGGACTGCACTCAGCACCCAGAAGAAATCTGCAACTGATCCTTCGGGAGGATTGCTGGAGCTTCTCTGAAAAGGGGAGGGCCGCTTTAGTTGATAATATGCCAGCAGAACTTGTTCTAGCAGGTGGGGAGACCATGATTGACGCTTTGACAAAGATCTGTAACAAGATCTGGAGAACAGGAGAATGGCCGACACCATGGACTCAGTCGCTGATTATTACACCCCCAAAAAAGGACAACCTACAGCTCTGCCAGAACTACAGAACCGTTAGCCTCATCAGTCATCCGAGTAAAGTCATGCTGAATGTCATCTTGAACAGGCTCAACCCCCAAGCTGAACAGATCATCGCTGAAGAACAGGCTGGGTTCAAAGCTGGAAGAAGCACAACAGAACAGATCTTCAGCCTCATAATCCTGTGTGAAAAGTACATTCGACATCAGCAGAATCTGTACGATGTCTTCATAGATTTCAAAAAAGCATCTGACAGGGTATGGCATGCAGCCAACTGCTAAACTTCTTCAACAGGGCTATCGGTATCATAAGCTTAGAAAGGCTTTTTCTAAATTCTATCGCAGACACCATGAATTGGTTTCAAAATTTGATGTCGGATTAAAATTTCTTTTACACCAAGGCCTATCGGAACCGGAATTTTATGGTGACTTAGTATACAAATTCAAAAAGATTAAGGGTAGGACTGATTTTTCTGATCAATTCCGAAAAATAATAATACGTCACAAACGTATTGGCTATAATTTAAATGTTATGCGACAGTCTGCATGCTTAGTGATTAACCCAATCACGGTTGATAACTTTGCTGCACTCTTTAATTGCACACCGGGGGATCGGTCGTCAGACTCTATGATGGCCCCGATCTAAAGCTATATATTTTAGTTGGTTGGGACCGGAGCCTTTTTGTCTGTTGCTTGGTCCACCGGGGCTCAACTGGTGACCTTTTTTTGCTTCAGATTTCCAGTGGGGTCGTTTGGCAGGACAGGGATCTCCACCTGTCAGACGGCCCGTTGTATCTGTTGAGTCCTCGTCTTTGCTTCTTCATGGTGTTGAAATTTGATTTATGTGTTTACCGTGATGATTCATTGACGAGTTAGAGGGTTATCATGCGAACCGAACTACCAACTAAATGTTTTGTACCACTTCAGAAACTGAGGGTGAGGTTGGGCCTGTAAAATCGATTTAAGCCCCCCAGTAATTCATTACTGACCGTTCCAAGGCGGTAGTTCTGTTGTGGTTCTTTGTTGCCTGTTTTTGGTGTCAGAGTTTCTGAGATGTTTTACCTTATGTATGTTATTATTATTTTTGGTTCGGTTTGGGTTGCTGAGTGGCCACCTTTTGGGAACAAGCTGCTCACTCGGTTGGCCATATGTTCTCTGTATCTTGATTATTTGTAATCTTAGTTGTTTCCAACTATGGTTTGAGGGCTGGATTTGGATTTTGATTGTTTCAGTTCCTGGTCTTTGCATACTTTTTACTTTTATGGGCCACCATGCGGAAGTACAATATCAGAGCAAATCTAGTTCACGCCATTGAGCACCTGTATGACAAGGCTATAAGTGCAGTTCAGATGGATGACAGCACAGAAGAATGGCTCAGAACAACAGTTGAAGTAAGGCAAGGATGCCTTCTCTTGTTTACGGATGTTTCGCACCTTTACAGTTCGCTACCTATACATGTTCGCTACCCAGCACAATTATAGCCACCCGGATTTCGGTGAAAGATAGCAGAGCATTATCAAAGAGTGATTAGAGTGGCTCGGTTATGGTGCAGAAAGTCGCCGGAAGGTCGTGAGAACGCGGCTCACCGTCGCCATCCGACGACTGGAAAACTCTCTCTGTCAACCCAATAGTAAATGGGTACCTTTTTCGAATCAGGGAAGGATAAGGCATCGAAAGGAGAGATATGGGCTCCGCCTTTCATCTGCTGTGCCCAAGATACAGTGGGTCTCTAACCCCACTGCCCTTACAGCTATCAGGCTATGTGAAACCTGTACATTTTTTTAACTAATTAACATAATATATAGTATGGTATAGTATGGTATAGTCAAATACTTTAAGAATACTTTGAGAATCATTGCTGGGCTCTGAGGAAAGGAGTTAACTTCTCTTTAAGCCCAACTTGTTTAGAAATCCTTCTGCTGCTGTCTTATTATTATCTTTACTGGTCTGCTGAGCATCTTTAGCACAGGCTTGGGTATATTTCAAACAACTAATATGTCGGCTTGACATATGAACTATTTCTATTCTATCCCATACTAGGTCGTTGGGGCACCACAGATGACTTCAAAACAATCCCTTTCCACCTTGTCCTGTTTTCAGCTGCCCAAGTTGAGCTGGCAAAATCCATCCCTGTCCACTCTTTAATATGGTCTTCCCACCTCTTCTTCTGTCTATCTCTTGTTCTTGTTCCTTTCACTGTGCCCTGTAGAATCGTCTTTAGTAAACCAGAAGACCTTGAGATGTGGCCAAACCACCTTAGTTTCCGTTTCTTGCTCAGCGTCAGGAGTTCATTATATTCTGCAATAGCTGTTTGGATCTTTCTGCGAACCTCCTCATTGGTTATATGGTCCTTGTACGTAATGTTCAGTGACCTTCGGTAGCCTCTCATCTCAAAGGCCTGCATTATTTTCTCTAACTCTGCCGTCAAGGTCCATGATTCACAGGCATACAGAATTATTGTAATGACAAGGGAGCGCATAAGTTTCAGCTTTGGTCCAAGAGATATGTTGTTATCCCTCCAAAGTGGTTTCAGCTTGGTAAGAGCTGAAATGGCTTGTTCAATCCTTGAGAGAACCTCCTGTTTTGAGCCATCATCTGAGACAACTGCAACAAGGTATTTGAAAATTTTAAGAGTAACTACACTTCAGGAACTGACTGAATCAGATCCCAAACCCTATCCCCAACATCAAAGGGAAAGATTGACAAAGACATCCCAACAAACAATAAATTACAAGCAATAAGCCAAGTCAGCAGCTCTTTCCCAAATAGGTGGCAACTCAGCTATCTTTATTGAACTAAATAATTTAGACCAACAGAAGGGTAACAACAGACTAAGCAAATTGTACGAAAAACATTTAACAATTATTTTTACCTATTTTCTATTTTTATTATAGAAGGATTAAATGAGAACACAAAGAAGTTTGTTACAGTACCCAGCTTCTGCCTTTTTACCTTGATCTCCCTCTGGATGCCAACTGCGCTGTTTGTCATCAGTTTGGTCTTCTCAGCACTGGCCTCCATCTTATATCTTGTGTAGGTTTTGTCGAGACTTTCAACTAGGGCTTCTAGCTCCTGCTCTCCCTCAGCTAGAGAATCTATGTCATCGGCACTCATCCTCTTCAATATTTTTCTCGAAAGGATCATGTCTGATGCTCTGGAAGAAGATTATGGAAAGGTTAGAACAGATGGCAGAACTGTTACCAATCTGCGGTTTGCCGATTACATTGATGCTCTTGCTGAGGAAGAGCAGGAACTAAATTCCTTAGCTTAAAGTCTTGACAAAACCTGCACATGGTATAAAACGGAGATAAGTGCTGAGAAGTACAAGCTAGTGACAAACAGCGCCAGTGGCACCCAGATGGAGATAAAGGTAAAAAGACAGAAGCTTGGAACAGTTACAAGCTTAAAGTACCTTGGAGCAATTGTCTCAGATGAAGGTTCAAAACCGGAGGTTCTCTCAAGGACTGAACAAGCCACTGCAGCTCTGACAAAGCTGAAGCCAATATGGCGAGCTAGCAAGATATCTCTTGGATCAAAAGTGAAACTGATGCGCTCCCTTGTCATGTCCATTTTTCTGTATGCCTGTGAGTTATGAACCTTGACAGCAGAGTTTGAGAAAAGAACGCAGGCCTTTGAGATGAGATGCTACCGAAGGTTATTGAACATTTCGTACAAGGACCATATAACCAATGGGGAGGTTCGCAGGAAGATCCAAGCAGCCATTGGAGATAATGATGAACTCCTGACGCTGGTCAAGAAACGGAAACTGAGGTGGTTTGGCCACGTCTCCGGGTCTTCTGGCTTAGCAAAGACAATTCTACAAGGCACAGTGAAAGGACAGAGAAAATGAGGTAGACAGAAGAAGAGGTGGGAAGATAATATTAAGGAATGGACAGGGATAGATTTTGCTAGCTCAACTAGGGCAGCTGAAGACAGGACTATGTGGAAAGGGACTGTTGTAGAGTCATCTGTGGGGCCCCAACGAATTAGTGACATAACGGACCACGGACAAAACGGACCACGGACATAACGGACCACGCTTGGGACAAAACGGACCACGTTCAGGACGGAACGGACCACGTTCAGGACAAAACGGACCACGTTCAGACCTTCCGTTAACCTTGAGATAGCATGTTTTATTTTAGTTGCAACACTAATAAAGAAGTTTGCATGCTTAAAAGATAAAAATCTTACCATTAAATTCTAAATTAAAATTAGATAGTTGCGACAACCAAAGATAGTTGAAATCATGAACAGTAGTCAAATAATTGTGACCATTTAACATTGTCTTTGGTAATTATATACACTCCTTAATCTTTTAATTGGCACCAATTAATGGTCTGGGTTGTTTTCTAGCGTGGTCCGTCTGGTCCTGAAACGTGGTCCGTTTTGTCCTGAAACGTGGTCCGTTTTGTCCTAACCGTGGTCCGTTTTGTCTGGTCCGTTTTGTCCATGGTCCATTTTGTCCGAGTACCGCCCCGACGAAGTTTGGGACCCTCAAAGTATACTTCTTCAAGATGAACTAAAGAAGGTGCAGAAGGGGCAGCTAGATTTGTAACGGGAAATTACACATATGAAACTGGGAGTATGACTGGCATTCTGGAGCAACTTAAGTGGGAATCCCTAAAAAAGAGAAGGAAAGATAGTAGACCCATAATGCTGTACAAAGGTCTGAGGGATGCAGCCAGTATACCCATAAATGACCTTGTTCCCCCAAGTAGGCGTACCAGGAATCATCATTCCCTGGCATTTCAAACCCCATTGGCTGGGACTGACATTTACAAGTCCAGTTTCTTCCCCCAGACTATTAGAGATTGGAATTCCCTGGAAGATTCACTTATTTCTGCTCCTGAGTGTGCAGAGGATTCAGTTACTAAGTTTACTTCTCTTATAAGGGCTAGGGACTAGCTTCCCTGATTCACAGGTCCTGGTGAATGAGTGTCCTTGGACGTATCACCAGTAAACAATTCTAATTCTGATTCTGATTCTGACGACCTCACAAGGTTATGGGATAGACTAGACTAGATAAAGAATGTGTACGCATTAAGACGAATGATTATTTTTTAAATGTCTTTTATCTATGACAAAACAGAACTAAAGATAAATAAATAAAAAAAAAATAATAAAATAGTAATAAAAAATGAGTTTTGCTACCTCTTGTCACTTCTTGGCGCTAAATAGATAAATTGCAGGTTTATCGTTTTCGTTACGTAGTTTTCTCCAATTCCCAATTCTGTGAACGACTTCCGGGAATATATCGTTGGTCGGAAAATGTTGGCCGACTGTCTTCTTATCGTGTTTATATCAATATGTACAGCATTTCTTGGTGAAGGTTACTATTTCTTAATTTATCTTAATATTCTCAAATGAAATCGTTACTTCAGGCGTTTCGAACCATGCTGATAGATGAACCATGATCATTTGAAGTTTTCGTACCCTGAACGTTTTGTAACCGGATCAGTTCGTTCATAATCATTGATTCGCCATTTGTCACAAAGTTGCTTTTTGAGCTTTCGCCACATTTTAATTTTTCTCATAATATGAATTTAAGGCATTGCCTTTATGTGAACACACACTTTACAGTCCTTGAAGAGCTTTGAGCTTTACCCTTGGCCTTAGGGCTTGGACGAGTACCCGGGAACCTGAGTCTGTGTCAGGTAGACCAATCACCCAGGTACATATTTATTACGCGTAAACTGAATGCTTAATAATATGTAATTCATTAGTATACTATTTCTATAGTATTCCAAGCAAATAGAGCAAAATTTTGTATAAGTTGCCATCATAATTGCCAGATCGTGTTTGTATATTATAACACGGAGGTTTCTTAATTTTCGTGCCTTTCCCATACATGTATGAAAATGACTTATACCTTTCTAATTATTTGAGCTAAACATATATGTCCATAACTGTGGACATGTTCAAAATGCTATGGTAACGGGTACCCGCGGGTAATACTATTACTAATAGGGACTCAGGTAATCGGGTACAAAATCTCTACCAGTCCCAGCCCTACTTGGCATCACCTTGTATTATAGCTCAGCCTGATCTAGGTCAGCAAATCATTACTTTTGTCTTTTCCATTGCACCACTTGCTGTAGTGGAAATGGTGAAATTCTAGAGAGACCTTCAGGGTTCAAGCTAGGCTGTGTTTTTGCACCGATGGAGCGCTTTGAAAGTCCTTGGTCCATTTTTTAAAACACAATGCGCCAGATTGGTGCAAAATCCAATTCATCGGCGCTTTTCCAATTTTGTTGTGCGCTGGCATAAATTATTTTAAGCAGTATAGCTTTTAGCGAGTCGGTGTTAAAAGACGCTTTCCGCAGTATTGAAATTTGAGCGCAAAGCATTCCAACAACTTTGAAAGCTTGACTGGTAACTGGATATCGATTTATTTAAGATGCATTAACCAATGCGGGGGAAACCAGCTATTCTAAACAGGTTGGCAACCTTGCAAACACAGAAATGAATTGGTGATTTCTTTTCTGTTTGCGGAAATTCGGCCAATAAGCTTGAACAAAGAAATTGGAAGACACCAGTGATGAAAAACAATCAAATGATGAAAAAGCTGAGAAATCCTATTAGGATTTCTCAGTTTTTTAAGGACCTATGGAAATAATTTCAAAACAAGTGGCTACAAAAGGCTCAGTTTCACTGGCTTTATCACGAGGATGGGAAATAATGATGATTTGCGGCATCTGTATCCAGCAATAAAAAAATAATGCTATTTACTGCTGTTCTATGGTAAGTTAAAAGTAATTGGGTTTTAAAGAAGTAATTGGGTTTTAAAATGCCAAAATCATGGTTACTTGGTCGTGAAAAGTGCTGGCTTGTATACAAAAACTGGTGGCCCCTATTTAAAAATACTGATGGCAGAGCTCCAGATAAGAGGGGGTATTGAGGATAATTCAAAGATAATTTTTTTTTATTTCTCTACGAAAACATATATTGTGACCCCTAATTAGAACCGTCTCGACGAGACGGTTCTAATGATGGGTCACAATATATGTTTTGGTGGAGAAATAATGATAATTATCCCTGAATTATCTCTGTTACCCCTTCTTATCTGGAGCACTGTGATGGGCCACTGGCCCATTCTGACAAATTTCTAGATTGAACCCTGGACCTTTGCAGCTTGTGCAACATCCGTGCTGCTCAGTGCTCATGCACTAATTGATTGACACGTCAGCTCAGCTGGTATGGTTCAAAGTTAACAGTGGCAAATTTGCCACCTACAAATCTCATTTGCCACCTGAAGAAAAAGTGGGTAGCAAAAAGAAGTTGCTATCTAGTAATTCTTAAGTAAAAGTTAATTTCTTGGAAGTACGAGTCTATAATTTTCATGAAATACTGCTTCTAGGTGTAATACTATTCAAACACTATACCATAAGTTCAAAAGCATTATCAGTGCCTTTGACCTTATGGAATTTTGTTTGGTCATAAATCTGACAACAATTGAGTGGCAAGAGGAGTATTTTTGCTACCTACAAAAAAGTTAATCTAACTCTGGCTGGGACAAGACAACTTTACCTATGTGTGTGAGTTTCTTTTGCCCAATGGGAGGCAACTTTTGAAATTTCCTGTTTGCTTCTTCAGGTTGCAAGGTCCTTCCTGGGGGATCTGCTTTGTGGGAGAGCATTTTCTCCAATAGGAGCATTTCTTTTTGTGTGTGGGGGTGTGTGAGGTGGGGGGGGGGGAATTGGCCGTGGGTTGAAGGGAGCGCAGAGAAGGGAATGGTGGAGTTGCTTTCCTTGAAGAGGAGGCTGCTCTTGTGACTTCCTGCTTGTTTGCTTTGGCAGTGTGACCATTTTGGTGGGGGGGGGGGGCATGTCTGTGTTCATCTGGAGGGATGGATAGATGACACAGTTCCTTTATGAAGAAAAAAAAACATCTCATAATCAAAGAAATACAGTACTTTTCTTTTTCAGGTCTGACCTGGCTGCTTGTCTACAGAACAGAGAAGTATAAGAAGTTAAAGGCTGAAGTAGAGAAACAAAGTAAAAAATGTAAGTACCAGTAGGCAAATCATATGACTTGAAATGTTCCACTCTATTCAGATCTATTTTTTGTGGTAAAGCCAGGCTCCAGATGAGTAGGTTTTGTCTCGCCATCAGCTATCAGAAGTGAGACATATATTACTTTTCCTATAGCCATGGTGGCATAAACTTTTGTCAAGTTTTCACATTTAGCTATGTTTTATGACAGTGTGCTGACAGGCAAAAGACCGCATTCCATGGAATTCTTGTTGGTGATGTGATTTTTTTCCAAATCCTACATAAAAACATTGTAACAGCATTAGGCCATCCTTGAAAAAAACAATGTTTACTGAGCTTCTACTCTGACTCTAGTCTGTAGGTAGAACTTTTCTTTACAGGTGCCAGAAGGTACTAATAGTAGCTGAAAATTCATTTGCAAACACTGCAGACCCAGCTCAGCTGCTTCTAAGGGAGCATTCTGATCAGGGCATGAGCTGTTTGTCAGCTAACACAGGCAGTTTTTGCTCCTTTCAAAGAATGAATATGCAGAAATTGAGCTTGAAATAAATTAATACGGAAGTATAATTTTACAAGGATTAAAAAGTGGCATATTTTTCTTTCAATATGAATGCCCTTAACATATTACTGCTCTCAGTGACTATGAATTTCATCTTCACTAGTTGAATATGAAGGACTGAGTACACTTCCCTCAGTCCTAACACTTGAGTGAGTGAGTGAGAGAACTCAGGTTTAACATACCATCAACACGTAGGTCATACAGAGACAGGACCTTGGTTTAAACTCAAGTCCAAAAGACTGGAGAAGCAGGATCGAACCTGCGACCCCTAAATTGATAGTCCAGTGCATTATCCGCTACCCTACTGCCGCTTCTCCAAACACACAAATAGAACATGAAAACTGGTAGGGACTTAGTACATGTATTGCTTTGCAATAAGTATCGTATCTTATTTTTGTTGTGTTTCAGTGGAGAAACAGAAAGAAAATGAAGCTACAGATAAAGTTCAAAAGAAAAAGATTGGTATGTCTTAAGATAGTAGCCTTTTGTTCCCTGGAAAGAATTTGGAGTACACGTATTACCGTAAAAATTCTATATATTGGGACAGTTATGTCTGAGCAAATAGTGCTAACCCAGATCAGACTGCTCAGTCTGATCAGGGTTTACACTGTACGCCATCCCATTTGCATTTTTTGGGCACATTACTGCTGTGTAAAACCAAACTGTTCCAATTTTAGGACAATTATGGTATAGTTATTTTAGTGTCGCAATATTTGGAATTTTTATGGCATTACTGTGTCACTTATTTCCATTTTAATCTGGAATATTAGCACAAGAAATACATGAGCAACTATCACAGTATCGTCAGACTTATCTTAAACAAGTTTCTTATGCATTTACAAATATAACGCAGCATCTGATTGAATAACTCCAGAATTACTGACTAGTATATACTGTGATATACATTGTTGCAAAACATAGCTTCTCATTGGCTGATGTCTGGTTTTACCTGATTGAAATGCTTGCTTTTGGTATAAGAATACACTTTGAATGGTGAAACTATGAGCAGTAAGCAATGGATGGACGATCGGCGCCCCGTTACTGCGGCTATGGATTCGTTCAGCTGCGGGGGGAACATCGATATGAGAATTGAAATACTACTACTGAAAACATGAAAAAGTGTATTAGCATGTCACTTAGAGAGATCAATCGTCAGTTTTATATTCACAGATCTCATTTTACAGAGACACATTTACACCCAGTAAAAGATGCACAAAATAAAATTTGAGTCCATAAAACCAACAAATTACCGCCACAAATGGCAATTTTGAGTACAGTTATTCCCGAACTCTAATCTGAGTTTGTGTTATTGCCCATTCAGCCATCAGTTAAAGAGGGCAAATGGAATTTTTCTGATTTGACAACAGAAGAATCTGATGCAAAAATCAGTATGATAGTTGGCAGTTAAACTTTTAATCAACAGAGGCTAGATGATGTGTCGTAACCCATGTAAGAATGACCTCCCATGACAGGACACCTTAAATCATTCCCTTAAACCCTGTCCACTATTATGGTAGAAGTTATGATTCAGATTTCACTTATATCCACCAATATAGTATACAGGAAATGCATGTATTTGCAGAAAGACAAGAAGAAAGACTTAAAAACAACAATAGAGATTTATCTATGGTAAGGTCACATTTAATGCGTTAGAAATAGTTTTTCCTTACTGGTGAAGTATGGCTGATTAACACATGATGTTTGAGGGCAGATAGATAAATATTTGTTCACAATGGCACACCTACCAAACAACATGTTTCAGTCAGTGATAGTATACTGGTAAGGAAATATTATTTTAATTTAAACATTGCACAGAATGATATACCTGTATAAGATTATCTTGAATTTTACTTAAGGTCTACTTTGAGATGGACATCAGCAGAAGTGCATGTATGGGCGAATTTTCACCATGACAGGAGCAGTGTGATTTATGACAAATTTTCACTCGAGGCTGCCTCCTATACCCTGATTGGGGAAAATGTTAACATCATGTTAGTTGCCATAAGCACTATGCTTAGTTTTGGGATATCTTAAACAGTTCCAGTTTTACAACTTGATTTTAATTACCAGGGCCGGTTGTTCAAAGCCTAGTTAGCCTAACAAGCTTGTTAAGAAATCACCTCATTAAGTGTTTTATGACTTTATAACCAAATACACTGAACTTTTTTGTTTAGGAGTAGTCTGATCTAGGTCTTTACCTTTTGCTCAGAAACCTGTCTCAGTATTTTGAAACATTACTCTACATTCAAAGCTGCACAGATTCTGGTCTTGAGACTAGGGAGTGTATGTTGTACTTTGCTACACAGTGATGAAGTGCAATATTAAAAGCCATGTTATACAGTCACTCAGTGCATTAGAATATACCATAATGACCCTAAAATTTCAGACACCCGAAAGTCAGACAATTATCATAAAAATTCTTAGTGGATTTTACACACGCTAATGCATCCAAATGATGTTTAGTGAATGGCAAACGTTGTAGACCCTGAGCAGTTCGTGCTGGGTCTACAATGTTTGCTCAAACCCTTGAAACAGAAAATAAACCTTTGACAAACATATATATTCCATTTCATTTAAAGGAAATACTTAAGAGTAAAAAAGGAAGCAAAGATATGTATAATATATTTAATAATAAGGAAGTTGTCATTAAAAGTAAAGAAAAGTGGAACCAGGCTTTCGAGAATATAAATCTAAACTGGAAAATAATATATAGTTTACCAGCTAAATGCTGTAGTAATACGAAGCTTCATTGGTTTCAGTATCGTATAACACATAGAATTGTAGCCACAAATGATTTTTTGTTAAAGATTAAAGTTAGAGAAAATAATCTATGTACGTTTTGCGGACTTTTCCCTGAAAAAATTGAACATTTGTTCTGGTACTGTCATGTAGTCAGAGAATTTTGGGAAACAATTGAACGTTGGGTTTCACAATCTGGTCAAATTTTACTTAATATAAATAAACAATTAGCCATCTTTGGGATTACATATAATATTATTTCTAATAAAGCGATAAATTATATATTAATTTTAACTCGATACTACATATATAAATGTAGAATCAGTAATAAACAATTAAATTTACAAGCATGGAAAAACGAAATAAAGCAGTTTATATTAATCGAGAAATTGATAGCAATTAAAAATTATGTTTTCGATAAATTCTTGACAGTATGGGGAAAATGGATTAACCTGTTTGAAGCAACATAATACAAGTTTATTTATTAAGTCATTTATTCAATATTCCATAATTATTCAAGAATAATAAAATATATTATTACTATTATCAATATTACTGTTACTATTACTATTATTATTATAATTACTATTATTATTATTGGATAATGATTGATAACATTTTTCTTTTTGTTTCGCGGTTTTGTTGTTTAAACATTTCCTGATGGTCCTGAACGTTGGGACACTAATACTGGAATGGCGGCGTGAGACCTGTTTAGAATGCTCTAAGGTGCAGTCTGGTCGGTTCCTCACCTTTTGAGAACAGCCGGACAAAATAACTTTGAGTTGGTCACATCTGAAGATATTAAAGTATAGTGGGTCTAAATATTAGGCCAGACCTGAAGATATTAGTGTCTGTAAAGAGGGTTCAGATATTTGGGATAAAGTGGGATATATGTAGTTTGTAAACCATGACCAGCAAACATTTACACAATTCGGTCGCACCTTACCAGGCTTAAGTAATATTACGGCCATATTCAAAAACATGACAAGAAATACTTAGACAAAAAGTCTTACCTTCGCATTCCTTGAAAATTCGCTCACACACTAAAAGATATACATCTCTCAACTTATAGCGTGATTCACGTACATGTACTCTCTTTAATCGACGCATGTTAAATACGATGTATCGATGTATATATATATCCACTTGTAAAACGTGCTAAACATTGATACACTAGTTAAATATTGGGGATCGCAGGGCAAAACAACCGTAGATTTATATTAGAGAGTGTAGAGGATATTAAGTGTTCCAATACTTTTTGTATATTGATCCTTTTTCTCTCCCTCTTGTTTATTTATAAAATTTTATCATGCAAATTAACAGTAGAAAAAACTATCAATTCTGGTTACCTCAAACAATGATATCTCAAAGTACCCTCTAATAACAGGAATGTAGCTCAAAAACATTTTCTATTGCTCTTTACATTTCAGTCTCTGCTATCAAAAAATGCTTGTATCTCAAAGGGACCTTTCTGAGACCAGAAAATTTACTTTGAGTTAACAGGAGTTCATGAGGATTTTCGACTTTGAGATATCGGGAGTCGACGGAAAGCGGCGAAAACGATGAATTAGAAAATTGTGAGATGTTTGATCACGATGTTGAATGCTACTTATACATGTATATACATGCAAATACTTGCTATTTTTTAGATGTATTATAATTGTGTATTGAGATGTGACAATGAAAATAAATTATGAAAAAAAAAAAAATGTTTGCTCAAACCTGTCTGTCCGAATATTTAGGGTCACTACGGTAAAGAGACCTAATAAATACCAATACCAGAGAGTTCAAAGACTAACGGGCAAACATTGTAGATCCAGAAAAGGAAAGCTCATTATGTATCACCTCATCTAGATCTATGCTGTTTACAAAGTCAGCTATTTTTGTCTCGCCTGCGAAGCAGAGGCGAGACTTAGGTATTGCTTTTCCGGTTGTGTCGTCGGCGGCGGCGGCGCCGGCGTAAACTTTTGTCGAGTTTTTGCGTTTAGGTCATTTTCTCAGAAACTCTAAGGCCTAGAGCCATGAAACTTGGTTCATGCATACATCTGGAAGAGTAGATCTCAAAGCCATCATCAATATTGAGCCTTGACCTACATTTTACGGTTGACTGACTTCGCAAGTTTTTGTCGAGTTTTTGCGTTTAGGTCATTTTCTCAGAAACTATAAGGGCTAGAGCCATGAAACTTGGTTCATAGGTACGTCTGGAAGAGTAAATCTCAAAGTCATCATCAATATTTAGTCTTGACCTACATTTTACGGTTGACTGACTTTGCAATTTTTAGTCGCATTTAGGTCTGTTTCTCTGAAACTATAAGGGCTAGAGCCATGAAACTTGGGTCGTGCATTCATCTAGAAGAGGAGCTCAAAGTCATCATCAATATTGAGTCTTGACCTACATTTTATGGTTGACTGACTTTGCAACTTTTGTCAAGTTTTCACTTTTAGGACTGTTTCTCAGAAATTATTAGGGCTAGAGCCAAGAAACTTGGTTCATGCATACATCTTTGCTGATTGAGCTCTGTTTTTGTGACAAAGCGCTAGCAGGCGAGACACCGCATTCCACGGAATTCTTGTCCATTTTGGTGGTCTAAGTGTTAACAAGAGGTCCTTCAAGAAATGCGACTTATGCAGTCAGTGAAACTGATCAGCCTGCTTAGCTGTGCAGTCTGATCAGTCTTTCCTAGAGGTGTACACCAGAACTATTTGAGTTTAATTTATTTTAAGTGCTTTTGTTTCATCGGCAAACAAGACTTCCTGCGACTAGCAGAATTGAGATATGGGTATTTTCCAGTGTTATTGGTGGTGGTGTTGGTGGTGACTTAAACTTCTGTAGAGTTTTCTGGTTTATCTCTGTTTTGTGACAACTTGCAGTCAGGCAAGACTTTTCTTGTTTGAGTCTCTACTCTTCCTTTACTACTGTGTACCATAACAACCCTAAAATTTCGAACACCCAAAAGTTAGACAATTATTGTTCAAAAATTCTTAAAAGAGGATTTTACACACGTTTATGCATCCAAGGGATGCTTAGTGAATTACAAATGTTGTAGACCCTGATCAAACTGCTCCTTCAGGATATTAACTATAAGTCCTATGTTATAGTATTTCTTAATAATAATTAACAGACCTTTTTGTGTCTTTATTTCAGGTGAAAATGAAATCAATGTTTGCTATAGGATTTGCATTTACATCTTTGCTGAGTATGTTTAATTCCATGTAAGTATTCAGTATTCTGTGTGCATTTTAAATGGTATCAAAACTGGCTATACTTGTAATTGAATAATAAACTGATTAGTGTGGCATGAGAAGGTACTTAGTTGCTATGGGAGCTTAAAGTTGCCCTTGACATTCAATGGGTAAATTGAAAATTGGCTTTTATACATACAGCAGTGGAGATACTGTGGCATCTAGTGATTTACAAATGCAAGTCAGAGTTTAAATTAGTCTTACCAAGTATCTAAAGTATCTGTTGTGCTAGTTGTATTGGGAGCAGTAGGGGAACTCATGGTCTTCTTGTTATGACAGATGATTTTGTTTGTTTGCCTTTCACTAGTTGAAAGCAAGACACAAGCTGGCATGGGTGTCATAACTTTTGTAAAGTTGTCTGGTTAAGCTGCTTTTCTGTGTCATTGCTATGGTGTTAAGGCTTAGCATTTGGCAAGAGTCTGTAGGGCAGATTAAAGGATTAGGAAATTAGGCTGTCTGGCATGTTATCATTTGGTATTTTGGGATAAAAATTGTTTCCATTTCATGAGCTGAATATGCATATCTGATGCTTTTGGGGGAAGTTAAGACAACCATCATAATAGAGCTGGCCATCAGAATCATTAAAAGAAGTCTAAATGGTTGAGAGTATGGGTATTGTATTTTGGCCAAAGTAGCTTTCCAGGCCTCTCTGAAAGTAGCAAGCTGGGAACACTTTACTATATGAGATATAGTAACAGAGTACGCGAAAAGGGTGATAAAGTAAACTTACTGGCAAACAGTGTATACTCGTATAAACTGGTAAATCCATGAAGACTAGCTAGAGGTCCAAACATGTGTGCAAGCAGCAGTGGCTATGACCAGCCTGTGCATCTGCAAAGGCTGGTCTTAGCCTTTTCTGTTCATATATGCATTAATAGTTGAAGCACCAGAAACAGAAATAGTTGAATTTGCAAACAGTGCAGATCAATATAAGATGGCGCATTATGAGCCACCTCATATCTACCTGCCCTGTCTGTCTTCTGTCTTTGAATTCTCAATATGATATAGATCGATAAACATTTTTGAAAGTTTGCAGGCACAATTTTGTCATCTGCTTTTTTGGGGGCTTCAAGGGTTAGGTACAATCTATTCTTGTCACAACTCGTACCACATTAATTTGTATTCCAGCTTTGATGGACGTGTTGTAGCAAAGTTACCATTTGTGCCAATATCCTTACTACAAGGCATCTCTCACAGGAACTTAGCGGGAGAAGATTATACAGACTGCTCCTTCATTTTTCTTTATATACTCTGTACAATGTCTATTAGACAGGTAAATCAGTGCTCTAAATAAGAAAGTTACAGAGCTCTAGATAAGAGGGAGTATTTGGTGATAATTAGCAATAATTTTTGCTAATTCTGCATAAAAACATATGGTGTGACCCCTCATCTGAACCGTCTTATTGAGACGGTTCAGATGAGGGGTCACAACATATGGTTTCAATGAGAAAAAACATTTTCCCTCAATTATCATCAAATACCCCTCTTATCTAGAGCTCTGATGTTAACAGGGATAATTAAAGAGATAATTTACCATACTTCCCCATAAAAACATAGATTGTGACTCTTCGTTAAAACCATCTTGGCAAGACAGTTCTAATGAGGGGTCACAACATATTTTCATTGAGAAATAAGAAAACTTTTCAGAATTATCCTCAAAACCCCACCTTATTTGGGGGCTTTAGTAAATGTATCATTATATGTACGGCTCAGTGTTCATATTAGATGCCAAACCCTTCCATAGAGTTGTATTTGTAGCCCATCAAAAAGGGAATGCTCAGCAGTCAAATATTTTTATTCCAGGAATAAGGAAAATCATTAAATAGATATCAGAATATGAACAAATGTCTCAGCTACCTGAATTTCTTTGAACTATAGATCTATACTTCTTTAGTATTTTCTTTTAAAATGTTGATTAGATAGGAAGGCATCTGTCTGCATTATAAGTATACTTGACACTATGTTCATATTGTGTACACATCTTTTCATCCTTTGTTTCAGAATATTCAAAAGATATTGGGACTTGCCCCTTCACGGGCAGCAAGTAAACAAGGAGGAGGATTCTTTACCCCACCCACCCAGCTATCCAAGTGATCAGGAGCATTTACCATCATTAAAAATTACTCTTTTTAAAACCAAGCTGTTTACCACATTTAAAACCAAGCTGTTCACTGGACATACTAGCAGTTTGAGACCTAAAGTGAATGGGTATATCTGTATGTTTTTTCACCACTTTTACAAAGGGAGAAAACTTATGTGTTTTCCCTGGATGACACAAAAAGCTTCCAGAATGGAGTAGGAGCAGCCATAGTGTAGTGGATATGGCATAAGATTACCAATATTGGGATCATAGGTTTGATCCCCCCGCTTCTATGGTCTTTCAGATGAGACTTTAAGCCGAGGTCCCGTCTCTGTATGACCTATGTATGTGTTGGTGGGATGTTAAACCCAAGTTCACTCACTTACTCCAGAATAGAGTCTACTCTTAAAGGACAGAATTTGCTCCTAGAGGGACAAATTCTTTCCTTTAAGAGGTGACCCCATTAGGCAAAAATGCAAATGAAAAAGTTTCTTCCCAGGAAAGTGTGTCCATTCACTTTAGCCTCGTTTACACGGCCAGTTTCTTTGTCATAGAGAATGTAAGAAAGAAAGTTTGGCAAACATTTTGCATTTTCATGGAGCAAATTATTTGTTAAAGAAAAATATGGCATAGAAACTTTGTGAAATCAACTTTGGCAATGAAATATTTGCTGCTGTTTTCACATAAACAAAGAATTCTCGTCAAAATTACCTGGACAAACAAACTTTGCTTGTGTAAACGGGCAACTGTGCCACATTTTCTTCATTAAATATACTTTGTTCAAAATCAAACTGATTTGATTATGAGCAAAGTTTCTGTGTTCAAATCCATAGCTAGTATCTTTGTTACATATTCTGTGGTATGTTTTCTGTTCACAGGGACAAATTTTGTTTGTCATAGAAACTTTACCATTCATTCACACAAGCAAATTTTTCTATGCCAAACCGATTTTTAGCTCGTCTGAACGAAGTTCAGGAAGAGCTATTGCCCTACCCCCGGCGTCGGCGTCAGCAAAATGTTAAAGTTTTACGTTAAAGTTTTTTATGTGATGGGCAAGGTGCTGTCAGGCGAGCTATCCTGGCCCTGTGATAGGTCTTGTTTCACAGAAACTTTGCCCGTGTGAACGAAGCTTTAATGTGGAACAGAGGTCCAAATAAAGGTGGATTTTGAAGATAATTCTGACAGAATTTCTCTTCAAAGAAAAAAAAACGTTGAGGTAATTATAATGAAGGGCCACAGTGAAAATATCCCAGAGTATCCTAAAAAGAAACCCTACCTTTCTCTGTTGCTCTTTGGCACATTTCGAAATATGAATGTGATTCAGGATGAGTCATTTTGAAAACGGGAATAAAAGCCATAAATCTTACACCACCTTACTATAGTTGCAACTATTAGCCAAAACTCAAGGATGAAAAGGTTTAATTATTCTTATTTCGCCATAAAATAGCTTCACTTATTCTTGTTTCACCATAAAATTATATAAAAATATGTGTTTCTGCTATATCAAGGGAGACAACTTGTGTGGAGGTTTCGCATTCATCCCATCCGACAGTACAGTCGAACCTCGGTAATTCGAATCGACAGGGACCACGATATTTTATTCGAAGTATCCGTAGTTCGAATTTACGAATTCGGGGACTTCCGTTTATTGCCGTACATTTCCGGAAATCAACATCGGTCAGATTCGATATTGAACTTCGTAAATTTAAAAATAAATGAAGAAAACAAATTTAGAATATGAATAATTTTTATTTACACATACACAAACTGTATTAATAATTAATATACCAAAAACATCGGAAAATCCATGAACTCCAATGAATGAACTATATGTGCAGCTCGAGAAATTCACAGGCCGGAGTAAGAAGCTGGCGAAGACCAAAGCCCGTCGGCGCTGAAACTCCCAAGCAACTTGCGCAGGCTTGCTTTTTGTCTCGACCTACAATCACTGTACTTTCAGTTTCAGTTTCAGTTTCTAGGAATTCGGCTCCTTTCATTTTTTAGAGAAAAGCTCAACCAATTCACTGAGCCGCTTCTTGTGAAAGGCTGTTGAACGACATTATAAACTGAGATCAGCGAAAACTCAAACTAGTCTTCGAAATCTGCGCAGTCTAGCGAGAGCATTCGCTAGGTTCCTTATGCTAGCAACCAGGTGCGCATGCTGGTCTGAGCCGTTGCCATTTTTTGTTCCGTTGTTTATACAGATCGAAGGATTTGGAATGTTAATCAGACACGGCTAGTCGGAGCGCAGAAAATGCAAAAACAAAAGAAAGCAAAAATAAATTGAAATTAAATTTATTGAAATTAAGTCGGTACATGTATGGCCTTTGACATCACCCAGTTTGCAAACTTCAAACACAATAATCCCTGTCAAATCAGGTGATTAAAGACACCTTTTACTCATCCGATAATATGACCTAATCAGGTAACAGTTAATTGGTAGACCAAACACACGCGCCACTTACCTGTACTACCGGAGGGTTCAATTATCACTCTATCGACGACAATAGCCTTAATCTGCCGGCATGAATTTAGGGCAAAAAAATTTATTTCGAATAATAAAGGTGTAATTATAATGAATTTTCGTTATCGGGACCGAATTTTTCTTTCGAAAAATCCGATTTTTCGAATAATCGAATTTCGAATTTGCGGAAGTTTTTTTGCACTGAACAAAGGGACTGACGAACGGGACCTTGTGTCCATTTCGAAAAATCCGGTATTTTCGAAAAATCGGCGTTCGAACTACCGAGATTCGACTGTATTTGCCATGCTCCATCAATTTTTCAGTGACATAACAAACTGAAATTCTTTCTACAGAAACTTCAGATTTTCTCAGACAAATTATTATTTGCAATTCCTTTAACTTCATGTTGAATGCTTATTTCCCCAATCAGTGTTAAGAGGTACTGGTACACTTTCATGTGTTTCTGCCAGTTTTACAAAGGGAGGCAAATTCTGTGACTTCTTGTTTGCTTTCTTGGCTAAGAAAACCTTTCCAGCAAGGATCTTCTAGAGGAGCAAATTCTTTCCCATGAGTTGTCCCCCATTGAGAAGGGGATGCAAAACTGAAAATGGTGAACTTGCTTCCCCGAAAGTGTACTCACTAACCAAGAAAACTTGGCAAAGTTTATAATTTGTGAATTCTGTAATGGTTCTATGGATTCATAACCACCATAGCATTTCACAAAATTTTGCCAAATTAAAACTTGGGAATTTTCCCCATTTACAAAATCCTACATCTGATGCTGAAAAACAATAAAATGCTTCATATTCATCCCCAGGGTTATGTCGTATATTGAGGACTGTAGTACATTGAAATATTATACTTCTGTCATACATTTAAATTTTTTTAGGATATTTATATGAATAAAAGAAAAAGTAAAATTACTAGAATTTGTGATTTTTGTCTTGCCTGGAATGGCAGGAGCTAGACAAAGGTATTTCTTTTCCAGTAAAGAGGTGTCAAGGTCAAGTGATTAGAGCTCAGTATGATGCAACAGGTCATGAGGTTCAAATCTGGGTTTGGCCAGCCGGCAGCAGGTACCTTTTCAAATTAGGGAAGGATAAGGCTGTGAAAGGAGGGGGATGGACTCAACCTTTCATATACTGTGCCAAAGATACAGGGCATCTAGCCCCCACTGCCCCAACGACCACTAGGCTATGAGAAACTAGGTTTCCTGTGGTGGCATAAACTTTCATTGAGTTTCTGGTTTAGCTCTGGATCTAAAAGAGGTAGAGTCATGAAACTTTGTTCATGTTTTTATCTAGAAAAGGGAAGCTAAAACAGTCATCACTATTGTTGTGACCTGTATTTTACACTCCGTTGGCCTGACAAATGTGTGTTGAGTTTTCTGGTTAAGCTGTTTCTCTAGAACTATAAGGGCAAGAGTCATGAAACTTGGTTCATGCTTGCATCTGGAAGAGGAACCCTCAAAGCAACCATCACTATAAGGTCAAGACCTATATTTTATGTCAGCTGACTTGATATATTGGCATTAAGTTTTCCTGTTTAGCTCTCTTTCTCTGGAACAATAAGGGCTAGAATCATGAAACCTGGTTTGTACTTGCATCTGGAAGTGAAAATCTTAAGGCAACCTTCGCTGTTAAGACATATTTTACATGACTGATTTGAAAAAAAAATTCTGGTTAAACTCTGTACCACTAGAACAGAAAGGGCTAGAGTCCTGACACTTTATTCAGTCTTAAGTCCAGAAGAGGGAAGCTTAATGCAACCAGTATTATTAGGCTGTCACCTACATATTTCAGCTTCACTGACCTGACATATTTACGTCCAGTTCTGATTTACTCCATTTCTCTGGAACTGTTAGGGCTATAGTCATTAACTTGGTTCATACATGTACTTCAATGTGGAGAAGCTTCAAGCAAGCAGCACTATTGGTTGTGACCTATATTTTAAGCTTCACTGACTTGACAAATCTGTTTAAGCTCTGTTTATCAACAACTTAAAGGGCTTGAATCATGAAACTTGGTTCATGCTTACATCTGGAAAATGGAAGCTCAAACTTGCCATCACAACTAGGTCATGATCTATACTATCCATACAACTCTTATCTAAAGTTCTTACATCAAAGTAAGATATACCATAATGACCCTTAATATTCAGACAGGTCTGTGCAAAAATTGTAGACCCAGATCAAACTGCTCCAAAAGGGTCTGCAAACATTTGCCATTCACGAAGCATCATTTGGGTGCATTATTTTGTGTAAAATCCACTTTCTAAGAATTTTCAAACAATAACTGTCCAACTTTAAGGTGTCCGAAATTTTAGGGTAATTACGGTAGAGCTAAAATTCTAGCTTTTGTGGCTCTTCCAGCTTTGGAGATGAAACAAGTAAATGTACAAGCTATGCTGATGTTGGATATAAACATAACAAAAGACAATATTTCCCTTTTTCTATTCCCACATGTAATCTTTGAGACATTATGTGTTGTGACCTGAATGAAAGCCAAACCTGGCACATTAAAAATGGGATTATAATGAAAAATTTCGTAACATTTATGTTTTACTACAATATTAATCCTAATACATGCCCTGCTCTAATAAAAGCCCTCTGCTTCTGTTCCAAAAACGTTATATTTACTTGTATGAATTTCTTCTCTGGATAAGGTAGCTCTGTGAAATGGGCTCTACTTTTAAAGGAAAGAAATTGCTCCTGCAGGAGCAAATTCTTTCCTTTCAGAGTTGATCCCCCTTCCCCTACTGAAGAGAAGAGGCTTTGGTTGGTTGATTTGATGCTTAACGTCCACGGTAAACAACTAAGGTCATGTCAGGACGGTCAGTTAACCTAACCACACTATTCCTGGGCAGGCTTAGACCTCCTAAGCGGTTAACCAGTACTAAGTGCACATACTTTCGCCAGTAACTGACAACTGCCCTTCTTGAATCAGCGGAAGGAGAAACGAAAGTATGTGGCCAGACCGGGATTCGAACCCAGGACCTCTGACTTACGAGTCAGGTGCCCTACCGATTGCGCCACCCGGCCCGGCTGAAGAGAGGAGGCAAAATATAGTAGAGTTGCATACCCATTCACCTTAATACTGTTCTTAGAGGTGTTTCGGTAGTGGCTGATTTACTACACTTCAGGCTCTAAATAATGCCCGCCCCCCTTCGTAAAATGCAACACCCTGGGGGCATTTAAATAGGATTAATATGGTATATTTAAACAGACATCATAACCAGTTAGCAGTTCTAAAGGTTCTATAATAGCCCTAACCTCTAAGGCATTGTTGTCCCTCAATAGAATAATATATCCAATACAACTACAAGAAAATCTAACAATTATAAATAGCTGTTAGCTCTTCATAATTGCCAAAACGGGATATTTTAGCTGTTAACTGATAACTTGCTAATAGACTAGTTTAAATAAGATCAAACTATCGACTATCCGACTATACTAAAAACTATCGGTGAACACTGTTCGTAATGAAGTACGGCAAAAAGAATACCAACGAGAGCGTATTGACAGACATTTACATTCTCAGTTCATTTATGGGAAAGCCCTATGATAAATCAATAGAACGTAATGTAGCTTATACTTCAACAACTGCATCGGTTCATGCCACGTTGCATGAGTAAAGTGACGTCAAAATAAACCATCTGATTGGACCTGGGCGACGTTAGGCGACGCTGTTCCGCTGTAAGTAGAAAAACTGCGTATAATTTTTTTTTCTGCTCCAACTGTAGCCGTTAACGCAAATTTGTGATCAATTAATTGATTGTTAAGACTGTAAATATAAGCAGTGAACTTAACTTTTCTGGTGTTTATCGAAGTATAAACTACACTGGGTCGCTAGCAAAATTTACATGAACCCTTCAGGGGTTCACTGACTTTGCACGCAGCCCAATCTAGTTTATACTTCGATAAACACCAATAAACTACACTGGGTCGCTAGCAAAATTTACATGAACCCTTTAGGGGTTCACTGACTTTGCACGCGGCCCAATCTAGTTTATACTTCGATAAACACCAGAAAAATTAAATTCATTCCTTTAGTATTAATATCATAATTAAGGTAACACTTAAGGCCATAACGCATTCCTATAAAGGAAGGCGTACCATAGATGACTGACTTCAAAGATATCTTAAATATCTGGAGGTGTCAGAACAATCGTCCAGGGACAAAGGAGAAAATTTTCCAGATTAATATGACAAAAAATGGGGGCATACGTGGATCATTTGTTTATAGTAATTCGTGGTGATAAAAATAAAGAAACATAAAATGGTGACGTGGAATGCTGATCTTTACAATTCTTTCTTGGCAATCAATTTTACATTTTCGTTGACCACATCTTTGCTACTTTACGTTTCACAGTTCGGAGAAGAAATTCATATAGCACTTTATTAAACATTTTGCATTTAAAGACCCCATTGCTCTATCACCATGAAATATTGTATCGTGAGGTATCACTGCTAGTTTCTCACGATAGTCTCGTCATTAAATGACCGTGATTAGCCATTTTTATACTAATAAAACATCCTTGAGTTCACTTTCAAGGTTTGAGGACTGATCTGGGCCATTTAAGTTGGCAACTAAAATGGCATACTCTCGTTATCATAAACTTGAAAAAATGGTAAAATTACAATGTATAAGTGTGGAGCCCTACTCATTGTCCCGCTTATATTCCGTAGCTCGACGGGAACCAGAAAACGAAAATGATATGTTGTAGAGCGATTTGACGTTTTTTTTAAACAACAACAACAACAACAACAAAACAAAAACATGTTGCTTCTACCTTTAGGCGGTTTTATGACTTAGTATATGCACATCAACACACATTTTATCTCCAGACGTGAAGGTTAAAGCGCTTTTCACAATGATTTATATTTAGACTTTTTTTACCACTAATCGGGTATGGAAACTTGAACATTTATCGTCGAATTTAACAGTTCATAACGTACAAGTCATACTCCACTATTGAAGCGTCCTATATCGCAGCTTGCAATATAAAATGTAAAACGAAGTATAATGTGAAGTAGCAACAGCGTTATTTGAAGTCCCGTGTATTACAGGCGCGTAGTTGTTTGATAATTCAGTTTGCATTTTTTACAGTTTACATTTTTTGCTTAAAACAATTTATGACAACGAATACAGAGAGACGAGCTCTTTAACACCCACTCACTGCCACTACGATCACAAGTCTGTTGGAAACCTTTAATGTATTCCCATATTATACCTCATACTTTATGAAACAAGGTGTGAGATCTGAGCTGTCTGGAATCAAGCCTTAATGTTGAGCTGTGAAATATGAAGTATACAACATGAGACGTGAACTCACAAACAAATTGCATACGTTCCTGTTCATATTTCACACCCTACTCTACAGTTCACTACTTTACTCAATATATGCAAATCAACCCACACTTTATCATCAAACGTTATTGTTGACGCTTTTTTTTTCATAATGGTTTGTGTTCAGACGTTTTACCACAAGCGGGACTATGGAGACTTTTATACTTTCCACTTTGTATGGTACAATTACCAACTATAAGTTGTAAAGGATAAACTGTGACTCATGAAAGTATACGTAATAGTTTTTAGTTTGCATTTATCCTGATCCGTCCGACTCACATTCCGACTCCGACAAATTCTGGGTACAGTGGTAGATCACCTTATCAACTTTTTAAATAAAACGTCTTTTGACTGTTTGCCTTTTTTGCTGCCTTCTCAGCCTTTTACACGTTGTCATTGTCAAGGACAATGTTATGATTGTGGACATAATGTGGTCATACCGAGTCTGCTATTTTTAATTCTTTGGTGTATCCCTTGCTTCCAAAGGATGTACAATGTAACTGTTCATGTTGTTTTATCACTTCTCATAACGACGTTCCCCGGGTGGCTCAGCTGTACGTAACTATAGTTGCACACGCCGCCGAGTGTCCTTCCATGTCTAACTGTTCAAAAGTCATTCATATTCACTGCAGCTGGTGTTGTGTCGTAAAATGTCCCCCCGTACAGCATATTGGAAGCTTATATTTTCTGGTCCTTTGGGATCATTGATTTCGTTTCGAAAGATGTTGAAAAAATATTCTGCTTAAGCGGGTGCTGGGAGAGTGACCGATGTGCAAATTTCATTACTGGTAATGAGCAGATTCAATTAGACCGAGTCTGCTCTTTTCGTTTCTCTGGTGTATTCCTTGCGTCCAAAGAATCTAACTATACACAGCTTATTTACAAGCCCAGCTTTAGTTTAACACATATTTCCTCATATGTTATTTCTCTTATGCCTACAAATGACTCCTCCGTTACACTCTTGTCTGCCCGTGGGCGCCGTGGTCGAGTGGTTAGAGATGCTCGGTTATGGTGCAGAAAGTCGCCGCAAGGTCGTGAGATCGCGCCCTGGTTTCGCTATGCGACGACTGAAAGACACTCTCTGCCAACCAAGCAGTAAATAGGCACATTCTTCGAATTAGGGAAGGATAAGGCAGCGAAAGGAGGGGCAAGGAATCCGCCTTTTATTTACTGTGCCCAACAGTGGGCCTTTAACCCCCATTGCCCCTACGGCTAATAGGCTATGGGAACTTTTACCTTTTACGTTAATCAAAAGTCAAAACTGTTGAAGATAATTATACGAGGTAGGAGGACAATCCTTCTATTCCATGTACGGTGCTAGAGTCTCTGTGAGGCTTCAAAGATAAAGTCTCGCCACGTCTTTGTCATTGCTTCGAAAGAATAAGAAAGTACGGAGGATAGGACAAGGGTTTTAGGGCTCTTCAAAGTTATTTCACTTCTGTCAAGCAGTTAAGCAGAGATGGGTAAAAACCGTAGCATCCGGCGAAAAAACACCTCTCCTTCCGTAGGCTGAACTTGGCTTTCTGAATGTACGCGGGTGAGGCTTGGACACACAGCATGTTTAAGGCACAGAGGCCCGTATATGTACTTCAAAAAAGTAAACATTCAAATTACTCGTCTAACATCTTGACCGACCTTTTAAGATATATGGTTGCTCGAAATGAGCCCTAATAAGACAAAATATTGAGCAGGCTGACACTTGCACGCTGCAGCTTAAACCGACTGCTAACTGCGGATGTAGCCAAGGAATAGGCTGTCTTGTCAGTTCTCGTTTCAGGCAGCTAGTCGATGGCCCGATATAATTAATACGAATCAGATAAAATGATTGGTTTGTCCGTATAAAAGACGCTTCGCACTGGAAAGTTAGCTGTTTTTGCTAAACGTAAATAGGGGTCGTCGATTCGTGTGACGGTGATAAGTAAGTTTCAGTGTCGGAGCGCCCTACTACATGTAATTTGGAAAACAGGATGGCAAGAACCGGCTGCACTTGCAGCAGATGTGGGCTGGGAGTTTTTTTGACCGTATTTAAACCCTGTTATCTTCTTTTTCTTTGTCGTTTTCTTTGTGAGACGGCTCCAATACTGTCTCAAAGGTTGTCAAGCCCCATTTGGAGGAGAACCAAATAAGCAATTTGATTTTGTGTCAATCGTAGTTTATTTTGTATGTTGTAATATATATATTGAGCCGCGACGCGACAAAACCAACGAAGTGGTTGTGCGCCCAGCGCAGACGCAGATCAGCCTGGGCAGCCGCCCAGTCTGATCAGAGTTTTCGCTGTCCGCATAGAGGTAGCTTAGACCCGGACCTTCCCTTTAAGTGCTAAGGGAACGGTCTGATCAGACTGGGTGGATGCCCAGGCTGATCTGAGTCTGCGCTCTGCGCACAACCACATTGCTGGTTTTCTCGCGTCGCGGCTCAATTATATGCTACGAAAAAAGAGAAACTATGTTTAAGCTAAGGCCCAAACTATCAACCAACCAACTCATAGTATACTATTCTTTTAAAAGTTTCGCAGAATATCTATTCACAAGAGTGAAATGCCCACGCTTTCGCGCTTGAGTGACTGACTATCTAAATGGGCGGATTCAGTTTTCATCATCGTTTGGTATTAAAGAATTAGTTTATAAATTTGATTATTATTCAATGAATTCTTCGGATTTTACAAATTGTCTCCACACAAGGCACATAAATGAAGTGAAACTGACTAAACCATAGGCTACCTATGTTATTAGAAATCAAAATATATTCGGTGTGAATCCGCCACCCGATAGTCTTAGTTCTTAGTACAGTTATAGTTGATAGTCGAGCGCTATTTAAACTAGTCTAGTACTAAATTATACCATTCTAATATATGCACCCAGATAACATCAGTATTTAACCTCACATCAAAAGGTACTTACAATGTGCATACAGGAAAGACTGAAATATGCTAAAAAATCCAGCACATCTGAGCAGCCTAATCAGAGTCTTCCTTTTTTGTACACACCATCTGTGAATCTGGTCAGCTTGCACTGTCTGATTTGACTGCTACTTCCGCACATGGCTTAAGGTCCCTCTTCACACAACAACAATCAAATAAGAATGTAAATGCAAAGCTTGTGTGTAACACTGATAAACAGATGCATATGTGCAATAATGTGGATGAACTACCAGCATTCTTAAAACTGGAAACTCATTAGAATCCCCTTGTAGCTTCTGAAGATATGAGGATTATGAGCAGTGGGAATACATGATATATTTAACAGCTGCCCAAACAGGTTAAACATATTGATATAAACTGGTCCACCTCATAGTCTTCTTATATGCCAAGTTTAAGCTTGAGCGGATGTATACTGTAGGAGTTATCCGGAAACGAAAGGTTAACAGATGGACGGACGGCAGGGCCATAACATAATACGTCCTGTTTTCTAAACAGGCATTAAATAGATATTCTAAATATTTAAATTTGCATAGATATAATACCACCATATATGGACGGATATAAATATTAATTATAATACAAATTCATTAAAAGCATTCTTGAGAGTACTAACAGCAAAATTTGACGACAGACATTTTACAAAAATTTTACAGTACTTTAACAGTGATGTCTGTTTCAAATTTTACATTTTGTTGGTGTTTTGCTTGCTTCCAAAGGCCAGTGGTCTAGATAAGAGAGTATTTGATGATTATAAGCAATATATTTTGTTAAACCTGCATAGCAAGTTAGCGACATATATTGTGACCCCTTATCTGAATAATGAGGCCATTCAGGTGAGGGGCCACAACATATGTTCTTTATGAGAAATCAAAAAAAAAATCCCTTATAATCATCAAATACTCCCTCTCATCTAAAGCACTGAAAGGCTCTCTCATCAGAAATATAGCCCTGTGTGGTGGCTGTAAAATAAAGTCCAGCATTTCGTGGTAGAGTAATAGTAGTTTCTATTTCTCGCTCCTTTGGGGGCACTGGGCTGATTTCAAGCCATTTGGAGAATAGAGTCCACTTGGTTGAGAAAAATGCTTTCCTGAAGAGACTCAGTCATGCAATCTGATATTTTTATACCCCCGACATAGGAAGTATGTCGAGGGGTATACAGTTTTCGTCTTTCCATCCGTTTGTCTGTTCGTTTGTCTGTCCGTCCATCCGTCCGTTCGTCAGTTAACATTTGCGTTAAAGTTTTGCGTTAAGTTTTTTTCTTTGCTTATATTTCCAATATCCTTTGATGGAACCTTTTGGTATGTGACTCGGTATACTTCTGGGTTCATGTAGAATAGCTGACGTCATCTGGATGCTGCTGCTGACCCAAGGTCAAGGTCACAGACTTAAACATTTGCTTTAAAGTTTTGCGTTAAGTTTATATTCTTCTTTTATATTTCCAATATCCTTCGATGGATCCTTTTGATACATGACTAGGTTTACTTTTAGGTTCACACAGAGTAGTTGACATCATCTGGATGCTGCTGCTTACCAAAGGTCAAGTTCACAGACATATATTTGCGTTAAAGTTTTGTGTTAAGTTTATAAACCTTGCTTATATTCCCAACATCCTTTGATGAAACCTTTTGATACATGACTAGGTTTACTTCTTTGTTCCTGCAGAATAGTTGACATCATCTGGATGCTGCAGCTGACCTAAGGTCAAGGTCAAAGACTTAAACATTTGCTTTAAAGTTTTGTGTTAAGTTTATATTCTGCTTTTATACTTCCAATATCCTTTGATGGAACCTTTTGATATTTGACTAGGTTTACTTTTAGGTTCATAGCTGCTTACCAAAGGTCAAGGTCACATACTTGTATATTTGCGTCAAAGTTTTCCATTGAGTTTATATTCTTTCTTTTGATGGAACCATTTTATAGGTGACTAAGACCCTTGTATAAGATTGGTTTCATTAGGCGGTGGTTTCTTAAGGCGGTGGTTTCATTAGGCGATGGCGCTGGTCGGGGGTATACGTGAGCCCCTGCTTACTTGCTCTAGTTGTTTAAAGGATCCACTTTTTCAGAATTTATAAAAGAATCAATTTCTTGATGATCGCCAGGATTCCCAACTGGAATATTTACCCATGCAGTCACAGCAAAGTAAGAAATATGCTATCAAAACAGTTTATGTAATATACAACACTAGTGAATGTATGTTTGGCAAAAACTGTATAATATGTAAATGTATCCGAGCAATTGTAAATTTTAGGTCAAAGCCAACTATTTATTTCATCCATACCTCAACAAAATTGACAGAGCTCCATATGGGATGGTGTTTTGCTATGAGACCTATAAGAGAATTTAACTTCATTCTCTTTGAGAAGGTATGTACAGAGCCCTAGATAAGAGGAAGTATTTGGAGATAATTAGGCATAATTTTTTATAATTCTGCATAAAAATATATGTTGTGACCCTCATAGAGACGACTCAGATGAGGGGTCACAACATATGGTTTCGATGAGAAATAAAAAAAACATCCTCAATTATCATCAAATACTCTGTCTTATCTAGGGCTCTGTACCTAGTGGCTCCTCCACAACAATACTCATACAGAACTGACAACATACTCGGCATAAAATCTCCTGAAATCAGCATCATTCCACCACCTAATCTGAGGTTCCTCTCTTTTGTAAGTTTGAGCAACAAATACTCTATTTTATAGCCCTCTACGACAAAAACCCCACATATAATACAATACCCTGATATCTAGGTCAACCTTTAACCCTAAAAATATATTAGCAACAGTTCACTATAAGCCCATACTACATGTACATGTATTATGCATAGAGGATATGGAAAGACTTCACTAGCCAAGTCAACATTTTGGATGAAGAAAAAATGAGCCTTTTTCTTCTTTTTTCTTTGATAAGCCTTTGAGCTGTCCCATTAAGATCATATAAGGTGTTTCGGTACACCTCCATGTTTTGCCCACTTTTTCAAAGGGGAACAACTCTCATGACTTCCTGTTTGCTTCCCTGGCAGACCAAGCCCTTTAAACAGTGGGTCTAAACTTACAGAATTTGCTCATAGAGGAGTAAATTGTTTCGTTTAATAGTTGACCCCCATTGAGGAGTGAAAAATGAAACTGTCAGAGTTACTTCCCTATAAAGGTGTATCCATGCAACACTTTGGCTGCCATTTCTACAAGGGAAACAACTTTAACAGAATAGTATTTGCTTCTCTGGCAGTTGTATCCCTTGTCTATTGTGGCTACTCTTACAGGACCTGTTTGCTCATAGGACAAATACTTCAAAAGCAGCTCTCTGAAAGAAAATCAGTCTCCCTTGGAGGTGTAGTCATACACTCATAATAATATCCCACATTTAGTTTTCATGTAGGTTAGAGCTATAAGATGTGCACAAGAAAGATACCCTCTGCATCTGCCCAGTTTGAGCAGTCTCTGTGATTTGCCTCCCTTGGAGGAACCGAGTTAGAGTCCTGATTAGATTTAGTACAGATGTGCACATGCCAATTTGAGTTTTCACATCTTGTAATTTTATGCTGTAAAATCTAATTCATCATTTCCCCAGCTCAGTTATTTTTACCCCACAAACTTTTGGCTTATCTGGAGCACTTAGTGCAAGTGCAAGGAATAAACTGTATGACTACACCTCCACAAGTGATCACTGACAAAGTTCTTGCCTCCTTTATCATATATAGCAAGATACTCTTACAAAATAAATTTGATCACAGAGAGCAAATTCTATCCTGTACTAGTAGCCCTATTGGAAATTAACATACTAGGAAAATGCATATACTATTCTGATAATGTTGTCGCCTTTGTAAAAATAGACACCAAACCACTGAGTTATATTCATGCACCTAAAGATAAATGGACACATTTTCAGGTGAAGAAACTGTACCATTTTCATTTTGCCTCTGTTCAATAGAAGTCAACTATAAAAGAAAAAGTTTGCTCCTCCAGGAGCAAATTTTTTCCTTTACAATTAAACCTCTAAATGGAAGAGCTATGCTCTCTGGGGAAGCAAATAGGATGTCACAAAAGTTGTTCCCCTTTGTAAAAACCTTGGGGGGAAAGAAACATGGATTTGTACCCATACACCTTGAATTTTTACTAAGATTTATTTGTGGAACCTATACTGTTGACTTCTCCACTAAAATCCCAACTAGTAGGTTTCTTTACTTCTACTCCCTGTTCAACATCTGTCAGTTTTGTGCCATCACTTTCTGTTTCTTTGATAAGATTTTGTACAGTTTCTAGTTCTTCCCTCACTTGAGCACTCCTATCTTTAACATACTGAGACACCTGACCAACTTTAATGCCAGATGGAATGTCTTTTGTGGAATTACTATCAACAGCTTCTGAATTATCACCCTTAGTTTCTGAATTGTCAACACTGTTTACATCACAACCATTCTCCACACTTTGCTTCTGTTTAGGAGATTCAGTTCCATGACTCAATTCAGGAGTTTGGTTTTCCACAGTTCTTTGCTCTGACTGTGCACTTTGAGCTGATATTTCTGTGTTTGTATTTTGTGATATAGGTTCATCTTTAGGTGTTTCCTTTGAAGGTTCAGATGTTTCTGAAACAGGATTCTGATCCCCCTGTTTCAAATCACTTTCAGCACTTTCTACGATTTTCTCTGATAAATTTTTGTCTGGAACTGCTTTACTATCACTAGCATCACCAATTTTGTTTGTTTTTAAATCAGCAGGACCATTCTCTTTGACAGGAGAGATATGGCTTTTACCTGGTGACACAGGTCCTGCATGTACCGGCTGAAATGCTGATAGAGGAGGTAATTCAGGAAGCTGAAATTCCTCTTCAGTGCTGTCCATTTCTAATTCTTTCATTAACTGTGCTAATTTCTTCGCCTTCCTCATTTCATTCTGGTGTATGATTGTGTATAAGTGTTCAGTTAGTTGTTCTTTCAGCTCTGATTTATTGTGTAGATCCATCTTAGTTTCCACATACTCTGCCTCAGCTTTTTGAAATCTTTTCCTGTAAAATATTCAATGATTATGAGGATTCCCAGATGGTGCTTAGAGCTTCAAATTGTACTTTTTTTTGCTGCAAATATGCTACCCAAAGTGCAATGATATTTTATATGAACAGAAGTACTTTGGAAAAGATAATCCCTTCCTCTGACAAAGCTACATACAAAGTATTTAGACAATCCTTATTGTGTGCATGAATGTTAGTGCTCAAATAAGACTTTTTTTATACATAGTAACTGTAAATTAGTTTCCAGTTTTGGCCACATGTTTAGAATATACAGTGGCAGACAATCGAAAATACATACAGTCCTGGTAGTTCAGTGAGTAAAGAACTAGCCTTCATAGCTAGCAGTCTAGGTTTGAATCCTGCTTGTTTGGATTTCTTTTCAACAGTGAACAGGGTTCCATTACACACAGCCCTTCATTATCACACTTCGATCAGCCTGATATGACTGAAATACTGTTGAAAGGTCCTTAAAACCAAAAGTCATTCATCCATCAATCAAAAACATGTGCAGGTTGATAGCAACAACATACTGTGCTTCAAGAAAGTCTCTACTGGCTCCCTCTATCTTGTCACGGATAACCTGGACATCAGCTGTTAGCAAATGGTCAAGCTTAGCCAGTTCCCTCTGAATGTGTTCAAGCTTGTGAGCCTCAGCCTTAGCCTTCTTTCTCCTGAAATTATGTTTGACAGTGTATTTTTTTTAAAATATATACCCTACTGTCATTGAAGTTTTACCGAACAAGGGAAAAATGAGAGTGCATAGCCTATACCCAGATCAGACTGCTCCTTAAGATGAATGAGTACAGGGGAAGCAACTCTACCATTTTCTTTTCAGCCTCCCTTCTCAATGGAAAGCAACACTTAAAGGAAAGAATTTGCTCCTCTAGGAGCAAATTCTTTCCTTTAAGAGTAGACTTCATTTTGGAAGGTCTTCTCCATCCAAGGAAGCAAACATAAAGTCATAAAATTTATATTTGATTTAAGCACTTCCGTTAAATAAACTAAACTTCAAAGCACTTCCATTAAATAAACTAAACTTCAAAGTATGATTCTAACTAAATAATAACAAACTTGGGTTGCCAGTGCTCTAACATAATTTCTCTACGTGAATTTTATTCCAACAAGTACAAAACTGAACAGTATTGAAGTTCATCTGCACATACCTTTCTGTCAAAGTTTTGGACAACAGAGCCTTCTTCTGCTTGTTTGCCTCTTCTATTGCCTGTTGTTGTTCTCGGAACTTTTCCAAGGATTTCATGTCACGACTGAAAAGATAATGTATAAAAATAGGCATATCAGTATTACTTTTAAGTTTTCATATTAGATTCTTTTCTTTCAGAAGAAGAGGTGGGAAGACAATATTAAAGAGTGGACAGGGATGGATTTTGCCAGCTCAACTAGGGCAGCTGAAAACAGGACAAGGAGGAAAGGGATTGTTTCGAAGTCATCTGTGGTGCCCCAACAACCTAGTAAGGTTATGGGATAGAATAAAATAGAATTAGTTTCTTTTGCTGAAACAAAATCTAATTTAGTGATAATCAAATCATATTCATAACAGGAGTTGTGAGAACAAAAATTGAAGCCAGTGAACCATAAAACACAGGTCAAGGAATGGCTGAATTGAATTGTTTTCCTCCGTATGTGAGTGAGTGGACTCGGGTTTAACGTCCCACCAACACATAGGTCATATGTATATAAGTATAAAGAATTATTCTGAACTCACTGAACTATAAAATGTAGGTCAAATTCAAAGGCTGTGTTCAAAAGCTCTTGTTTCTGTTATGTGTGTGCCCAGAATCATGACCAAAACTCATACTGAGAAATGTTATGATGTTAGAGAAGCATAAAATGTAGGTGAGTGTTGGATATGGATGATTACACTGACATACTCTCTTCCACATGTATGTGTAAGCCATGTAACATAGTCCAGGGAACTGAGAAATATCAAAGTCAATGAATCATGAACATATCACTGTCAGAGTGATTGCAATAATGATGATGCTCTCCTCCAGATGTTTGTAAGCGTATAGTATCAAGACCATGGCTATTACAACGAGAATCTGATCTAAAAACAAAAACTGAACTTATTTATCATAAAGCCATTATATCGTAAAATATAGGTCACTGCCATAAATGAATGCATTTAGACGATCTCTTCGAACTGTATGTGTGGGCATGGTATACACTTTCCTATACAATACTGAGAAACAAAGATGAGGTCATTAACATCTATCACGGGCCACAGGAAACAATTCAAAAACACCAAAAAATGCGAGGTTACATGTAAGTCTTACAATTTAAACTGACTGTCATCCATTAAACTGTTTATTTTCTACCTTCTTGTTTTATTTGCTGTTCATCTACCTTGCTTTTATACTGAGGGGACACCATCGCACAAACACCTGCTTTTGGCCATCAGTCAAGACTGCTGGGAAACCTTTACCGTCAGCCTAATTTCTGTGAAGGTTGGTTGGTTATTTGGTTGTTTTCGGTTAAGGGGCCTTTGAGAAAGTATTTCAGTCTATATTAAACCATCTCTCAGACAGAGACAGCAGAGTAGATATACAAGTGAAAATAACAAACCCTGATCTCACACTTACTGAAAGCATAGAAAGCCCTTGCCCACCTTTAAGCTGATATCAGTTGGATGCCCCTATGCACAAGGTTTCATGGCACCTTGCCCACCCTACCACTCCATTCAGTAATGGACTTTCCAGTTTGAAAGTTTTACATAGCTCTTTGTATTGAATATACAAAATTACTGTATATATTCTAAGATGGGAGTAACCCCCTATAGAATGACCCCAAATAGCTAAACCAGTCTAGTGTAATTCTGCTATAACATGGATTTTTCCTTTCATAACATTCCCAAAAATCTAGATCTATCTTACAAGATGGATCTAGATTTTCGGGACTGTTTTGAAAGGAACTGAATAAATATGGTCTGTACAATATCAAACTGTTCCATTCTCTATCTGTTTAACAAACCTTAGGGCTTCAGTGTCGTCTAGCTCAGAGGCATCAGGAATCTCTTGTTTGACAACATCTGACACACTCTCTTTATCCTTGGACTCGTGAGAGCTTGACATCTTATCACTGTTATCAGTACTTGCTGTTGTTTTCTCCTTTGCTTTTTCTTTTGGTATTCTGTGAGAGGACAGCTATGAAAAGAAAGAAATATATCAAGATACAGGTATTTTCCTTACTTCAAAGCTGCTGCTCAGGTTGTCTGTTGTGAATTCTACAGCAACCGTTTTCATGAAAATATTGCATAATTTAACACAAAACAGCTGAAATACTATAATTACCTCAAATATTGAGACACCATAACAGATCATCAAACTGATTCAATTTATGAAAAGTTGATTATACTTTCTGGTGTAAGTCCACAAATGTGAAACTAACCCATTTTCGACAAGTGCACTTGTCCATCCTTATTGATAGGGTGAGTCCATTTCTAGTTTTAGGGGTTTCTGGTCAACATTTTCACTTTTACTGTATTTTGCATAGAATTTCCTGTACATAAACAGAGCAGACCCTGATAAGATGCCACATTTTGCAGCATCTGAACTGGGTCTGCACTATTTGCATATGTCCCCAAAACAGGTATCCGGTCTAAAAAGTGCTAAATGGACAAAAGTACTGTAAAGACTCTGATCAGTCCAATCTGGGTCTGCACTGTTTGCTTAGGCACCTCTGCTTGAATGTCTACAGGGATCCATGAATTCTGGTGTAACACTATCATACTAACCCAAGGATGCCATTAAAGGGATGTACCCTAATGACCATAAAATTTAGGACACTCAAAATTCGGACAATTATTGTTCAAAAATTCTTAGAAAGTGGATTTTACACACGTTAAAGCATCCAAATGATGCTTAGTGAATGGCAAACATTGTAGATCCTGATCAAACTTTTCCTTCAGGAGCAGTTTGATCTGGGTCTATAATGTTTGCTCAGACCTATCTGTCTAAATATTTAGGGTCATTATGGTAGTACTCATTCACTGTAGCATAGACCTAGAATGTGGGGTCGATCAGGGCCCACACTACTGATACATAAAATTTGTAATGAATACAGGTATCTCTGAATATAAAAATCATAATTTAAATCAAATCAGACACCAACACCACTAATATTCGAAAAAGTCCTGTCCTAACAATGAGGCAGACAAGTATACCAGAGGCATAAGAGGGTTATCTATCTCATTTACCTGATTAGTACCCTGGGACTGAGTTGCAACTTTCAAGCTCATAGATGGGTCTAAAGCTGCACTGGATGTAACTGTTTCAGAAACTGGCAAGTGTCGTTGTTGTTTCCTTGCATTTTCTGTTCGATGGAGGTCACCTATTAAAATAAAAGTAACACATGGATGTCAGTATGTAACTATCCAATAGAACTACAATGAAACACTCATGATATGATTCTGTGCCATACAGCCAATCATAAATATATCAAGACATTATTTTTTTCTCAGAAGTTTCTTTCAATAACAAAAGCAAGGACTTGAGTTCCAACCGACCATGGCATGCTCAAATAATAAAGCTGACCTGTTGTTGACAGATTGGGGAAATACTTAGATGTAAGTATATACTTTGATCAAAGAATAGTATAAAAATGGGTGGAAGCTAAAGCATGATTGCTTTTGCAATTGCAATGAAGCAGAATTGCAAAATTACATATGAACAACAGTGAAAAAGATAACACACCTTTTATTGTTTGGTAAAAATTTTCAACTTCCACCTGTGTGTCTTATGCTAATTGAGGAAAGTTTAATTCAAATATATCTTTGAGGTGCCCTCTCCAACTGGGCAGATATATCCACTTTTGTGTTACGGTCTACATGCTTGCTATGGTGGGATAATCTCAAAGATATCGTTGAACTGTAGTAATAGAAATATCAGGGATTGGGTCAGTGGGAAGAAACATGTTTGGCGAGTGCTGACAACCGTTTGTCACCAGACTTTATGGAGCAAAACCGTATGCTGAAAACCAGTTGTCACCAAACTTTTTGGACCAAAAAGTTGACAACCAACCATATATTTTCTATTAAATGGTTTTAAATGGGGTTTCATTTAACAGAATTAAATAAATAGGTCATAAATAGAACATAAAGTTTCTCATAGTTAAGGCAAATGACCATTTTTACTTGCAGAACCGTAGGTTAACACCCCCTTCCCCACCGTGTAAACTGGAAATACAAAACACAGCACCTCAGTTAGACTGCTGCGGGAACAGATAATTATAGGGTGTGAAACTAATTTTGGTTGATTGCTGAAAGCTACACCTAAAATGCCATGTCCGTTTCTAGGCTGTGCCTAAATAAATAATAAGATATTGTTTTGAATACAATGCATGGAGGTAAGGTTGTCAGTAGAACAAGCCCAATTCTAGCAATGCAGTGTCGATAACTAGTCGGGTCCGATTTCTGATATCATCTGCCTTAACACTAATCGATAAAGTGGTCATATACGAAATAACAGTTTCACAAGAATGTTCCACAAATTCTGCTGGCTTAGAATATTGAAACTGCAACAGGTCTCTCACTTTTCTGTACATGGCTATTGCCTTTTGTGGATATTTGTTTAACTTTTCTAAGTTCTTCTTCACTGAAACCTGCCCAGGTCGCCATATTGCCACGACAGTCTCGGATTGTGCGAGATGTTGATGGACGCTTATTAGGACGTCGAGGCTCTTGCAAGCGTCCAAACGAGATCTCGAAATATTTTGACATTTGATAGCGCCAAACTTCAAAATCAGAATTTACTGGGTACGATTGTTCTTTTTAGTTTTCTTGCCATTTGACCTTCGTACTAAAATTTTCTAAATGTAAATATGCCTTTATACAAACACACACTGTACATTTGTTTTTTGATTCCATGAAAAATAAAGACAGAAGTGCTAGTAGGCTGAAGAGCATGGTCCCCACTTTCCCTTGACTGTAGGGTAGACAGTTTAAAGACAGAGTTGCAAAGGACTGCACTGCATTATTATGGCAGCTGATTATATTTTATGTGTTTAACTCGCCTGATCAGCTAAAGGCTCATTGGGAGCACTGGCTTGCAGGTGCGTAGTGCCTACAATTCAAAGCTCCAAAGGAGCTTTGAATGAGCGGTTTGGAGCTTTGAATGAGCGGGAGCTCTATGGTAGATGATTGGTAAAGCATATTTTTGCCTTTAAAATACATTACTTTCAATGGAATTTCTTTCGTCAAACAAACCGTTTAAAAAAATCAAGATGGCGTCAACGTTTACAGCTTTTGTGCATAGATCACTACATGGTGATTCACAAAATGCAAGGAGGCTAAGAGTTGGGTGAAGTTTGAAGGAAATAGAAAGCACCGCAGAGAAGAAACTGAAAAAAAATATAGCCAGTTTTCCGAGGGGAAAGATTAGGTGGGGGAAAGCTGTTCTCGGTCAGTTTCTCATCCGTTTGTCAGATGGATTTCGCAGTTGTTGAGTTGCAATAATTTTATAACAAATTTCAAACGACTGAATCCAGAATCATGCGGTGAGTAGTCAGATCAGGGTCTACACTTCGACTATGCATTTTTGTCTGAGACTTTAGAGTTAACATGGTAACAGCCAAAGAGGCTTTATCATAGCGAGCACTCACTTGCAGGGGCGTAGACGCCTGCAATTCAAAGTTCCTGCGGGAGCTCTATGGTAGAGGATTGGTAAGGCATATTTTTACCTGTAATAAACAGTACTTTCAAAATTTCTTTTGTAACGATATAATATAAAAAAAAAAAAAAAAAAAAAATATGTTTAAACTAACGATATAATCAGAGTGGTTCGAATAAAAAATCAATGAAAAAATTAGAACTATAGCGCGTAGTCTTTCTGTCACTACCTTACATACTGACGTCAAACGTTCCATTTGAGAAAAACAAGATGGCGTCAACGTTAACCACTTCTGTGATCACACAAAATGCAAGGAGGCTGACCGTTGGGTGAAATTTAAAGGAAATAAAGCACTGTAGAGAAGGAACTGAAAAATTATAGCCCGTTTTCTGAGGGGAAAGACTACTATGGGGAAATCTGTTTTCTCACAGTTTCTCATCAGTTTGTAGACGGGGTTTGCAGCTGTGGAGTTGCAACACTTTTATTACAAATTTCACATGACAAAAAGAAAAAAGCAGAATCAGAATTGTTTACTGGTATAAATTAGACCTGAGACAAGTATTCATAGTTCCGTGAGCTCCATTAAGCTCCGCCTACCCTCATTTGCATAAGAAAATTTTTATTTTCAGACCAATTTTTGTCAAATTTGGTAGATATTTCCCTAATGACATATAAAAATTATTCTGCAAATTGTAGAAATGTATCTTTTATAAATAATGAGTTAATTAGTTAAGAATTTACTATATAATCAGTGTCTATTCTAGAGAGGGGGATGGGGGGATTCACCCACATTTCTGACAATTCCCCCCTAATTCTTAGCAGAAGGGGGGAATTATGTTCTTTATTTTATCCATAAAAATAGATTTAAATGATGTCAAAAAGCACTGTGTGTACTCATTGATACTAAATTATGACTAAAATACTAGGTACAAATGTTTTTGTGTAGTTTAAGCCAAATTTTAGAGTTACAAGTATGAGTGATACCTTTTCTCTGTCGAAACCCCCCCCTATTTTTTCAGTCCTAGAATAGACACTGCTATATATTTTAATCATTTTCAGTGAGTTTGTGGGACCTAGTCCCCCTAACAGCTGAATTTGATCTTATGTCTCACAGCATGCTCAGTCAGTGGCACTTCTGACTGGCCAGTGAATAGTAGTTAAGTAGGTGCCCTAGTGAAAACTAGATCATGTTTGATGATTAAACATTTTGAAACATGTTAAAACCTGTTTTCTTCAACTTGGATCATGTTAGCTGATCATGTTAAAAGAACATGTTAGATCATCAAACAGGTTTCACAGTAAAATTGACCTTCTGCACTAAAAAGACAATGATAAATTCTGCAATTTTCATTGTAAAAGTTGGAAGTACAATACAAAGATGCCAGTTATTACTTTGTTTTTCAAAATTATGCTTATATAAAATCAAACATATTCAAACATGATTGAACATGATGATTTATGGTTGAGTTTTTAACATTAACTGCTGCATTAGAAGGTTCTTATTCATGTTCAAACATGTCTGAAAATGTTCTGTTAATCCTTTACCCCATGGCATTTTTAGATTACAAGGTTGTAACAAAGAAGAGGAATAATCTAGAAGACAAACAAGCATGTTTGGCTAATTTGGAAAACACTGTGGGAAAATGAGCATTTGCTTGTTATGTCAGAGCAAATGCTCCTACTCTCACAATATGTGAAAAGATTCTAAGATGGAAGATGTAAATTCAAGGTGAAATTATATTGTTATACTCTGAACAGTCACTCTTTAGAGAGTGACTGTTCAGAGTATATAATGTTTCTTATCCCTACACAGATTCTCTTCATGATATATTGTTATAATTCACTTATTTGTCAGTGAACATGTTAAATGCCAGGCACATTGGTGGATGTAACAGGTTTGAACATGTTATATGCCAGGCTTATTGGTGCATGTAGCATGTTTGAACATATTACATGCCAGGTTAAGATATGTTTAGACATGATTTAGATTATGCATGTCTGAACTATGTTGAACCCATTTTCAAGCTCATGTTTCAACATGTTTAATCATTGTATTTTTATATGATTGTCAAACATGGCTGAACATGGTTAATATCTGATCATGTTTGCCCATGGTGCCATTTAATGCACATGTTTAAACATTTCCTAACATGTTCAAACATGTCCAAATAAGATGTTTAAACATGTTTTAAACATGTTTTAACATGTTTCAATCATGAAACTTTCGCTATTGTTAAATACGAGTATTCATTCAAGTTATCGATTGGAAACCAAGTGTGGACCAACAGGCACATGGACAAGAAAGGGTGTAATATCCCACCACTATCATGTGGCAGGGTATAAAAAGTTTGTTTATATGCTGAAAGGTACTTTTTTTAAGGTGGTGTGTTGAAACTTTGTAATGTCACCACAAATAATGAGGCATTGATTAAGTAGAAGTTTAGCATAAAGTCATGGACTTGCTTTCATTGCAAAAAGGTTTCCTTATAGCAGAAGCTACGGTTTTCAGTGAACCGTCTTGAAACTTCTTTATATTGATATAAATTAGACCTGAAACAAGTATTAGTTTGTGCAAGATTGGGCTTTTCATCTCAACTTAAGATGTCCGAGCCAAAACTTCTTCTGTCATCCTCTGTGTATCAAAGCAGCAGATACAGGAGAATTTGATGGCAGTCTGCCTAAAATGCATTTCTTTAAATTGCAAAAATGACATCAACATGACAAAAACGACATAAACATGACAATGTCATGTTAATGTCATTTTTGCAATTTAAAGAAATGCATTTTAGGACACTTCTCACAAATTAAAGTAAATCATCTGACAAGGATGGCCATATAACAAAATTGATAACTTCACAGTTTGAATTCATTCGTTCATATTGTAATAACAAGATCTCAGGTGAGTGATTCATGACCATCTTTGTCCGCTCATATTTTTCAGTTTAGAGGCTAAGAATGGAGGGAGAAGATTTAGTGTGTAACTTTAAAAAATGCCGGAAAAGACTGAACTCATTTGCATATGTAAGTTTATTTTTGATTACTTGATTTGCTTTCTTCATGTCAGAGTTAGTGATACTGATAGGTAAAGGTTTCCCATAGCCTAGTGGCCATAGGGGTAGTGAGTGTAACCCATGCATCTCAAATGTGCACAGCATATGAAAGGTGGAGCCCATCCTTCTCATTTTGCTGCCTTTATCCTTACCGGATTTACTGGGTTGACAAAGATAGTTTCAGTGGCCAGCTGGCCCAATATGAATTTGACCCCGACCTTCTGTATCATTACCTAGCAGTAGCACCTCTTACCACTCAACAGTATGGCCCTCAGATATCAAACTGAGTAGTCAGGAGATTTGAATTCAGGTTGTATCAGTTTGACCTATTGTGCTGATTTTAAATTTAGTATGCTATTAGGTTTTTTTTATGTCTCTCTGCATACATGCCATTAGAGCTCTGGACTGGAATTGTAGTGCTGATAAAATTTTAAGTGAAATTTGACCAAATTAAGTGAGACTCATAAAAATCTCTACCAGGCTTACCTAAACACTTTTAAAAGCTTTGCCTTTCTGTTTTAAGCAAGAAATTAGACTTAACTCGATACAGTTATTGTTTACATATTTTTTCTTCATAAAGTGTAAAAGTGGTCAAAAATATACACCACTTGTGCAGAGTAAAAATAAAATAAATGAGATTGGAAAAACCTTATGAGAAATCCACATTTATAAAGTCATAATTCAGTGAAATTTTGTCTCACTGACCAGAGGTCTGTCAGACTCAGTCCATCCTGCTCAGGACTGATCGTGGAATTTCAAAGGTGGATTTTCCCAGTCAAATGCATAATTGTGAATACTTTAAAATATACCAGCAACCTGTAAAACTCATAAGTATTAGAAATATCCTTTTCTTTTTCAGGTTACAGCATGTTCCCGTATCCTTTATTTCATATAATTTTAGATAATTCTGAGAGAAGTAATCTTATTCTAGTATACTGTAATGTGTGTATATATATTGGGACACCTAAAAATAATGAATTTTCCATTTGGGACAAATGGAAAACTTCTTTTTTAGGTGTCCCAATATTTAAGCACATTAGGGTATGAGAACATTTTTGCAACTCATTAAAAAAAAGGGTAAAGGTTTCTCATAGCCTATAATAGCCATAGGGGCAGTGGGGGTTAGAGTCCAACTGTATCGCATCTCATTAAAACTGCCTAATTGGTGAGGGCCCTGAGGATATTCTGAGATACTCTTAAACTAGTGTGATCATGATCTGCAATGTTTGTCAGTCTGCCAGCGATTACTTGATAGAGCTTCAGGTAGTAAAATCGGCTTGTTCAGGGTTTAGGATAAGTACAGTAAATATTCAGGTGCATTCTCAGCTCTCTCGATCACCGAAATTTGGGGCCGAAATTCGGAAGGCCCCGGCCCCATTCCCAAAAAGGGGTGTGAGAGCCCTGATTCTAGTTCTAGTTAGTACAACTCCATGTTTACTGCCATTACTTCAAAATAAGACAACTTTTGTGACTTCCAGTAGTCATCTACATGTATGTAATTGCTTTCTAATAATGTTTTTCATCAAATTTTCATGAAAGCTCACCAAAATGTACTGTTTCACATAATGAGTTGGAATACGGCATAAAAGGGGTGAAACAGGGCACAGGGGTGGTGGGAGAGGGCTACAGGGGCAGGTAGCTTTCCAACCCTGTATACAGGGCTAACAAGAGTACTGTTCCCACTTCCAAACCATTTTTCTTTCATTTGAAGCCATTCTCTGTATGGTTTAAGTGGCTGCATGTTTTGCATGTGAAATTTTGTGTACCAACTAGAAAGGATATTGTCATTGGTAAATTTTATATTATACATGTACATGTATAGACCTTAAAACTGTATAGATATATTTTGTGATGAAGATGGGACAAGGGAGTTTAACAAATCACAGACCTGCCCTGCATGTGAGTACATATACACATTTTCTGTGAGCCAGATAAATTCAAAGTGCAAGGTTGCTTACAGATCAAAAGTATGCAATAAATTTTGTAATTCGCTACAAACCTTATAATATTAAGGAAGTGGCTATTGACAACCGGTTGTCACTAGCCTCACAGGCTGCTGACAACCGGTTGTCACTAGCCTCACAGGCTAGTGACAACCAGTTACTATATATCCTATTGTTTTCAAATAATAAAACTCAAGATATTTTTAGAATATTAGTTTCATGATATTACTATTATATCATGATATTTGTTGATATTTGTTTCAACTCTGATCAAGTTATAAGTTGATTGTAGAAAGCAAGAAACTATTAAAAGAATCAGATGTACATTTTTTTTTTTTTTTTTTTAATAACATTATTATTGTCTGGAAGTTATTGGGTTATTCATACAAATAGCTAAAAGAATTTATGCATCACATGCACACAAATTATACCAGGGGCTGACAAATAAAAAAAAATCCACTTGCCCACAGGACAAGTAAAAGCAAAATTCATTGGCCGGCAAAAAAAATTGCTTGCCCAGATTTTTCACACACACACAAACACAAAAAGTTACCCTTCTGTACAATCGTACATTCCCTATGTCTGAGCAAAGAGTACTATTTGTACACAAAGATGTTGGCAGATAGTGTGGACCCTGCTCAAATTGCATAGGAGCAGTCTGATCAGTGTCAACTCTGACTGCCAAGTATAATTACACTTTGATCCAAATATGGTAGGAGCAGTCTGATCAGGGTCTACTCTTACTGCCAAGCATTACTACACTTTGATCCAAATACGTTAGGAGCAGTCTGATCAGGGACTACTCTGACTGCCAAGCAATATTACACTTTGGTCCAAATACGTAAGGTAACTGTGGAAGCCTTTCCTTTTATCTTTACAGCATACACTGTCTAGGTGACATTTGGCGGGAAAATGCATTCTTTGTACTGGTTGACTCAGGTCGTTTGCACTTTACATCAAAGAATACCGGTCTCCAAATAGATTACCATAAAAGTTCTCAGGCCCGGATTTAGAGGGGGGCACTCGGGCCCGTGCCCCCCCCAGCTAGCCTGCAAGTTGCTATTTTTTCCAGCATTGACCTTTTGCGGGCCCCAAATTAAGAAGTTGCATCTTAGTGTCTGTCTGCTGTTATGTGCCCCCGGCAGTGACATCTTTAATCTTTTAACACCTACCGCGCTAATTGCTCAATTTTGTAGATAAGAGTGGCGTATGGATCGAAACACTCCACTGCGCTCAATGGAAGTTTCAAGAATTTATTTGATTGGACAAGTAAATGCCCATTTGACCAATCGAAAGATTGAAAAGAAAGGAACATGGTTTGCCCTTGTCGGCACGTTTGATGTTTGGCCAAACTATGAAAATAATTAATAACAACATGCCATAAACTGATAATGTATCTGGAAATTACTTGTCATTCGCTCAAAATGAAGCGTGGTGCTGTGATCACGTCCGAATCGAACTTGGTTTGTTTTGTTGTCCTTTTCTTTTCTTTTCATTCCTGTAAGATGGGTCACAGGATGGGATAGGTGCCCTGTTTTAGAGGTTGTTCAGAAGTGGATGGGGGAGAGGGGCGGGGGCACACAATATTATGTGTGTGTGCCCTGTTTAAGAGGTTGTTCAGAAGTGTGTGGGGGGGAGGGGTACACAACAGTATTGTGGGGAGGAGTAGGGGTGGGCACACTATATTACTTAAGATTTTTTCAAGACACAGAAAAGCAAAGAAGGGCCAAGTGGGAGTTTGGGGGGTTGGGGTGGTACTGGTACAATGACTTTATGTTTGGACCCTTAATAGAGAGAAGCTACTTCCTCATATACATGTACTAAGGGCAAAAATTTATCAGTGGACTTGTATACCCTGGTACCAAGTGTTACAATATTGATGTTTATGACAAATATAGGTGCAATAACAGAATATAAATTTCACAAAATAATGTTCATAAGAGCCCTCCAAAGACATCTACAAACACTGAAAATCATTTTCCGGTGGGGGGCTTCGCCCCCTGCACCCCCGCCCTGGACCCACAGGGGGCCTAGGCGGCCCCCTTGACCCCTCGCCTAATCTGTGCCCCCAACACCTCTGGGTCTGGATCCGTCTCTGGTTCTGAATATTGAGACATATGTCTGAGCAAACAGTGTAGACCCAGATCAGACTGCTCCTGAATATGAGCAGTCTGATCTAAGTCTACACTGTTTTGCCATTCTGCCTTCATCTTTCAGACGCAATAAAAAAATGTTTGATCTTTTAACTGTTCGGTTGTCCCAATTTCTAGAATAAAGATCGCTTTGTAGATCAAACAGTACTGACCTGTCTAGACTCTGTATTTTGACTCAAGCTCATCATGCATCCGAGAAGAAAACTCATTGGTCAACCGTCCACATCTAATCTACTTGTGAAATTTCGCCAAATGATTGACAGGTGTCGCAAACACCGTCAGTAGTCAGTAACCATTACACTGGATTAACAGATGGGTGACAATAACAAACTTTCAGTAACTAAAGGTGAGAAAATCATGATTATTAAAGCTGTAAACAGCAGTGCGGCTGTCTTTTTGAACACACATACAGTTATTCTTTCCAAATTTTAATATGTTGGGGATTTTCTTTTACTTGCCCGGCCGGGCATCGAGCTGGAAATAGCACTTGTCCAGCCAGATTTGGAGCTTGTCCCGGGCGTCCGGGCAATGGATTTGTCAGTCCCTGTATACATTTACCTTGATGGAAAAAAGGTTCTACATAAATTTTCCAGTTACCATTACATGATCTTCCCTATAGTTATAGTCTTGCTGTTCAGTCAAGCAAATTTGTTTATTTACTGATTCTATCCACTAGGAAAAATAAACTACAAATTTATAATAATACAAGTATAACTACTATGATCATGGAGGCAGTTGTGCAAACAGAATTAGCACATAAACATTCAGAGAAAATTTGTAAGTGGTATTTTGAGTTAGTTCCCTTACAAAGTATGATTTGAGTTACTTCCCTTGGAAAATCTATTTTTAGAAGATATCTCTTCTCCATATTTTTGCTTTTTTATTTGCAGATATTTTGTTGTTGTGATTCATATGTACAGTAGCTTGATTTAAAGCATAAACCCTATTGAGAATTACTTGTGATTACAATGAACCAATGCTTCCTGTCCTTTAAAATGCATATATTTATTAGCTGGTTGTCACTAGCCTCACAGGCTAGTGACAACCGGTTGTCTCTAGCCTGTGATGCTACTGACAACCGGTTGTCTCTAGCCTGTGAGGCTACTGACAACCGGTTGTCACTAGCCGTCGCCTAATATTAATCCTTATTTGTACTGCCTCATATAGTATATGGTTTCTAAAGAGGGTCACTACATTTGTTGATTTGGAGAAAGAAAAAAATTATAGTTGCTGAAGTGCCAAATTAAGCCAAATTTTGCACACAAAAAATTCTAGTAACAAAATACCTGTTGTAAGTCAGTAGGTCACACATCATGCTAGCTTTTGTGGAGAAATTATAAATAATATATTATTTTATCCCCAAAATCAATGTGTAGCATGAACTCAAGATGGCAATATTCAGAATTTATCATCATGCACACTTTAAAATGCTCAATTTTTACCAGGTCAGACTAACCTGTCAGCCAAGTTTGAGATTGTAAGAAATGACCTACAACCATCAGAACAGTATAAGTCTGTAAGTACATGTGTTTTGGTTATCATATATTACCTTGATCCCCAGAAAACTTTAGGGTGCCATTTTACAAATTTATTCCCTATTTTTGGATATCTATAATACATTTTTGGATATCCGTAATTCCATTTATGGATATCCTATATTCATTTTTGGATATTACAAAATATAATTATTTATGGATATCTGTAAATCCATTTAAGGATATCCAAAAGAGTATTACTGATATCCAAAAAAAACAAATGAAATTTTTTTGGATATCCATAATTCAATTTTTGAATATCCATAATTCAATTTTTGGATAACCATAAATTGATATTTGGATATCCATAAATAAGCCTGATCGAATATTTGATATCCATAATTCGATTTAAGAATATCCAAAAATCAAATTATGGCTATCAGAAGATCAAATTATGGATATCCATCATTTGATTTTAGGATATCCAAAAATCTGCGTAATTTTTGGATATCCATAAATCTAATTACGGATATCCATAAATCGAATTATGGTTATCCAATAATATGCTGTATTTTAAATATCCAAAAATCGAATTATGGATATTCAAAAATTGATAAATGATAGCCATAAATAGGGAATAAATAGTAAAACAGCACCTCATATAAAACACTTCTTGCAGTCTTCAAACAGTATCTGATATTTGTAATGTGAGTCATAAGAGAGTTCTCTTCCCATGTCAGTAGGAGTACAGGAAGTAAATTTATTGCCAAGAGAGGAAATTAATTTACTGCTGCTAAATAGTAATGTCATCATATTCCTCTCTATGATGAAGGCATCCAAACTTTATTCATTATAAAAAGCAGTTCTACCTTCATGTTTGATGACAATATGTTGGTTAAGAAATTTGCAAAATGACATCTCTCTCAATAAAATACTATTTTCTATTCTGGTTCCCCATTTAAGCAATGAAATATAAAAAAAAACCTAGGCAACAAATCAGAGAATTTGTCCTGTACATTGTAATTTTACCATTTATGAAAGTTTATGATATTGAAAATATGTAAATCAGTGCTGTGTCATTCAGTTATAAAATGAGGTTTTCTCTTTCAAAACAATCTCAAAGATCTAAATCTGTCTTGCAAAGACCTAGATCTGTCTTGCAAGATGGATCTAGCTCTTCGGGATTGTTTTGGAAAGGAAAACCCCCATCTTATAACCAAAGAAATACAAAAATCATTGTGAAAATTACTTACTTATAAAGTTCTCAGCTGCAGATTTTCCCACCAAATAACATTGCAACAGCTGCTCATCGCTTAAAGCGATGTCTTGGTTACTCGGGAGGGTGAAGTATTTCTTTATCAAGGCTTGCTCTTTTTCCATATCTGTAAAAGACAGCCCTTCATCTGACTGATCATAGGTTACGCCAGTACCAGTGTCTGTATTGTCATCAATTTCAATAACTTCTGGTTCTTCTTTGACCTTAACACCTTCTGTAACCCAGTTTAAATGGCAGCCACTGCTAGATATGGGTGGACCTTTATGTAGGAAGCTAGGAACCAGCTGTGCCGGTACTTTCTTTGGTGCCTGTTTCTTCATCGACCTGTCCACATGGTTTAATCCTGTATGTGGCATTTTAGAAGTTTTTGTTGCAGGTTGACAATTCATTTTGTTGAGTTTTCTTTGCAGTGCCCAATGATTGGCATTTAGTATGGCTGCATGTTCCTCTAAGGACTTTTTACTACTTCCTGGAAATTGACTCTGGTGTGCCTCTAGCCCATAGCCAACTGACGTCTTTGGTGCTATCTGTTTGAGGCCTGTAATGAGATATTAATTATTTCCCTGAGTTCATAGCAAAGGGAAGGAAATGATTTTGGAAAAGGAGCAAAACACAATATTTGTTAGTTAATTCTGATTCTGATTCTGAAACCATTTAATGGAATATATATAGCCGGTTGTCAGCAGCAGTTTTTGGTCCAAAAAGTCTGGTGACAACCGGTTGTCAGCAGATGTTGGTGCAAAAAGTCTAGTGACAACCGGTTGTCAGCAGACACTTCCTATTTGTTATGTCCCATAGTTCATAGTTAAGGGAAGAACATCATTTTGGATAAAAAGGATTCAATTAAATTGCCTCCCTTTGCAAAATATTACCTCCCTTACCTGTATCGTTAAAGGGACGTAACCCAGTAATGTCTCACATTTCAACACTGGACAATACAATTGATACATTCTTTTTTTTACAGATGATTTTGGCTGGTTTGAAGCCTGAAGTGATCTCTGAAGTATGTTCTAGAGCACTTTCTTTCTGGGTCTACCAGGTGAGAAATTTGTAGTGTTAATGCTTAGTCTACAGACTACAGAGTGTACATTTTTACACAGCCATGTTAATAATGCAAGGTATTGTTATAATCATGCAAAAAGATATGAGATGAGATATGAGATGCTAACAAACTAGTTTTCCCATCAGATACAATTATCATGGGTCAACAGATAATCTTTCAGGGGAAACAACTCTGCTATTTTCATACCTGCCTTTTCAATGGGGGTCAACTATGCAGTGCTCCAGATAAGCAGCGTATTTGCGTAAATACCCAATAAAATAATTGAAAAACACAATTGACCTTTTCCTGTAAGCGTACCAATACGCAGACCAAATTCCTGGTACGCAAAGACCCAAAAGACAAAAGCGTAACGACGGTGTTATCCAAGGCTGTCATGTGTAAACAAAAGCGCCAGGTGTAATTCCTATGCCGCGTGTTCAACTATCTGTGTTGACCTCACAGATTTACCGCAGCGTTATTTATAGATATACTGGTACTCGTTCTGTACATGGTGCGCGAGAAATGGAGGGAAACAGACTAAAAACAGCGGAAAAGAATTTTAAAGTGCACGAACCTAAGGTATCAAGTCACCGGTTTCCGGGAATTGCAACGACTTGGTCTTGCTTAAATGCAGTATAATTATCTTTAACGACCACTTCTAGCAACTTGAAGCTACCGATTGCATTTTCCAATTTGAAAACTGATTTAACACACGTGTTATGCCCATCGAGCACAGCGCACGTGCGTAATACAAACAGTCAGGAAATGAAAAACGTGCCTCGGAAAAGGCTCATAACTTTGACAGGCAACCTAAAAATCTTTTTTTTTCTCGTGAAAGATTCTGCAAACTCTTTAATGAGACCAGAGTTGGCCGAGTTGCCCCTCTCGGGTTCATCCCTTTGGCCGTGATATACCGGTGATATAATTTTAATTTGCTGGCAAAGCCCCTGTAAAAGTCTCACCTTCTTACAAGCTGTCAATTATTGCGATGCGATACTTCTAAAGACGTAAACTGACCAATCACGTGAGGCGGTAGATCTAAGACAAAGATACCGTGTTGACCCAATTCGTTTATTGATCAAACAGTGATCAAGAAAGTGTGAAATACTGACACGTGCCGTATGCTACTGCTGATTAACGACATACGGTAGTGGGGATTAAGAAGGTGTGAAATTCCAGGTAAATGTGAGGTGGCATTTACGATGATTTTATTGATATCTGGTTCAAATAAACAGTCCCTCTATAGCTCTGTCAAAGGTGCGAGCAATGCCTGGCTTCTTCAAAACTTGCAACAACTGACATTTGAGAAGATTTTATAGAAGTACAGCCGGCAAAAATAACGCGTTCGCGGGAATCCTCGGAAAGCGAAATTTTCGCGTCCAGGGACGCTGAATTCGGCGTCCCCGAGATCCCTGGGTCACTATATATATAGATAGATACCGATGCAAAATCATGGTGATGCAAAATGTTAAGATTGCAGCACTATTGCTAACTCCAGTTTTACCAAATTGCACAAATAAAAATCAGACTACCCAATTAAAAGCAAAATCAGTGGGTAATGCAAGTTGCATTACCCAATTAAAATTCAGAATACCCAATCAACAAAAAAATCAGTGGGTAATACCCAATTAACCATAAATTCTTATCTGGAGCCCTGACTATGGGAGCAAAGTTTTTCCTTCAAGAGCAGAAACTGAAAGGTTCTGGACCCTCCCAGGGAAGCAGATAGACAGTCATTAAAGTTGCTTCCCTTTGTCAAAATGGCAGAAAACACGGAGGTGTACCCATTCAGATCTTTGCCCTGTTGCATACAGCTTCAGATGAGGTTGAGCTTTGAAAATAGTTTTGAGTGTTTCTGTTCTTTCTCAATGATATATAGGTTTTGATCATTCAGTGAGACAGTTGTGAGTGATCATTATCTGTGTTTCTTTTGAGAAAATAGGAATTTTTTGCAGAATTATCCTCAAAGACCTGCGTCAGTTCAAGACTATGACACAGACTAATGCTGAGATGGTTTTCTGTCTTCTTTAATCCTTTTGACCTGGCATACCAAATTAAAAAACCTTTGCAAATGTCTGGATCTTAAATTTATGCCATTCTGCTAATGATGTTCTGTCATTTCAGAAGGGATCAACTCTTAAAGAAATTAATTTGCTCCTCTTGGAGCAAATTCTTTTATTTAAGAGTAGATACCTGTCCAAATTCAAGAATGGAAGAGTTATTTTCAAATATTTAGGTTGAAAGTCTTAAATCAGTGCTCTGGATAAGAAGGGATACAGGGATAATCTAGGGATGATTTTCTATATTTCTCCATAAAATCATATGTCGTGACCCCTCATTAGAACCTCTATTGAAGGGTCACAATATGTTTTTGTTGAGAAATAAGAAAAATTATCTAAGAATTATTTGTGCAACCCCTCCATATCTTGAGCACTGATCTGGATCTTAAAGTTATGTCTTCTGTTTAAGATAATTTGTTAATTCAGTAGGGATCAACTTATAAAGGAAAGTATTTGCTTCTACTGGAGCAAATTCTTTTCTTTAAAAGTAGATCCCTTTCTAAAGAATGAGCCTGTGTAAATTCAAGAAATGAAGAATAAATTGCAAATATTTCTGGATGAAAAGTTTAAACGATCTCTCTGCTTTTCTCTGTCTACAGTCACATCAGGAGAAGACCTATCAAGAGTACATGGCAACTAAAGCTAAAGAACGAGCCAACCAGCTGGAACACTATTATGAGCAAGTTGTTTCAAGAACATCAACTGAACTGTCCAGTATCCTTGCTCAAATGTTTGAGAGCCCCGGAGAAATCAGAATCACAGTAGGGATAAAAATCAGACTTTTCAACTTAGCTGATAGAGTACATTTGCAGGAAAAGCAACTGTGCCATTTTCGCTTTTGCTTGCATTCTCGACGGGGCTCTACTCAATGAAAGAAGTCATGCTTTCTTTTAACAGAAGCTCCCAATGAAATGAATGACATATTAATCTTGAAAAGAACTGTTTCCCCTGGCAGATTTCCCGCTTACCATAAATACTTACCAGATTTATTGACTTTCCTTGCCGATTTAATTATTGATCGACTGGTACTGGGAGTGACAAGCTGTTGAAATCGACTGGCACTATCCTTAACCAGATTTTGCACTTGGTTTTCGTTGTCAGCCTTAATCTTCTTTGCAAGCTCTTCAACTTCAGGATCAAGATACTCATGCTTTCTTTTCAGTAGTTTGGAAACGGTTGTTCTATCAATCCCAAACATATCAGCAATTTGTCCCTGATTCATGTATGGATATTGTACATAAAATGTCACAATCTCTTTTCTGAGGTCATCATTTATCTTCGTTCTGGATTTTCTAAAGGGGCTTTGTGTGAAGCCACCAATTGTTGGGTCTGAATACTTTAATTGTTGAGCTGACCTTATAAGGTCTTCTTCAGGTATCATTGGAAATGGTTTGATGTCCTCTCCCTCCTGTTAATTAAACATGACACCAGATAAAACAGAATTGTAGAGATAAAAATATGAGACGCGACACAAGAAAACCAACAAAGTGGTTGTGCACCCAGCGCAGACTCAGATCAGCCTGGCATCCACCCAGTCCAATCAGACTTCACTAAGCGCTTTAAGGGTAGCTAAGGATCTAAGCTACCTCCATGCGGACAGCAAAGACTCTGATCAGACTGGGCAAATGCCCAGGTTGATCTGAGTCTGCGCTGGGTGCACAACCCACTTTGTTGGTTTTCTTGTGTCGCGGCGGCCGGGCCGGGTAGAGCAATCGGTAGGGCACCTGACTCGTAAGTCAGAGGTCCTGGGTTTGAATTCCGGTCTGGCCATATACTTTCGTTTCAAGAAGGGCAGTTGTCAGTTACTGGCGAAAGTATGTGCACTTAGTACTGGTTAACCGCTTAGGAGGTCTAAGCCTGCCCAGGAACAGTGTGGTTAGGTTAACTGACCGTCCCGACATGACCTTAGTTATTTACCGTGGACGTTAAGCATCAAATCAACCAACCAAATCAAAATCGTGTCACGGCACATACCGTAATCGCCCCATTTACCGCACATGCCCCTATAACCGCACACCAGGGCCATTTCCGAAAAAAATGCACAAGCGCACACTGCTTTTTCCTATTGAAACTCACAATACGCATCAAGTTCAACTTACCATTACTGTTTCAACAGCGACAGTGTTTTTAGTTTTGTTTTCCCGACGCAATGTGCGAAGAGAGCAACTCCATCGGTCTAAATGTCAATCGGGCATCCTCGCCGATATTTACGAAGTTGGCTGAAGTGTTATGAAGTGTCCGAGTGCGAACAGCGGACTCGGATCAGCTTACACATCTGCGCTGTCTGATTAGCGTATTCTCTGTCTGCATCAACAATGGGAATGTACATGTTGACCCAAGAAGGATCGAGCTTACGAAGTTATGAGGTTGCGGGGGTGCGCAGTCTGAACTGAGTCTTTGCCTTTCGTACATGCGAAAAGGCGCCATTTCTCAAGAGCAATCTTGTCATATATAGCGATAATGTGCACGTGCGTCAAAGTGCGTTTGGGAAAGATACATGAACGACAGATGAGAAACCCGGGTTGCAAAAGAAATAAATTGTCATAACGACAAACTCTTGTTTCCTGACAAAATCAATCTGAATACATGCGCGCAAACTGAACGAAGCGACCAGCCGGCGCATATGCATGGTATGTGCATTTAAACAAAGTTCGCGGTAGCCATAGGATAGGTTTATCATTGGCATAACTGGCCCGTGGGCCTGACACTTCCGATCAGCAAACACTCGCATCATACAGTGCATTTGCGAACATTGACTAGTCTAACAAATCTCCAGGATTTGCCGATAGTTTGCAAATTAATTGTTTTAAGATGCGCAGACTGGTCTACGGCTTTGCTGTTTGCACATGTAATACGGTACCTTTCTCATGACACATTGCCAATATTTCTGCACCCTTGGACGTAAAATAGGACAGACAGAAACAGGGAAGATCAAAAGGACCGCATCTTCCAGAATTACAATGTGTGTGTTATTTATAGAAGCCCGTGAATTTAAAGCAGACCGCTAGCCAGAGCACTGACAAACTTACCTGACGTGTTTAAACAATCACATATTAGGTCATCGTAAATGCGTTGAAATACTTTCCTTTCTTTCGGGATATTTTATTTGGAATATTGAAAAAGGATGAAAAGAATGAAATGCATGCATAATGAGGACATATTTAATACTGAGAGGTATGAGATATAATTTGCGACTTGACATGAGATCGTTTTTTCTCCCGGAAATTGGCAATTCAAATAGTTCGAACACAAAATATTTTCATGACACTTCGAACACCCCGATCAGTATTGCCGACTATTTCGACTGTTCGTTTGTTGTTGTTTTTTTTTCATTCTGAGTGTGCGGTTATTAGAAACGTTTTTAACCACACCTTTTTGTTGCAATTTTGAAAAAGTTAAGCGCACCGTGCGGTAAATGGGGCGATTACGGTATATAGTTTTCCCCCTACGAATTCTACACGAAACCAAATTCAGTGAGATTTGAATTGCTTCACTGAGTTAGCCTATTTATGGCCAGTTGACTATTCTATCCTTATCAAATGGATGAGTCCATTTGTCAATTAGGGCCCCATAATAAGGGGTGGCTGGTTTTGTTTATTTTTAATCATTTTATTTTAAGGAGAAATACAGATTTGTCATATGCAAATAGTGTTGATCCTGATCAGACGCCATGTTTTTTGGCTTCTGATCTGGGTCTGCACTGTTTGCCAATGTCCTATTTGTGGTACACTAGGCATCAGTGAGTTTCTGAATCAGGGCCCAGTTATTCAAAACAAACCATGTTGTTTGTGTTAATGAGACATTAAATTTTCAAAGTAATTGCGTATGCAATTTTTTAAAACACTGCCATTATTTTGCCAAGAAAATAGGAAGAATCTTTGCAGTGCAAAAGCTCATCACATTTTTACTGCAAAAAATATTAGCACACGCATCTGATTTTAAGCGTGACTTCGTGAAGCAAAGACAGGCTTATGCAATGCCGTGCATGTGCTCGTCGTCAAACTTGCTCCACAGTTACCTCTCGGACAGTTCTACTTAGAGCAGCAATGCATGTTGGGCCATGACCTATATTTCATGGTTGATTGAACATGGAAAAAAATATTCACCTGTTGTGTTTAGCTCAGATTCTAAGTAACCTCTAGGGCTAGACTCTTGCTCCATAGATACATCTGGGGAAGATCAATGTCTACTGGGCCATGACCTATATTTCCAGTTGACTGAACATAGCAAAAATTATGGATATCCATATTTCGAGTTTTGGACATGATAAAATCCAGATGAATATTGAATATTTATACCAGTAAATCAAATTATGGATATCGAAAAATCAATTTATGGATATCCATAATTTTGTTTTAGTATATCCAAAACTATGATTAAAGATATCCAAAAGTAATATGGGGTAATTAAAGATATTCAAAAGTAATATGGGATATCTGAATATTTTGTGATATTATGTGGTGCCATTTTTTAATCCCTATTTTTGGATATCAATAATTTGTTTTTGGCTATCACAAAAAGTATTGGATGTCCATAATTATTTATATCTTATATTATTCTGTATTTAAGATATCCATAAATGAAATTATTGATACCCAAAAACTGATTAATAGAAATAAAAGTTAAATGGAACCCCATTCCCTATTTATGGATATCAGCTAATCCATTTATCAATTTTTGGATATCCATAATTCAAATGATACTGCATAATATTGGATATCCATAATTTGATTTATGGATATCCATAATACCATTTATGGATATTCATACCAAAAATCAGCAGATTTTTTTTTTGATATCCAAAAATCGAATTATGGATATCCATCAACTATTGTAGATATCCATAATTCACTATATTGAAATCCAAAAAAAAGTAGATTTTTGAATATCCTAGCAAAGAATTATGGATACCCATAAATTGAATATTGAATATATCCAATAATCATTTTATTTTATAGATATCATAAAAAAAATTATGGTTATCCAAAATTCAAATTTTTGGATATCACAAAATCATGATGAATATTGGATGCATGCCCATAATTCTATTATTGAACATTCGATCGATCGGGAAACAGCAATTCATAATTTTGCAGCATAGTGCACAGGCTTCTCAAACTCACACAGAATTCAAGTTTACATTTGTTCTATCACACTGTGAATTTGCATCGTTTCATTACAGTTGCATATATTAAGCAGCTAGGGAGTCTATGCAGGGATATAAACTGGCATAACAAGGCTGTGGGTAATATATCACCATGTGATACATAAATTCAATACACAGTCTATAAAATATACATACCATTTTCTGTTTTGTCCAGTTTTTCAATAACTACAACCAGTACTTCAAATTTTATATAAAACTGTGTAGAAAATGACTGTCAACAAAAGGACATTTCAATAATTCGCCAGTCACACTAAGCACTTGTGCTTACACATATTATCACCAGGTGCTGGTTTCCCTCTTCTGCACAAAGATAGGCAGTATTTGGCAGCCGGGACTCAGTAATAAAGCTATAACCAGCTTGGCAGGTAGCCAAGTGATACAATACTACAGTTTGTGTGATGTTAGAGTGACAAAAAGATTGATATGTGATATTTGCAGAGGTGCCCTGAGGGGAAATGTTGATAACTCCAGTGCAGACGATCTTTTGTGTAGAAGTATGATAATACCGATACACACTATGGCTGAGGAGATATTTTTACCTCTTTTAGTACTTTTAAGAGAAAGAAAATTATTGGTAGCTAGAATAGTTAAATTACTGGGTATTGATCATGGGCAGAGGTTCAGTGATCAAGATTATTATAATTACCATAAAAATTCTAAATATTGGGACAGACAGGTCTGAGCAAACAGTGCAGATCCACATCAGAAGAAGCAGTCTGATTAGGGCCTACACTGTTTGCCATTCCATCTGCACCTTTCAGTCGCATCACTGCATCATTTAGGACCATTACAATTTCTAGATTTTTGTTTTTACCCTATCTATGTATGGCAAGTATTGGGACACCATATTAAATCACAAAAATAGGCACTAGTCTGCAACCATAGAATTTGCCCAATAAGGACTTTGGCTGGGAAACAGTACATGCCCTGATCAGATTGCTCTTATCTGAGCAGTCTGATCTGGGTCAACACAGTTTGCTGATCATTCATGTCTATCCCCAACACTGACAATGGCCCCTTAATACAGTTTTTAGTTCAAGGGACCCCAAACAAGTTTCTTTCTTTCTTTCTACCGATACTGTCCTCGGTCAATTTTGACCATGATGACAGGTTTTTGGTGTGGCGCATAAGTTGTCACAAAAAAAAATAAATAAATAAATAAATAAATGAATTTGTGACATAGCCACCAGCAGATTAAAACTATTTACAAGAAGTCCTCAGGGGCAGGCATCCCATGCCTAACCCCTGCTCTACCCTAGGATATTAAATTTTGGCCTTAAACCCATCAACTGTCTCCGAAGAGACAGCTTCGGTTGTAAGGCCATTCCAAGTTGCAATAGTCCTGGGGAAAAAAGAATTCTTAAAACCGTCCGTGTAAGCGTTTGGATGGTGGTACTGGAATGGGTGGGACCTAGTTCTCCTGCTCCCTTCACCGACCTCAGATAGGTACTTATTCTTATCTACAATGGCAAGATTATTATGAATTTTGTAGAATAGAGACAGAGAAGCCTGCTGTCGTCTTTCCTGCAGGTCTGGCCATTGGAGTTCTTCTAGCATTTCTCCCACATGACTTTGATTGCGCCAGCGCCTACAGGTCCAATGGGCAGCAGTCCTCTGTACTTTTTCTATTCTGTTAATATCAACTTGGTGATGGGGCATCCAAACTGGCGCTGCATATTCTAATTTAGGCCGGACCAGAGTTTTATATGCAGCAGCCTTGATTTCCTTCGATGCAAAAGTCAAGTTTCTACGAAGGAAACCCAAAGTCTTAGTAGCCTTACTGGTAATTTCATTAATGTGCTGACCCCACTCGAGGTCATCCGTAATTTCAACTCCTAAATATTTGGCTGACGATACATTCTCTAGGACTTGGTTATGCAATGTATAACCATGGATTATTTGCTTTGGAGGGGGATGCCTAGTCACCCTCATAGAGTGACATTTGGCAACATTAAATTTCATGAGCCATGCCTCTTCCCAAAGTGCCAATTTATCTAAATCATCTTGGAGTATCTGTTGGTCTTCGGACCGTCTAATATTTCTATAGAGTACACAGTCATCAGCAAAAAGGCGGACTGTGGAGCTTATGTTGTCTGGCAGGTCATTAATAAAGATTAAGAACAGGATGGGCCCTAAAACAGAACCCTGGGGGACGCCAGACAACACGGGGAGAGGGTCTGAACAAACACCATCCAGGACAACTTTTTGTGTCCTTCCAGATAGCCAGGCAGAGATCCACCGGAGGATATCATTTCGGATACCATAATACTCCAGTTTATAAATCAATCGTCTATGGGGGACCTTATCAAAAGCCTTGGCAAAGTCCATAATAATGAGGTCTGTTTGTTTGTGACCTTTATTATTGGCTCTGTCTAGGTTTGCCTGCAAATCATGAATGAACTGGACCAGTTGAGTCTCGCATGACCTACCACTTCTGAAGCCATGCTGAGACTCAACTAAAATCTTATGGTCCGATAGATGTTGCATGATTTTGCTCACGAGAATGTGCTCAAGAGACTTACAGCAAATACAAGTCAAGGAGACCGGCCTGTAATTGGCAGGGTCATATTTTTCTCCCTTTTTGTAAATGGGAGCCACATTAGCTTGCAGCCAGTCATCTGGTACTCTAGACTGGGCCAAGGACTGGTTGAAAATGCAGGCAAGGACCGGGGCAATTTCAGCACTGCATTCTTTTAACACACGTGCACTTAGGTCGTCTGGACCTGATGATTTATGGGGGTTAAGACGGTCTAGTAGTTTTTTGACCCCATTAGGGTCAATGTATAAGTCTTCAATATCTGGGTAGGGGGTTGGTCCTTTCGATGGGGGGTCACCTACTTGTTCCCGGGTGTATACAGACTCGAACTGTCTGTTAAATATGTCTGCTTTGTCCTTATTAGCAGTTTTCAACATGCCATTTTCCCTTAAACAGGCCACACCCGTGGAATCCTTTCTTAAGTTTTTCATAACGGACCAAAACTTTTTCAGCCGATCATTTTGGATACAGTCTTCTATATTAGTGTCTGTATCTGAGGGATTGAAGATATCTGAAACATACCTCCAATAGGCATCACGCATTTCTTTTTGGACATGAGCTCTGAGCTGTTTATAACGACTCTTCAGGGACTCGTTAAAGTTGGTGTAAAAGACAGGCAAGTTCTTATTAGGGTGACCCTTTAATACTGGCATGACTAATTACTGTCTCCTTTCATACAATATTTTATGTCTATATCATCCATTTTTTTTTAATAATTTGTTTTTGTATGTTCATCTGGACAAAACTGGAACAAGAAAAACTATAACATGAAATGTCATGTTATATTGGGCGTTTGATTTTACTTCTCAGTTTATGCAGGTTTATAGAAGTAAATGTCGCAATGATTGTTGAAATGAAAGTTGAATCTCATTGCAGACTGATGAGGCTTCTTCCGTGTTGTTTTCGACCCCAACAAATTATCTTACTTCGATATAGCCACGCAAAAAACTTTAGTCTTTGGATGTATTAATTTTGTTAAAAATGACCACAGTAACATATCTTTGATCAGAAGATTTGTAAGCTAGTGCAGAATATTAGGCTAACACAATTTTTGACTTAAGACTTGCATTTTAAGAAAAATAAATAAATAAATAAAACTGAGTAACCTTTTGTTCTTTTTCTGTATTTTCTCTATATACTAATATTAAAGAATGATGCATGGTCATGTAAATCAGAACAATATTGACCGCGTTTAATGTAGACTAAAAGATATGCAAAAAGACCTAAGTGCAGCTAAATTGAACTATATGGACCTAACACATTTAATTCAAAATAAAAATGCAAGGAAGGCAATAAAAATCGAAAAGTATCGATGTCCTACGATAGCCCAATTACCTCTCTTATTTCACAATTCTGAATTTCGAATTCTGAATTCCAAAATTCGTAGTACAAACTGAGTGATAAATTAAGATGAATGAGATTTATGTTAGTTGAAATGCAAATAACAATTGGTTTTAGGCCCGATTTCACGTCACATAACTCGTATTAACCAGTCCGTGGTCTATTTTACCTTAAGGCGCAATTTAAAATTTTGGTGTTCCGAATGCTAATCCATGTACTAAGTTTAACGTGAAATCGGACCTTAGTATATAAAAATCTGAATTAAATAATTTCACTAGAAAAAACAATGAACTATGTGAATATGCTGATCATTGTCGCGTGCAAAGGGACCTTCTATATCTAGTATAGGTAAATAAGATATCAAATAAGAATCTTATATACTATATAAGATATCTAGTATAGGTATATAAGATATCTTATTTCACTTTTCCATAAGACGCAACACAATATATGTTATCTGATATAGCATTTAAGATGTCTTGTATCACATATAAGATATCATGTTTTGTAAATCAGATATCGATATCAGATATGCTATCTTACATAGGATGTGAGATATCTTATTTAAATATATAACATATCTGATATATCAGATATCTGATTTATTATATAAGATATCTTACATGCTATATAAGATATCTAATATATAAGATATCTGATATATTATATAAGATATCTTATATGAAAAATTAAATAAGATGATAACTCATATCCTATATAAGATATCTTATTTTCTATATAAGATATATCCTGTATCAGATATCTTATAGAGGATATAAGATTTCTTATATGTTATATATCTTATATGTTATATTAGATATCTTAACTGGCATATTAGATATCTAATTTACTATATAAGATATCTACTATGCATTATGATTAGTAAAATGGCTTGCCATAGATATCACTATACAGATTTGGATATATATCAAAAGGTAAAGTGGATATGATTTTTCGATATCACAAATTCGATTTTTGTTTGATATCACTTATTTGATTTGGCGATATCAGTAATCTGAGTTTGTGATATCACTAATTCGTACAAAATCGAATTTGTGATATCACAATGTCGATTTTGTGATACCACTATTTCAAGTATGTGATGTCACATGTGGTATCACATTATTTTCTGATTTCACTAACTATTATGTGCTATCACTGACTCACCTGAGTGTCATAAACCATGTGTTATATTATGTTTACTAAATCGATTTAGTGAAATCACAAAATCGTTTTTGTAATATCGATTTCTTGATATCACTAGTTAGGAACAAATTACTGATCACAAACTCGATAGATATAGTGATATCATAAAATCGATTAAGTGATATCACAAAATCGAATGTGACATCACTAAATAGATGTTGTGATATACAAAATCGAATTAGTGATATCACAAAGTAGCTGTGATCTCGTGTCATCACAAAATCAATTTTTTGATATCACTTATTCTATTTTGTGGTATCACTAATTATACCCCCGGTATACGAAGTATATAGGGGGTATATAGTTTTTGGTTTTTCCGTTAATATGTTTGTGTGTGTGTGTGTGTATGTTAACATTTTTCTGTCACAGATTTCTCAGGAACCACTACAGCTAGGATTTTGAAATTTGGTACAAACCTTGGGTATGACTAGTTGTACCGTGTAAGAGAGAATCAGCCTCCTCCTGCTTGTCATTCCCATTATTTGTCCATTTTTTCTTTCTCTCCAGTTAATTTTCTGTCAAAGATATCTCATAAACTTCTACAGTAAGGGTATTTGAAATTTGGTAGAAACGTTAGTAATGACTAGTTGTACCGTGTAAGAGAGAATCAGCCTACTCCAGCTTATCATTCCCTTTGTTTGTTCAGTTTTTCTTTCTCTCCAATTTCTCTCCAATTAAATTTTTGTCAAAGATTTCTCAGGAACCACTACAGCTAGGATTTTGAAATTCAGTTCAAATCTTGGGTATGCTTAGTTGTTATGTGTAAGAGAGAATCAACCTCCTGCTGCTTATCATTCCCTTTATTTGTCCATTTTTTCTTTCTCTCCAATTAATTTTCTGACAAAGATATCTCATAAACTTCTACAGAAAGGGTATTTGAAATTTGGTAGAAACATTAGTAATGACTAGTTGTACCGTGTAAGAGAGAATCAGCCTGCCCCAGCTTATCATTCCCTTTGTTTGTCCAGTTTTTCTTTCTCTCCAATTTCTCTCCAATTTAATTTTTGTCAAAGATATCTCAGGAACCACTACAGCTAGGATTTTGAAATTTGGTACAAATGTTGGGTATGACTAGTTGTACTGTGTAAGAGAGAATCAGCCTCCTGCTCTTATCATTCCCTTTATTTGTCCATTTTTTCTTTCTTTCCAATTAATTTTCTGTCAAAGATATCTCATAAACTTCTATAGTAAGGATTTTTGAAATTACCCATAGTTAGAAAAGTAGGTAATGACTAGTTGTACCGTGTAAGAGAGAATCAGCCTGCCCCAGCTTATCATTCCTTTGTTTGTCCAGTTTTTCTTTCACTCCAATTTCTCTCCAGTTAAATTTCTGTCAAAGATTTATCAGGATTCACTATAGGTAGGATTTTGTAATTTGGTACAAACCTCGGGTATGACTAGTTGTACTATGTAAGAGAGAATCAGGTTTCTCCTACTTATCATTCTTTTTGTTTGTTCATTTTTGCTTTCTCTCCAAATAGATTTCTGTCAGAGATTTCTCAGGAATTACTATAATAAGGTATTTGAAATTTGGTACAAACCTTAGTAATGACTAGTTGTATTATGTATGACAACATCAGCCTCTTCCTGCTTATCATTCCTTTTGTTTGTCCATTTTTTCTTTCTATCCAATTTTTTTTTCTGTCACATCTCTCAGGAACGACTACAGCTAGGATTTTGAAATTTTGTACAAGTGTTTGGTATAACTAGTATAGTGTTAAAGAACTTCAGCCTCCTTCTGCTTATTGTTCCCTTGGTCTGTCCATTTTTCTTTCCTTCCAATTTTTTTTTTTTGTTCAAAGACTTTTCAGGAACCACAAATCCTAGGTTTTTAAAATTTGTTACAAATGTTGAGGATGACTAGTTGTATCTCATAAGTCCATCTGCTTATCAGCCCTTTGTTTGTCCATTCTTTTCTTTCTCTCCAATTGAATTTAAGTCAAAGACTTCTCAGGAACCATTACATCTAGGATTTAGAAATTTGGTATAAATATTTGGTGTGAGTATTTGCATTGTGTAAGAGAGTAAGAATGAGAGAATGAGTAAGAGAGTCATTCCCAGTTTTGTCTATTGTTTTCTTTCTCTCCAATTAAATTTTGTCACTCATGTCTCAGGAATTACTACAGCTAGGATTTTGATATTTAGGCCAAACATTGGGGTTGACTAGTTGTATCAAGTACGAGAGTATCATCCTCCTTCTGCTTATCATTCATTATCATTTGCTTTAAAGTTTTGTATTAAGTATGTTTCCGTTAGGCGGTAGTGCTGGCCGGGGGTATACGTGAGCCCCTGCTCACATGCTCTAGTTGGATTTTGTGATGTCACTCAATCGTACATATTTTGTGATATCACTTTTTCGATTTTATGGTATCTAGAAACATGTCAATGAACATCAGTCTGATTTTTACCGGCTTAAATACATTCACTGCACTACCTAGAACCATTTGGTTGAACATTTGTCTAATACCTACCCACTCAGACACATTCATCTCACCACCTGGAAACACATCGATGAAAACCAGTCAAATAACTATACCGCACTCCCTCTAAACATGTCAATTAATAATTAATAAATGTCTGATACGTACTTGCTCAGATACACTAACCGCACTGCTAGCCACAATGCCTACATACATTTCGAAGAACACTTGTCTGATAGCAGCCTGCTCAAACACAATCACCCCACTACCTAGAAACATATTGATGAACACCGGTCTGATTGTCACCCGACGTAGGCGGAGGGGGACTATAGAAATGACCCTCGTCCGTCCGTGTGTGCGTCCGTCCGTCCTTCCGTCCGTCCTTCCGTCCGTCGGTCCGTCCGAAATCTTGTCCCCGCAACTCCTCCTACGTCTTTTATCGGATTGATTTGAAATTTTACAGATTGTATTCTTATGATATGAAGATGTGCATGTGGTTTTCGATTTTTGTTTCGGCCATTTTTGATGGAGTTACAGCCCTTGCTGACTCAGACCTTCCGAAATCTTGTCCCCGCAACTCCTCCTACATCTTTCATCGGATTGATTTGAAATTTTACAGATTGTATTCTTACGATATGAAGATGTGCATGTGGTTTTTTATTTTTGTTTCAGCCATTTTTAATGGAGTTACGGCCCTTGCTGACTTAGACCTTGTCCCCGCAACTCCTGCAACATCTTGTATCAGATTGACTTGAAATTGTGCAGAATGTTTCATCATGATCTGAAGATGTGCATGTGATTTTGGAATTTCAATTGTCCTTTTTTTCACAAAGTTATGGCCCTTTGTCGTTTTTGATATTTTTCCAACTTTTGAACCGTTTGACTGAGAGAGCTGAAATTTGGTATGCTATTAGCATTTGGTAAATTGATTATTCTGATTATTGTTAGGATGTGCTAAATTATAAGTGACAGAGTTATTCCCCTTTCATAGATAAAAGACATTCACTTATAGGTAAAGGGATAACTCCAGAACTATTCATATTAAAGGGCTGAATTTTCATAAATGCATTGTTCATTTTTCATCAGATTCATATAAGCAGGATTATGGCTCTTGTTTTTTTGTTACTGGGTATACAGTCTTGATGTTTTGGTCATTTTGTAAGGGCCTATAGTTTCAGTAACCTGATTTTACACATATATGCCCCGTTCTGAACTTAAGCATTTTATAAAGAGGCCCAGTAATTGGGTATATGTCTTTGCTTATGTTCAGTTATCATTTGCTCACCAGGTTCTGTAATATATATTTTCTGTTTTTGGCCAAACATTTACTCTGAAACAGAATAAAGGGCTGAAGTTTGTGACACATTTCAAACGTCGGGTGACACTTGGCCGATGGCCTTTTATTCCTACTTGGTTAGACATGATCACTTCACTACCAAGAAAAATTTTGATGTACACCGGTCTGAATTTTACCTCTTTAGACAATTCACTGCACTACTTAAAAACATGTCAATGACTGGTGTTCATCAACATGTTTCTAGGTAGAACACTGAGTTTGCCAAAGCAAGTAGGAATCAGTCAATTAATATATGTCTGATACGTACTTGCTCAGATACACCCACCGCACTTCCTTGAAACATTTTGAAGAACACTTGTCCGATACCGACCTGCTCCAACGCTATTACTCCGCTATCTTAAAACATGTCGAAGAAGAATGGTTTGATTCCTACTTGCTTAGACATGATCACTTCACTACCAAGAAACATGTCGAACAACAGTTTTATTTTACCTCTTTAGACAATTCACTGCACTACTTAGAAACATGTCGATGACTGGTGTTCATCAACATGTTACTAGGTAGTGCGCTGAGTTTGTCAAAGCAGGTAGGAATCTGTCAATTAATATATATGTCTGATATGTACTTGCTCAGATACACTCACCGCACTACCTAGAAACATTCTGAAGAACTCTTATCTGATCCTGACATGCTCGGACACAATCAGCCCACTACCTAGAAACATGTCAATGAACACCGGTCTGATTCCTACCTGCTTATACGTAATCACCGCATTACCTAGAAACATGTCGATGAACACCAGTCTGATTTTACCCTCTTTAGACAATTCACTGCACTACCTAAAAACATGTTGATGACTGGTGTTCATCGACATGTTTCTAGGTAATGCGGTGAATTTGTCTAAGCAGGTAGGAAACAGACCGATGTTCATCAACATGTTTTAAGGTAGGATGGTGAAGTTATTAGACCGGTGTTCATCAGATTGTTTCTAAGTAGTGGGGTCAGTGTGTCTGAGAGATAGGTTTCAGACAAGTGTTCATCCAAATAGTTCTAGTTAATGCAGTGAGTGTGTCAAAGCAGTTAAGATAAGGAATCAGACCGGTGTTCATTGACATGTTTCTAGGTAGTGCGGTGAGTGTGTCTGAGCAGACCGGTATTCATCGATAAGTTTCTGGGTAATACAGGATGCATCTCTAAGCAGGTAGGAATCAGACCGGTGTTCATAGGTGTTATGCCGGTGTTAAGTGAGTCTGTCTCTGAACTCACCAATATACCCAAAAACAACTCTTTCAACATCAGGATGAGTCAAAAGTGTAGCTAGTTAGGCCAGATGAGACCTTTATATAATATTTACCTTGTACCCCATCCTGTTAATAATGAAGTTTTGAAACAAGTGTGGATGGATTGCAACTTAACAGTTTCATACTGAAAGAGCTTTTACTCTTGTTTCAAACGGTACAATATAGTAACTATGCCTGTAAATATGAATACAATATTAGGTATACTTTTCTAATAATATATTAAACAAAAGAAAAACTAATGTAACTGTCTGGATTATCCTCGAAGGACTTAGCTCAAACCGCCGTATTGGTGACATTTACTTCCGCTTACACTGACAAATCCTTGCGTTTCGTTTTTTTTAGGCTGAGAAATCTGTTTGAATTTCAATAAATTCACGAACTAAACATTAAAGTTAAAGCCAGTGAGAATCATGAGTGTACAGTCTTATGTATCGGATTTTGTATTCAGATTCGTTCTTTCGTTTTGATACGTTGATCTCTCGATGAAATCTAAATGAATATGGGTCGAAACGTCCTGAGACGAATCGTCCCGGGTTTTTGGCCTGTTTGGGACGAAACGTCCTGGGACGAAACGTCCCTGGCGCGAAAGGTCCCGATACGGTATCGAATATCGAGGTCACGGCTTAAATTTTGTTATGCGAGCTCAAATTCAACAATTAAATTCATCTTTCATGGACTGAATTATTATTTTTGATCATTAATAATTTAGCGGTATCAAAGTCGATTGAATATTGAGATAACGTTGTTCAAATCTCGTAACGATGTTCACTAGGAAAACACGTAGATATTTCATCAGCTAGGTGGTCGACCGAAGTACTCTTCCAATCGGAATTACACATACGCTCAAATAATCATCGTTTACTTTCCTTCCACTGTGCATATTAGTCTAGAAATATCTGTTATCGTCTTTTATATAAATTAATGTATTACATGGAGATACTCAGGTCTTAAACTTCTTATATACGTTGACAAAATACCTAACTACTTTGTACATAATCATTCCGCGATGTTATCCGGCCAGAAGAAATATTGGTTCCAAGTCTACTTACTTTTAAATAAAGAGGGGAACCTATCATTAACTGGGTCAATATTGACGTAACAACTCGTAACGTCGATTTCTGAATTCCATGGGACTCATTAACTACTAGTTAGACTAACTCTATAATAGAACTTCTAGGCTTAGAAACTATACATGACTTCTGTTTTTCTTAACTTCTACGCCCAGAAAAAAAATCTCAAGGGTTTTTACAGGCTCTCTTACTTCTGGTATTCTTGATATTTTTTAGTTATTAGTTACTGAGTACATCAATAAAATTCCATAAAAATTTTCACTTGCCCAGAGAACTTTTCCACAATTTCCCTGCCATGTTCAAAATTCAGGACTAGATCCAGGATATGTCATCGAGCAGTATATGAGTATGAGAGAGAAAAATGTATATAAAGTGTGTTAAAATATCAACCCCTTCCTCCATACTTGCCAAATCTCGATAACTGAGACAAAATCTCATTTAAATGAGATTTTGTCTCAATTATCGAGATCATATGGAATTCCGCTTTTGATGGGGCAAAAATTTTGCCCTTGTTAAAGCAGGATTCCATATGATTTTAATATCTCACTTATTTTCACTGAGGCAGTGGCATACATATTTTGCTGTTTTCACAATTTATGAAGAAACAAGCTTTTTGCAGAAAAACACAACATCTGTTTGGAAGAAGATTTTGTGAAAATCTCACTAAATATGGTCAGAACTCACTTAAAAATTTTATCAGTTCTCATAGATTCTGGTCTAGAGCATATGGCATGTATGCCCCCCACCCTCCCAACCCCTTCACAAACACAACTCACCAGTTTTTAGTGCATAATACCTGGATGAGAATGACATTAAAGATACATTAAGGGGTACCAAGCAGCTCTACCAATTTCATTTTTGTCTCCCGTTTCAATAGGGTCAACTTGTAATGGAATTAATTTGCTCCTCTAGAAGCAAACCCTTTCTTTTAAGAGTAGACTCCAGGGCTCGGGAAAACCGGATTTCTTTCGGTCCCAGACCAAAATTCATAAATTGGGACCGATTGGAAACAGCCCAAAGCCAAAAAAAATCGGTCCCAAACTGGCCCAATACTTGGGAAATTTTCTCCGATTCGTCCGATAATTGTTACACACGGCCGTTTGATCTTGTCCCGACGTATGAAATATCGCCACTGTCTTTAAAATTCTAGCACGTGTCATAACTAATCGGATTAACGCAGGTGTCAGCCAGACGAAAAGACCGCCTACGAGCCAATCGAGATTGTCCGTATGGAGCACTGAACCACATGTCGGACCGCCTACCAGTCAATAACAAGTGTCATAATGACGCGCTCTCTTACGACAGTCTGCAAAACAACTTATCAAAATCACGATGACTGGGCTTTGGAATGAAAGGTGTCCATCTTTTTTCACGATCGCGAGAATGTAAGTGACCTGTATGTGTAGGGCGTATGCCGACTTCAAAAGTTTGTGAATGTATCCATAACAGATGAATGCTGACGAATGTATTAACAAAGTCTGTCCGAAGTTCATTCATATTTACTGTGAGTTTTTAGGAATACGAACCCTATTCCGCGAAAAGTGTAGATTCAAAACGAAGATACATTGTTAATATTAATAGTCACTATTTCCGACGCGTTATGGTCTACGCTCTTGTAAAAATATACATGTTTTGAATAATGGAACTATAAAATATGAAAATGGAAACGTCCATTTCACCGATTTCCTAGTTGTATCGTCATACCGTCATGTAGCCCAGTTCTTGTCCGGAAAATGCCCAGAAACAAGTTTCAGTTTTAGAAACTTTGTTTCTGAAATAATTTCGGTCCGGAGCTGGACTAACCGTCATGCAGACAAGTGGGAAAATAATGCCGATCAGTGCACAAAAATAGCGCATTTTGATCAGGGTCTACGCGATTATTATATTGGGTATAATACTAACGGTAGCGTTGATATGCAATTACCCGCTCGTTTATAGGTCAAGCACGTTTTGTCTTTGATGTAAAGATAAAAGACGCCGCTGTGAGTATAACGTACGCAGTGTCATTCTAACTGTATGACGGCTAAAGGTACCTAAGTACACACACAGATGACTAACAATCGTATCAGCCAGCGCAACTAAGCAGTCAGACCGGTCTTTCTTGTTCGCATCTAAAATGAATAATAATGAACGGCGACCTAGCGACAACCGAATACTTCGGTGGAAGCTAGTCAATATACGCTCTTCACGCGTTCCGTAAGTCACCATTTCCGACGCGGCCCATTCGGCGGCAGTGGAGGGGAAATTATGCAATTTGGGTACGTTAAACAGGACAACCATAATAACTTGGACGAGTTAATGCTCAGGACTTGCGTATTGTTCACAAACAAACAGGAATGACCGTCAATTTTAATGCAATGGGCTTGAACAGGTTGTCTCCCATGTCCACCTGTCAATCAAGTGTGATGTCTTCTATCACTTCCGCTTTGTCTACGAACACGTTCTTGTCTTGTATTTGCTTCTACATGCGTAGCTAAACGTCTTAAAATGTTTGAAACTAAGAACTCCACCAAACACAACAATGTACGACCATTGTACGGAAATCGGGATTAATTCATAGGACTTCGCTTGTTAGCTCACCTGAGCCATAGGCTCAGGGTGAGCTATTGTGATCACCCAGTGTCCGTCGTCCGTTGTGCGTCGTGCGTCGTCCGTCGTCCGTCGTCAACAATTTGCTTTAAATGACATCTTCTCTGAAACCGCTAGGCCTATTGCTTTGATATTTGGTATGAAGCATTGTCTAGTGGTCCTCTACCAAGTTTGTTCAAATGGTGGCCCCAGGGTCCAAAATGGCCCAGGGGCAGGGGGTCTTGGGTTCGAAACTAAAAATATACTTAAAAATCTTCTTCTCCAGAACTGCTTGGCTCAGATCGTTGAAATTTGGTATGTAGCATTGCCTAGTGGTCCTCTACCAAGTTTGTTCAAATGGTGGCCCCAGGGTCCAAAATGGCCCTAGGGCAGGGGGTCTTGGGTTCGAAACTAAAAATTACTTAAAAATCTTCTTCTTCAGAACTGCTTGGCTCAGATGCTTGAAATTTGGTATGTAGCATTACCTAGTGGTCCTCTACCAAGTTTGTTCAAATGGTGGCCCCAGGGTCCAAAATGGCCCTGGGGCAGGGGGTCTTGGGTTTGAAACTAAAAAATACTTAAAAATGTTCTTCTCCTGATTTGTTTCGCTCAGATGCTTGAAATTTGGCTGGTAGAATTGCCTAGTGGTCCTCTACCTTGTTTGTTCAAATGGTGGCCCCAGGGTTCAAAATGGCCCTGGGGCAGGGGGTCTTGGGTTCGAAACTAAAAAATACTTAAATATCTTCTTCACCAGAACTGCTTGCCTCAGATGCTTGAAATTTGGTATGTAACATTGCCTAGTGGTCCTCTACGAAGTTTGTTTAAATGGGTGCCCCAGGGTCCAAAATGGCCCCGGGGCAGGGAGTCCCAGGTTTGAACCATAGAAATACATAGAAAAATATTAAAAAATCTTCTACTTCAGAACTGCAAGGTTCATATGCTTGAAATTTGGCATGTAGCATTACCTAGTAGTCCTTTACAAAGTTTGTTCAAATGATGACCCCAGGGTCTAAAATGGCTCCGCCCCAGGGGGTCCTGGGTTTGAACCATAGAACTACATAGAAAAATATTAAAAAATTTTCTTCTTCAGAACCACTTGGCTCAGATGCTTGAAGATTGGCATGATGCATTGCCTTGTTGTCCTTTATCAAGTTTGTTCAAATGATGGCCCCATGGTCCAAAATGGCCCTGCGGCAGGGAGTCCTGAGTTTGAGCCATTGAAATACATAGGAAACTATTGAAAAATCTTCTTCTTCAGAACCACTTGGCTCAGATGCTTGAAATTTGGTATGATGCATTGCCTGGTGGACTCCTACAAAGTTTGTGTAAATGGTGGCCCTGGGATCCAAAATGGCCCTGGGGCAGGCAGACTTGGGTTCGAAATTAAAATGTACTTAAAAACCTTCTTCTCCAGAACCCCTTAGTGCAGATGCTTGAAATTTTGTATGATGCATTGCCTAGTGGTCCCTCACCAAGTTTGTTCAAATGATGGTGCCAGGGTTAAGAATGGCCCCGCCCCAGGGGGTCCTGGGTTTGAACGATAGAAATACATAGAAAAATATTCAGAAATCTTCTGCTTCAGAACCACCTGGCTCAGAGGCTTGAAATTTAGCTTTTAGCATTGCCTAGTGGTCCTTTACCAAGATTATTCAAATGATGGCCCCAGGGTCCAAAATGGCTCTGCCCCAGGGGCTCCAGGGTTTGAACCATAGCAATACATAGAAAAACATTCGAAAATCTTCTTCTTCAGAACCATCTGGAAATGGTTGCAAACTATCAGGTTTGTTCAAATTATGACCCTAGTTTGACCTTTAACCTTTTTGCTCAGGTGAGCGATCCAGGGCCACTTGGCCCTCTTGTTGTCATTAGTTTTCGTGACAGGTATCAATTTTTTTCCAATGGAAATTAGTTAGGTGATGACGTCATCGGCTGGACCAATTCATTTTTCAATATTTCCCGAGCCCTGGTAGACTCCCATTTAGAAGGGCATCATCATCAAGTGAAGCAATCAGGAACTTAAAAAAGTTGTTCCCTTTTGTAAAATTGGTGAAAAATCATGAAGGCCGATGTAGCCATATTCCTTTATATTCTGATGGAAAAGTTCTTTATAGGGCCAACCTTAAAAAATTGTTGGTTTGCTGTTTACCGACCCAGAAAATTAGAGGTGGGTCGGTCGGTAGGCTTTTTAGCTCACCTGAGCCAGCGGCTCTGGGGGAGCTTATAGGATGGTAAGGCTCCGTCGTCGTCCGTCGTCCGTCCGTCCGTCCGTCCGTCAACAATTTCAAACGACTTCTCCTCTGAAACCGCTGGGCCGATTGTAACCAAATTTTATATAGAGCCTCCTGGGACCTTAGGAACGAAAAGTTGTTCGAACGGTCCTGGTCACATTACCAACATGGCCGCCATGCCCATATATGGTAAAAACCTGAAAAAATCTTCTTCCCCAGAACCAATAGGCCGATGGCCTTGAAACTTGGTATGTAGCATCGGGTATGCGAGTACTACCAAGATTGTTCAAATTATGACCTTGGGTTGACCTTGACCTTTTTTACGGTAAGGTCAAATTTGCTTCCTTATGCTTTTATATGGCAAGATACTACAACATAAGATATCTTGGAAACTGTTGAAGATTTTGGGCTAAAAATTGGTATCTACAGTCATCTTAATGACTACATGAAGATTTACGAGCACAAGAGGTCAAGGTCATTCTTTGACCTTTGACCCTGAACTCTCATATTTTGACAAGTTCTAACAATCTCCTCAAAAGCCACCAAGCCAATTGTAACCAAATTTCATATAGAGCCTCCAGGGGTTGAGGGAACAAAAATTTATTCATACCGTCCAGGTCACATGACCAACATGGCCACCATGCACGTATATGGTAAAAACCGTTAAAAATCTTCTTCTCCAGAACCAGTGGAGCAATGGCCTTGAGTTTTGGTATGTAGCATTGGATACTTGAGTACTATTAAGATTGTTCAAATTATGACCTTGGGTTGACCTTGACCTTTTTTTACGGCAAGGTCAAATATGGGAAAATGCTAGAACATGAGATTTCATGATAAGTTTTGAAGATTTTAGCCTAAAAATTGGTATATACAGTCATCTTAATGAGTACATGAAGATTTGTGAGTACAAGAGGTCAAGGTCATTCTTTGACCTTTGACCCAGAACTCTTTCAGTTTGACAATATCAAACAATCTCCTCAAAAACCACTGGGCCAATTGTGACCAAATTTTATATAGAGCCTCCAGGGGTTGAGGGAATGAAAAAATTTTCTAACGGTCATGGTCACAGACCAACATGGCCACTATGCCCATATATGGTAAAATAAAAATCTTAAAAAGTTCCTTCAAGAGCAGAGAATATATACAGAAGTAGGAACATGGGCCAGACTACGTAGTTTCGGCTAACAAAGCCTCGTCAGTGGCCCTGACAATATCTGGTGACGAAACCAGAAAAAAGCATACTGTAATTTCTTAATTTTAATTGGACAGTCGATTCAAAGACTGATTAGTTTCAAAAGGATCCAAATAATATAAAAGACGATGATCTAGAATAATAGTCTAAATCGATCTCAAATTTTAGATTTCTAAGAATCTATCCTCTGATCTCAAAGGATGTAAATAAAATATAATCTGCACTATGGATGATGTACGGGGAGACGTTTTACGGCCGCCACACGGCCCAACACCAGCTGCAGTGAGGTAAAATAAAAATCTTAAAAAGTTCCTTCAAGAGCAGAGAATACATACAGAAGTAGGAACATGGGCCAGACTACGTAGTTTCGGCTAACAAAGCCTCGTCAGTGGCCCTGACAATATCTGGTGACGAAACCAGAAAAAAGCATACTGTAATTTCTTAATTTTAATTGGACAGTCGATTCAAAAATCTTCTTCTCCAGAACCAATTGACCGATGGCCTTGAGACTTTGTATGTAGCATTGGGTATTTGAGTACTATCAAGATTGTTCAAATTATGACCTTGTGTTGACCTTGACATTTTTTACAGCAAGGTCAAATATGGGAAAATCCTAGAACATAAGATTTCATGGAAAGTTTTGAAGATTTTGGCCTAAAAATTGGTATATACAGTTGTCTTAATGAGGTCATGAAGAATTATGAGTACAAGAGGTCAAGGTCATTTCTTGACCTTGATCCAGATGGCTCATATTTTGACATTTTCAACCATTTCCTCAAAAGTCAAAGGGCCAATTGTAAACACATTTCATATAGAGCCTCCAGGGATTGATTGAATAAAAATTTGGTCATACGGTCCAGGTCACATGACCAACATGGCCGCCATAACCACTTATGGTATAAATCTTTAATATTTTTCTTCTCCAGAAACAGTACACCTATGGCCTTGAAACTTGGTAAGTAGCATGGAGTACTAGAGTACCACCAAGACTGTTCAAATGGTGACCTTGGGTTTACCTTGACCTTTTTTACGGCATGGTCAAATATGGGAAAATGCTAGAACATAAGATTTCGTGGAAAGTTTTGAAGATTTTGGCCTAAAAATGGTATATATGGTTGTCTTAATGAGTACATGAAGATTTATGAGTACAAGCGGTCATGGTCATTCTTTGACTTTTGACCCAAGACTTATATTTTCACGATTTCAGACATGATAAGAAAAAGCCACCTTACCAATTGCCCAGGTGAGCGGTTCAGGGCCTCATGGCCCTCTTGTTATTTTTTTTTTCTAATAGTAGAAGTGTGTCGGTCGGTAGGCTTTTTTTTTTTTTTTTTTTTTTTTGTATATTATACATATATATGTATGGCAGGCACAGAAAGTTAGTGTTAGTATGGTTTGCAATGATGAAATCTTGTAACCATTTTAACAGGCCTTGCTACATAAATTTGAAATTAAAGATCACACAGAATAAGTGTTTCCCACTAAAGCACAGGACTGAAAAAATATTACAGTATATTGCATGGACATGTTTGCATAATGGAAATATAGCCTTTGCATTGTGCACTAGGTCAATTATAACAACCACTAACCAAATTTTGCGGCATTCCCTGGACCTTGTATATTTTGATTTCAAAGAGATACTTGAAACAATATCAAAATAATGTTGCACTCATCTGATTACCTGTAAATCTGGCCCTGTCTTGCCCTATCTTGTGAGGATTCTTCAATGCATATCTCGATGCCATTAGAACCTGGTTTGCATCTTTTATTTCAGGGTGGCTTGTTGGAGAATCAGAATGTAATTGTAGACTGACAGTCACATATTTCAAATTAGAGTCAAAGTTTAAAGTATTGCTAATCTCTGCTAACAGATATGGACGCGACCTTTGAGTATTTGTCGACGATATCGTCTGACAAATCGTCTTCCAAAACGTTTATTATTGCATCATTGAAGAGGTCTTCCCATGTGTTGCATGTGGGGATTCTTTTCAATGCGTTTTTAACTACTGTACACTTTTTTTCTGCTTTTTTGACAACGACAGACACGCAGAAAGTCGCTTCGACTCGGGCGATTTTCGCCTCCGAAGCCATTTTACAACACAAATCATTGTTAAAGAAACGCTCATTGGTTGAAATAATAAATTTAAAGCGGTAAGCTGATTCGGATCGCGCACGCGGTTAAATAAGCGACACGAACAAATAATACCGGGATATAGGAAACGTCGTGACTAAAATCCGGACTTTACCGGGACGGGTCGGGAAAAATTTTTTTTTTTTTGGAAATCGAAAGAAAATATTTGGGTCGCACGGAAAACCTCGGGTCGGTCGGTAAACAGCAAACCAACATAATTTTAATTTTGGCCTAGGAATGGCTGTGATGTCTAAATATGTAGTATAAACTAAGGCTACCAATGGAATTTGAACAGTAGTCTTTGTAAATAGTTGGTCCATCAGTTGTAGGAGGTCCAAATGGGTTTCCTTTTACATTTTCTTGTATTGGCTTCTGTTCACAGGTAGTCTTAGCATCTGTTAATTGATTTAAGAAAACTTTCTTGACTCACCTTTCAAGATTTAAAATCACAGCTTGAGAGTAAGTATACAATACATGTATCTATTTAATTTCATGTATATTTTAATTCCTAGTAAGGAATGACTTGCATGTCTTGGATATATTAACTGATATTTTCCAGGAGGAAATATGTCCCTGTAGTTGGATCTACTTTGAAAGACAGAAATACTGGGCAATAGAAGAATGTCTCTATTCCAGTACTGAGCAACATTTTGATGTCTTTCTGATGTTATTTATTGTTCCTAACGTAACATTATCTGACTGTCAAGTGCAATATATTTCCTGTTTTTAAAAAAAATCTTGCTTCCAGGGTTCTCAGAAGCGCAGAAGACAGAGAAAATAATGATAAAAAAACCAAGCTTGAAATTGTGCTGTCATCCACATTTTGGATGTAAATGAGAAAGATAAGTCTGACTGTATATATTTTGTATGGCAAGCATAACTGCAGTTGCAAAACTTGTGTATGTAATGTACACCATGGACAGGTAGTAGTTTTGTCACATTGGAAGTTGCGACAGCCAAATTGGCTTTATAATGCATATAGCATTATATCAAGACAATAGATTACCTCCCATAGGCTACAGTAAATAAGGCAACTAATTCTGCTGGGGAGTAGTTGGGCCTAAAACTAAGGGCAGTTGTCAGTTACTGGCAAAAGTATATGCACTTAGTACTGGTTAACCCCTTGCCCAGGAATAGCGTGATTAGAGCAACTGACCATCTTGACATGGCCATAGCTGTTTACCATGGACATATTGCAAGAAGACAACAACAACTACTAGAATTTCATCCCTTTGTAAACTCTGTCTAATATAAATGAGTGAGTGAACTGATTTTAACATTCCACCAACAGAAATTTCTGCATATAGAGGCAGGGATGGATGGATGACTTGGGACTTTATGTCCTTTTCAACAGTATTTCAGTCATATCAGAATGATGAGAGGGTGGTAATGAAAGAGTGTGTGCAATGGAATCCTGTTTACTGGAGGCAGGGACATAAAAGCCTCATCCCAAAAGACAGTGAAGCAGAGGCTTGAATATTAATGTACAAACCCTGGATTGATGTCTGCATGCTTAGGTTCCCTTGTTTGTCAAATGGTCACTTGTTTTGCAGGTGTAAAGAAAGACCTTGACAGTACAAAGAAGAAATATAATGAAGCCTCAGACAAACTGAGTGAGAAGAACAGACAACACCAAAAATTACAGGTTAATCAGTGATCTTAATCGGTAGAGTTGTTTAAGGCAAATGGCTACACTGTCAGGGAACTAACTCTGCCATTTTCATTTCTGCTTCCCTTCCCAAGAGGGCGAACTTTTAAAGGAAAGAATTTGCTCCTTTAGGAGCAAATTCTTTTCTTTAAGAGTTGACCTCTCAGAGCAAATTCTTTCCTTTCCGAGTAGACCCCTATTTGAAAGAGTTTAAGTATCAAGGGTGTACTTCCCTTGGGGCTAATTCCTCGGCTATAGCCGCTGTTCCATTAATCAGTCATTTTGTCTGATAAGAATCATCCAATCAAATTTTAGCAACTATTTTCATGATCTTCCAACTGGGTTTAATGCATATTGGCTGAATGGTCCTTTCTCATCCGGGTACTTTTTGGCTTTAGCTCAGACCACACTACACCTCTGAGAATGCATATTGGCTGAATGGTCCAAATTTCTCATCCGGGTACTTTTTGGCTTAAGCTTGGACCACACCACACCTCTGAGAATGGCTGCGGCTATAGTCCCAATCGAATATCAGTACTTTGGCTATAGCTGCAGCATTAAGCCCCTTAAGCATTAAGTAGGCCAAGGTAACTTGACAGGAAGTCACAAATGTTGTTTTCCTGAAAAAAAGATGGAGGAAAAATATGGTGGTGTACACCTTTAGACAAATTTTTTTTTGCGTCGTAAAGAATAACATTCCGAAAATTGGCCCAACACAGAACCAGTATTTGGGAAATTTTCTGACAATTCTTAGCTACTGTTTTGCATTGGTTAAAATATATTGATCATATAGCAACACTCACAAAATTTCTGCATGTGTCAAAAGTAATGCCTCATCTGTGTTCATGCTATACCGGTGCCATGCAGAAATATCAAGTACATGCAGCATTTTATTTGGTGTTGTCCCCCTCCAAACTGACCCCAAATATCTGGGGTTGTGTGGTTTAGGGTTTGGGGTTGGGGAGGGGCATCTGATAGCTAAATAGGTTTGCTAAAGGTGCTTTGGCCTTAGTATTTTAGTGTCATTACAGTAGTTTTTAGTTTCTCTTTATATATTTTGTAGGCTATGTATGACAGCCTAAGGAGAAGATTTGTCACTATGTCTAGTTTTGAGGGGAGTGGGGATGGACCAGCCACCAGACCTATGACCCCATTACATACAAAGATTCAGAACATGGCAGGTAAAGTACCAACCCACCATTAACATTTAAACTGCAGGAACTGCATACAGAGCCCTAGATAAGAGGGAGTATTGGATGATAATAAAGGATAATTTTTCTTATTTCTCATTCAAACCATATGTTGTGACCCCTCATCTGAACCATCTCATTGAGACGGTTCAGGTGAGGGGTCACAACATGTTTTTATGCATAATAAACAAAAATTGTCCCTAATTATCACCAAATACTCCATCTTATCTGGAGCTCCTCTGCATACAGTGCAAATCCATATATGCCTGAACAGACAGTGCAGACCCAGATCAGACTTCTCAGGAGCAATCAAAAAGTTTGTCCAACAGGGTTGGTGTGATGATTTTCGCGGTTATGGAAATAACACAAAAAGAAGTAACTCCGATTATGAGTTCAATATTTTGATTTATTCTGCTACGATGCTGGGCCCTAATGATTGATGGCGTCTTGTCTACTATCTGCCTAACAACTAACGTTACGTTATGACGTTAAAGAGATGCTATGCCAATGACGTAATGCCCAGTTATTAAAATGCCTTAAAAATACTAAATATTCCTCCTATCCAAATCTTCCCCTGCCACAGGGCTATATACATGTCCAAAAGGTGAAACTTCGCAAAAATGAGCCATCAAAAGTAAGCTTTCTGTTACAATCAAAATTTTGCCAGCAGGGTTAACTGCCCCTGCTGTGTGCTATATACATGTCCAAAGAGTAATGTTTGGCTTGTAGTTTCTTTATGTTCGGAATATCTTTGTGAAACAAAAGTAAGTAAGCTTTCCACTAAAGTCAGAATTTTGTCAGATGAGGTTTTCTCCCACCTTTGCCTATATAAGATAGGCTCTCAGCTCATATAAGAAATTTCTATCTTATACCTGGCAACATCTTTCTTATATTTGCAACCAGACTTTTTCGTTTTATGACTAATATTTTAATTTTAAATGAACAAAATGGACAGGCAAGCATGTCGGATGACGTTTGATAGCAGATCATGGGTTTGTGACGTCACTCAATTTTAATGACGTCACTAAAACCGGGTTAAAAACGCCTCTAGCTAACTTGACGAGCGTGACATGAGAGGCTAAGTTGCATTTTGTTTTCGCCCTCTGGAAGATAAAATAGTCCACATATCATGTTTTCCGTCTAGTTTTGAGGTGCAAACTGTGTTTACACCCATTTTAGGACCCGATAAACACACTGGGCTGCTCAAAATTTACTTCAGATCATTGGTTAAAAAGTAAGAATTTTCCTGTTCTGAAGTCTAATTCGACTTGAGGTTCAAAATCCGCTAACAGTGGGAGAAAAATAATCCATCATGAGCCAGTCCATGTAGGATAGGTAAATCTCACCCTCGGGGTCGGAATTTCAACCAGGGACTCGGCAAGCCTCATCCCTGATTGAAATTCCGACCCCTCGGGTGAGAATTCCCTACCCTACATGGACACTCATGATGGATTGTTATAATCTTTCCTGCCCTGAGGCTAAAAAAGGAACTAGAAGGAAAGAAGAAAAAAAAAGAATACAAGAAAAAATACATTTTCAGAAAACTGGTGAAATGGGTTTGCAGTTACGAAGTGTTATGCATAGTTTGTGATGCTTTTATTTAGGAACTAATCTATCATAACAGAGTAAATTCTTTCCTTTAAGAGTAGACTCCTTGGAAAGGGGTTTCATCTACAAGAAAAGCTTCTCTAGGTGACAAAACCCTTCCATAAAGGGTCTACCATTTAAGGAAAGAATTTGCTCCTAGGGGAGCAAATTATTTCCTTAAAGAGTTGACCCCTATTGAGAAGGGAGGCAAAGAGGAAAATGGCTGCAGTTGCTTTCTGAATGTGTACCCATTTGTCTTAAATGAAAGCAGTCTAACAGGCTTAGTATTGTTGTTTCAGCTCATGGAGACGTGTGCCATAAACACAACAACAGACCAGGCTCACCAAACAGTGAGTATTCCTCTAATCATCAATTTTAAAGCACATTATTCACACTTTTATCATAGATGTGCATAAAGAGCAGATCCACAGCAGCCCAATATATTTGTGTTTATCTCCCCTGTGACAAGCAGAATCGAGACATAAATACTAATTTTCTGGCAGCGGCATTTTCTCATAGCTCCAAGTAGTAGAGGCACCTCTTCGTGACAGCGCATGACACAAGACATAGCCTTCAGTGGAATGATATTAGCTACTAAAGCTGCAATGTTAACAACAAACACATGAAGCATCTTCTTAAGATCAGCTGTAAGAGTTTATATCCATGTTTTTGAAGTAGGCGCTGTCTCTTAATCAGTTGGATTTACTGTATTAATTCTAATAAATGCCCCTGCTCTAGTAAACACCCCCTACCTCTTTTCCCAAAATAATGTCTTATTATGTTGCATGCATTCCTGTTTGCTTAGCTGAATAAGGTAGCTTTTTGAAATGGGGTCTACTCTTAAAGGAGAGAATTTGCTCCTAGAGGAGCAAATTCTTTCCTACAGAAGTTGACCCCTACTGAAAATAATGCCCCCTTTGCAAAATGCAACACCCCCAAGATGTTTAATAGGATTAATATGGTATGCTGCTATAGTTCAAGCCTTGCTTGGGCTACATGTGAGAAAACATGTTCTGCTAAAAGGAGATCAGATGACTGATTTTTGCCCACTTTTGACAATCAGTGAGTGAAATGAGCGGCCACACAACAAAACCAACAAAGTGCATGTGCCCCTTGCAAAGACTCATATCAGCCTTGGCATCTGCCCAGTCTGATCAGAGCCTTTGCTTATAAGGTAGTTCAGGGTCTAAGCTACCTTCATGCCAATAGCAAAGACTCTGATCAGACTGGGCCAAATCCCAGTCTGATCTGAGTCTGTGCTGGGTGCACAACCACTTTGATGGTTTTCTCGTGTCACAGCTCAAATGCTTTTGAAAGGGCAATAAAACCCATAGTAAGAGGTGATTGTTTTATTCTGATATATTAGTAAGATTATGAAGAAAACAAGTCAACAGTATTTGAACTGTCTTTCGATATTTTTGTTTCAGAGTTTGACTTCCAACCATTTACCATGGATAACCCAACAGACCAGCCAGCAAACGCTGTACAGAGGAAGTTTAGTGTTGGTCTCGGCACTCCAAGACAGTGATGTTGACTCTGATTGCATCCTGGGTCCACTTGTTCAAAAATACTCGGATTGAATTCTAGGCCGACTTGTTAAAAACTAACGATGTCATCTATTCAGCTGCGACATAACAAAACCAACAAAGTGGCATATATGCCACACAAAGACTCAGATCAGCCTGGACATCCGTCCAGTCTGATCATAGTCTTTCTTGTGCACTTAATGGTAGCTAAGGGTCTAAGCTACCCCCATGTGGACAGGGAAGACTCTGATCAGACTGGGTGGATGCCCAGGCTGATCTGAGTCTGCGCTGGGTGCACAACCACTTTGTTTATTTTGTCATGTATTGGCTCTCATATGCAAAAACACTGTCACGTTTTGCTTTGTATATCAAAGAGTATATTTTCTTGTTTGTTTATAAGTCTGGGCATCTACTTGTTGGTCTGTCTATCCATCTGTCTATCTGTCTGTTAACATTTATGTTAAAGTTTTGTTATTAAGTTTGTATTTTGCTTAGGCATGGCCATGGGGTATATGTGAGCCCCTGCTCACTTGTTCTATTTCAAGCTATGTTTTTAATTTGTTTAAATATTTCATGACAAATAATGACATTAAAAAAAACTTAGCTTTTGTACAAAGCCATTTGGCTGGTTATAAGTATAACATTGCAGCCCTTAAAAGTCTCCATGTACTTCACAGTAGTACAGTTAATATTTACTGGCCCTCTGGGATCAGTGGGCTCATACGGAATCATTTGTCTCTTTAAAATAGAGTTCTGCTGAAGTCTGTGCTAGAGGGCATGGGCAATGCTGCACATTACATTATTGTTCATGACTCAGTAAAACGGATTCGCTCTTTTGTTTCTTTGGTTTTTCCTAAAGGTTTATGGGTGCATCTCCATGTTTTTCTGCCATTTTTTCATAGGGAGAACGTTTCTAACTCTGTTAGCGTTCCTTGACGACAAGGCCCTTTCAGAATGGGGTCAACTCTGAAAGAAAACAGTTTGCACCTAGGAGATTAAAGGAGCAAACTGTTTCCTTTGAAAGTTGTCCCCCTTGAGAAGGGAGGCAAAAAGAAAATGGCAATGTTGCTTCCCCTCAAGGTGTACCCATTTGCCTTTATTCCAACAAATTGATCCTTTCAGAGTTTATTTATGTAGATGAGCATCTTTGACAGTGAACAGTTTTAACTATTGAGTGAGTGAACTCGGGTTTTACGTCCAACTAACAACGAGGTCATATGGAGACGGGACCTCAGTTTAAAGTCTCATCCGAAAGACCAGAGAAGCGTGGGATCACCCTTGCCACCCCTTGATTGGTAGTCTGGAGTGTTATCCACTACACTACACCGCTCCTTTTAACTATTGACTTTGATGTACTAGGGAAAAGAATTTTATCCTGTTAGCTTTCATTTATTTTGCTTATGATGATCCAGTGCTCCAAGGGATAATTTTCCATACAAACATATTTTGTTACCCCTCATTTGAACCGTCATGTCGAGACGGTTCTAATGAGAGGTCACAACATATGTTTTCATGGAGTAAAAAGAAAAATTATCTCTAAATTATCCCTGTTACCCCTTCTTACCTGGAGTTCAGTTATCATTGATTTGATCCAAGAATCATGTAACAGCATGATTAAAATGCCTCTTCATTGACAAGAAAATAAATTGCATGTACATGTTTGTTTACTAACATACCTTCAGTTTTTGAAATGATTTTAATTGCAAATAAGTCCTCATTACCAAGAAAAAGTAAAACAAAACTTTGGGAAGAAGTCTGCAGTAAGTGTAAAATTTTTGGCATTGTATTAATGTTTGTAATGTTATATGCAAACTTAAATATATGTACCTCCAAATATGATATTTTTATGCAGGTTTAATCAGAAAAAAATACCATGTATGCATGAACCGGGAATATCTCCAAAATGGCAAAATCGTGATTTTCTGTCACTGTGAACATAAGTATATTTATTAGAGTATGTATGGGATGCCTGGTTATGAGCTGTTTGTGGATGCATTAAGAAAGATTTTCTCATGACAGGTTTCAAATTATCCCTGAGAAGTACGTTATTTACCTTACGTGTTCAGAAAGCCAGTTGAGCAAACAGTGGCACTCAGATCAGAAGCAGTCTCATTTGGGTGTGCTCTGTGAGCCATAAGTTCTATAAAACATCTGGGCCCAGTTGTTCAAAGCATCATTAGCATAACAAAACCATTCAAAGTCAAGGGTTCATTAAGTCTTGTGCTTTATGTGCTAACATTTTTGCTAGAAAAATATGAGAAGCTTTGGCATTGTCAAAGCTCCTCACATATTTCGACAAAAAAAATGTCTGTTTTTGCATACAATAGGTTTAAAAATATGTCTCATCAACTAATGACAAAGTTAGCTTTGAACAACTGGGGCCTGGAAGAACAAATAGACTGATTCAAATATGGAAGAGATTGTTAAAGATATGGTTTAGGGTATATATGATAGGACTGTATCCCCTGTCTAGCTATACTGCATTTATCATGTATAGATTTTTATATACCACCACATGTTAGTTGCAGTGTATTACCATATGTTTTCACAATGGCCATTTCAGTGCCTGTCCATCTGCACTTTGTTTCCATTTGGTAACTTAAATATTGTATTCAATTTGTTTCAAATTTTGCTTGCATATGTATTTGTATCATGAGCATCTTGCTTGTGATTGTTAATGGTCAAATTTCATTGATTTCTGACAGAGTTATGGCACTTGTCAACATCAGAAGAAATGGTTTTTGACCAGCAGTTCCTTTGCTACTTGGAATATCTTAGTGAAACATCACTGAAGTGATTGAAGTAACAAAAGGCTTCTGTTACAGTCAGAATTTTGTCCCCCAGGGTTATCTGTGCCTGCATTGGCCCTATGTACATGTACATATATAAAGTCACAAAAATATTGATTTAGAATCAGACCTGTAAAGGATTAGCAAATGCTCAGAGTAATAAAAGCGTACTGAGGGGTTCAAAATTTGGCTGCATAAGGGTTATCTGCCTCTGCCCAAGTGCTTTAAATATGTGCAAAATCACAAAATACAAACAAAACAAAAAAAAAACTGTGAAATTAGACTAAAAAGGGGTTTTCCTGAAAAATTACATGTGATCAAAATTCTTAAGCCTTCCTGTGATGATAAAAATTTTGCCTCATGGAATTATCTACCCCTGCTCAGTGCTATATACTTGTACAGCATCATGTAAAATACCTGTATAATCAGAGTTGAAAAAGATTTTTCTGAATATTAAAGCAGGTCATAAAGTAACAAAAGCTTCCAGTCATGACAAAAATTTTGATCCATAGAAGTTGGCTGCTCTTGCCCAGTGGTTTATAGAGAAAATTAAGAAAAAAATGCAATAGGAGTTGCTGGGTATCACATAGTCATTTGTGATGCTTTTATTGGCTGTGTTGTTATTATGTCCCCCCACCAAAGGTGAGGGGGGACATATTGTTTTCAGTGCAGTTCCCGGTGCGTCGGCGTCGGCGTCCCACTCTTGTATGCGCGATATCTCTTGAACCAATTGATGGAATTTCACCAAACTTGCATGGATATATCATTGGGACAGGGCTAAGAGCTGATTAGATTTTGGTGACCTTGACCTCATTTTCAAGGTCACAGGAGAACTTAAATGGCGTGAAAATTTCTTGTATGCACAATATCTCCTGAACCAATGGATGGAATTTCACCAAACTTGCATGGATATATTATCGGGACAAGCTTAAGAAGTGATTAGATTTTGGTGACCTTGACCTTATTTTCAAGGTCACAGCGGGACTTAAATGGTGTGAAAATTTCTGGTATGCATAATATCTCCTGAACCAATGGGTGGAATTTCACCAAACTTGCATGGATATATCATTGGGACAAGCTTAAGAGCTGTTTAGATTTTGGTGACCTTGACCTCATTTTCAAGGTCACTGCAGGACTTAGCTGACAATTTCTTGTACCCACGATATCTCTTGAACCAATGGATGGAATATCACCAAACTTGCATGGATACATCATTGGGACAGGTTTAAGAGCTGAGAAGATTTTGGTGACCTTGACCTTATTTTCAAGGTCACTGAAGGACTTAGATGACAATTTCTTGTAACCACTATATTTCCTGAACCAATGGATGGAATTTCACAGAACTTGCATAGATACATCATTGGGACAAGCTTAAGAGCTGATAAGATTTTGGTGACCTTGACCTCATTTTTAAGGTCACTGGAGGACTTAGATGACAGTTTCTTGTACCCATGATATCTCGTGAACCAACAGATAGAATTTCACCAAACTTGCATGGATACATGATTGGGACAGGTTTAAGAGCCTATTAGATTTTGGTGACCTTGACCTCATTTTTAAGGTCACTGGAGGGCTTTGATGACAATGTCTTGTACCCACTATGGATGGAATTTCACCAAACTTGCATGGATACATCATAGGGACAAGTTTTAGAGCTGATTAAATTTTGGTGACTTGACCTCATTTTCAAGGTCACTGGCAGACTTAGATGACAGTGTCTTGTACTCACTATATCTCCTGAACCAGTGGATGGAATTTCACCAAACTTGTATGGATACATCATTGGGTCAACTTTCAGAGCTGATTAGATTTTGGTGACCTTGACTTCATTTGCAAGGACATAGTCATCTATGAAGGATATCTTTAGAACCAGTGGATGGATTTTCTCCAAACTTGCCTAGTGTTTTAATTGCACAGTTTTTTTATTCATAAGTGGGGGACTGGAATTGGGCTGGTGGGGGGACATCAGTTTTTCTCTGAAAAACATTTCTAGTTATTGTTATTTTTAGTGAGGTTTCTGTTGTTTAAAAGTTTTTATTGTTTAAGCTTTAAAAGTTGTTGACATTTTTAAGAAATAAAATGATACAATAATGAAAAAAGCAACTTTTTATAGTGAATTATATCCCTGCAAACAATTACCATACAAAGAAACCCTAAAAATTGGGACACCTAAAATATATTATGTAATTGTCCAACAAATGGAGCAGTTTGGTTTTACAATGCAGTTATGTGTCCAAAGCATGTGGATGGAATGGCAATCAGTTTACCGGCGGTAGACCCTGATCTTGGTCTGCACTGTTTGACCAGACCTGTCTGTCCTAATCACAGGCCCTTGCAGTTTAGATCATGAACACTTCCAAATGTTAAAAATCAGAAAATCCATGTCATTTCAAGAATGGATTTGGACAAACTTTGTTTCAGAATGAACATTTCATGACACTAATTTCTATATAAACATGCGTGAAGAGACTTCAAAATCCCAAAAAAATTCTGAAATAAATTTTTGATAATTTTTAGGAAAGGAATGTCTTTTTCATTTAACATGTTAAACATACAGGTATTTCCAGTCACTATTAGGGCCATGTAAATCACTACAAGACGTGAGTATATTTTTGGCCAATGTTTCCAGTCACTATTAGGGCCAGAAATGTACTCTCGTCTTAGTTATTGACTAATTCCATATTTATGGTAAATTCCATATTTGGAAAAGCCTGTGTTATATATGAGCCGCAACAATGACAAGACCAATAAAGTGGCACCAGTGCCCAGTCTGATAAGAGTCTTCGCTGTAGTATGAAGCTAGCATAGACCCTTAGCTACTTTTTAAGCACATTTCAAAGACCTGATCTGAGTCTTCTCTGGGCAAACATGCCACTTTGTTGGTTTTGTCATGTCATGGCTCATTAGTTTTTTTTTTACTCCTTTGAAGAAGGTGAAGATGTAAAAGAATGAGAGGGAGAAATGGATCAAGGGAGACAACACCATTTTTTTTTTAAAAAAGATAAGCATTATTTCCCCTAATGAGCTAGTCCTTTAGAGTTACTTCCCTTATTTTGACATGACGGATCGATTTCAGCATTTTTCCGGCCTTTTTACAGACATAATCGCCAAGCAGTCAGAAAAAATAAGAAGTTTTTAAGATAAAGAAACACTCAAAAATGAGCTGATTCTGGTTGGTAAGCATCAGGTCGAAAGGTCTGCATACATTCACGTAAACTTTCAGTCAGTGTTCGTAACCCCACCCACTGCATCAGAATAGTGCAACGATTTGAGGCACATCAAGGGGTTCCCATATGACATTTGTTATGCTCCTACTCAACAGTCATTAGAATATACTACAAGAAGCGTGGTAGCTCAGTGGTTAGCGCACTTGCCTCTGATGCTAAAGGTCCCGAGTTCGAACCCAGGTAACGGCGTTGGAATTTCGGTGTCCGAACACGCTTCTTTAATGTCATTTGCAGGGATGACATTAAAAAAGTGTGCCGTCCTTCGGATCGGGACGTTAACTGGAGGCCCCCTGTGCAGGGAGAGACATCCCCTGTGCAGGTTAAAGATCCCTTCTGTAGTTACATGGCTACAAGGAGGTTCATCCTGCAAAAACTGGAGTGTACATCGTACACCTGCTCATAATCCTCGAGAGAGGGTGTAGCAGTATATAAAGAAAAAAAAAAAAAGAATACCCTGCTGCTACTTTGTACAGTCTGTTTATTAATGACCTCGCAGTTATATTTCTTATTCATCAAATATACACCCCGTCCAATCGAAACGCCGGAAAAATGGAACGCACGCCGGATTTGCGGTATTTTCACGCCGAATTGTGGTCTTTTTGTCAGAATCGCCGCCATTAAATTTGACAGCGGGTTACAAAAGTCACATGAATTAATAGTTAAAAACGGTAAGTGAGTATAACGAATTAGCCTATCTGGATCTAAATAGATTTTACTAATTGTTGAGACTTCATTTAGTTTACAAACTACGTTTGTTTGTCGTAACATTTAAAGTGATTTTTGTCTTATATGTTCGGCCTTTCGCTAAGACCTTATTCACGTCCTCAAGTTTCGTACTTTTTTAATTTTCATTGAAAAGGGTCACAATGAGTTGGCTAAAGTAGAATTTTAAACATTCTCATACCATTATCGGGAACCGAGTGATGCATTTTCCACCGAGGAAACCGAACTGGAAGCACAGTCTTTAAAATTAAAAGTAACGCCGGATAAAATGGTATCAGTTTCTTTGGAAAGTGCTTATTTTTTCCATCAGACAAATAAATAAGTACACAATCAGCATATTTGCAGGTGTTAGATGTAGTAGTATTGACGTTCCTCAGACCATTTTAGTAGCTGCTGCTCTAAGTCTGTAAACCTGCCTATAAAATTGTGAAAAATGAACGCCAAATCAAGAGTTGTCATTATTACATTTGATGCTATGTTCGATTCTGAATGTTTTTATCAATAATGCAAGCAAATGACTTAACGGTGGTACAAAAACTAAACTTGGTAAGAGAATGACTAATTTTCTAACATACAGCAAATGCAAATTTCTCGGTACAAATTTGTTGCCATCTGTGACATGGGGCACAATGTAAGAATGATTTCCCTTGTAAGTATAAGATGAGGCTGCTATATTTTGCTGTTACACTATTTGAGCTGTACGAGTTGGCCCTTGTGTCACTGCGTTTCTGGAACCCAGAATTAGTAGGCTGCCTAACTGGAGCCCACTGCTTATGTGCTGGTATACTTTCATTTTCATTGGAACCCAGCCTAGTACACATAGTTGCTTTCTCATTTTTATAGATTTATGCATTAATTTACATGTTATTTTGTTATTTGTAAATATATTCAATATTCATATATACATGTATATAACCTAACTGTATGCCTTTTTTCAAATCGCAAGGATACGGATGTGTAGTAATGTTTATACAGGTAAGTCGTGTTTGTTTCATTTTCGATTAGACTGCTGTGTCAGGGGTTTCTTGGTGTTGCATTTTGACCAAAGTATTCTCACTAGGCACACAAAAGCGAAACAACGTTAAATCAACATCGATTCAGCGTCATGACGACAGTAGTAAAAAGTATGCAAAGACTAGGAACTGAAACAATCAAAATCCAAATCCAGCCCTCAAACCATAGTTGGAAACAACTAAGATTACAAATAATCAAAATACAGAGAACATATGACCAACCGAGTGAGCAGCTTGTTCCCAAAAGGTGGCCACTCAGCAACCCAAACCGAACCAAAAATAATAATAACATACATAAGGTAAAACATCACAGAAACTCTGACACCAAAAACAGGCAACAAAGAACCACAACAGAACTACCGCCTTGGAACGGTCAGTAATGAATTACTGGGGGGCTTAAATCGATTTTACAGGCCCAACCTCACCCTCAGTTTCTGAAGTGGTACAAAACATTTAGTTGGTTGTTCGGTTCGCATGATAACCCTCTAACTCGTCAATGAATCATCACGGTAAACACATAAATCAAATTTCAACACCATGAAGAAGCAAAGACGAGGACTCAACAGATACAACGGGCCGTCTGACAGGTGGAGATCCCTGTCCTGCCAAACAACCCCACTGGAAATCTGAAGCAAAAGAAGGTCACCAGTTGAGCCCCGGTGGACCCGAGCAAACAGTGTCGATCAAGATCTACACTGTTTTGTTTATCAGGATCTACACTGTTTTGTTGATGATAAAATCTAATTTGTTCGGATTTTAGGATACTGAATTTGTGTGTCCCAGCAGGCAAAAAACATTGAAACATTAAAACAACGCTGGGTCAGTCATGACGCCAGTTCAATGTTAATTTAACGTTTTGTGCCCAGTTGGTGTCCTAATATTAGGTAAATACATATTGAATAAAATAATAGGTTCCCGGATATTATCCCAATATTTAGGATAAAAGACGTTATGAATAAAGTTTGTTTACTTGAGTTTTTTCCTTCGTACACAATATATATGCATTTGTGAATGGATATATTTCACCCTAGCAGAACACATCGTTGAACATGATCAGCACTGATTCAACATTTATTCAACGTCACCACATTGATTGGTTTTTGTCCAGTGAGACTATTTTCGAATAGTATCAGTTGGAGGTGCTGTGGATAGCATCCGTGGCCCATTTGGCTTTGTCATTAGATGCCTTGTCACGAAACAATAGGTCTTACAACATAAGCACATCTGCATTTTCAGAGTCAGGTCGTTTTGGACAATGGGTTAACACCTTTGATTTAAATTTCCTCCGAACTAGGATTCAATTCTGTTCTTTTCTAGCCTTTGTGCCCCTTCTTTACTTAGTAACCCTATTGACCCGATATGATAAAAGACTGTAAATCCCCAAATAATTCATCCATCAATTCACCCACCCATCAGCGCAGATCAATCTTCGCTTCCTCTAGGATTCGTAGATTTTTCATGCGAGCAGGGATGAGTGACCTGACTATAAAGATGTGCTGATTGTATAGACATTTATTTGTCTAATGGAAAAAATAAGCAGTTTCAAAAGAAACTGATACCATTTTATCCGGCGTTACTTTCATTTTTTGTGACTGTGCCTCCAATTCCGTTTCCTCGGTGGAAAATGCATCACTCGGTTCCCGATAATGGTATGAGGATGTTTAAAATTCTACTTTAGCCAACTCATTGTGACCCTTATCAATAAAAATTAAAAAAGTACGAAACTTGAGGACGTCAATAAGGTCTAAGCGAAAGGCCGAACATATAAGACAAAAATCACTTTGAATGTTACGACAAACCAACGGAGTTTATAAACTAAATGAAGTCTTGGCAATTAGTAAAATCTATGTAGATCCAGATAGGCTAATTCGTTATACTCACTTACCGTTTTTAACTATTAATTCATCCGATTGTTCTAACCCGCTGTCAAATTTAATGGCGGCGATTCTGACAAAAAGACCACAATTCGGCGTGAAAATACCGCATATCCGGCGTTCGTACCACTTTTCCGGCGTTTCGATTGGACGGGGTGATATAGCTTTCATTACAAACGTCGTTGCATAAAAAATAGGGAGGCTATTAGGTAGTGATTTTCATTTCTAAGCTTTCACAAAAGGAAGTGTCTTCAGGTATGGTACCATGTCAGGAAACTCTGGGTCTCCAGGTATGGTTCCACTTGGTCAACGCCTACCAACCATTAATAGTTGATGCTTATCAAATACACCATTACAACCACAAAAATCTAGACTAAAACATTAGTTTATATCTCAAAAGCCGACTTTAAATCTCCAGTGGTAGATATCAAGCTTAGGTGCAGATGGTGGGTTTCGTACCACTTTGCTTTCATTACCAGCCTTCCATGGGTGAAAACTATTGAAAAGGCTGTAAAAATCACAAGTCTTCATTCATCTGTACTTGGCGGCACATTGTGCTTCCTTGTGATACCATATGCAGTTCAGCGGTATTTCATATGACCCCTCACAACATAGATATGTGAATAGCACTCATGACATATGTGAATAGCTTCTTTGTCAATAAGGTCACTTCAGGACACCAGTTGCAGCATAGAGGTCAAGCAAGCTGCATTGTGGGTAACTAATGGCTGTAATTCCATGTCTGATTCATATGACTAGATTTTCTGTGCCTATGGGTGTAGACAATGTGGGTATGTTGAACTTTATGAATACCCAGCACAATTTTGTATGTGTTACAGATTTTTGTCCAGACCTACAGAAGGCTCAGATTTTAATTTTGTAGTTGTTACAGATCACTGTGCAGCCTTAAAGCACTAAAAAAAAAAAGACAACAATAATGATGTCTGCAAATTTTTAAAAATATTTTGGCCAACCATAACATGTTGAGAATTCAAGACTAGAGGGTAAAAAAATGTAGATACAGATGAGGTGGCTCACCATGAGCCACCTTATCTGGATCTATGATTTTTGCAAATTAAACTATTTTGGTTTCTGGTGCTCTTAGGGTTAATTCAATGCTTGTTACAGATCTTTGTGTGTAAATGTCCAGCTCTACAGATGCGGTTATGGAGTAGAAAGTGCTACTGGAGTCCTAGAAAAGTGAAGACATTCCTTCTTAACATTCCAGAACTGACATGTAAAACTTGCCTCAGGTTAACAGTGAGTATGGTATATAAAATAGAATTGGAATACAATGTATTGTAAAAGTGTCTCAGTGTTACTTCAGGTTTTAAACTTTAATTGAAGGTGTATGGATACACCTCTATGTTTTTCCACCATTTTACAGAGGGTAAAAACTTTTGTGGTTATTTGCATCCATTAATGAGATAGCCTTTCCAAAGTGAGGTCAATTAACTCTTAAAGGAAAGAATTGGCTCATAAGGGAGCACATTCTTTTCCTTAAGAGTTGATTCCTTTTTAGCTGGAGGCAAAAATGAAAATGGCAGACTTGCTGTCTCTGAAAGTCCTTCATCTTATAGTCAAAATCATCCTCTACCTCAAAATAGGGAGATTGTGGTCTCGCATTAGAATCACTTCATCATGTGATCTCTTAGTGGAACTGCTCATCCTTGTGACTGCTTCACAACATATGACTTTATGGAGTCTTAATTCCAGAACTATTTATCGAGGCTGTTCTAATGAGAAGTCACAACAAATGATTTTATGGCAAACAACAAAACTTATCCCAGAGTCATCGTTAAGATATCTCTACTGAGGGGTAGCCACATGATTTTTGTGGAGATGAAAGCATGAATTATCCCAGAATTATCATAAATATCGTAGAAATTATAAATATTGAGATTGATAAGTCTGATCAAACAGCACAAACCCAGATCAGACTGCTTTTAAAGTTCTACATCATTTTTAATTCTGTCTGCATCCTTTGAATGCACTACTGCATTGAAATATCAAACTGTTCAATTTTTAGGACAGTAAAACTAATCATGTTAGGTGCCTCAGTGTTTTTAATTTATGAAACCCCCTCATCTAGAGCTCTGATTCAGTGCTGTTTGTTATATAGGGAAGACTGTGGGACTGCAGTATTTTAAGATATGCCTGCATCCTCATCCTGTTCTGTGTACTGTGCAGCTGGCTGTTCATTTGGGCATTTGTACGAGATCCCTGCTTCCAGTGGGCCATACAACAAAGCTTGGTAAGAAAGTTATAGATCCTAGATAAGCTTTAATTTTTTCCAAGTGAAAGTTCAATAGTTTCTTTTTTCTCAACAAAATATTAGTTACAGACTCATTGAATCTGTTCAGATGAGATGGAGTTGCAGATTGCTAATAATTTATATCCTTTTCAACTGTATTTTAGTCATATCGGGATGATGGGAGGGTGATTATGAAAGGCTCTTTGCATTGAAGCACTGTTTAAGTTCGGACAGAATCTCGCCTCCAGCGGGACTTGAACCCACAATCCCATGATCTGTAATAAGGATGCTAAACATACACATTAATCCTTCATCTAATGAGTGTTCACAGTGTATTATTCTATCAAGGAATGACAAAATATATCCAAGAGTTATGTGTAAAAATATTGTGACCCCTCACTAAAACTGCCTCATAAAAACATAGTCAGCTGTGGATATCTCAGAGTCAAAGGTCATCCCAAACTAACCAGAAAAATTTCCTTTGAGATTTCATTAGTTTGAGATACCAAGAGTTGAGATGTAAAGAAAAGTAGGGAATGTGTTGAAACTACTCTTTAATACAAAAGGTACTTTGAGATATCAGTGTTTGAAATATCAAGAGTCAGCTGTACACTGTTACAGCTCATTAGAACTGTCTCATCAAGACGGTTTTAATGAGGGGTCACAATGTATGTTTTTTATGAAAGAATAAGAAAACTTATCAGATAATCCCCTAATGTAAAACTTGGAAAATGTGAATCTTTTTCAGTGTGAAGAATATAGACAAGGGCTGATAGCTGGGGTGCTGTGTTATGATATGTGTATAGAACATTCCTTTTCTCTATCTGGTTGTGTCAGTGAACAAAATGGAATCATGGTAGGTGTCAGGGTTGATTAGCTCCAGCATGGCTGAAACGTGTATTGTGCATTCTGACATGACATTAACGTTTTCCCCTCTGAACACATAGGAAGCGGTAGCGTGTGAAAATTTGTGATAATTTACATTATTAACATCGAGAAGTGCCAATTTAGCGACTCGATGACATGGACTGTAAACATTTGCTTCTGTTAACGTCTGCCTCTAAAATAGTTCTTTAGAAAACGTTGTAATATACATGCATTTTCAGTCTGTGTATTGTTAGAATGGAAATAATTTTTCCTTATCCGTAAATTATCGCTGATTAACATGTTTGTTGTCGGGCAGATACAAATATTAACTCTTTCCAGCCTGTGGCCTTTGTGAATTAATATTTCGTAATCTGCCCTCCAGCAACAGGTGTTAATCAACGATAATTCATGGGCAAGAAAAAGTTATTTCTTCAATATCATTAGACTCCTCATGCCCTCAAGCTAAAACAGACCATCTGGGAAGAAGATATTGGTATCTTGGCAACTGTCAAAGTTACAAAGATACGTCACATACCATTTTAAAGTGCAGGCTGTATATTGGCACTCTAACTAATATGAAAATTCCATTTAAGTAGCTTATTTGCATAAATTGCACTTGCAAAACTTTGAGAACAGCAAAACACACTTTAAAAATAACCTTATTATCCCCTCGCACCACGAAGTGGTGAGGGGATATAGGTTTTGTCCCGTACGTAAGTACGTACGTATGTTCACCTTTTGTCATCGCTCTAGCACCTACATTTCTGAACGGATTTTAAAATAACTTCACACAAGTGTAGGGCATGACAAGATCTCGAGCAAGTTCTACTTTCAGGGTGCTGCGCCCAAGGTCGAGGTCACTGTGGCTATTTTTAGAAAAACTTTGTCAGCGCTCTAGCGCCTACATTTCTCAGTGGATTTTGAAATAACTTCACACAAATGTAGGGCATGACAATATCTCGAGCAAGTTCGACTTTCAGGGTGCTGCGCCCAAGGTCAAGGGCACTGTGGCTAATTTTAGAAAAACTTTGTCAGCGCTCTAGCGCCTACATTTCTCAGTGGATTTTAAAATAACTTCACACAAATGTAGGGCATGACAATATCTCAAGCAAGTTCGACTTTCAGGGTGCTGCGCCTAAGGTCAAGGTCACTGTGGCTATTTTTAGAAAAACTTTGTCATCGCTCTTATGCCTACATTTCTCAATGGATTTTAAAATAACTTCACACAAATGTAGGGCATGACAATATCTCGAGCAAGTTCGACTTTCAGGGTGCTGCGCCCAAGGTCAAGGTCACTGTGGCTATTTTTAGAAAAACTTTGTCATCACTCTAGCGCCTACATTTCTCAATGGATTTTAAAATAAGTTCACACAAATGTAGGGCATGACAATATCTTGAGCAAGTTATACTTTCAGGGTGCTGCGAACAAGGTCAAGGTCACTGTTTTTTTTTTTTTTTAAATTTTGTCAGAGCTCTTTGTAGGGCATGACAATATTTCAAGCAAGTTCGACTTACAGGGTGCTGCGCCCAAGGTTAAGGTCACTGTGGCTATTTGTAGAAAAACTTTGTCAGCGCTCTAGCGCCTACATATCTCAATGGATTTTGAAATAACTTCACACAAATGTAGGGCATGACAATATCTCGAGCTAGTTCAACTTTCAGGGTGCTGCGCCCAAGGTCAAGGTCACTGTGGCTAATTTTAGAAAAACTTTGTCAGCGCTCTAGCGCTTACATTTTTCAATGGATTTTGAAATAACTTCACTCAAATGTAGGGCATGACAATATCTTGAGCGCAAGTTCGACTTTCAGGGTGCTGCGCTCAAGGTCAAGGTCACTGTTTTTTTTTTTTTAGAAAAACTTTGACAACGCTCTAGCACCTTCATTTCTCAATAGATTTTGAAATAACTTCACACAAATGTAGGCCATGACAATATCTTGAGCAAGTTTGACTTTCAGGGTGCTGCGTTCAAGGTCAAGGTCACTGTAGCTAATTTTAGAAAAACTTTGTCATCGCTCTAGCGCCTACATTTCTCCATGGATTTTAAAATAGCTTCACACAAATGTAGGGCATGACAATATTTTGAGCAACTAGTCTTGTGCGAGGGGATTTGTATCGCCTGCGATGCCTTGTTACTAAAAGGTTTTGTTACTGACCCTCTGTGGAAATATAGGGGTCAGTGTGAATTCATAGGGGATGAGGCACAGCCCGTTAAGGGTCAGTAATTACCATCTTAATGTTTAATTGCACTGAGAAGGGTTAGTTATTAACTTACCCAGCACTTTCGGGTAGGGTCTGTCAGAGAGGGAAAATGATAAATTTAAAAAAGAATTATTTTGGTACCAAAATATTCCTTTCACTCCAAGTAAGAAAACCAATACCCACACTTGATGTTTTATTCAAAAATAGCAGAGCTATAGGCATTTTAATTTCTTACTACTAATCTGTCCACAAATGCAATGTATGGTTTTCTAGCTGATCTTTAAAGTTGTTAGCGAAAGCTATCACATCAAAGAATCTGCTGCACTACCATTTTCTTCTCATTTCAGTTCTAACTTTAGCCGATTATACACCTTTCCTATAATTCAGAGTCTGTTCGAGTTTTGTCCCTTGCAACGCCTATGACGTCATCTATAGGATAGGCTATTGTTTTTCATTGTGTAACCAAATAAATACCAGTTTTCCGTATATTCAAAACCAACATTCAACGGTTAAGATTAAGACAACTATTTTGTTCCAACTATATTTAGCTCTTTCTTTGTCGGGCCAAAATTGAGGATGTCTCACCAGTACAGCTCCCAAAACATAAGGAAAAGAAAGAAAATAGCGCAAGATGTTCAGACCGCTATTACAAAAGATACAAAACGAACGATTAGCTGATTATAAAGCAGACACGCGCTAAAAATGGCAATTACAAAGTGTGCTGACATGGTATTCGTTTGTGTAATCACCGAATCGCGCGCATTGTCGCAATAAACAAACACCTATGATTGTGTATTACCTAGACATGTGTTCCGAAGGCAGCTTTGAGAACACCTACCGTGAATGGAAAATACCGAAGATAAGTAAGAGATGAAAAAAAATAATATAAATTCAACCTCGGGTTCAAACTTACGGAAAACTGTCTGGATGCTGATACTTTTAGATCGGTGTATCGGATAAGAAACCATTAATATCAGCGCTATAATCTGTCCGGTAATAATGCGTAGTTACTACCTGAATGCTGACGTTAAAACGGAAAGAACTTTTCAGATTTACAAAACTTATTTATACGAAATGTAGCTCTTTTATATTAACACTCTTTTATATTAACACACGTGAATGTATTGCCTGGGTGTAAAAATACGGCGTCGATGAAAGGGGTCATGAAAATCATAAGCGACTTGTCGGGATTCTCAATATGATATTAAAATAATAATAAAAATATATAAGGGCAATTATACTTTAATTTGGTCTTTCAATGTTTTTTTTTTTGCAGTTCATATTTACAAAACGTCTGCTTTATTTATGTTATGTGTGCTTGCAGTTCTATTGAATTATATGGATGCTCCTATAGACATCCTATAGATGACGTCACAGTCTACTTGGGTAGATAACTCGTGCGCGACTTTATCGATTTATAGGAAAGGTGTATATATTTACTGATTGACATTGATAGCAGTAGGTTTGGCAGACTGTTTTCATTTTTTAAGTCACTAGGCGTTTACGTTGAGCTGGGAGTACATTTCTTGCTTGGAAATGTACGCTCTTAACCATGTTTAGTGACAGGTGATCAAACAAATGTACAGTCATGCTGAAGAAAAATGGAAATGATTAAATGACTTTGATCGTTATTGGAATATGTGTTCTTGACAGCTTTGAAAGTGTCTGACCTTGCTGTGAGATTGAAATGTTGCAATGTTTGATGGACCAGTAGATTGAAAACCTGTGGGGTAGCCATCTTGATTTCTTAGACAACATTCATTGACTCATCATAGATATTTAGAGGTTCCTTATCTGATCACTCTTGTCTAGTCATATCAAATTCATGTATGATGTGCAATAAATGCTACTGTTTGTGCGTTAAATTGATAGAGTAAATCTAAGTTTTATAACCTTAGTAGGTGTAGAGGTTATGGAGAGGGTCCATTGGAGAGGAGATTTACCCTGTGGTAAACAAATGCTGTGCTGCAAAGTTCTTTTTCTTTTAAAAATGTTCACCAAATCATGGAGGTGTATCCATTATCCTTAAGGGCTATAGTATTCCAGATCCTTGGGCAGGACTGAAACTTTTTTTGAGGGTACCATCAAGGAAATTTATTTACATTTACAATAAGAAATAATAGTTTTTTTTTCTCTTTAATCTTTATTTAAGCACAGGTCATTGACTTTTATCACCAAGCAAGTGCAGGGAATCCCAGTCTATAAATAAACTTCTATAAATAAATTTATTTATAGAACTCGGGATTTCCAACCATTGTTTACGTCTTTTGCTGTAGGATAAAACGTCATTGACCCGTGATTTAAGCAATATCAGAATTTAAAGGCCAATGGGCAAATAGTGTAGATCCATATGAGGTGGGTCATTATGAGCTGCCTCATCTGGATCTACACTGTTTGCAAATTCAACTATTTTCATTTTTTTGTGCTTTTAGTGTTAAATAATCTAGCATTTCACCTTTATTTTAGGTATTTTCTAAATACGGGTTGCTCTACAAAGTTAGTAAAGAGCGAGGAACAACAGAACCTGCAGTAAAAGATGGTATCACGCATGAAGAACTCTGGGACCTTTTAGAAGGGTTCTTCACCAGAACCCTTGGTGCTGGTGACCATAATTCCCTTATACAAAAGGCTTTGGAATATGTTGATTTTAATGGGGATGGCATGGTAAGTGGGAGTTTCTACTTTGTTCTTAGTTGCATACATGGCATAAGCTCTCGACTCTAATCTGTGAAATCTGACAAGTTTTTAAGTGAGGTTTGATAATATTGAGACTCTAACAGCTACTGTATACGCGGTAATTTTCACGGGTTCAAGTTTTTGCGGTTTAAGGTAAAAAACATAAACTTTAATTTTCGCGATTTTTAATTTTCGCGGTTAGCAACATGTGCGAAAAGAAAAAAATTGCTTCTTTTTCACTTGTGCCAGTTCGTTCATTAACCTGCGGCAGGTTAATGAAAGAACTGGCACAAGTGAAAAGTACCAGAATTTACCAAAACAAACAAACAAAAGAATGGATACTGTGTCAACTGACTGAGATACTTTGTAAGAAACCTGAAATTATTTTGCGGTTTCAATATTCGCAGTTTCTAAGTGACCGCAAAATACAGCGAAAAAATGGAACATTGCAAAAATTATTGCGTATATGGTATCTCTTCCGAAACAGTATTTAAAACAGATTTAAAAGATTTTAATTGGTGCTTTTATGCAAAACTCAAATACTGAAAATATAGTTGGACTTTGAAAATTATATGGTAACAGTTTCCAGAAGGGCAAAATTTAGTGAGATTTTATCTCAGAAGTTGGACAACTTGTAAAGTCCAATGTAGAGGAAGATGATAGTCTTTTAGAATGAGTATGTTGCAGTTTGTTGCATTAAATTGTTGAAGTATATTGTTGATGATGATTAGACAGTGTCTAGACTCTGACTCTCAGGTGAGCAAATGAGGGCCCTCTGGGCTCTCTTGTCTGATTTAGCTCTGTTTTATGGCAGTGCTCTGACAGGTGGGACACCACCTTCTGCAGAATTCTTGTTTTGCTAATTTTACAGAATTTTTAGTAATACAGCCAACTCCCGATATCTCTAACACTGAGCCGGGCCGCGTAGCGCAGTTGGTAGGGCACCTGACTCATAAGTCAGAGGTCCTGGGTTCGAAACCCGGTCTGGCCACATACTTTCGTTTCTCCTTAAGAAGAGCAATTGTCTGTTACTGGCGAAAGTATGTGCACTTAGTACTGGTTAACCGCTTAGGAGGTCTAAGCCTGCCCAGGAATAGTGTGGTTAGGTTAACTTACCGTCCCGACATGACCATAGATGTTTACCGTGGACGTTAAGCAATAAATCAATCAAAAAATCTCTAACACTGATATCTCAAAGTATCAACTTATATTAAAGAATATATTTCCTATTGTTATTTACATTCCAACTCGTTATCTCAAACTACTGATATCTCAAAGTAAATTTTCTGGTACCAGAAAATTTACTTGGAGACATCAGTAGTTTTGACGGAAGTTCGACTTCGAGCTATTTAGAGTTGACTGTATTATCACCAAATACTGCCTCTAATCTAAAGCTCTCAGTAATATTATAAATTCGAATTCTTTCAGATCTCTTTCGGAGAGGTGAATTCCCTTTGGCAGCTGTTACAGATCCGAGAATTCCAGACATTATTTGTCTTTCAGGGCAACTCTGTATTTCCCATGATAAACTCAACATGTGGCCGACTGTACGCATATGAAAAACCACAACACAATGTATTGTATGATCTATCATCAAGATCATTCTTGGATCACTTTTTCAAACATCGTTATCGATGGTTTTTCCCAGAATGGCCACAGCGGGTCCATATAGCCCTTGGACTCCTGGCGTATGCTTCGCTAGCAATGGAAGAGGCCAATGCAAAATTTTATATGTGTGATTTCAAACCAACGAATTTCGGATACACAGAGCTCTTCGAGATGAAAGTTACGAATATTGAAAATATATATCCAGAAGCTTTGCTCATGTCCATACTAAGAAAGAAGAAATGTGTGAGTAACTCTGACTGTTTGGTTGGAAAATTTTGTCGATCAAAATGTGATAGACTGAGTCGGCGCTGCACAGGAAATATATTGACTGTAGATTTAGTTAAAATTTGTGAGGTTATTTCAGATTATGTACTGTATGACTCTCCGCCAGAGGTTAAATTTGATCTCGGTCGTTTGATCTCAAAATGTTCAAAACTTCCACTTATGATTAATTATAAATCCACTTCTATGCTTCATTTGAAGCAAAACTTGATAATGGATGAAATGACGCAAATTTTATGGGACTTATTGAAAGATGAACCGAACAAATGGCTTTATAAACCTACAAACTTGAGATTATAACAATGAATATCGGTGCCATAATGATCCAAAATATTCTGACATAAGTGTGTTAGCAAATAATGTAGACCCAGATCAGACAGCTGAAAAAGCAGTCTGATTGGACTCTGCCCTTTTACCATGATTATTTTATGCACTGTTGGCTGTTTTGCCTACAGTTTTTGATTCATTGGCCGTTAGTAAAATCAGCTTTTTACAACCCAAGGTGACTGGCTGTGTGGTTTCCATGTTTTTTTCTGCCATGTTTACAAAGGTAAACAAATTTTGTGATCCCTGTTTTCTTCCCTGGATGACCAAACCCTTCTTAAAATGGGATCAACTCTTGAAGAAAAGAATTTGCTCCTTGAGGAGCAAATTATTTCCATTAAGAGTTGACCCCCCAATGAGAAGGGGTGGAAAAACAAAATTGGCAGAGTTGCTTCCCCTGAAAGTGTACATTTTCACTGTAAGGACACTCACAGTAAAAGGTTATGGTGTCCTAATATTAAGGGTAACTACGGTAGGAATAAATTAGTATGTATTTGTATTTTGGACAAGTCAACCCTGCCTTAAAAGATCTCTCAGGAAAATGAAAAAAAGGTCTTTTAAGACAGGTGGTTTGACAGTTAAGGCCTCACAAGCTACAACCATGGTCATATTTATCACAGTGAAAATCATGTTCATGTTTATTACAAAGAAAATCAAGGAACAAATATTTGCATGAGAACTCTAGAAAGCTGAGATAAGTGAATGGACAGGTGGTTTGACAGTTGAGGATTCACAAGCAACAATCATGTTCATATTTATTACAGTGAAAGCCATGTTCATTTACAAAGAAAATCAAGGAAAAATATTTGCATGAGAGCTCTGGAAAGCTGAGATAAGTAGATGGGGATCATGTATACATATTTTAAAATTATTATGGTGCTTTGATAATTCTGAGATCATTTCCTGTTCATTCTTTATAAAAACGAAGGATGTAGCCTCTTAGCCACCTCAGAGAGGAAATTGCAATGAGGGACCACAGCATATGTTTAAGGGAGAAGTAAGAAAAATTATTGCAGAATCATGAAGGTGAATGAATGGGTTCACTTTCAGGGGAAGCAACTCTTTCAGCTACATTTTTGCTTCCATACTTCTCAATGGAGGTCAACTCTTAAAAGAAAGAATTTAGAGTAGACCCCTCTTTGGAAGTGTTTCATCGCACAGGAAAGCAAACAGAAAGTCACAAATGTTGTTCCCCTTTGTAAAAAAAAGGCAGAAAAAGTGAAGATATACCAATAAATCATAAAATCCCGGCTTATCTGGAGCTCTGTACTTGTGATGTTACAGTTTCAGCATGTTGTTACCTGTATTTAAATTTTAATATAATACTCATTAACATATTTGAAAGTTTAAAGATTTACTTACTGGAAAGTAGAATGTTGAAATGTTTAGCTAGACTTACATTTCACTTGTATGTACCTAAAAAGTTCACTTTATTTAGGTTTTACTGTGCTTCAGATAAGGAGTAACAGGGATTTTCCTCTTTTTTTCTAATAAAAACATACATTGTGACCCCTCCTGAGGATTCACATCATGTTTTCTCTGAGAAATAAGAAATCTTATTTTTGAAATTTCTTAGGTAAAACGACTGTAAAGGCGGCTGTCTTATCCAAACACATTCAGATTTAATGGTTTAAGTGAATGGAGCTGATAAATCCAGTACTTTTTGCATTATCTACGCCTGGGCGTGGACCTATTACCATCGGGGTCTGTCGGGAAAATGTGTATAATTTTGAAGAGCAAATGCTCTGATGAGTGACCGGTTTCATTGTAGTGATTCGCTACAGGTGTGTCTCTATCGAGACGTGTGTCCCGCAGATGTTCGGTCATTCTGTACTTGAATTCCTGTTTTGTTTCACCCACATACTGTCTCGCACATTTGGTGCAGGTGATGAGATATACCAAGTTAAAGGTGGTACAGTGGTCATGTAGTTTCGTGGTATATGTGTAACCTGTCAGCTTAACATAACATTAACCAGAGCTTTAGATAAGAGGGAGTATTTAATAATAATTAGGGACAATATTTGTTAACACTGCATAAAAACATATGTTGTGACCCCTCATCTGAACCATCTCGACGAGGGGTCACAACATATAGTTTCAACAAGAAATAAGAAAAATTATCCCTCAGTTATCATCAAATACACACCTAACCACAAAATGGAGTTGCAATACATCTGCTCACAATGTCACAGGATCTACGCCCATGCTGTCAGTCTAAGGAGACACGTGAACTCAGCACATAAAAGCAGACGGTACAGCTGTAACCTCTGTCAAATGACTTCAAACGTGTTGAGTCTCTCCAGTCACACAGGAGACAGGCTCACTGGGAGGCTCAGCCAGCCATAATGAACAATCCACTACAGGATCCACTCAGAGCTCTAGATAAGAGGGAGTATTTGGTGATAATTAGGGATAATTTTTGTTAATTCTGCATAAAAACATGTTGTGACCCCTCATCTGAACCGTCTCGATGAGACGGTTCTGATGAGGGGTCACAAAATATGGTTTCAATGAGAAATAAAAAAATTATCCTTAATTATCATCAAGTACTCCCTCTTAAATAGAGCTCTGTCCACCTACCCGGGTGACGACGGAAGGGCTAGACTTCTTATTGTCCCCCCTCTTTGACAACTATCTGGGCGGGAGCCAGGAACTCCCCATATCATCCTCGGATAACAATACGCCAGTGTCACCAACTACTGGGAACACACCGATGAAGATAGGCTTTGGCCTCCTTACAGACCAGCCTTTCCCTGCCCAGGTCCATGAAGAGGAAGATATTGATCTAACTCAGCTCCTAATTGAGGGGGCCCAATACTTTGCAGATGAAAATGCCAAATAGGCACAGTTACCGCGAAACAGGGACAATCTACCACAGGCCCATGTAATCATCCATAAAACTTGGGAAACACCATGAACATTTGTTGAAACTGGTAATCTTTGTAACCATCACAAATGTTTAATTTTCGCATTTTATAAGCTGTACAAATATGCAGATCAGAAAACAGGAACTAAACAAAAATTATAAGCCATAATGACACTAATAAACAAAATGGTTTTAATCAATTAAATTGCTACCTGAGAGGTTTAGTCTTGTTGTCCACCATAAACCTAGCGTGACATTTGTGCTGGATTGTCAACGCTGTTTATGCTCATGTCCTCCCCTTTATAAGGCCACTACAGGTGTTTATATGGTCCCAGATACTATTATACGAGTGGCCAGCTGTATACCGCCATACCAGAAACACACTCCAAAATGCAGCTCTTTTTCGGAAACTAGCGATTCTGCTCTGGGTACCCCTGTGACGCTAAAAATCGGCCAACCGCAGAGGTGGCTCCGAAGCCGGTTCCTGAATCCTGGGAGCAGGTTTTAAGGAGCTACATAGCTGTTCACTGAAGACGGCTCAGGAAGCTGCATAGGCGGCTCCCTGAGCCGCTTTTGGGGAGCCAGGAGCCGCTTGTTGGAGCTGTTTCCCCGAGACTACCGTATATAAGGCGTGAGGTATGGCAGCTCTAGCATCCCTAGATTCTTTAACTCAGAATCCCTAGATTCTTTAACTCAGAATCCATCTTCTACAGGAAACCCCCGAGGAGCTTTACTATAGATGAAACCTAGGTTGGGTTAGTCGCGTTCGAGCCATGGACAAGACCACTGAGCCAATACGAGACGGCAGCCCTGTCCGGACTATAGTCACTTTCTAACTTATTTTTGAAATATCCCTGTTACCCCATCTTCTCTGAAGCTCTGTGAAATTTACAATGTGGCCCAGAGGGATGAAGATAAGTGTTTGTATTTAGTTTTATTATTTGTCCATGAAAGCATATGGTTTTACCATTCAGGAGAACCACCTTAGCAAACACACCTTAGGATGGGTGTCAACTTAATTAGGATTATCTACTCTTGAAGTGTTTACTATTTATCATAACAACCCACAAAATATTTCATAGTCATTGTTCTTGTTGAATAAAGCTTTATTGATACGGAGCATCTTAAACATACACATCCTAACTCTAGATAAGGGGGGTATTTGATGATAATTGAGGGATAATTTTCTTTATTTCTCAATGAAACCACGTTTTGACCCCTCATTTAAACTGTCTCGAGACAGTTCAGATGAGGGGTCACAACATATGTTTTTATCCAGAATTAACAAAAAGTATCCTTAATTATCACCAAATACTCCCTCTTATCTAGGGATCTGCAGATCAGTAATAAAGCATTTTAAACCTACCTCATCTGTGACATGAATAGGGGGGCAAAAATGTTATGCCATCTCTTGAACACTTTGTGAAACAGAGTTACCGGTATGTGGTTTTCCATTTGTCAGCTCGTTTGTCCATCCGCTAGAATTAGTATAGATGACTACAGACAGATATAGTCTACCGGTAAACATCCTAAAGATTGGGTCACCTAGAACAAGTCGGGTAATTTTCGTAAAAATGGAACAGTTTGGTTTTACGATGCAGGTATGTGTTCAAAAGATGCCGATAGAATGGCAAACAGTAAAGACCCTGATGAGCAGTCTGATCTAGGTCCACACTCTTCGCTCATACCTGTTTGTCTCAATATTGTCTGTCCCAATTTCTATGGTAGGCTGATCAGCCTGGGCATTTAATTTGGGTGGAATATAGCTGTGATGAGCTTTCTTGCCAGGAGAATGTGAGGGACAATATTGGAGCAAAGGCCTAACTGTGCAGTTACCGCTTTTCTTCTAGAAGGTTATGGTACGGCATAGAAGGTTTTAGTACGGCATGTTTTCTTAACCTCTATGGAGTTTTGGCCGTTCTGAGTGCAATAGGGTTAAAGGTTTTGGTACTGTGGAGGCAAGCAGTGAATGCGTTGATCAGTTTATGCGACGTGCCGGTTGATCTGAGCCTTTCAACAAGTATTTAGTACAAGCTGTACCCAGTGGTAAAAGACGAAGATAGCAATTAGCTCATTATGGGTGGCTCATCTGCATCTACGTTGTTGGCAATTTCAACTATTTTCATTTTTGTGTAATTTAAAACACAGACCAATGTTCATGTTTATTGTATTCTTATGATTACCATCTGACTAATGGCAAGTTTGCATCTGTGATTTGAATGTATGTGGATGGTGGATACTATGGTGCTCTTTTTTTATATACATATAATTTTCATAGTTTGCAGTTTTAACCTTTATAGCACCAAAAAACAACAACAACAAACAGACAATAATTTTTGCTGCAAAATTTAAAAAAAATATTTATCCAAGCAATATCATATTCCAAAATCGAGAGACTAGAGGGCAAACAGTGTAGATCCAGGTTAGGTGGCTCATTATAAGCTGCTTAAATGATAGCTACACTATTTGCAAATTCAACTTTTAATTTTTTTATGCTTTAGGTGTTAAGAAAAATCAGAGACCTGAAGATTAGCAGAATCATTTTGATATATTGCTTACAAATATTTCTACGCAAAATATGAAGACCATTCTCTTATTAGAAACCCCTTGGCGATCCCACTGTAGTAAAGCTAAGACATGCAAAAAGGTGCTTTAGGCATTTGTAAACAGTAAAGGCTTAAACCAGCCTGGACATCCATGCAGCCTGATAAGAGCTTTTAATATTCTCAGATACGGTGTTATGGGCCTAGAGTCTATAGGCACATGAAGACTCTAACTATATATAGACAGCAATGGTTCATTGACTGGTTTGTCATGGCTGTTTCACAGATACATTACCGTAATGACCGTAAATATTCGAACAGACAGGTCTGAGCAAACAATGTGGACCCAGACCAAACTGCTTTGATCAGGGTCTAAAATGTTTGCCAGTCACTAAGCATCATTCGGATGCATTAACCTATGTAAAATCCACTTTCTAAGAATTTTCAAACAATAATTGTCCGACTTTCGGGTGTCCAAAATTTTAGGGTCATTAGGGTAAGGACATTTTTGCATGGCAGTGGTCATATAAGATATCTGCTTCATATTCTGAGGGTTGCCTTTTAGTTTTATAAAGGAAACTAATGCTTTACCTTGTTTTTCAGGTTGCATGCAAGTTCATGCATCTTTATGTATTACACAATTTCATGCATAAATTAACTGGATTGGACATTCTAAGAATTAGGACACTGAAGATAATTACCAAAATTGTCCTTCAAATGGAACGGTTTGGTTTTACAATGCAGTACTGCGTTCAAAAGGCAAACAGTGTAGGCTCTGATCAGACTGCTCCTTTTGGAGCAGTCTGATCTGAGCATGCACTGTTTGCTCAGACATATCTGTCCCAATACTTAAAATTTTTAAGGTATATTCAGAGATTGTGTTATATAATATTATGACTCACGGGGTGATACTGCATCCCTTGGCTTCCATTTAGATCCTTTTGCTATTGTACATAGCATTTTTTATAAACTGTATAGAATATGGGAGAAACAGAAATAAAATCTTTTTTCACTAATTTTAAATAAAGTATGTTTGCACTAATGTTGCATCTCCATAAAGCTGGACAAAACTACCTTTGTTATGGCAGCCATTTTGGATTGTATATATAAATAGGGCAATAAAACATTTTGCAAACCTCCATTTATAAAATGTTTTATTGGTAACCTGTAATGGTAAAGGGAGGTAACCTATATTCAGATGGAAATCCAGTGATGTTGTTCCTAGGTGTATGGATACAGGGCCATGTTCTGCCATTTTTATAAAGGGAATTAACTCTCAGGACATCCTGTTTGCTTCCCCAGAAAAAAGTTTTCCAAAAATGGGGTCTAAGCTATAAAGATAGAGTTTGCTCCAAGGGGAGCAAATTCTTTTCTTTAAGAGAAGACCCCTAATCAGAAGGGTGGCAAAAGTGAAAATGACAGAGTTGCTTCCCTTGAAAGTTTACCCATTAAGGAATGAATGTTATTTTTTTAACGTTTACTGAAGTATAAACTACATCGGGTCACGAGCAAAGTAAGTGAACCCCGAAGGGGTTTACGTAAACTTTGCTCGTGACCCGATGTAGTTTATACTTCAGTAAACGTTTAAAAAATAACATTCATTCCTTATATTTATATTATTAAACGATGCTTTTGATCAATAAAAAGATAAAAAAAAAAATAAGAAATACATATATAAAGATTGTTTAAAAAACATTACCGGCCGAATTTAGCAATAGTTTGGAACAGCCGCATTGTCACTGCCTACCAGTAAATTGCACCTCCTGCTGTAGATTTCTCGTGCAAGTAGGCGTAGCGAGCTGTCACTCAATGTTTACTAGCCATTCAAGTACATGGAATGTTGTAGATTTCACGTGCTAGTTAGTGAGATGAGCTGTTACTCTGAAGCGCATGATTCAATGTAATTATTGACTTTTAAACAACATTGACGCCTGCATCACTTAATTGGGTTAACAGAGAGCTCTACACTGATAATGTAAATATTTCAAAATAACTTCAGTTGATGGGGAAAAATAACGTTACAGATTGGTAAATATCATCCTACAGTCGAGATAACTGATTGACTGGTTCTTTGGCGGTTTCTATCAATTTCGGGTTACCTATCTCGATCCATAATGAAAGGCCATATCTATATTCCATGACATTTTCAAAGTCATTTGTTTATACTATATTGCAGCATGTCGCTGCAGGTTTATGTGTATGTGTGGTTACCTTGCGTGAGTTACATTTTTATACATTCCAGTTACCCAATTTTTACATGTTTTGTATTATTACCATATTTCTTTGATTATAAGACGGGTAATTCCCTTTCAAATCAATCTTAAATATTTAGATCTGTCTTATAAGGCAGATCTAGATTCTTGGGATTATTTTGGAAGAGAAACACCCATCTTATAGCAGAATACTGATTTACATGTTTTGTTTCGTTTTAGAGGAAAGAGTCCCCCGTCTTATAGTCAAATAAATGCGGTAGCTCTACATTTAGCATAGTTTAACCTGACAGCTGTATCATGAACGCACAGAATAAGACATAAGTGTCATATTTGGTGAGCGAGTGAGATTGTGTATACCGTTCCACCAACACAAAGGTCAGAATTATGGAGACGGGGACCTCTGTTTAGCTCTCATCTGAAAGACTGGTGGATTGGTGATCTAGTGCATCACACTGGGCCACTGCTGCTCCTGTGTCCCTTTTGATAACAGATCTCCAGACAAGGGGTTACAAGGATAATTCAGGGATAATTATCCTTATTTTTATGTAAAAACATACATTGTGACCCCTCATTAGAACCGTCTCACTGAGATGGTTCTAATGAAGTGTCACAAGGTATGTTTTTATTAAGAAATAAGAAAAATTATATGTGAATATCCTTGTTACCCCTTCTTATCTGGAGTTTTGCTAATCCTAAGGTGAATAGGAACACATCCGTGTCTATCTCCATCTATACACACTTCCTGTTTGTTTCCCTAGACTATGAAACCCTTCCAAAAAAAGGCTTTGATCTTAAAGGGAAGAATTTGCTCCTTTTGGAGCAAACTCTATCCTTCAAGAGTTGACCTCCTTTGAGAAGGGAGGCGAAAATGAAAAAGGCAGTCACTTTCCCTGAAAGTGCACCCTATCACCTTAACATGCTGTCCACAATGAATTCTTCTGCCTTTGAATTTGTACTAGTCCATTTGTCATTTGAGGGTGTGTTTGACAGAAATGGAGTAAATGACAGTTTAGAATTCCTTGGAAGCAGTCTCATTTGACTGACACAGCTTGCAAAATTCTGTCTGTTTACCTCAGGGCTAAATGATATTATGGGTTGAGAGTGAATTGCATGTATTTATTATTTATCAATTCTTCTAAACTATTTATCCAGTATTAAAATATTGTTATGTATGGATGGAGGACATAAAAAGATACCTAAGATTAAACTGTGTGGCTTGTTCTTTTTCTATCCAGTTAAGTGAAGAATTGTATCAACACAGGACGTTTGTAGAAGTTAAATACAATTTATCATGCCAAAGTCTTCATATTCTGAAATTTTCAAACCACAATTCACTTTTACAGTGAATGGTGGTTTGAAAAATTAAATATGAACTATGAATGGTGGTTTGATAAATCACAGAATATCAAGACTGCCCAATAAAAGACTTATGGTAAACATTACAGCCATATATTGAAATGATGTAAATGCTTTCTGAAAATAAGTGTAATTATAGCATTTAATTTAATCAAAATGTGAATCCTACCTTGGCTATTTAGTAACAAAAACACGAAATGCCTTGATCCAAATTCAGACTGAACAGCAGCTTTTGTACACTGCACTATTTATTGGTTATTGCTTTTATTAGCCTCCATATTATTCTCAGTGGTAGGAGTGTCTAAACACAAACACAAATTATCATAAGCGGTTCAACCATCACAATTGGTGATAAAATTCCATGAAAAGTTTATTGATTTAAATGTTTTGAAGCATACCTTTTCTATTAGGTATATTGATTTAAAAGTTTTGGAGGATACCTTTTCTATTTGACAATCAATATTCAACAGTACTGAGCCAGCCAAGCCAGCGACAGAAAAAAAACTTTATTAGCCACAAGACTCCGACCAATAAACCTGCCACAGCCAAAGCCATAATCATGAATTCCCTTTCTTGAAACTTCAAATTCCCCTGACCATTTTGCAATATGCCCCGACTTTTCAAATACCTTAAAAATTTTTCAATTTTCATCGACTTTTCCCAGTTGCTGGCAACCCTGATAAAGGTATGATTTTAATGCAGTGTTCTCCCAAGAAACTTCAGAAGGCATGTCGCTTTTAGCATAAAAATCAGATTTTGACTTGTCGATCAATTTTTAAAATCCTTAACATAGCAATGTTTTGTCAAAATTAGCCTAAATTTACATTATAATTTATTGATGATCTTTAATGCATTTAAAACAACTTTACTCGCTAAGAAATGAAAATAGTAGCACTCTAATAAATTTTCACTGGAAATTAAGGCATGTTGCAAAGGTAATTTGAAGAGGAAGGCATGCTGGGATCTGGGGAGATCCCTGTAATGCACTATGAAAATTTTGGAAAGAAAGGAAAAAATTTCTCCTAGTTGAGCGAATTCTTTGGTGTACGAACTGATCCTGCTTTGAGAAGGGAGGCAAAAAATAAAACTGCAGAGTTGCCTCCCCTGAAAAAGTACCTATTCACCTTTAATGTTGGCTGTAGATGCTTTCATTATATAACTTGGCTTCTCTGGTCTGTCGGATAGAGCTCCAGATAAAAGGGAGTAACAGGGATATAATTAAGGGATAAGTTTTCATATAATTCCATAATAACATATGTTGTGACCCCTCATTAGAACCGTCTCTGTGAGATGGTTCTAATGAGTGGTCATAATATATGTTTTCACTGAGAAGTAAGAAAAATTTTCTTTGAATTATCCTCAAAATCCCTCCTTATCTGGAGCTCTGCAGTCCGTAAGAAACAATACAAACTTCATGTAAAACAAACTCCAGCAACTGGCTATCCTTGCAACAGAGTACAAGACATACTTTCTTCTCCACAGATTTATTTTTTTCACTTAAATAATGAGTCCGTGAAACAATAACAACAGCGTTTATCTGTTGGACTTGGCAACTCTCTCCAACTCGTCCTTCTTCTTGATGGCATGGGAGTTTGAGGAACCCTGAAAAAAAAAATAAGTGTTTCTTTTATACTTTTCAATGAATTATATAGAGTTTATTAATCATCCCATTTAAGATATGTGATTTATAAACCTCGTGAGTTTCTCTATCGGATCTTCAAACCTCCCTCAGTTTATAAATCCCATATCTTAAATGGGAGGATTCAATATCCTGTATATTACATTTGTATGCCTTAGATTTAAGGAATATTTGTGAATGTTGTGACTTTTGAGGATAATTCAAAGATACTTTTTCTTATTTCTCATCAAAAACATATGTTGTGATCCATCATTAGAACTGTCTCGCTGAGACGGTTCTAATGATGGGTAGCATCATATGGTTTTACGGAGAAATCTGGCAAATTATTCCTTAATCATCCATGTTGTTCCTTCTTATCTGAAGCACTGGTCATAAAGTTTAGCAAACTAAAATTATCAGTAACAAGAAATGTTACAGTGTGTAACAAATGCCCCCGAAGGCCCCTTAAACTGACGTTTGAGCCCTAGATGTGACCTTGACCTTGGGCATAGAACCTGAGTCTTGCACATGATATACATTCTCATTTCGGTTTACTTTTCTGTAATGTTTAAATGCACTTTGGAAGTTTAAGAGGATTCAAGGGGACTTAATTCAACCACTAACCAAACTGTGTTGTGTTCTAGACATTGGGTGTGGGAACCTAAATGCCACACCTTACATAACTTATACTTTACTTTTCTTTACGTTACCATTTTATCATGATCCTGACTTCGGGCAACAGAACCATAATTTGTTTGTGGCATATCCGCTGTTTTATACCTTTTCATGAAGTTTAATGAAGTTTACTTCAAAAGTTTTTAGGTAATTGAGGATGAATGACTTGACCTTGACCTTGGGTATGGGAGCCTATGTCTTGTGCATGGTAAATTATCTCATTAGGCTTTATCTTTCTTTGAAGTTTGCTTTGGTACTTTTCTGAGTAATTGCTGAGACATTATTTGACCTCTGACCCCAGATTGTGACCTTGACCTTGGATTTTGGGATCATAAATATTGTGTGTAACATACCTTCTCATTATGGTTTACCTTTCTGTGAAGTTTGATGACATTAGCTTCAGCAGGTTTTGAGCTATCATAGAGGCAAGATTTGACATTTGACCCCCAATTGTGACCTTGACCTTGAACCTGGCAACCCAAATTGATGTGAAACACAACATCTCATTATGTTTCATCTTTCTGTGGAGTTTCATTAAATTTGCTTCAGTAGATTATAAGTAATCTCTGAGAGCCAATTTTGAGACTTTTGACCCAACTGTGGCCTTGACCTTGGGCGTAGGGACTTAAGCCTTGTGCGTGACACACCTTCTAATTATGCTCTATCTTTCTGTGAAGTTTCATTAAATTTGCTTCAGTAGTTTTAAAATTATTGCTGAGACACGATTTTGAGACACAATTTGACCTTTGACCCAATTGTGGCCTTGACCTTGGGCGTAGGGACCTAAGTATTTCGCACGACACACCTTCTCATAGTGCTTTATCTTTCTGTGAAGTTTCATCAAATTTGCTTTGGTAGTTTTAAAATTATCGCTGAGACACGATTTTGAGACACAATTTGACCTTTGACCCAGTTGTGGCCTTGACCTTGGGCGTAGGGACCTAAGTCTTGCGCGCGACACACCTTCTCATTATGCTTTATCTTTCTGTGAAGTTTCATCAAATTTGCTTCAGTAGTTTTTAAGTTATCGCTGAGACACGATTTGTAACGGACGGACTGACGGACGGACGGACGGTGCGATTTTAATATGCCACCCTTAGTTCCTTCGGGGGCATAATTATCACTAAATACTCCCTCTTATCTGGACTTATAAGCCTGCATCTAGCAGTCTGATCAGGGCAGGCACAGTTTACATTTTAAGCAAACAAGATCTACTAACTCTGCATATGCATTTTTGCATTTAATTTTAAAAATAGCGTTTTCTATACAACAGAGAAGCTTTTTATTCTCCATCAATAAAAACATAAAAGGCAATACGAGACGTGCCTTAAAGATAAGTATTCTTGTTTATGGGAGCCTTAATCCTATTGTGCAACAGTCAAATTAAACTCCTACCAAAGAAATACCCTAGTCTAACATCCATAAAGACACGGGCCATAAAATTACTGCCTACACACTGAATTCTACTTGGTAGGGAATAAATGTCTATAAGGGGGTGAAAATAAACAGCCTAACATCCATAAAGACACCACAGGGCCATAAATTTACTGCCTACACACTGAGTTCTACTGGGTTGGGAATAAATGTCTTTAAGGGGGTGAAAATAAACAGACACTTCGTTACCTTTGCTGCATTAATCAGCTCATCTGCCAAGCACTCGGCAATAGTCTTGATGTTCCTAAAGGAAGCATCTCTAGCTCCAGTACACAGCAGCCAGATGGCTTGATTTACTCTTCGTAGAGGAGAAACATCAACAGCCTGTCTGCGCACAGTACCTGCACGACCAATTCTGGTGGAGTCCTCACGAGGTCCACTGTTGATGATAGCATTCACTAGCACTTGGAGAGGGTTCTGAAAGCAGATGTGAGAGTTTTGTAAAGGCTGACATACCCAGAAGTAAGACTTACGACTGTCCATCTAAAATTCTTTCCTCAGGCTTCAATATGACAAACTGTGAGTTAGTATAACATGTACAAATCAAAGAAAAATCTGTATGAACTTTGTCAACAAGAAACTGTTTGTGCCACTCTCTGCCCCCAACCATGTGCTTGCCACTAAAGGTGTCAAACTTTACAGTGTGCAACTACAGGTTTTCATTGCATGATCTATTACTTGTTTTAATAATTCAACCTGCAGAAAAACCAAAGTGTGAACTTCCTTTAGATTCTGGCTTTTTTTTTTTAAATATAATCGTGAGATCATGATAGCCTTTCAAATTTGTGAGAATCATGCCTAAATCGTGAAACCTGGCAGGTACGAATTTAAATAAAGTCTAACCTTCACCAGCTTCTTCTTCTTATCCATAGCTCTGCATTACAAATTTAACAGGTCAGCCTGAGTCTGGACTAGTTTTCACACACCACTGACTATAAGTTGTGAATTGCGAAAAATGAGCCGCGACATGACAAAATCAACAAAGTGGTATGTGCGCCCAGCAAAGACTCAGATCAGCCTGGACAGACACCAAATCCGATCAGACCCTTTGCTCTGCGCTTAAAGGGTAGCTTAGGGTCTAAGCTAGCTCAATGCTGACAGGGACGAGACTGATCCGACTGGGCATATGCCCAGGCTGATCTAAGTCTTCGCTGGGTGCACATGCCACTTTATTAGTTTCGTCACATTGCGGCTCAAATAATCTCAGCCAAACTGTGATCACCAGAATTTCAAGTGTATGTGTACATGTCTATGTTTTCAAGCAATTTGACAATGGGAAGAAGAATTTTGTGACTTCCTATTTGCTTCCTTGGATGACACAGCCCTAGGAGCCAATTCTCTTTTAAGAGTTGATCCTTACTGAGAAGGGAGGCAAAAATTATAATGGCATAGTAGCTTATCTTGGATTTACTTACTCATCTGAACAAATATAATAATTACCTCTCCAGTGAGCAGGTGAATGATCTCAAAGGCGTGCTTCAGGATTCTCATTGCCATCAGCTTCTTGCCATTGTTTCTGCCATGCATCATGAGAGAGCAGCAGATTCGCTCAACGATTGGACATTGTGCCTTGCGGAAACGTTTCACTTGGTATCTACCTGCGGAGTGGGGAAGATACTTGGCGTACTTCTCCTTCACAGCTATGTAGTCCTTAAAATAAATAACAATTGTAAAACACTCCACAAATCTATATATAGAGGATCTTACACTCGTGGTCATTTCATATGAAATTTATGAAACGAGCCTTCGGCGGGTATCATAAATTTCGTATGAAATGACCACAAGTGTAAGATTCTGTTTATCATATGACCCTTTAAAATGGGATTTTAACATCTTCAAACTGAACATTATTTCAATAAGAAAACGCATTGTTGACATGGACGTTGTCAATGATGTTACCCATACGTGCCAACGTGTTATTACATGTGTGGTAATACGATTTTATGACATGATATTATCCACTGAATAACAGCGACGTCATATGATGAAGCCATTTTTTAAGAATATTCTTCTTTTTGGTCTTTTAATATTATCTACACAATCAAGGTGGACTTGCAGCACTGTGAAAAGAGTATGCTTTACATGCCCAAATTGCCTGGTTTAAAATCACAAAATATAAATAAATATCATCAGAGGACAATGAAGCATGCCTAATGGTTAGGGGTGTAACAATACATCGGACTATCGATATATCGCAATAGTGACACTGGCAATAGTCACTATCGATAGGGAAAGCTGCAATGTCAATACTATCGGCAATAGTGTTTCCAATATCGCAATTGTTTCAATAGTTTCTAGACATGCATCTTTTTCTTGAAGGAAGTATTTTTAACTAAAAGAATAATAAGAAAGGATGTGTTTTAGCTTGTATTGGATTTCAAAGAACGGGAAATATAACATTTTCTTGTATTTTGTTGTCATGTTGTGCACATTGTGAAATGGCAATCATTAAATAATGCTTTTTCGCCACAAACTTATGTGAACAAACAAGATTTTATACATAAAAGCAGAATTTTTGGATAAGAATGCTGTCCCCAATAGTTATTGCAATGCATTGCAATAGTAACCTGCAATAGTAATAGTATTGCAATAGGGATTTCTGCAATAGTAATAGTATTGCAATAGTCATTTTGGCCTGCAATAGTCACCCCTACTAATGGTTACTTCACTCTTCGACTTATAAAGTATGAAAAATATTTAATTTACAGAGAGAAGAACAAAAGATTCTCAGCAGACGGACAGAGTTTGTTTCAAACTAAAACTTTGTCCACTAGGGGTGTAACAATACATGTACATTGGACTGCTGATATATCAATCGTAACAGGAACATTGGCAATAGTCACTATCGACAGGGATAGCTGCACTGTGAACACTCTTGGCAATAGTGTTTCCATTTATCGCAATAGTTTTAATAGTTATTAGACATGCACATATTTCTTGAAAGAAGTCTTTTTAGCTAAAATATAAGGAATGCATGTGTTTTAGTTTTTATGGATTCCGAAGAATGAAAACTATAATATTTTCTTGTAATTTGTAGTTATGCTGTGCACATTGCAGTGTCTATTCTACAGAGGGGGATTGAGGGATTCACCCACATTTCTGACAATTCCCCCCCACCCCTAATTCTTAGCAGAAGGGGGGGGGGGGGGATTATTTTCTTTATTTTATTTATAAAAATAGATTTAAATGATATCTAAAAGCATTGTGTGTTCTCACTGATACTATATATTATGGCTAAAATATGGCTAAATTTTCATGTAACCTGATTTTTTTTGTTTCAGCCTAACAGTAATAGTTATCGATATACCCAAAGTACATCACTGCTCAGACGAACTGATGAGGCAGCTATCACACTATTTGATGAGAATTTGAGATAATGTTACTTATTTCTCCATAAATAACTATTTGGATACTCAATGGACTCGTCTCATCAACAAGATGATTCCAACAAAAGCCAACAAGGTTTGTTTTTATGCAGAACTGGTGAAAATTATCATTAAATCAGTGCTCCTGATCAGAAGGGGTAACAGGGATAATTTAGAGACAATTTTCTTTATTTTTCCTTTTGAAACATATATTGTGACCCCTCATTAGAACCATCTCTCTGAGATGGTTCTAATGAGGGGTCACAATGTATGTTTTCGTTGAGAAGTAAGAAAAATTATCTTTGAATCATCCCTGTTACCCCTTCTTTTCTAGAGCTCTATTAAATCATCATCAGCTGCCCCTCATTTGCTTCTCTGACAGCAGCTGTGCTGTTTTATTTATACTTACAGTCAAACTGATGTCGCTGACTTGCACATCATCTGTGGACCATTTCCCAAACAGTTTGATCTCTGGTAGTTCTGCCACAACAGGGGCTGGTTCGTCCCAGTTCTCCATCTCTGTCAAACACATAGAATTTATGATTCACTTGAATATTCAGAAAAACAAGTAAAGGAATGCACAGCAATGAGTAAAACACCAACACTACCATGCTCAACACTGGCTTTAAAGCACCAAAAATTATAATAGCTGAATATGAAAACAATGCAGAGGTCATAATGAGCTGGTTCATCTGGATCTATACTGTTTGCCCTCTAGTCTTAGACTTCTCAATATGATAGGACTTGGACAAAACATTTTTTGAAATTTTGCAAATGTAAATTTTGCCATCTGCTTTTATTTTGATATTTTAAGGGTTAATGGATAACATGCTTATATGAAACACATCTAATTTAGCCCCTTTTTTAAGTAACACAGGAATTAAAGAATACCGCAATCGCCCCATTTACCGCACAGGCCCCTATAACCGCACACCAAGGCAATTTCCGGAAAAAAATGAACAAGCGCACACTGCTTTTTCCTTTTGAAACTCACAAAACGCATCAAGTTCAACTTACCATTACCGTTTCAACAGTGACAGTGTTTTCAGTTTTGTTTTCCCGACGCAATGTGAGAGCAACTGTATCGGTCTAAATGTCAATTTGGTATCCTCCCCGATATTTACGGAGTTGGCTGAAGTGTTATGATGTGTACGGGTGCAAACAGCGGACTTGGAACAGCTTACACATCTGCGCCGTCTGATTAGCGTATTCTCTGTCTGCATCAACAATGGGAATGTACATGCTGATCCGAGAAGGATCGAGCTTACAAAACTATGAGATTGCGGGGTGCGCAGGCTGAACTGAGTCTTTGCCTTTCGTACATGAGAAAAGGCGCCATTTCTTGTCATATATAGCGATAATGTGCATGTGCGCTGGGAAACGACAGATGAGAAACCCGGGTTGCAAAAGAAATAAATTATCATAACGACAAACTTGTTTCCTGACAAAATCAGTCTGAATACATGCGCAAACTGAACGAAGCGACTAGCCTGCGCATATGCATGGTCTGTGCATTTAAACAAAGTTCGCGGTAGCCACAGGATAGGTTAATCATTGGCATAGCTGGCCCGTGGGCCTAAAAAGGGCCCTCAGGACACATTCGATCAGCAAACACCGGCATCATACAGTGCATTTGCGAACATTGACAGGTCTAACAAATCTCCAGGATTCACCGATAGTTTGCAAAATAATTGTTTTAAGATGCGCAGACTGGTCTAAGGCTTTGCTGTTTGCACAAGTAATACGGTACCTTTCTCATGACACATTGCCAATATTTCTGCACCCTTGGACGTAATATAGGACAGACAGAAATAGGGAAGATCAAAAGGACCGCATCTTCCAGAATTAGTATGTGTGGGTTATTAATAGAAGCCCGTGAATTTAAAGCAGACTGAATAGCCAGAGCAGCGACAAACTTACCTGATGTGTTTAAATAATCACATATTAGGTCATCGTAAATGTGTTGAAATACCGTACTTTCCTTTCTTTTGGAATATTTATTTGGAATATTGAAGAAGGATGAAGAGAATGAAATACATGCATAATGAGGACATATTTAATACTGAGAGGTATGAGATATAATTTGCGACTTGACATGAGATCGTTTTTCTCCCGGAAATTGGCAATTCAAATAGTTCGAACACTTAATATTTTCATGACACTTCGAACACCCCGATCAGTATTACCGACTATTTCGACTGTTCGTTTGTTGTTTTTTCGTTCTGAGTGTGCGGTTATTAGAAACGTATTTAACCACACCTATTTGTTGCAATTTTGAAAAAGTTAAGCGCACTGTGTGGTAAATGGGGCGAATACGGTAATACAAATCAAGAGCTTCAGGAAAAGCCACTGTAATGACCCTAAAATTTCGGACACCCAAAAGTCGCCCAACTATTGTTCAAAAATTCTTGGAAAGTGGGTTTTACACTGGTTAATGCATCTAAATGATGCTTAGTGAACAGCAAACGTTGTAGACCCTGAGGCAGGGCTACAGAAATCCGATTTTTTGTCGGTCCGGACCGATTTTGAGTTCGAAAAAACGATTCAGTTGGCATAAGGCACATTTTTTTCGGTCCGAAAAAACACGATTCGCGATGTATGATGACATAATTACCTGGATTTTAGCCATGTGTCATGTTATTAATCCAATAATCACGCACTGCTGTCAAAAGTGATCACAGATAAACAAAGTGTCGATTGTCTTGCCAAGGTGTGAACACTGACTCAATTTTAGAAATCTTCGATAATTAGCACGTGTCACGATTTTGGCCAGCGGCGAAGGTTTTGCACAACTCGTAATACACACATACACGTGCCGATGCACGGAAAAAAAGGCTGTGCAACGTAAGGTTACTGACTATTGTATACTTTCAAAGATAGCATAAGGAAAGAATTTGACTATCAAAAAGAAAATTTAAACCGGAATTGATTATGTGCAGTCTGGTCAGTTTTTTTTTAGCCGACGTCATTTCTCGCGCAGAATTTTTTTTTCTTCGTCCGAAGGTACCTTTTTGCAAGTATATTCATATTTCAAGGGGATTAACTCAAATACAGTAAAAATATGTCAATCGTAATACTTCGGCCAATTCCGTAAATGAAGATCGGCGAGGATGTCCGATTGGTACAGCATATGTACTTTCACTTTCGGTCTGACTGTCTCTGCGCTTTAAAGCACATTTTTCACGATAAGTAAGAACATGTGGACTAAATGGCTACTTCAGCGATGACATCTGCGTTATAACGGCGCTCCAGTATAGTCATTAGTTTTCGTGACTTTTTTTTGATTGTGGAATACACAGTGTAGTCATTAGTTTTCGTGTCTATTTTGGATTCGTATGACGTCATCGGACATTGGATTTCAAAATTTCTGTAGCCCTGCCCTGAGGTCATTGTAGGTCTACAATGTTTGCTCAGACCTGTCTGTCCGAATATATGAGGTCCTTACTGTATAATACTTGCACAATTTTTCTCAAATTCACTATTATATTTGCAGTCTTGGAATCATGGACCAAACAAGACAGAGATTTTTTTCACTATTTTGGGACTGGTGCTGGGGGCCACGGAGTAGGGAAAAATCGTTTTGTATTCTCCTTAAATTTGGAATTTCAGAAACACCTTTATTGGCTCAAGTGTGGGATAGGGGACATGAACCTCAATATATATTTAAATTCAATTATAGCTATATATCTGCCAGTTCTCTAAGCAAGCAAGTAAATTAATGCTTGTAGAATGGTCCCTAGAAAAATTCTTCCTGCAACTGGGAATTTTTCAACTTGCAGTTGGGAAAAAAAGATACTATTTAAAATTGGGACTGGTGCCTTTTATGGGCACCACTTATATGGAGAAAAAATTCACTGCAAGAAAATGAATAGTTTCTCAGGCCATTTTTGAAAAAAAAACAGATGAGGGCTTGCATTTTTTCCCCCCCAAAATAAACAGATTAGGCCACTTTTTTTCTGTACTTTCACAAAATCAACTTGTAATGTCCTGTCTTTAATAGATTCATAGAGTTCTCCGAGAGAGCTTAATTGATTTTACCTTCCGATTATGTTCCACCGGAGAGCAACTATTGCCCAACTTGCCCCAAATGTAATTTGTACTGAAATCAAAGCCATTATTGTTGTAGGGCTCTAGTTTCGTTTTCAAATTTTGATTTTGTGGTTCAACAGTTGACGCCATTAAAGACGTATATTGCACATGCTCCAGGCACAACTATTAACATACTATTCGTATTAATATGAATTTATATTTGACGAAAAATAGTAATCATCAGCTGCCTGGTCGCTTCGGGTCCGAATCGAATATTTCCGTCTAATAAAATATTCTAATTTTTTTTTCAATACATAGTCTTCTAGGAGCTTTTTCTTGCTAAATGCAAGCGCTTGGTGTATTTTTGATTCAACGAAAAATGACAGAATAATGACACAATCGGAACTCCTCGGCCCATTCCACGAATCAGACATCAGATGTTTGTGCAGCAGAGATGTTTGTTGCAAAATGCAACATTTTGTTCTCGGGAAGTATATGCCAAAGATGTAGCTTTCTGTCTCCAACGATAATTAATTTCTGGCTTGCGACCGTTTCAGCTATTGCACATGCATTTGTTTGTTGCTTTAATGATGGCAAAACAAAATAGTCAATTATTGATGCCAGAAAAATACATTTGTTTCTTCTTTTTTTTTTTATTATACTTGGTGTGACGGTGGCTGTCATCTTTGTACCATGTTCCTCACAACAGTCCTAAGATTTAAGCAGTCCCACAATATACATCCAAGGTTGAGCCCTGGATTGGCCAAGTGGTGTTCTGAATGCATTCAACACTGTCTGTCAGATACAAATATGACTGTTCTGAACTAAGAAACAAAATCAGACTTCTAAATCAATATTTATCTGCTATATTTAGGCTGTACTGTCAATCAGGTGACACATGCCGCTCACATCCAATTGGTACTGGCGTGCACCAATTTTTCCTGTAGGTGTTTGCTCGTATTTATGAAAGAATTTGTGCGTGCAGGAGTTTCTCTACATGAATGGGCATGAAACAATACTTCAAATATTACGTGGGTTATGTGCTGGCCTGTTGAGCTAGTGTTCCAGCCACGAATCCGGCAGGATTCTTTTCAACGATACCTTCCATTGCAAACAGCCATTCATTATCACCCACCGAATCTGTGTCATACGACGACAACTAAAGGAACCACTGCAAATGACAAGATGTGATTTCTTATTTCTTCTGACAGGAGTTCAATGTCATCTGACTATGGAGAGTGATAATAAAAGCGACTATGAAATGCAAAAATATCTGGTAATAGCTTTCAATTTTTGGCCCCCAATTTTCAGTATCTTCCGCCGACCCGTAAACATGAAGCTCACTTCTCAAACTCAAAATATGTTCTACAAACACGTTTCACTATTCGTTTTGGTGCTTCGTTGTGTTCAGACTGTGTAAAGTGTTTTAAAATACAGGATATGTCTTTTTCGCACCGTGTTTCTCAACTACCGGAAGTAAAAAGGATTTGTTAACCACGTTTTCCGGTAAATAAGCGATTGACACGACAACCGTGTCTCTTCGGTGTCACGAATTACCGGAACAGACCAAAATGGGCACCCGATACCGGTAAGAAGTTTCTGATTTGGACAGAGAAGTCACTGGATCGGATTAAATCAGACTAAGAAGAAACGTGATCATACTGTGGTCTAGTCTAGTCTAGTCTATCCCATAAACTTGTGAGGTCTTTGGGGCACCCACAGTGGGGGCACCACAGATGACTACAACAACCCCTTTTCGGCCGAGGATATCGGCACCGTGCCGATAAGAATCCTTATCGGCAAGACGGTCGTGCGGATAAGAATCCTTATCGGCAAGACGGTCGTGCGGATAAGAATTCTTATCCGCACGACGGCGATCAGATACTCCATTGCAGATGCTATGGTCTTTCTTACAATGGTTTCATACAACACCGTGTCAGCAATTCATATGGAGGATGTTAAATAACTTTAAAAATGGTATAAAAGCATCTTATGGCCATCTTTTAAGTTGTTAAAACGTCTGAGAACCGGCATCCAGCTTTACCACTAATGGGGGCGATCTTACTTTGTGGGGTACGTGTACTCACCGGATCGGACTGAATCACCGGATCGGACCCGAATTTTACCATTTATAACTGTTTTATCATACTTTCTATGACTGTTTATGTTTATATTTTGTAGAAGATAGTATGCCCAATGGATATATTGCAGTAATATTTGGGTTTAAAGGGGGTCTGCATTGTATTTGGCATGATGTATCCAGCACATATTATCTCTGCTCAGTGACCTATATGTATTTATAGGTCACTGCTGTACTCTAAATCACCTCTATAACGTGTATTATAAAACAGCTATAGATGCTGAAATTCGGGTCCGATCCGATCCGATCCGGTGATTAGGCCCGATCCGGTGAATTTACGTACCGTATTTTGGGCATATTCCAGTTCGATGTGCACAGGTTGTATCGTTTATACATATGTATGTTAAAACGTATTCAGTCAGAGTGACAGTATGAGTTAGCACTGAAAAAATGGTTTAATTACCATTTTTTAATTTAAAGAAATTTTATTTGTTCTGCTTATGTACAAATCCTGAGATTTCAAAAAATAAATAAATAAACAACAACTAATAAGTGCAACCCAACAATTGTTATATCTGACAATATTTGTCAGACAAGTCAGAAGTGACTTTGACCGACAAGTTATTAAAAGAAAGTTAGGCATGATTTATCAGACTAACTGTCTTTAACTTGTCGGTCAAGGTCAAAGATTTATTTCACTTGTTGGACAAGGGCAAAGATTTTTTGACTCATTTTATATCGGTTAAGTCTGCTACAATAAATTTGATTTTGCTCGATAATACATTTACATTATGTAATGCTATTTATTAATAGGTTTCGATATTTTCCTTAAAGGATTTATTAGTCTAGATTTCTTTCAGTAATTTGTCAGTCAAAATCAAAGATTAGTTTCTATTGCTAATTCAAATCAATGGTTTATTTCAACAATTTTTATATTGGTAACACATATTATAAATTTATAAATTTAAAATGATTGGAATGAGACGGAATTAGGCCGTAAACACAATATTGACAAAAACTTTGCAGGGAAAAAAAGTCTGACACAAGCAGGTCACAATAAAATATTTTCCTGATTCAGCTTGTGTGTCAAGGTCAAAGATTTGTTTGAAATAAGTTAATGTCAGTGACAGTAAACAAAATAAACTATTAATTGGCAAATGTTTTATGCGACAAATGATTTTTTTATTTAAATAAAAAAAAAGGAAAATAAAATAAAAAAAAAAACCACGTGGAGTCTTGAACCCTGGGCGCAGGTTTACAAGGCCGCGCACATTGCCACTGCGCTACGGCCGCTGATAGTCCAAACGTTGATTGTTTTAGACCTATAATCTAAATTACTTAATGTCAAATGTTCAATATACAGCTGTTGTCATACCCACATCGGACTGTGTATTACTGTAATAAACTTGTTTTAAACGTTAACCTGATCATCCGACCCGATAAAAACTATTCAGCAACTGATGTTGAAATATATAATTCGCATTTTCGCAATTATTCGCCGGCTCTATGTTCGACGGGTAGCTGTATTTACCGAAACGTACCGAAATACCGAAACGAACTGGAAATACCGAAACGAACAATTAAATATATATAGGGAAATGGCATTTCGGTAATTGATTGTTTATATAGGTGTCGTACTTGTTATTTTATCTGTATTATCAAGTTACTTACCACGGCAGTATTTTAATACCTTCTGACTGTGATATGCCACCGTAAGTATCGTATTGACAGTATTGGAATCCCGGTAGGGTAACTCGCCCTTAAGTCGAACTTGCCCTTAAGTCGAACAATTTAAACTGATAATAGTGAGGGCCTACAGGATGCTGCGATCATCATTGGATCTTCTCTTCTCCTTTTAATCCTGCGGTGCTGGACTCATCTCTTGTGGTGCGGATTTGTGCTTCTGCCTATGCTACTAATTACAGTATAACATTTAATACAACACATATTCAATTATTCTGGTGGATGGAGCGACTATACTTATGAAGGCTAAATCTCTGTGATGAAAATGCCGCGTGAACGCTGCCCGGTGTATTTCAACTGCCCTTTGATTACTAAAGACATTCAGTGGCAGATACAGACTGGTGCATGCTGCCTCGTACTGTAAAAGTTTTTAGTCAGCTCTTTACTCCAGAAGAATACGTATAACTACGGTGACCCTAACAAGGGTGGAACTCCTTAGTACAAGTTACAAGTTACAAGTAACATTTTAACTTGGTGTGCCATTACCTGTTAAGATACCAGACGTTACCTTAATCTATGAACAATATGCATAAAAGACTCCATAATATAAAGCTCAGATTATTATACGACTAGCAGTCGTCGCAACTCATTCCTGTCGAGCTGTTTCTAAATTTCATAATTTTGATTTTTATAAATTTTGTAAAATCCTTAATATTATGTAGCAAAAAGAGTCTTAGTTTACGATATTTAACATTTTTGTTAAACTAATCCATGGCTTCTCAATGATCGAAAAGATAACTATTTATTGATCAAAATAAGTAAATTTAACAAAATTATCACGCTTAACACAAACCTATGCTTCGTCTTTGAGTCGAACACCGATTCGCCCTAAAGTCGAACCGACTTATAGTTTCAGAGACGGTATACACACTGGATGACTAGCAAATACATTCAGTCACAGACTTATTGCACAAACACACCTTCCTCTTTTCTTTTATGCACACAGTAAGGGTGTACGCTTATCTTAAACGAAATAGCACACATGGTAACTGAGCCCCTTAAACGCATGTTTTTCTACATGCACCAGGAGTCACAGGGTGGATTTATCTGCATTTACGTACATTGCTGTGTGTCTCATTATCTGCTAAAGAGTGCATTAAATTGACATCAAACAAAAATGATTTAAAAATATGTAATTTCAAAAATGCGGATTTTCTGGATTTCACAGACCCTACATGAGGTTGTCCTATAATGGCTGGATCAGTATATCTGTTCGAGTCAGGGGCAATTCTGTTCGACTTAAGGGCTAATTTGGGTAGGTGCATAAAACCCCTTATTATCCCCTTATTTCACGAAGTATGGCTAAACGGTTGCAGAATTTTGATGCTTGGAAAGCTGCGTTAGCTCTTGCATGTCCCAAACACGATGTGGGTCAATAGCCAGGGTCTGAAAGCGCAAGACAATGCAAAAGGTGTTCGACTCAAGGGCGAACTACCCTAACTATTTTTAGACTACAAAGCTGTAAACCAATCTTTGAGTCTATGTATATAAAATGACGTGTATGACATTTTACCTTTTAACCAATAAAATACTGCACTGCATGTCACCTTCACATTACGTCAGCGAGCGCCTTTTGCATTTCCCCATTTTCCTAATCTTATTTTTCTTCATCAAGAAGTTTAGTTTATTATCGTCATCCATTATGGACTTTGCCAGGTATGTTTATTTCCCTGCTGTGTATAGTATTGTTTACTATAGAGTGCTGGAAATTTAATGTGTCTGTGGCTTCACTTGTATTTATTTGAAGACTTCTGGTTTGTCCTTTGTTCCTTGTTTCATGAAAATGGCGGCTTCCAAGCGAGGACTAATGTTGCTACATATTGTTTATTTCTGACATGCATAATGTCTGATTTATGATCAAGGTATTTCCGTCATGTATTGAGTAATGTTTATTTTATGCATGTGCTGTCCTTGCAGCACATGTGACTGTAAATTGCATAGTTCAGTAATGACTGATTTAATGATATTGATATTGATTGATGCCATCATCAAAGTAGCATATTCTTCACAGAATTGTTTGTGTATATAGTAATCATATATCCTCATGTGCCCATTTCTTTCATCTTGTAGTATTCTCATTCTAGGGCACCCTTTTAAAATACAGTTTGACACAAGTTCATCTCTAGTTGTTATTACATTCCACTAAGAACAAGCGATTATATGTCTCGTGACACAGGTATAGAATAGGTGTTAAAGAATGTTTTCACAAGTGCAATACATAGGTCAAAAAGATTAAAGAGAATAAAGGGGCTGTATATTAATTATCTCCTAACGCTCATATATACATATACAAGGGCTGATCCAGAAGTAATGTCACTGTGTCCATTGCGCGCTTATTCATCTTAGCATTATTATAAAAATTATATCAGGATACACTGTATTTCAGTTCAGATTAACAGAATAAATATAAAGTTGGAATCTTTTACCGTTCCAGCTATAGAGACGTTCAAAGTATCCCACCATCGCCATCGCGCCGCACGTTAGAATAACGTTAATTACATGAACATAAGTTTCAAATGCAAACGCAAATCAAAGTCAAACTAACGCGCCAAATCAGATGAATATTTGATACGAAGACGAAATATATTCCTGCCACCCACTGTTGAAACTTTAATATCGTCATTGCAGTTAGAAGTTCGCCAGGTGGTGCTTATGCTTGTAACTGCCAGGAGAAAAAATGCTGATTTCCGACCGGGCAAACGCGTCTGCAGATACATATGCGGTTTTCCCGCAAATTAGGAATATCACCATTAGAGACTCTTGGCTGTTTAATTAGACATGCGGTTATATAACCATGATTATGAGGCTTGTGTAAAGGTGCAACAAGCGCTGTAAGGGTGCAGATGAGTCGCTAGAGGATCGTGCGAATACCGGAAGACCTTTATGTGTAATGTCAGACAATGACGTCAATCTTGCTTGGACCCCATATATGAAGATCGATGTTCTGCAGTTCGAAGATTTGGTAAATTCTTGAACATGAGCTGCGGGGCTGTTCAAATAATATTGACAGACGAGATAAGCATGGGTGAACAAATATTAGTGCTATGCTAGAACAATGAATATGCTGCTTGAGACATGACTCAATATCCAAACTTCGTCTGGAACGTCAATAACGTCATTGACGTGCGGCGCGTGTCGTTTCCATGCCTTCTGTCTATCTTGATATCTCGATTACTGTGCAATATAATTTTATGACATTTTCAGACTATACTGCAAATAGAATAAGGTACATGGGTACGAAATTTTGTTGCTCTCTTTTTATTCTACACGATTTTATAGCTGTAGTGACATTACTTCTGGACCTCGTATATGCATAATTGCAGGCCCGGATCCAGACAACCACTCACTGGTGGGGCTCTGGATAACTGGTGGGGCTGGGAGGTGCCGAGATGTATAGGGGGCGGGGAGGGAGGAGGGTTTGAGGTATATATGACATAGTTAAGGATCAATTTGATGAGAACTTTTGCAAATATATGTTGAGACATCTCATCAGAATCGCCTCACCGAGGCGATTCTAATGAGATGTCACAACATATATTTCAATTTAACTTGGCCAAGGTGGCGGGGCTCAAGCCCCAAAGCCCACCCCCTGGATCCGGGGCTGTAATTGCATATTCACCATTGCATAAAGTATACAATACTTGCAGATATAATTCTATGCCATTAGTCATTTCAGAGGCCTCAATTTAACCTTTGTATGCGTGCGTGCGTGCGCACGTGTGTGTGTCACTGTGTAAGAGAGATTACGAAGTGATAATTCTGAAAAAAAAATGAAAAAAACTTATTCCTCCATTAGGCTACTTTCTCACAGTGACCTATATTTATAGGTCACTGTAGCTCAGAACGGAACCGCCTCATTATAAAGCATGTTTTATTAGAAATGGTCCTCGCACTTATCAATGAACACCATTATCTAGACAGTACTTCACTTTTCCCAGCATAAACATAACCTTAGACCTCAAATACCAATAATGGTGATTTACAGGCGAATGTGTTTGTTAACTTCAACAGTGTGGAAGCAGAACTGGGGGAAAATGTAGGATTGTAGAGACGCGTTATAAGCTAAAACTATTAAGGGGTAACTGAAATATTGCTGATTAAGCATAATGAATATGGAACACTACTTATGTCTTAAAAAGCCTTCTCTCCATAGAACATACAGGACGTCATCTCAAACGAATCGCCTTACCAATGATATCACAAAATTAAGTACCAGAGATTACTGTTTTATCTCAAGCCGGCAATATGGTTAAATATCACAACTGGATAACTGAAATATCGTTTTGAGATATTTCTGCTTCTAGCTACAGTTTCATGTCTATTTCTGAACCATAAAGATTTTAGAAGGAATTGGTGGAAAGGGATTTTTGTAGAGTAGTCTGTGGTGGCCCGACGACCTCGCAAGTTTATGGGATAGACTAGACTAGACTAGAAAGATTTCAATTCCATGAACATTTAAGATGATAATCTGTACAATTAAAAAGAAAATTAGATTATCAATAATTTAGAATAAACTTTAAAAGAAAATAAAATGAATTTTGGCAAAATATGCAATATCATATTCAAATAACATACGATTGTTTCACTCAACATATTAAAGCCAAGCAGGCACAGAACGTCCAGATGACGTCGTAATGACATCGATGCGACGTAATGACGTCGCATAGACGTCAGTACGACGTCATTTCGACGTATTTTGCCTGATGGGAGGTCAGTGGAACTAGAATCATTTGTGGCGTGAGTCGAAGTCAATGAAAGTTTTTATTATGATTATTACTCTGTGCTTGATGCACGAGTTGGCTGGGCTGAGGCTCAGATCAGCCTGCGCATCCACGCATTCTGACCAGAGCTTTTGCCGTTCGCACACACCATATATAGACGGATTTACAGACTGGTTGGAATCTTCTCAGTTCGAAGATATGTTAAGCTCCAGATTCTGAGTCTTGCGGATTTGAAGCTGTATTTTTCATTTGAATCCCCTATGAGAAAAATTCTTGGTGGTGGTGTATACCTACCTAAACACACTGGTTCTATCTATCTATCTATCTATCTATCTATCTATCTATCTATCTATCTATCTATCTATCTATCTATCTATCTATCTATCTATCCTTCCTATCTATCTATCTATCTATACATCTATACATCTATCTATACATCCATCCATCCAGGGATCTTCTGGCTCAAAGTTCATGCTCTAGCTATCGTCCGTCTTCTATCTGACCGCCCATCGGTCCGTCAGTCCACCCATGCATGAGAGGTAAGCCATATACTAAACCTGACCCAGGAGAGGTCCGCTATGTACTAAAATCTATCTTTATTTTAAAGTAATATTTTAAACACAAAGAGCCACTTTAATCTACCCCTTTAATCACATCAACCTGTATATTATACTTATGAAAATATCTTCAACACCTTTTCTATACTTGTACAAACAATCATTAACACCTATTCTGTACCTATATAAACAATCAATTACCGAAATGCCATTTTTCCCTATATATTTAATTGTTCGTTTCGGTATTTCCAGTTCGTTTCGGTATTTCGGTACGTTTCGGTAAATACAGTCACCGATGTTCGACAGTCAAAAGGCTTCCATGATGAAATATAAGAAAAATAATTGAAATTAACATTGTGTGTTGTGACTCAAATACTTAAAAACAATTATTTACAAACAGAAATGAAATAATATTATACCATAATAATAATTCTCAGAATGATTGCTGCTTTGCAACTTTGTCTATAGAATATCTGACCGCCGTCGTGCGGATAAGGATTCTTATCGGCACGACCGTCTTGCGGATAAGAATTCTTATCGGCAAGACCGTCGTGCCGATAAGGATTCTTATCCGCAAGACGGTCGTGCCGATAGTCACTCCCATATTCCCCCCCCCCCCCGCCCCCTTTTCACATAGTCCTGTCTTCTGCTGCCCCAGTTGAGCTAGCAAACTTCACCCCTATCCATTCCTTAATATTGTCTTCCTACCGTTTCTTCTTTTTTTCTCTTTCCTTTCACTGTGTCCTGCAGAATTGTCTTTGCTAAACCAGAAGACTTTGAGACGTGGCCAAACCACCTCAGTTTCCGTTTCTTGACCAAGGTCAGGAGTTCGTCATAATCTCCAATGGCTGGTTGGATCCTCCTGCGAACCTCCTCATTGGTTATATGGTCCTTGTACGAAATATTCAGTAACATGCGGTAGCATCTCATCTCAAAGGCCTGCGTTCTTTTCTCTCACTCTACTGTTAAGTGACAGGACTCACAGGCATACAGAAAAGTGGATATGACAAGGGAGCGCATCAGTTTCACGTTTGATCCAAGAGATATGTTCCTAATATCCATATTGACCTCAGCTTTGTCAGAGCTGCAGTGGCTTGTGCAATCCTTGAGAGAACTCCGGTTTTCAGCCTTCATCTGAGACAAATGCTCCAAGGTACTTGAAGCTTGTAGCTGTTTCAAGCTCTTGTCTTTTAACCTTGCTCTCCCTCTGGATGCCGCTGGCGCTGTGTGTCATTAGCTTGGTCTTCTCAGCACTTATCTTCATTTTATACCTTGTGCAGGTTTTGTCTAGACTTTCGACTAGGTCTTCTAGTTCCTGCTCTTCCTCAGCAAGAGCATCAATGCCATCGGCAAACCGCAGATTGGTAATATTTCTGCCACCTATGCTAACCTTCTATCATGTTCTTCTAGAGCATCAGACATAACCCTTCCGAGAAAAATGTTGAAGATGATCGGTGAGAGAAGGCATCCTTGCCTAACTCCAACTGCTGTTCTGTACCATTCTCCTGTGCTGCCATTCATCTGAACTGCACTTATAGCCTTGTCATTGAGGTGCTCAATGGCGCGAACTAGATTTGCATTGATATTGTACTTCCGCATGGTGGCCCATAAGGCTGCATGCCATACCCTGTCAAATGCTTTTTTGAAATCTATGAAGACATGGTACAGATTCTGCTAATGTTGAAGGTACTTTTCACACAGGATTCTGAGATTGAAGATCTGTTCTGTGGTGCTTCTTCCAGCTCTGAACCCAGCCTGTTCTTCAGCGATAATCTCTCCAGCTTAGGGTTTGAGCCTGTAAAAACTGTGGTTTTACTGGAGTGTAAATAACTCCAAGCGCATCAGAACATGTATAAGTTATGTCAGTCAATTGTAGTCAGTCTACAATAATACAAGTGGAGACCAAGATAGAGTTGCTGTTCGAAGCATTCGTAGAGAATTTTGCTCATTTCGTTTGTTTATGGTTAGCTGTTGGTTGCGTTACAGGGAATATGTCTGCAGAGCAGGAACTTTTCCTAGCTGTGCTGCAGTACGACAGCTTCAGGCCTATCCTCCTGGGCACGGAACCCTCCATGATGGGATTGATTTAGTTTAAGGTTATGTCGGTAGTGGACATTTACCGGATCCCCTCATAAACTGGTTGGGGTATGACCTATTCTCTGGTTCAAAAACGAGATGTGTCTATGAAGTATAAGTAAAATTGTAGACTTCATGCAATATAACCCATACAGATGTTATCTTACAATTCTGTTTTAGCAGTAGGTCGCAGATGATGATAAATCATTATGCACGCGATCAGTTAATTCAAGGGGCACTTGTGTAAGATGCATTTAAATACAGACATAGGATCTTTATTTTGTGTCGATTACATACAACAAGAAACAGAAGAGCTGTAGGGCTTATATTCCGACAGACAAAAGTAAAACAAGTTTTTACAATTTAAATATGTCACAGCATTCACGTGTACAAACATATGCAAATAATATGACAGGTAAATAGCGATTCAATCACAGTATATATACATATACAATAAATAAATATATACAGTCATTAAAAAGATCAGATGAATTAAAAAATGAAAACGAAATATGGATATCCGGAAATTAAATTATGGACATTCAAAATTCAGATTGATTATTTCATAAGCTGCCACTTCACTATTTATTCCCTATTTATGGTTATCTGTGTATCGATATTTTAAATATCCATATTCGTTTTATTGATATGGAGTTATAAATCGAATGGTGGATATCCAAAAACCTTGATAAATATTGGATATCCAAATATCGAATTATGGATACCCATAAATCGAGTGTTGGATATCCAAAATCGAATTGTGGACATCAAGCTATCTCAGATACATGTATAAAAACTCCTGAATGTAATACTGGACGGCCAAGTGCGTGGCAACTATGGTTACGTACCGGTGAGCCACTTGGGGAACGTCGTTAGGAGAATTGAACTGAACTATGAATCAGCGACTTTGTCGGCGGAGGTATCGTATACTGTTCACGGAACCGTGCAGTCTCGACCCCTTAAGCAATAATCGATAGTCCGCACCTGCGGGCTCAAGTGGTATACTATAGCATGGTACCAAGCACACCAGTTACTATCAAAGGTGACCGACAATACTTATTTCTGTTCTGTTTCATCAGCGGTTCGCAACCAAAGTTGCACACACCTCGCGCCGAGTCCATGACAATACCTAGGGTCGTGTATTTCAATTCTCATAACGACACACACACACACACACACACACACACACACACACATCAGCGGAACGTGCCACAGTAACGGGTGCCCTCTCCTCTCCACCCCCCCCCCCCCCCCCCCCCCCCCACACACACATCAGCGGAACCTGCCGCAGTAACGGGATGCCGTTCGGACCGTCCGAGACAATACTTATTCTGTTCTGTTTCAATTCTCGTAACTTAAAAAGGGCTCCATTCAGTTATAAAGGTAAAAGATAAACAGTGACCTATATATGTATTTATAGGTCACTGAGATAAAGAAGCTTTGTTTAACGTCGCATATTAGAAACAGACAGCATAAGCTCTGTAGAGCTTTTATCGCGACAAACAAGGTATCCAGTAACAAATTATACCTACCTGATGACTTAACTTTATCTTCCTAGGACTACCCTTTATAGGCGAGCGTCAGCCAAGGGAGCTCCTAGTAGCATTTTTACGCCTTTGGTATGGCGCGGCCGGGATTCGAACTCACGACCTCCCGGCCCCGAAGCGGACGCTCTACCACTGAGCTATCGGGGCCGGTTATGTGTGGATAGGGGTGTAACTTCGCCAACAGTTGTAAATGGGGGACACGATCGAATGCCTTGGAAAAATCCAGGATGACCATGTCCATTTGTTTTCCCTTATCCGTGGCCTCTGCAAATTCATGGGCGAGAGTCACAAGTTGGGTTTCACAGCTGCGGCGAGCTTGGAATCCGTGTAGGCAATCACTCACTATGTCATGCTCCTCTAAATGTCTCAGGATGTTACTTGTAATGATGTGCTCCTGGACTTTGCAGCACAAACTTGTCAGTGATACAGGGCGGTAGTTGCTGGCTTTGAAGCGGTCTTCCGTCTTGCAAACAGCTGTAACATTAGCCGACCTCCAATCATCTGAGACAATACCTGAGTCCAGTGACTTCTGGAAAATGGCTGTTAGCAGTGGAGATATCTATTCTGCCATTTCTTAAAGAACCCTAGCTGGAATAATGTCAGGTCCACCTGCTTTGTTGGGGTTGATTTTCTTTAAAAGCTTGATAACACCTGCTTTAGTGACCACGATGTCCGGCATGGGTTGGCATGGTTGTCCATTTGCATGATTTGGTTGAGGAACATTGTGAAGGTGGACTCATATACGCAGACTGTCAACCTTGTCGTTGGGGTGAACTTGGGGTCAGCATGCATCTTTCCATATCTATGTATATCAGACAGGCATTCACGTGTTTCCTGTCCCTACGCCCACATTACAGGATTTAGAGAGAAAAAAATCAGAAATAAAATACTTCCATTACGTCTTAACAGCAGACGAATGAGTTGCAGTTGTAGCTATACTCGGTGACGGGCAGTTGTAGCTATACTCGCTACTCGTTGATTCAGAGTTACCTTTCTCCGTTAACAATATATTTTTACAGTTTGATAGTATTATTCCCATTTATTATCTGTTTTGCAGACAAACAAGCTGCATTAATTATGAAGCTGTGCTTGGTTGGTAGATTGTTTCTGAAACAACAGAATGTCAGATATTCAGTAAGTACCCTATTTGTTTTCGAGTTCATGAAAACAGTAAAGATGTACTAATTAAAGCTCAAAGAGAACTCAACACACTGTTTTGTATGCATACATCTACTTTATTGAACTAGTCTACTAAAAGCGCCTGGCGCAGCAGTGCGCATTACTCATGCATGCTACATGCAAATATAAAAGGTCATAGCTAAACAGTGGGTGAACTTATAGATACCGTTACTTTAGTGCTATATGACTGATTATCATCCCATAGATCATTCACAGAAACTGAAGGAAAAACAATGCAGGAAGGAAATAAGGAAACATTTCTATTCTCTGAGAATAGTAACATTTTGGAATAAGTTGCCAGATAGGGTTGTGAATGCACCTAGACTAAACACGCTAAAAAAATCGACTTGATAAATTCATTAAATTCATGGGAGTCGGAAAGTATACAGTATTCATGAGGGGGTCATATTATAAGACTTAAAGATCAATGATCTCGCTACCCTACGCTGAATAAGTTACAGCACTCTCTCAAATTAGCTCTTACTTTCTTGAATGGGTACATTTTCATGGTAAGTAATTCTGCCATCTTCTTCATTTTTGCGCCGGCCTCGTAGAGCAGTCAGTAGGGCATATGACTTATAAGCCAGAGGTCCTGGGTTCGATAAGCAGTCTGCCACTTACTTTCATTTCTCTTTCTGCTGATTCAAGAAGGGCAGTTTTCGGCTTCTGGTGAAAGTAAGTGCACTTATAATAGTACTGGTTAACTGCTTAGGAGGTCTAAACCTGCCCAGGAATAGTGTGGTTAGGTTAACTGACCTTCCCGACATGACCATAGCTGTTTACCATGGATGTTAAACAATAACACACATTTTCAATTTGCCCTCTCAAGAAATTTGGAAGCAAGCACATATGACTAAAAACAAAGAGTTTCATTCATTTACCCCCACCCCAACCCTTCCCAAACTGGCACTTGAATTTCAAAGTTTGTGCCAGTGGCCGCTATGTGTTTTTACCATTTTTGCTAAGGGGAACAACTTCCAACATTTGTGACATTCTGTTTCCTTCCTTGGTAAGTAAAGCCCTTCCAAAGTGTGCTACACTCACAGGCATTCTTTGTACCGTATGATAGAAAATTTTTGTGTCGTCAAATTTTCGTGAATTTGCCTCTAGAAAACCTGAGGATAATTTTTTGCAGTTTTTAATTTTGCGGGTCTGAAAGTCTGTGAAAAAAAATTGCATTTGTCCCATGAAATATTGGCTACACTGAAAATCCAAGACATACAACTTGATACAAGGAGAGAGAAATATAAAGTAACAGAAGACGAGGACAAAGTCAGGGTTTCTGCATTTGGAAAAACACACATAACCTCCGTCGGAGACCCTTTTAAGACATCCATCAAAAATCCGAAAGGAAACACTTTAAGGTTAAGTGCCATTTGGATTTGGGAGGATATCATTCATATCATTTTTTTTACCCCCCCAAAAAAAGTAAGATATACATTTGTACAAATCAATGTTTAGTACACTTAAACAGTCAACTAAAATATGCGAGCAACTGAGAGAATGGCTATTGTTAAGAATAAAAGTAATAAACAGAACTCACAGTCAATGAAAATCAATTTCCTGATACTTGCATATTGAGGTACAAGTGACGTTAATCAAGCGATAAAGTAATACCCGTATAGCTGTCTAAAGGTTTTGTGAGTAATACCCCAAACCATATTTTTGGACAATTAAAATTCTTACGACAGCGAAATTCTGCGAAAATTAGGTGACACTAAAAAATAAAAAAATTGCCCATAATACGGAATGGATTGTAGGAACTTCTTTTAAGAGTTGATCCCCCTCCTTCCCCTCCCCCCCCCCCCCCCCCCGCCTCTTTCTCCTCAAAAGAGAGGTAGAAATAAATGAAAATTGCAACAATTATCTCCTAAGTTAAAGATTTAAGGATGGGCCTATCATCTATATCCTGCATTTTCCCCACTAACACTTCTATATAGATTGTTTGTGAATCACCCATCTGGGCAACCAGTGGAGAGGATGTCTGAAATTGGTTGCATGCACACTCACTGTGTTTTTTGTGTATATAGTTATAAGGCTGTATCAGTAAATAAATTTCTGTCAAATATTTTTACAGTCCAGCCTTCCCAGACTACATGGATTTGTGGCTGCACCTTACACTCCTTTCATGAAAAATGGGTAAGAAATTTTGAAATATAAAATACATATTGTGCACTTATTAAAGAAGATACAGCTTGTAGCGTAGAAATGATAATCACTCCTTTAGCCTCCTTCAATCGGCACATGCTGATCGAAGGAGGCTAGGGAGTGATTATCATTTCTACTTGTAGGGTTGAGTACCCATTAGTGCAAGAAGGTGCTAGTTACAATTAAATAAATAGGTCACTTATTAGCATCACTTATTAGCATCTTACATTCTTTTTGTGAAAAATGGGTAAGAAATTCGGAAATATAGACTATATATTGTGTGCTTGTTGAAGGGGGTACAGCTTGTTGGGTTAACCACCATAATATCCCATGAGTGCAAGAGGTAGCATCTTCTTGAACCCATGTGTTGATAATACCTTACTTACCCTAAATATTTGCACTCCTCAAAATTCTTTACGGTGAATAGATACACTTTGAGGGGAAGTAACTACCTTTTTCTTCTTTACCTACCTTCTAAATGGGGGTCAGCTCTTAAAGAAAAGAATTTGCTCCTCTAGGAATGAATTCTTCCGTGTAAGAGTTGACCACTTTCTGGAAAGGTTTTGTTATTCAGTGGAGCAAAGAGGAAGCATAAAACTTGTTCCCTTGTGTAAAAATGGTAGTAAAAACATGGTAGTGTAGCCATACCCCTTAAGACAAGCTTTCTTCTGACATAGTCCCCAAAATATAATTTTCTTAATTTCAGGCTTACTGGTATCTAGAGAGCTGTTAAACATGCTTAAAATCTTTTGCAGGGATATCAACTTTAGTATGTTTGAAAAGAGTTACAAACTGTTAGAGAAAAGACACTTTAATGGATTATTTGGTGAGTTTATATTGCTAAACCCTGTTACCATTGCTTGGTGAGTTTGTATAGCTAAACATCGCTCCAAACTTGCCATATTCTTCCTGTGTGTACATGTATTTACACTGGAGTGATTTGAGATGAATCTCAAAACAAGGAATTCTTTTCTAGACAAGTTCCAAGCAGAGAAAAGGACCAAATGGGTCTGATCAGATTATTATAAAAGTGTTTAAAGTGTTTTTAGCTTCTTTGTATTGGGATAATTTTAAAACCATCCCAATACCAATATGTAGAATATCAAAATACTTAAAGACAAATATTCTCTACTATATAGAAAACTCCCCAGTCTTTATTAGTTTTATGATCCTGTTAGGTCATTACCTGTGTAAGAAAGAGTATTTCCTTTGATGAAATGGCAGTGTCACTGGACTGTTGTGCAATAGGATTAGTACACCCAATAAACAAGAATATTTGTCTTTAAAAAAAAATTCTCTTTACAGGTATACTATGCAAAATAAATATACCAATTGTTTTGTATGTGCCAGATCCACCATATTGGGCTTATATTGTCACTTTATTGCATAAAGATAATAGCAACGATCGTTCGAGATGGATTTTCAGGTAAAAAATCAAGATTGGTCAATTGCAGCGTTTGTACTACCGTGACGTCAGTTTTTAAGACCATTGTATGTAAAGGACATTTTTGATCATGTGCAAAAGCTAAATCAATAATGACACGGCTGTTTTGCTCTTAAAATAAAGGAAACTGCTTTAAAACATTTGAAAATGCTACGAGTTTGAGATTTACAAAGTTTAGAAATTCGATGTTTCCCCTTATGTTTACATTATCGTCTTAAAACATTGTTTCTAATCTGTACTTCTTAAATCCCTTTCGAGTGTATGATTGTTTTGTACCCATCAGTATGCTAACATAAACAATTCTGAAAGAACATTCTTCCCGGCTACTGAGCATAAGCCTAACGTCTTAGGCTAACTTTGTCGTTATCTCACAGTTACGTTACACTTCACTGAAGAAACTTCAAATTTAAATCTATCAATGTGTGATCTTTTAGTTCTGCTTATTCTTTTTCTAGGGTTTTGATCCTTCCTTGAACTGAAGCATCCGTAAATCCTTTCACATTGGGCCAAATTATAATGTTTTGGCGTCAAAAGCGCATGCTAAGTTTCGTCAGTAGTTAGGTTAATCTCATCTTTCAAACAATCAATAGCTTTGACGAGAATATGTGCATAAAAATGACTGGAAAGACTGTACAAAAAATCCACATGCTTGCCATTTTGTGTTGCTTTTAATGGGTGCAATTTTGGCTACAGACCCCTTCCGTGCATATCGCTTCTACTGGATATCGGCTTTAAAGATGGGTCATGTAATTCCATAGTATCTTAAGCCCCAAATAGGGTTCCCTTTCTTGTATTTTAATTTCGCTCAATGTTGCACTTGAGTGATGAGAAAAATTGCAAAACATAAAAAATTGCTAAATATATTTTGCATAGTATATAATATTAGGAATCACAAACTTGAAAGAAAATTAATTTAAAGTGAGGAGTTCCAGTGTGATCATACTACACAGTTCTATTAATACCATATTAATCCTATCAAATGCCCTGGGGGCATTGCATTTTATGAAAGTGGGGTGTGGGGCATTATTTAGAGCCTTAGGTGCAAAAAATCAGGCACTGCCAAATATCTCTAATAAACAGTATTAAGTTGAATGGGTATACTAACAAAGGAAGCAACTCTACTACTTTTGCCTCTCTTTTCAGAAGGGATCTACTCTTAAAGGAAAGAATTTGCTCCTCTAGGAGCAAATTCTTTCCTTTAAGAGTAAACCCATTTCAAACAGGTGTCTTATTTACAGAAGCAAACAGAAATTCATACATATTAATAAAAAATATTATTTTTGGAAAAAGAACCAGGGGGCATTTATTAGAGTAGGGGCATTTATTAGGATTAATATGGTACATATAGAGAAAATAAGGATCTACCTTTTGTAGGGAAATAAGGACACCCAGTATTATCCCAGAAGTTTGCAGTGGCATTATAAAAATTTGAAAAGCAGTGCTGCTACCAAATTGAATTTCTGGAACTGAACTTGTTTCTGTTTGCATAATATTGTACCGTAAGAAATGAAATTACAAGTACCATAGAAATTCTAAAAATTATGATGCCTAAAATAATTACCATAATTGTTATAAAAGTGGAAATTTGGTTTTACAAGGCAGTGATGCATAAAAAAATGAAGATGGAACAGAAACAGTGTGAGTCCTGATTAGACTGCTCCTTTAGGAGCAATCTGATCTGGGTCTGCACTGTTTGCATATTTGGGGCAAGATTTTGAGAATACCTTCAATTTCATAAAACTTTGATAAATGGGAGAAATAATCCCATGCCAATATGTTAAAAAGCTGTATAGTGGAATACATGCATCTTAATCAATTGTTATACTCATAGGGATGTAATGATATATCGATGCATTGATTTATTGTGATAGTGGTTGCCTTGATAGACTATCGATAACTACCACTGATAGTGCTTTCAATTATCTATAGTTTTTATTGGTTTTTGTTAATGTAGATTTTAGCTTGTGGACTGCATTTTGAAACTTCAGAACTTTAATCTCTCTCCAATATCAGAAATCTTCTATACATTTTGGCCAAATGAAACGTTTTGTCTCAAAATAACTGAGCCAGAATAATTTCTGTTACTGTAATGCCAAATATATGCATATTATTTTTTTCAGTGAATGGAACTTTGGCAGAAGGATTAAGTCAGTCTTGCAGTGAAAGAAAGAAAACTGCTGAAAAATGGATGGAAGTTGCTTCTGGCAAGTAAGGTAGCTTAGCTCTGACATATCTAATGACCCTGTGTCCTTACCACATACCTAAGGCCATTGAAGCATTAGCTTAATTGTGTCAGTAAGTCAGATTCATTAAGTCTAATAGTACACATAAAATCAAGTGTGTTATCATTTTCGTTGAAAAAAGCACTGCAAAAGCTTCTCACCTTTTTTTTTCAGCAAAATATCGTTGTGCTTTTGCATACATTTGAAAATGTAACATTTTGTTAACTAATCACATTAGTTTAGAACAACTGGGCCCTGAAGAATCTAACCAGATATTATATCCAGTCAACAAGAAAGCATTTAAGGGGATGAGTTTGATCTGGGCCAACATTGCTTGCCTAGCCAATATTTTGAGCAGGAAAGATACTGGTCAGACTGCATTGGTTTACAAGTTTTTAGCTCATCTGTAGGAAAATTTTGTCATTTTGGCATTGGGTATCAGTGATAATGTTTTTGTATTGTGGAAATTTGTGTAATTACGCAAGCTACCAGGTGTGATAACGGGTCTTAGTCTAGCTAATAAGATGTATGGGTACACCTTTTTGTTTTTCAGCCATGCTTACAAGGAAAGAATTTGCTCCTAAAAAAAGAATTTGCTTTATAAGATGATCCCCATTGATAAGGGAGACCAAAGTGAAACTTGCAGAATTAATTGCTTCACCTGGAAATGTACCACTTCACTTTAAGTTGTTTCTCTAAAAACAAACAAGGGTGTCGCAAGCGGCGCATAATACGCCTGTTTTAATGTCATAAAGGAATTATAGAATGAACAAGATTGTTTACAAAAGGACAGACAGGCAGACAAACAGGGGAAACCACACTTTAATTAATGACGGCAACATTATTTAAATATTTAACACATCAAATACTATTAGTATACCAAAAATCAGCTTCCAAGGTGAAGTGGCTCCTAAGTTGAGTAATGCCAAAGTCAAACAAGGGAGATAATTCATATACTAAATATACTAGATATACCATTCTTGGTTTTAATACATTCCCTTGACAATATACACATCTTGATAAAGTTGTGTTAAAATATTCTAAACGGTTAAGGAGTTACAGAGTAAACAGGAAATTAATTTTATGCATGGGCAGATAATCCAGTAAGCAAGCCAGAGTCATGGTTCTTGCTCAGGATTCATTGCCCCATTAATACACACATTCCTACAAAGTTTCATTCTAATATTTCAAAGGGTTAAGGAGATATGGAATGAATGGAAATGCCTAAAAATAATGATCAAAGGGAGGTTACTCCAGAATTTAGAAAGGGGGAGCAACCATTCATATATGTGACACATCATCTTGTGATCATGCACATTGCTATAAAGTTTCATCATGATATTCCAAACAGTTACTGAGTTAATGTATGCACAACATAAGCATACACAAAAATAGCCGAAAAGAACTAATAAAAGGGATGTAACTCAGTAACGAAGAAAGGCAGAGCAACCACTGTTGTACGCGACACATTGTTGGGGCTGCATACACATTTCTATGAAGTTTCATGAAGATATCCCAAACAGTTATCTAGTTATGGCGCGCACAAGACCTGCAGGGGAAAAAACAATCAAAGGGGCATAACTTGGAAACTAGGGAGGGGGAGCAACCATTCTTGTATGCGATACACCCCCCTTCCTACTACATATGCCTACAAAATATCATGAAGATATCCCAAATGGTTACTGAGTTATGGCGCACACAAGAATGTTTATGGACAGAGGAAAGGGAGTTTACTCCAAAATTAAGAAAGGGGGAGCAACCATTCTTATATGCGACATATTATCTTGTGATCATGCACATTACTTTAAAGTTTCATCATGATATTCCAAACAGTTACTGAGTTAATGTATGCACAACATAAGTATACACAAAAATAGCCGAAAAGATCTAATAAAAGGGATGTAACTCAGAAACGAGGAAAGGGAGAGCAACCATTGTTGTATGCGACACATTGTTGGGACTTCATACACATTTCTATGAAGTTTCATGAAGATATCCCAAACAGTTATCTAGTTCTGGCGCGCACAAGACCTGTAGGGTAAAAACAATCAAAGGGGCATAACTTTGAAACCAAGGAAGGGGGAGCAACCATTCTTGTACGCGACACGTTCCCCCTACCTAATACATATGCCTAAAAATTTCATGAAGATATCCCAAACGGTTACTGAGTTATGGCGCGCACAAGAATGTTTACGGACAGACGGACGGACAGCGCCATGACATAATACGTCCGTTTTTTCAAAACGGGCGTAATGAAGATATCCCAAACAGTTATCTAGTTCTGGCGCCCACAAGACCTGTAGTGTAAAAACAATCAAAGGGGCATAACTTTGAAACCAAGGAAGGGGGAGCAACCATTCTTGTACGTGACACGTTCCCCCTACCTAATACATATGCCTACAAAATTTCATGAAGATATCCCAAACGGTTACTGAGTTATGGCGCGCACAAGAATGTTTACGGACAGATGGACGGACGGACAGCGCCATGACATAATATGTCCGTTTTTTTCAAAACGGGCGTATAAAAAGAGTGCTGTAAAATTCCAAGGTATTTGGACAGATAGACGAGAGCAAGCAGTGTTCTTTCTTTTCTTCTAGAATGCAGATTATACTCCACATTGGTACTACCAACCTACAAGAATCCAAAGAATTGGTACGCCACTTTAGTTTTAGTCACATGATAAACCTTAAATCGACACAAAAAGCAGACAAAAGTTACATCTATAGCTAATCTAAAGAACTGGTATGCCAGTTTACCTATGGTCACATTTCAACCTTTCATGAGTCCAAAAAGCAGACAACAAAATTTAGTCTGTAGCAAATTTCAAATAATGTTTTCTCCAAGCTATATGGTATATCATGTTGAGAAGTCAAAGACTAGAGGGCAAACAATGTAGATCCAGATTTTGCCACTTTATCTTTATCCTTTTTGCAAATGCAGTATTTTTTCATTTCTGGCAAAAATATTGACAAAGTATCAAAGTCACTATCTATATTTAGGTTGCACAGGAGCCAAGAGTTATCAGAAAAAAAAAGCCTGTATAAAAATGCTTTAGCCCGTGTATTTTCATTTGTTACCCTATCATTTCAAGAACTGAGATAGAAATCCCATAGTATAGATCCCAGTCTTGCAATACAGCTACAAAAGCTTTAAAAACATCTCTACAACTTGTTAGAATTCCAAAGCGGAAGAGTTTCTAATAGAACAAATATTAAGGTACAATTTAGTGTCTCAATATGTTTGACAGTTATTATGATAGTTAAATCACTTTTGTTATGCAAATATTTTACTGATTTTACATGTATTTATTTTCATACTGTCCAATTGCTTTGTCAAAATCCAAAACTCTCTTGACTATTGAGTGACAGGACATGATTAGATGTCTACCAGAGAATACCACAATGGAGTACCGTGATGACAGAAGTCCATATTTCTACCCTGTATTTAACATCACATCACTTGTAGATGACTATTGTTATATCACATAATCCAAAAAACAGCTGTATTACTTACTGGGTCAGTACATCAAATTATGTTGAAATGTTAGGGCTTCTTTTGCTAATACTCATGACATCAGTTGCATTTACATGCTGTTTGACGTCATGAAAGTTTAACTTATAAAATGTCACTTGTTCTTGATAAAATGTGACAAATATTGCAGACTTCAATTTGGAAAAATTCCATGAAATCTTATTTCAGAAACTAAAGCTGGACAGGGAAGAACCCAGCTGTAGGCATAAAGTATGTCAAGTGGCATTGTTCAAGCTCTGTACCATTGAAAACCAGTTTATGTACAGTACTATATACAAAAAAAAATATATATATATTTATCTAGTTTTCTGTATATTTTAGGCAAGACATGCTGAAGAAATAGGTGTCTCTGCAATATCAGCCCTTCCACCTACATACCATAAACCTGCAACTGAAGGTTAGTACAAGTAGGTCATTATTAATCCTGTACTCAGATACCAAGGCTTATCAAATACTGCAAGTCCACCTTGTAACGCAACATATGGTCTTTCAGCTGATCTGGAAAGTTGCCAGACAAAGCTGTCACATCAACTATTCTACTGAAATTCTGATTACTTTTTATTTCACTTGTATCTGTCATATAGCTTAGTAACCAAAAACTGTTTATTGAATGATGTTTGTCATATGTAAGCTTAATTGAACTTCCCATGTTTAAGCCATATAACAATGTGTTGAGCTCCGAGTATGATTCTTGCTGAAAATGGGGGTGGGGGTGTTTATTGGATCTCTTTTACTGAAGACAAAAATAGAAAAGATACAACAACTAATTGTTCTCGAGTGTTTGCTTTTGAGATCTTTGAAAATGTCTGACCTAGGCTCAAGAATAAACTGTTGCAGGTAATGTCTTATTTACAAAGTGCCAAAAATGAAAACACCGGTAGTTAACTTTGCAAACAATGTAGATCCAGATGAAATGGCTCATCTTCATCTTGATCTACATTTTTTGCTCTCTAGTCTATAAATTCTCAAAATTATATAGCTTGCAAAAACATCTTTGAAATTTTGCAGACATAAATTTTGTCATTTTTTTTGCACATTAAGGGTTGTGGTAGTAATTGAGACACCTTGAGCAAGAATTGATTATACTACCTATCTTCTGTCAGAATATTACATTGACAGGTATATTAAAATTCTATCATTTTCGTCAGACCTGCTTGGCAAGGTGCAATGTAGGTGTTGTCCAGCTTTCTGTTTGTTATTCCATTTGTCCAGCCATCCATTCACATTTGTTTTTATTTTCAGAACAGCTGGTAGACTACCTAGAGCAGGTAGCATCTGCAGCACCTAATACTCCATTCATATACTATGAATACAACATCACTACTGGAATTTATTGTAAGTACAGTGTGTGGTGATAAGTTCTACAATTTGGGCTCCTCACAGAGGACTTCTCTTGTTTTAATGTTAATGGACATTTTGTTATATCAATTTAGTCCCTGTCTGGTTTTTGTTTACCTTTTTTAAGTTTACTGAGTGATCATGTTTGCTTTTATGAAAGGAATGAATTTCATTTTTATACGCCCGTTTTGAAAAAAACGGACATATTATGTCATGGCGCTGTCCGTCCGTCTGTAAACATTCTTGTGCGCGCCATAACTCTGTAACCGTTCGGGATATCTTCATGAAATTTTGTATGCATATGTATTAGGTAGGGGGAACGTATCGCGTGCAAGAATGGTTGCTCCCCTTTCCTTAGTTTCCAAGTTATGCCCCTTTGATTATTTTTTAGCTCACCTGGCCCGAAGGGCCATAGTGAGCTATTGTCATACCAATGCGTCCGGCGTGCGTCGTGCGTCGTCACGGAATTTGTCCGTCAACACCTAAAAACAAATATTCAAACATCTTCTTCTGTAAAACTACTGGTCCCATGGTTCTCAAATTTCACATGGAGCATGACCTGACTCCAGGGTCTCAGAATTGTAAAATTGGGTCAGGTTGAAAATCCAAGATGGCCGCCGTTACTAAAAATAGCAAAAACTACAAAATAAACTTCTTCTCCAGAACCACTGGGTATATTTGTCTGAATTTTGGCATGGAACATCAGTGAAACCTTGGTATTCAAAATTGTAAAAATGAAAAAAATCTGTAGCGGAGTTTTGTCACAGTGACCTACTTTCTGTTTACGTGTGTAATTTTGCTCAAATGCCAATGTCAAAAAATGACCTATTTAAACAACTTCAAACAATTTCTTCTCTAAAACTACTGGTCCCATGGTTCTCAAATTTCACATGGAGCATGACCTGACTCCAGGGTCTCAGAATTGTAAAATTGGGTCAGGTTGAAAATCCAAGATGGCCGCCGTTACTAAAAATAGCAAAAACAACAAAATCAACTTCTTCTCCAGAACCATTTGGTATATTTGGTTGAAAGTTTGCATGGAACATAAGTAGGACCTTGGTATTAAAAATTATAAAAATAAAAAAAATCTATAGCGGAATTAGGTCACAGTGACCTACTTAGCGTTTACAAGGCCGATTTTGCTCAAATGTCAATATCTAAAGAAAATGCAACCAATTCTGACCAGATTTGATCAGAAATGGTTCTTGATTGGAATTATTTCAATTTTGTGCCAGTTGACTATCCAAGATGGCCACCATGGGGGCTGTTACTAAAAATAGCACAAACATAAAAATGACAATTACTCAAGAACCCTTGAATGGAATTGGACCAATTTTGTGTCAGAATGTTCCTTGCATGAAGCCGTTTCGATTAATTGCGATTTGGCATTCCAAGATGGCCGCCATCTGGTGTTACTAAAAATAGCACAAACATAAAAATGACAATTATTCAAGAACCCTTTAATGGAATTGGACCAATTTTGTGTCAGAATGTTCCTTGCATGAAGTCGTTTTGATTAATTGCAATTTGGCATTCCAAGATGGCCGCCATCTGCCGTTACTAAAAATAGCACAAAACATGAAAATGACAATATCTCAGTAACCGCTGAATGGATTTTGACGAAATTTGTGTCAAAATGATTCTTGCATTGAGATGTTTCAAAAATATCTAACTGTAGACCCTTCATATTGGCCTCTGTTACTAAAAATAGAAAAATGTGAAAATTAGAAATCTCAATGGAGTTGGATTAATTTTGTGTCAGAATGGTCCTTTAATTAAGCTTTTTCGATTTTTTGCATTTTGGCATTCCAAGATGGCCACCATTTGCCGTTACTAGAAATAGCACAAAACATGATAATGACAATATCTCAGTAACCGCTGAATGGATTTTGACAAAATTTGTGTCAAAATGATTCTTGCAATGAGATGTTTCAAAAATATCTAACTGTAGACCAGTCATATTGGCCTCTGTTACTAAAAATAGAAAAATGTGAAAATCAGAAAATCTCAATGGAACTGAACCAAATTTGTGTCAAAATGGTCCTTGCATGAAGGCTTTTCGATTTTTTGCATTTTAGCAATCCAAGATGGCCGCCATATGCCGTTACTAAAAATAGCACAAAACATGAAACTGGCAATATCTCAGTAACCCCTGAATGGATTTTGATGAAATTTGCGGCAAAATGATTCTTGCATTGAGGTGTTTCAAAAGTAAATATATAAAGACCAGGCAAGTTGGCCTCTGTAACTAAAAGTAGCCAAATGTGAAAATGAGAAATTCTCAGTGGAATTGGACCAATTTTGTATCAGAATGGTCCCGTTGCACAATAGCCAGGTGAGCGATATCAGGCCCATTTGGGCCTCTTGTTTTTCCCTGCAAGTCTTGTGCACGCCATAACTAGATAACCATTTGGGATATCTTCATAAAACTTTATAGCAATGTATATGAAGTCCCAACGATGTGTCACGTACAACAATGGTTGCTCTCCCTTTCTTCTTTTTAGAGTTACATCCCTTTCATTAGTTCTTATGGGCTATTTTTGTGTATACTTATCTTGTGCGTACCATAACTTGGTAACCGTTTGGAATATCATGATGAAACCTTATAGCAATGTGCATGATCACAAGACAATGTGTCGCATATAAGAATGGTTGCCCCCCCCTTAAGTTTGGAGTAACTCCCCTTTGATTAGTATTTTTAGGCATTTCTCATTCACTCATCTCCTTAACCTTTTGACATATTAGAATGAAACTTTTTAGGAATGTGTATAATAATGGGGCAATATATCCTGAGTAAGAACCACAACTCTGGCTTATTTACTGAATTATCTGCCCTTGCCTAAATTTTCTGTTTACTCTGTAACTCCTTAACCATTTAAAATATTTTAACACAACTTAAGGGTGTTGTGTATATTGTCAAGGGAATGTATTAGAACCCAGAATGGTATATCTAGTATATTTAGTTTATGAATTATCTCCCCTGTATGACTCTGGCATTAATCAACTAAGCTGTTTCACCTTGGAAGCTGGTTTTTGGTTTACTAATAGTATTTGATGTGTTAAATATTTAAATAATGTTGCCGTCATTAATTATAGAGTGGTTGCCCCTGTTTGTCTGCCTGTCTATCCTTCTGTAAACAATCTTTTTCATTCTGTAACTTCTTAATGACATTCAAACGGGCGTATTATGCGCCGCTTGCGAAGCCCTTGTTGTGGATTTTATCAACGTGTTAACACTGGCACTCACTCACTTATAACTGAATAAAAGCCCAAAAGGCTTTCTTAATGTTAGATTTGTAAAGTGATTAGCCAGCAGTAACACATTTAGAAAATTCACAGTAACAAATTTCATTTCTTTTAATTCTATCTTGAACATTTATATTTCAGAATTGCTTCAAGAGTGCAGGATTCCCACATATTTGGCTGCTTTAGCCCCAAATTTCAAATTGTCTGTGAATATGAATGGGCAAAACAACAAAAATTGATGAAAATTTTGGTTCCTTCTGTGCATATTTGGGTTTCTATAATCACCTGTGAATTCTTTACGCTTCTGACTTTTTCCGTCTGTCTTTTCTGCTGAGAACCTTTCTGAGATTGAATTCAGACAATTCTATTGATTGACTGGATCACATGACATAAATGAAATAATTTTAAAAGTAATGGTACTTTCAGTATCATAAAACTGCCCCACAGATAAAATCTAAATAGCTCCAAGTTTCTGTTTTAAAGGATGTATAAAAGCTATATTCCTTTCCCTAAATTGCACTAGGTTTGCATAAGGATGTGGAATTCGGAATTATTTCTCAGTATTAAATTCATCTGTATAGAGAAGTATGTGCCATAGAATTGGACAAATATAGGTCTTGACTCGTGTATTTATGAGTTTTCAGGAAATTTCTGTTGTTGAAATACGTTTGTAAACCATGATCAGTATCACTTGACAATGTAAACATTGGTTGGTTGGTTGATTTGATGCTTAACGTCCACGGTAAACAACTAAGGTCATGTCGGGACGGTCAGTTAACCTAACCACACTATTCCTGGGCAGGCTTAGACCTCCTAAGCGGTTAACCAGTACTAAGTGCACATACTTTCGCCAGTAACTGACAACTGCCCTTCTTGAATCAGCGGAAGGAGAAACGAAAGTATGTGGCCAGACCGGGATTCGAACCCAGGACTTCTGACTTACGAGTCAGGTGCCCTACCGATTGCGCTACCCGGCCCGGCCGACAATGTAAACATATGACTTCCTTTATGACCAATACATTTTTGTGACATTTGCATGATTTTTTGGTGGTTGTGGGTGAGATAATATGGGTGAAATAACAAGTGTCAGTACAGACAGAACCCATGGCTATACTTACCTGATGTGCAGGAATACAAGTCCTCATGATTTTCTGGTCTCATTTTTTCAGTGAATATACCAAGAGCATTAGAGCTAGCCGAGAAGAGAATACCTACTCTTAGTGGTGTGAAACATACATCACCAGAACTACATTCTGCTCTCAACTGTACAACAGTGTGTGGAGGAAAATATCAGATCTACTTTGGTACAGAAATGGTTAGTCTTTCATCAGCATACTTATGTGACACCCTTTGTGCATGCACACAATATAGAATTTGACTTACTGTCATTAGGCCAATGTTTCATAACCAGGACCCAGCTGCTTAAAGTGTCTTTAGCTTGACAAAGTTGTTTGTCAAAAAAATTAGAATCAGAGTAGCCCCTAATTTTCTGGGGGCGTTGCATTTTGCGAAAGTGGGTGTTATTAAGAGCCTAAAATGTAGTAAATCAGCCACTGACAAAATACCTCTGACAAGCAATATAAAGGTGACGAGTATACTTTCAGAGGATGCAACTCTACTATATTTGACTCCCTTTGCCTCCCTCTACTATATTTGCGTCCCTTCTCAGTAGGGGTCAACTATTAAAGGAAAGAATTTGCTCCTAAAGGAGCAAATTCTTTCCTTTAAGAGTAGACCCATTTCAAAGAGCTACTATGTCAAGCAATTCATGCAAGTTAATATAACGTTATTTTCAGAAAAGAGGCAGGGGGCGTTTATTAGATTTAATACAGTATATGAGTATGGAAAATTAGATAAATGTAGAGAAAATCATAGAAAAGTCAGGGACGTCACTTGTAAAGTGGAAGATAAGTGGCAACAATGATAGAGCCATCAGCTAAAACACTGAATTTTACCTAAAATCAAGATCTTATTTCTTTGCAGCAATATTTACCAAGTTTGAGTCTTGGTATTTCTGATGTGATAACATCACCAATCATGGGTGATTTCTTCTATGACATAAAACAATCATTTGATCATGGGAACTTGGCAGAAGCTCAAAAGATTCAGGTACTAAAGTTTCTATCATATATAGCATATCTGGAAAAAGAGTATGTGCTTCAGTATTCACCATGAATTTTTAAAAAAAAAATAGGACACCTAAAATAATTATGGTAACTCCTAAACATTGAATGAGTTGGTTTTTCAGTACAATAATGCATCTGAGAGATGCAGAGGAAATGGCAGGCATTGTAGACCCTGAGCAGTCTGATCTGGGTGTACACTGTTCAATAAGACCTATCTCCCAATATTTATAGACCTTTTAGGGTAAAGGAGATGCATTTACTGTCAGAGCCAGCCACAACAAAACCCAAAATTTACCAGAATAGATAACTTTTTGTGAGTTTCAAATGATGGCTTTTCTTGTTCATGAGGCTTGGCAATTTGAATCCATTTTCAACTCAAATTTGAAATTACTACTGAAAAGGCATATCCATACAGAAGATTTTTTTTTATCCATTTACCTTGAGAGCTTATTTTGTATATGGTTGTAGATATAGTGATTTACAAACATAAGTCCTCTAATTGTTAATTTCTTTTATTGTGAAATAAGATTTATATCAACAGTTTTATTGTAAAATATTTGGTCTGTCAGGGTGCTGATATCAAAACTTAAAATATTTCAGAAAAGAATACTGGCACTCATGAACATTCAGTCAAGGTTTGGAGGTGGAATAGCTGGCTCTAAGGCCATGTTTGAGCTGTTGACTGGTATAGAGGTAGGGCCACCAAGATTGCCACTGCAAGGAATCACTGCCGACAAGAGGGACCAAATGATGTCTGCTTTACAGGAAGAGGGATTTGTTTGATCTGGTTCCATTCAACCAAAATGTCTTATACATAAAATGTAATTAAATTTTGTGTTGGAACACTGTGCCATAGCCACCTATTAAGAGAGTTTGGATGAACGAAATTGAGTTCTACCTCCCTTTTAGCAGTATTTCTGTCATATCAAAGATGGTGGTAGAATGATAATGAAAGGTTGTGTGCAATGGAACCCCATATATAATGTGAAGAATTCCTTGAAGGATTTGAATGTGGTACTGCTTGCACAGTATGCCAATGATAAAGATATTACACTATTGAGGCTCTTAAGAGGGTTTGGCAACGGTTCTGTGATTCTGATTCTCGTTGAAGTGTATGCTGTGGCAGGTAAACAGAACTACCTTAGCATGGCTACTCTGATTTCAGAAAGACTAAACCAATAAAGTGGCATGTTTGCAACGATAAGACTCAGATCAGCCTGGGCATTCTGCCCAGTGTGATCAGATTATTCGCTGTGCACTTAGAGGGTAGCTAAGAGTCTAAGCTACTTCCATGCCCACAGCAAAGGCTCTCATTAGACTGGGCAGATGCCCAGGCTGATCAGTCTTTGCTGAGCGTGCATGCCACTTTGTTGGTTTTGTCAAGTCGCAGCTCAAATATCTTGACAAAAGTCCTATGTGGTAACCTGAATACTGATTTTACTGACCACTGGAAACAGTCTCTAAGGCAGAAGCTAATGCTATACATACACAATACCATGTATTGCCTTATTCAAATTTTCAGATAACTATTAAATGCATTTTGGAGTGCATTTTGGCGAAAGTTGAGGTGCCATTTATGGATTCTTTCAGGGTCTGGCCCCTTGAGACAAATGGCAGAAACTCTGAACTGAAAATCAAGTTTGTGTATTGTGATTTTAGTGTAGGTATATTCTTAATTGCTATTGTATTACATTATACTCTGCAAACAAGGAAATATAGTGAGTATCCATGGGGTTGGAAGGAATTATGGTAAATCAGGTTCTGTTTTCTCATATCAAATATTGTATTATTCAAGCTATGTCAGTTAATGCTGGCATCCTGTTTTAATGCTGGTATTTTTAAATCGTTAGTTTTGTAAATATACAGACACTTTATATTTTATAATTCAGCTTATCTTGCTTTACTATAAACCTCTATTCAAAACATGCTGGTATTTTTGTGAAGTTATTTATGTAACTATACAAACATTGTTAAATATACATGTAAAATCAGTATATATCTTGCATATAAAATAAGCATGTTGTTTATTTTTTTGCAGTTATTTTTTATGTAACTATACAGAACATTTTTTTTTAGCATACAAAATCAGTTTATCTGGTTTATATACAGCAATTCAAAACCAGTCAGAAAGAATGTGCAGTAAGTGCTATCTGATATTGTTTCTTGGTTTGTACTTAAAGATTCATTAGCATCTTCTAGTACACAAGAATTTAAGTGTGTAAATCTTTTTTGCTGAAAAAAATGTGAGAAGCATATTTTCAAAACAAGGACCATTGGTCCTGTAGCTCACCTGATTCCATTCAGCCTCAGTACTCTAGGGTAAGTTACTCTAAGGCAAATTGAACACATAGGTGGTATCATACCTGTGACCCTCAGGGCGGAAAATGAAAAAGACAAGAATCATTCAACCTGGCCCAAATGTGAACTGGTCCGATATTTTATGGCTGTCCTAGATACCTGCAAGTTTGAAGAAGTTGCAGTCAAAACTAAAGGTGCTATGGCCCGGACAACATTTTCCCCATTATAAATCTATGGAACCTTTTTGTTGCCATGGTAGCCACAGTTTTAAATCAATCCCCACCCCAACAATGCTACTTAGAAAATTTGATCAAGATTGGCAAGCTACTTAAGCAAATATTAATGCTTAAAACTGTGGACATACGACAGACCAAGCCTTTACTATAAGCTCACCTTGTGAGCCTTCGTCTCAGGTGAGCTAAAAACAGCAACTGTGACCTTGACCTTAGAATGTTAAAACGCAAACTTGTATAAGATATTGTCATACTAAACATTAGTGTGAAGTTAAATCAAAATCGGACCATAAATGAAGGTTCGAGACAAAGGTTTTCTAAAAATAGCCACTGTGTCCTTGACCTTGACCCAAGAATGCTGAAACGCAAACTTGTCCAAGATATTGCCATACTTATCACTTGTGTGAAGTTAAATCGAAATTGGTCCATAAATGAAAGCGCTAGAGCGATGACAAAGTTTTTCTATAAATAGCCACTATGACCTTGACTTTGACCTTAGGACGCTGAAATGCGAGCTTGTTCAAGATATTGTCATACTAAACATTAGTGTGAAGTTTTAATCAAAATCAGTCCATAAATGAAGGCTCTAGAGCGATGACAAAGTTTTTCTAAAAATAGCCACTGTGACCTTGACCTTAATATAAGAACGCTGAAATGCCAACTTGTCCAAGATATTGTCATACTAATCACTTGTGTGGTATCCAATTGAATTCAGTCCACAAACTGAAGGCGCTACAGCGATGACGAAGTTTTTCTAAAAATAGCCACTGTGTCCTTCACCTTGACCCACAAACGCTGAAACGCATTCATGTCCAAGATATTGTCATACTCATCACTTTTGTGAAGTACAATTTAAATCATTCCATAAATGAAGGCACTAGAATGATGACCGGACAACATTTTCCCCATTATAAGTCTATGGGAAAATATTTTATCGCTCAAGGGCAAGTAACTCTGAAAAGAATGATCCAACCTGGCCCAAATTCGAACTGGTCCGAGATGTTTTGACTGTCCTGGATACCTGCAAGTTTGAAGAAGTTGCTACAAAAAATGAAGAAGCTAGGGCCCGGACAACATTTTCCCCATTATAAGTCTATGGGAAAATATTTATCGCTCAAGGGCAAGTAACTCTGAAAAGAATGATTCAACCTGACCCAAATTCGAACTGGTCCGAGATGTTTTGAATGTCCTGTTTACCTGCAAGTTACAAGAAGTTGCGATCAAAACTGAAGAAGCTTGGGCCCAGACAACATTTTCCCCATTATAAGTCTATGGGAAAATATTTTATCGCTCAAGGGCAAGTAACTCAAAAAAAATGATCCAACCTGGCCCAAATTCGAACTGGTCCGAGATGTTTTGGCTGTCCTGGATACCTGCAAGTTACAAGAAGTTGCGACCAAAAATGAAGAAGCTACGGCCCAGACAACATTTTCTCCATTATAAGTCTATGGGAAAATATTTTATCGCTCAAGGGCAAGTAACTCTGAAATGAATGATCCAACCTGACCCAAATTCGAACTGGTCCGAGATGTTTTGACTGTCCTGGATATCTGCAAGTTTGAAGAAGTTGCGATCTAAAATGAAGAAGTTAGGGCCCGGACAACATTTTCCCCATTATAAGTCTATGGGACCTTTTTGTTGCCATGGTAACCACAGTTTTAAACCAATCTGTCCCAAAACTATATGCAATCAATCCCCCAACCCAACCATGCTACACATAAAATTTGAGCAAGTTTGGCCAACTACTTTAGCAGATATTAATACTTAAAAGTGTGGGCGACGACGGAGGACGGACGACGGACCAAGCCTATACTATAAGCTCACCTTGTGAGCCTTTGGCTCAGGTGAGCTAAAAAAGCTGTGGTATGCTCTGTCATGTGTTTGTGCATTGTCCCAAAATGGAGCTAAACCAGAAAACCTGACGTAAGTTTAAGCCACCAACAGTGACACTGGAAAAGTAATACCTATATTTTGCTTCTGCTACATGTAGTCTTAGGTGAGACAAAATGACAGTATTTTGGTATATATATACCCTGAGTGAGCACTATAAAAGATGAGCCACTGTTGATATTTCTGGGATAATTTCTTGTTTTTCTGTGAAAACAATCAAATGACCCAGTGGGTTGATGCGTCGTTAAATTTTAAATCATCATCATCATCAGTTACGGCCCTGCATTGGAACACGTGAAACGGCTCTAAAGATGGGCCACAGAATGTTCAGGGATAATGCACAGAACTTATCCCTTAAACAATAAATGAGCCATGACGTGACAAAACCAACAAGTTGGCATTTGCATCATGTGGAACCTCAAATCAGCCTGGGCATCTGCCCAGTCTGATCAGATTGTGCACTAAAAGGGTAGCTAAGGGTCTAATCTACTGCCATGTTGACAGCAAAGAGTCTAGATGCCCAGTCTGATCAAAGTTTTTGCTGGGCACACATGCCACTGTGGCACATTGTTGGTTTTCTTTTGCTGCTCATATCTTCAACTAAATGTTGTGGCATCTCATTCAAACCACCTCAGTGAGGCAGTTCTAATGGGGTTCACAAGGTATGTTTTTTCGAGAGAATATCCAGAAACTGCTTCAAAGTTTTCATGAAGCTCTACTTATCTTGAGAGTCTACAATAAGCAGACCAAAGAAATCAAAGATGTCACACAAAGTACATTCATCATGAGTAACTTCCATTTTTTGAGCTACGTACATGTGTATGAACGCAACTTGTTTCTTGACTATGCATACACATATACACAGTATTTTATAGAAGATATAAATTGTTTTTAAGGTGAAAATTATTTTGAATAAAATGTTGATGACTTCGAAACAATTTTGTTGTCTCTTACTGTTCCTACATCAGAAACAAGATTTCGCCATGCATGTTGTGTAACAAGAAGAGTTTTTTTTTTACTATGAACAGTTACTTAAGTTTCAGAAGAATCCATTTTTTTTTTTTTTCAGCTTGCCTAAACAAAGTTCAGGAAGAGCTATTGCACCACCGTTGGCGTTGGCGGCGGTGTTGGCATTGGCATTAGCAAAATGTTATAGTTTTACATTAAACTTAAAAGATCGCAAAAGCTTCGAAATTCTTTGACTGATCTGAATTATATTTGGTATGATGATAAATATTGGTCTGAAATTTTGTTCAACACCTATACGTCAAGGTCACAGACTTGGCTTCTCTAAGAGAACCCTTTCTCTGTTAAGACTAGACTCTCTTTTGGAAGGGCTTTTTGTCCAGGGAAGCAAACGAAGTCACAAAGTTGTTTCCCTTAGCAGAAGAATTTCATGAAATGCTATCTCTGCATGTCACTAAACAGAGCTAATCCAGGAAACTTGTCGACAGTTTACACTGCCGAAGCCAACAGCAGGAAAGCAATATCTACGTCTCACTTCTACTAGTTGCATGCAACACAAAACTGGAGAACCTCACAACATGACATGTGAGTCGTGGAACGACAAAACCAACAAAGTGGTATGTGTGTCCAGTGAAAACTTGGATCAGCCTGGACGTGTGCAATCTCATCAGAGTCTGCATTGTCTGCATGGAGCTAGCTTAGGTTCTTAGCTATCATTTAAGCTCACAGCAAAGACTCTGGTCAGACTGGGCGGCTGCCCTGGCTGATCTGAGTACGAGCTGGGCGCACAAGCCACTTGATTTTGTCATGCTGTGGCTCATATATGATAATTAGTTATTATTAAAAAAGATCTGCAGAGATTCTGATTCAAATAGTGCTTTGTCTGTCCTTATTCAGCTGTGTAAACTGAATTCTGCAATTATTTCTCTGTTCCAGCTCCAGCAAGCTTTAATCAGTAATTCTCCTGATGCCGCCAACTGCGATATTGCAACGGGCCCACCTGGTCAAGCTATGAGTAAAATATTATTGAAATGTCAGGATTGGTGATCACCTATCACAATACTTCTTAAGTGGGTTCGACCTGTGTCGTGCTCAATACTACATGGAAGTGCATAGATACCAAGCCATTGGTTTAGTTTTTATATTTATTCTTTATGCCCTTTACAACAGAATTGCATTAAATTGTATATATGACTAATGGATGTATATCGTGAACTATTATTATTAATACACCTAAACTTTCAGAAATCTGCAGTTGCAGTTATAAATTTCTATCTCTGCAGTTGCAGCTGTAGAGCAACATTATCAAAATATCTGTAGTTGCAGCTAAAGATTCCAATACCTGCAGTTGCAGTAATAGATGAAAACGCCCGCAGTTGCAGTTCTGAATACTTAAGTTATTTACAAGACGTATGAATCAACATTGATGCAAAAGACCTACAAGAAACCTTAAACCATCCTTATACAGCCAATCATATAAAGTATGTGATTGCATAAATATTAACCTGAATTTATACAAACATGCAGTTGCAAGTATACTTAATTGAGGCGATAAATATTGTTAGAGATGCATACATGTGATGAGCTCTTGAGGACCATGTGGGAGATTTGGATTTCATTTCAGGGAGATTGAGTTCTCCATCAGGGAGACTTTTTTGACGACAACTTTGACGCGTCGTTTCACTTACTTTACTGTTTTTTTTTTTGTTTTTTTTTTTCTTATTTTAAAATAAAACATGAACTATAGTATAGTTTAACTTTTATCATTATTTAACGTTTACCCAATACTTCAAATATAACCTCAAAAGTATGTCATTTCAGTGCAGTAACACTACCATCCTAAGTTTAATATTTAGTGTAATTCAGCAGTACTGTTTATAATGCTAGTGCTGAACAATCCATTGCTGAATTGCTAAAAAATAAACAATCTGCTTACTGGGTTGGCATTCTCAAACCATCACCCCTCCCCACCTGCTTACTTGGCATTCTCAAACCATCACCCCTCCCCACTTTTCCCTAACTCTCAATACAAACATCAAAAATTGTTCCTTGGATGATGGGTCTGATTTGGTCCAGTTATTTTGGTGAAAGCTGATACTTGTTTAAAACCTCAAAATCTGTCTATGTCAAAACCGAGTTATATTTTACACTTCAATGAACATACCTGTCATAAGACCTGTCTATTTTAGTTGAATATTAGATTGAGAACAAATATAGCTGCATATTTGGGTCAGTAAACTTGTACGATGCCATATTTCCGTCTCAGTCACTGAGTCAGATGCTGAGGATCGCGGATTTCCCATGTTTTATTTATAAAATTCACTGGTTCTCGTTTCACATACGATGCGTCTCAATCGGCGGGAACTGGATAGAAAAACGCGGGAAATTATTCTTAAAGTGATCGAACCGACTTCAAACAAAAACAAAACAAAAAAAATGCTGGCACCCGTGATGATTTCATGAAAGTATGATCTGATCAGCCTGCGCAAATTTTGCATAATCGATATTTATGGTGACTGTACATTACGTATCTGACATGTTTACTGAAAAAAATCGATATGGAATCATTGTCGATTGGCGGCACTTGCAATCAGGTGCAAATCCTTGACAGAAAAAATGGCCGGACTCATAACCATAAAGCCGTGACGCAATAAAAGTCATTTACTCTCGGTAAAACAGTTAGAACAGGTAGATCTATAGCTATACCTTTACTGATGCGCTAGCCAGTTTAACACCTCGCTGCGTCTTATCAGAATACCCCATCGGAATGACACGACTAATATTGCACCCTGTTAGATAATTAGGTCACGGACAGTTAATCCTTTGACTAGCCGCCGGGTAAGTAGTTACCGCAAAATGGATGGTTCAGAAAAAAATATGACAGAAAAATTCAGTATCCGGGAGATTCTGAATACTTTCCGGGAGCGCGGGAGATGGGCTTCATTTCCGGGAGACTCCCGGATGATCCGGGAGACATCACATGTATGGAGATGTAAACACTTTCACTTAATAATTGAGGTTAGTTGTATAACTCAATCTCCTTACGATCAATATAACTTAAATTAGTCCCAAACACTTGCAGTTATACAACTCAGTCCCTTACGATGAACAATAAAACACAGTTACAGATTGCCGTTACACCTACGTTTGATTGAATGAACACTCTGAATGAAAGAAATAAGTCTACTATATAAGACCTACACCTTAAGGAAACATTACATTGTGCCTTTACATTAATCTTCAAGTTATAACAGTTTCGCCTAGGTAGGCGGAGTTTCTCCTAGGTAGGTGTAGCTTCGCCTAGCAAGGAGGAGCTTCACCTAGGTAGGTGGAATTTCCAATTCTACGGTTGAAATCACAAAGACACGATCGTTGCAGAGCTGTTACATCAACTGACCATCAGAGGGTCACACCTGAACTCATACAACACTCGTATAATTGTGCTAATCCACAGTATAATACTTTCACCTACCTTGGCGTACAACGCCCAGCTAGGCGCAACGTACACTTATTGTAAAAACTACACAAACAGACAATATTTTATGCTAAGAGTGGTCATTAAATAATTAAAGTGCTTTCTACAATGTACTTTAGGTGAACCTGTGTCAACTTCGCTTATAAGAAGAGTGAGAGAGGGTTTTCCGCCAAGCTAGGCGCACAGCTTAGAGTAGTATGGTGGGGTAATGTAAATAAACATTAAGATTATGAGACCTCTTTCGGACCAAGCATACGTCTTTTGAGAGGCATACTTCGCCTACAAATTGTTTAGATCAAATATCTAAATACTCCAAGCTAGGCGAACAGCTAGGTAGCTACCACTGTTTGAGTGAAAGCTCAACAGGTTGCAAAACATTCAGCAACAGAACCGAATCGTCTGTGCTGCAGTATTTATAGTGTAGAGGGGTTTCCAGATATTATTGCGCCTACTGTAGAAAAGTATATGAAATCGGAAACCAGCACAAGGCCAGCGCGCGCTTAGCAACTTGTGCGGGATTACTCGGCACTTATGCTTCAGTCCATATTGAAGCGAAACAAGCGCGAATGACAGCTCAGAGATCGAACATTTGAGCAGGAATAGACGCAAAATACAGCTACAAAAATGGATTTAAGAGACTAAAAAGGGTATGCTTACTTCATTTAGCATTAGAACTTTATAATCTAACAGTGAAATCTTGCTGTCAGACCGTATTAACATGGAAAAAGCGATGCGAAGTTGACACACATTTGATTCGACCATGGTTCGTTTCGAACCCAAGATCGTGTTTACGATATGAAAACAGAAAATACAACACTAGTTATGAAGAAATAACACCCAATAGCCAGACGCCGTTACAACAGCCCCCTACCTTAAAAGGCATGGACCCCATGAAGAACGTTAGGTAAGTACAAAGCTTGGAAAATGGGCATGTTTAGAATAAATGAATTCAAAACAGCTCACTTAGGAGGCAAATGGCTATTGTTGTTACTCTCACTTTCACTCACGATAACAATATTCAATGGCAGTTATCAAAAAAAAAAACCATATTTTCACACCATTCACACAGGCTACCTTGAAAGAGATGAAATGTGCAGGACATGTAGGTTCATAACCATACATGTGGTGCTCATTTTTCAAGAATATTCACAATATGGAGTCTCCATCAAGACATCCCGTGTCAAAGGTGTGCATTTTTCAAAAGGAAAACTGCCCAAATTTGACTCTTAAGACAGTCAGACTCATACATTGAACTTATGATAGAACAGACAGGCGAACATACCACTTTCTCCTATACAAGATTTCAATAAATTCATTGAAATTGCATTTAGATAAAACATCAGAATTTGACTAGTGTCACAGGTTGTAGGTCTGATAAAAGCAGAGGTTGAAGAATCATTTCACCAAGAGAACATGCTGCCCGTGCACACACGAGTCACCTATCAGGCACCTCCAGTGGAGACGGACACCATACTCCCTGTAGCAAAACTTCCAATTCCAATCCGCAAGTATCAGAGGCCACGACCTGAGGCAAAACTAATATTTGAATATTAACCAGCCAATGACTTACGGATATTATTGATAAGAACATAAGTTATGACAGCTAGTCAAGCAATATTCACTGTTTGCAAACCTTATCTTATTGAAGGTATAATGTATTTCTGCAGCTACACAAGGAGTCATACTTGCTCATGAAATATTAAATAGAAAGTCACCAGGTTAGTTGCACAGGACAAATCTACCAAGTGAAAGCTAGAGAGATAACTCTAGAAGTATGCAGTCCAGTGCAGCTGCTGATATACTATAGTGTTGCCTGTTCTTCTGACTGTTGCAAAAGAATATACATATATAATAACATAGACTAATCAAGTATACAACTGTTTGTGCTGAAAACACTTGTAAAACACATACAACCTGATATGAGATCAAATTTCAACAGTATAATAACATGTTAATGATTTTTCTATTTCACAGGCACAAATCACCTATGTCGAGAATAAAGATCCTAAAGGCGAGGAATCCTCCTGCTTAGACCTGAATGGATTCCATGCGACCTTCCAAGATGGTCAGTTGAAGTTCAAATAAAACCAAGGTAGGTTAATTTGTTATACAACTATGCCTCGAAATATAAAAATCAACAATATTTAAAAAAAAAAAAACCTATGCACTTACTATGAATATTATGAGACTGTCTGTAAAATATCTAACTTTCAACCATACAGAGAGTCAATTTAAATAGTTAAGCGTCCACATGCATAGCAATTTGATTTGGTCAAAAGCATGTATACAACAATGTTTAGTCATAGTTTGCACAAACTTCCACCACACATATGTTCAGTTACAGTGACACTATTGTAATACCTAAGTTAAACAAAGGTTTGTTTTATATACGAAAGTTTACCAATGGACTTCCTTATTACATATTTATCCTTGAGATCAGAAAGTAACATGGATTTAAATATCTACAACTTAATACACGCTGACTGCAGAAAGGATATTTGACATAGTTGCAGATATTTAAAACAAATTAATAAGTCTATACTGCCCAAAGATAAATTCTGTTAATTCTCAAATTTCCGTTTGACACAGTAGACTGAAAAGAATTGATAATGCGCAATAGGTTCTTTGTCTTACATAGCCAGCAGTTATATAAGTCTGAGTCTGCCAATAACTTACGCAGGTAATATCTTCCGTTGGGTAATCATATCCAATGTATCTCTGCAGTTGCACAATGAATCATACATACCCTGCCATATCTACACTAAATATAGACCAAGAAGTCACAAGATTCAAGTGCAGCTGCAGATATACTTCAGTTTTGGTGGTTAAGAATATCATCTTCCCAACAGATTTAACCATGATGCATTTCTAAAATCAAATAAATAGGCAATGATCTCATTTCATTTTTCAGTCCAGACTAAGTGTAGCCCTCACATACAATACAGGAATGATTATGACAGAAGTAGGCTAGTCTCAGGAGACAGTGGTGCGGAATGTTACCAATGTTGGACCAGGCTCAGTAGCGAACCCTGATACTTCAAAATCACTAGGACCAAATATTCTACCCCCAGTCAACAAGCATGCCAGTTTACTAGGGTAAGAATGGAAATAATCAGTAAATTATAAATTACCTGTGGCCCCAAATGAGTCAGAACCATCAAAGGCTACCTTTCCTGGGATATCACCATGCAATCATACCAAACCTGACATTACTGCTTAAAATATTAGTACCCTATCCGCCCCGAAATCTGGACACCAAAATTGGTACATACGAATTCAGTTCAAAGGGGAAGAACTTGGTTACACATTTGTAAACCAGATTCCTCCCACATTAATTTCTTTATTACAAATTCCAAAAGTACCACCCCGGTGTCCAGACATTCAGGACCAATATGGTATGTTATTAGTAAGTATTTTTCCTAAAATAAAACTATACAAATTTTAAACTTTAGAACAAATATTTATGGTAATTTAGTAATTTAATTATCTCTATCCTAAACTAACGCTAGAGTCTTTCTCTTGGCTTGTTAGACGCGAATTTGATTGTCATCAGTGTCCATAAACAGATTCTCAGAGTTCATGTATTTAGTCATCACGTCAATTAGTTTTGTTTCAAGTAATTTAAATTTAAAGCTTAATTGTCGCGTTCACTCTTGTAACTTCCACTAAATGAAGACTTTACTGGATTACCATGGCACAATGGGACATCTCCATCTAAACAGCAATGCTTCCATCTAGGCAAATATGCCTCAGTCCTATTAAGCTCTACTCGACATGGTCACCAAGCGAACTCAAAATTCCAGTCCAATATCAGAAAACTGATGCAGTCTCCGTTCAACAATTTCCTTGAGTCCTTCTAGCCCATAATAATCAGCCTCGGCATGGAGTTCAAGCAAGTACCTCCTTTCTCGGGGTAATGTGGCTTGTTGAATTTGACATTTGTTCCTTAAGTAGTTAATTATAAAACGAAAGTGAGCGGGGTCACGATCAAAGAAATAACTACTTGGAGCCTTGTTTTTAAAGATGTGGGCAAACAGAGAATCTGGATCCTGCAGAAGTGTCGGAACACTGGTTTCAAACAGGCGCCCACCAATGTTGAGACTAACTCTTCCCTCTTGAATCTTTTCCAGATAGGTCCTTGACTCCTCTATTGCTTTTAGTTTCCTTTTCTCTGCTTTTCTTTGTTTCTTTGCTTCTTTCATTTCTTTAGTACTTTCTCCTTCCTTATTCCCTTCAAAGTATTCACTGTTTTCTGGTAACTGTCCAACCCCTCTTGCTTTCTCATCCCCTTTTCTTTTTCTCCCTTTTTCTTCCCTTAATCTTTCCTCTTCTGCCCTCTCCTGGTTTACACAATCTATTGCATAATCTATCTCTCGCTCAACAACATCACCTTCCATGATATCCACCACACCATTCCTCATAACATGAAAATAGTTTTCATATGTTTCCTCTAATGTTCTATCTGTTATACTCGCCACCGCTATCAATGTTTCTGTCATGTCTGTTTGATGCTCAGCTATGTTAGTTTCATTGTTAGTTTGTTCTTGTGGTTCTGTATCATTCATGATTGGCGACTCCGGCTCAGAATCAATCAACGGTGACTCAATCACAGGTGTCCCTGGCTGATCATCAATTATGGGTGATACACACCGCATACTTTCATGTGTATTTGTCATGTCTTCCATTATGTTTTCTAGAAATCTGGCCTTATATTCTTTCAGGGATATTTTCTTTGTATGAGTTTCCTTCTCTTTTTCCTTAGCTTCACTTTCCTTATCATTCTGAGGGTCTTTCTTTGTCTGATTCTCTTCTTCCCTAAGATTACTCTAATTACTTCCCGTCTGTTTTAAGCTATTTGCATCTCTCTTTCTCTGAGTCCTTATCTCTTCTTGTCCATTATTCATTTTCCGTTCCTTCTCTACATTCACATCCTTTTGTCTTTCATTCATTTTCTGTTTCTCCTCTGTATTCACAGTCTTTTCATTATTAGTCTTACTCTTTTCCTTATCATTATTGCCTCCCTTTTGTTTATCAGTCTTACTCTTTTCCTTATCATTATTGTCTTCCTTTTGTTTATCAGTCTTACTCTTTTCCTTATCAGTATTCCCTTCCTTTTGTTTATCAGTCTTATTCTGTTTGTTATCAGCTGTAGTCTCTGCCATTTCAGACTTGTCTCTCTTTTTTTTCTTTTCACTCTGTCCATTATATATGTCCTTTTTCTTGGTTTCCATCGATCTATCAATTCTATTTTGTTTCTCTTTATGATTGTCTGCTCCATTCAATTTATCTTTCTTTTCTTTTCTTTTCTCTTTCCCTTTATCCGTGCCATTCCTTTCATCCTGCTTTTTACATGTTATTTTTCTCAGTTCATCACTCTTGTTTTGTGTCTCTGTCACATTTTGTGTATGTTTTACCCCTTCTATCAGCTTTTCTGTAGGTTTTTCTAGTGCTTTTAATTTCTTAATTTGTTGGCCAGTCCCATAGTCCATTTCTTTCCGTTCATCACTTTCCTTTCTTTTCACTGTTTCTTTCTCACCCGGTTTTCCACTAGCCACATTTATACTCTGTGTTTCCTCAGCATTAACAACAGTCCCTATTTCAAAATCATACACTGTGCCTAATTCTTCCGCACTTGATCTACTGGACAGTGATGGACTACAGGCTAGTTCATCTAGGAGAAAGGAGGCACTGGACACAGTCTCAACACGTCTCACCTTTACTGGTGGTTCTTCAAGTGAGATTGGTTCAGGTTCTCCTAGAGACACTGGTGATAAGTCTCTCTGCTTCCTGAGCCTGGGTCTCCTCGCAGGAGTATTTGGTTTGACAACCACAGACTTTACAGCTGGACAGGAACTCTCATCATCAACATACTTCCAGTGATTGTCCTGCTCATCCCGGATGAAATTTCTCAACACCTGTCGGGCCTCTTCACCATATACCCCAGTCGCTCGCACCGTACATTCCATATCTTCCTCCTCAGCATTGCATGCATGTTTCATATTCCGCCTATTAAACAAATAACCGCAGATGGCACACTGAAATCCAACACCAGAATGTTGGTCCTGTAGGTGTCTCCTGACATCATATTTGGTCTTGAAGAACTTCAATATCTTCTTGCACAGACAACATTGGTAGTGGTGTCCCTGAAAAAAAATATAGACGATAACAGCTTTTCAATATACAGCCAACACTCTTTAATGTTTTCTGACACCTTTCCTTATGTTTCATTCTCAATAAATTATTTGTATTTTTCAGCTCTGAGAGGACACCTCAGCCATATTCAACAGACCTACAGCCCCTTTTACAGTCATACCAGCCTTCAAGGAGTCAAGCTTTAGAGTGTAAACAGCCATAATGGCCCATTCCACTATAAAGTGTGCAAACTATGACCAAGCAATAACAGTTGCTCCGGACATTATCAGACAGATGGATGTTTATGTACAAACAATTATATATTATCAGTCCACATATCGTTAGACACAAACGCCACTGTCATTTGAATGGATTATTAATTAATAACTGACAGGCATGTAAAGATCATTATTATTATTTTTTTTTTTTTTAAACTATTTTCTAAGCAAATAGTATTTACTTCAGCAGTTACAGGCAGTCTTACTAACAACAACATCTATACAGCCTATGTATTTGCTGTTAGACACAAATTTTCATTGTGTCATAAGTTTACTGTAATTAAAAATTCATACATATATGGTTACAGCATTTTTTTTTTTTTTTTTTTTTATTATTCAACCTATGTTTATATAAAAGGCGAAGCAGACAGGAAAGAAAGGTTGATTGACACAGGTTCTATGAGCTCAGTATGTGTAATACTTGAGTTCTCGCCATTTCTGCCTAATTCTTCATACTTGCTTTCACATTTTATTTCTCTTTGTGTCTTACTTTAATTGTAAATAGAATTAATAAAAAGGAAAAATATGATCTATATAAGTATTGGTTCTTATTGTTCACTGTATTAAAGAAAACATATATATGTCAGCATTTATGTTGTCTTACTGACAAACCAGTCAGGCTTGTCCTCCCCTAAATAAGGTTTCAACTTGTCATGATGGACAACCACAGGTTTTGCTTTAGGACCGGACTGTATCTTAAATAATACGTCATTCAAATGGTCAACCACAACCATGGGTCCCTTCCATGGCCTTTGAAGTTTTGGGTTGAAACCTACTTTGTGTTTAGGATTGTAATACCATACTGCATCTCCCACTTTGAAAGGTATTTGGTGTACTTTTACATCATATCTTCTTTTCATGCTTTCGCTAGAGAGATTAAGATGGTTTCGAGCAAAGTCATGAATTTCTAGGAGTTTTTGTTCCAGTTGATAGGCATGCTCAGTTGCGCACAACCTATCATTATCTGTTGGTCTACCAAGGGTTAGATCCACAGGGAGAGTCAACTCCCTGCCAAACATCATCATTGCAGGTGACACCCCGGTAGTTTCATGAACAGACGATCTGTATGCCAACATAAGTAGTGGTAAATGTTCATCCCAATCATCTTGTTTGTCTGAAATATATGATGATATCATATTTTGGATAGTACGGTTCGCCCTCTCAACCATACCATCAGACTGGGGCCTTCGAACAGTTGTCCTTGTTTTATCAATACCCAGAAGCTTGCATACCTCTTTAAACACCTTTGACTCGAAATTCGCCCCTAAATCGGTATGTAATTGAAGTGGGACGCCAAATATGGATATAAATTTGTTCACCAATTTTGACGCCACATATGTCGCTTCCTGGTTTTTCAAGGGTATTGCGTCCACCCATTTGGTGAAATAACAGGAAACCACCATCAGATATCTGTGCCCCTTTTTCGATACTGGATAAGGACCACAGATATCAATTGCAATACGTTCAAGTGGATAACCAACATTGTATTTGCACATAGGTGCCTTTGCATTTCTATAGGGCTGCTTTCGAGCCCCACAGGTTGAACAAACTCTGCACCAGTATGATATGTCTTTATACATACCGCACCAGTAAAATCTCTTTCTAATTTTATCATATGTTTTTCTCCTACCCAAATGTCCAGCAGTTTCATATTCATGTAACTGTCGGAAAACTTCTTTTCTCAAAGCCCCTGGCAGAAGGAAAAGGTATTCAACATTGTTACCAATATTACTGAAGCGCTTCTTATAAATAATGTTTTCTCGTAGTTCTATAGTATCCCATTCATGCCAGTAGGTTTTGAGTTCATGGCAGTATGGCGCCACCGTAGACCACATAGGTTTTTCACCTTCTCTTTTCCATTGAAGCAGGAGTTTTAGCACAGTGTCATTTTCCTGCTGCAATCGAATATTTTCCTGTGTCATATCTAAGTTCTCCTTTAACTCATCACAGGAAGATGTGGATTGGCCAGATCCACCAGGTTGTTGACTGGTATTCATACAAAATTTTCTATTACAAGTGCTGTATATACACCCATGATGATTTTGAAGACTGTCAGGGTTTTGAGCGTTTGTACTTGCCATAGCCGTTTGCTCACAAGGACACCTAGGTTTGTCACTTGGAGCCCTTCCCATAGTTGCCATGCCAGCATGAGCAACTGACAGTCCATCTGAAATTTCCTCATTCTCAAACAAACACTCAAACAATGACTCGCCTTCAAAATAATCTAACCAATCTTCAGTATCATTTGCTGTCATTTTGCAACAGCAATGTTCATGACGACTATTACTAATTTCGTGAGTTTTTGCATCCACCCCATCACACACAGAATTAAGCATTGCATGTGTGAAGTGAGGAACCCCGATCTGGGACATTCCATGTGACATCTCCGAAGAGAGCACCTCTGCTACTCTATGTCCTAAACAAGTGGTAGGGCGCGCATCTCTACCACTGGATTGGTCGTCATTCATAGTGGGCCCATGATGTTCAGGATTCTGGTCCTGGTCATCAAACGAATCATTTTTCTGGATGGTACCATCAAGAGGCTGAACAATGTAGGAGCCAATCCCGTCACTGGGTTGACCGACCTCATGTTCATGCCCAATACTAAGGAGAGTGACTTCTTCACCCTCTAAGTTGCCTTCATTTGAGGCAATACTCTTCACAGCACCTGCCTCTTCTGCTAATTTATTCAAGTCAGTCAACGTGTCAGAAAGATATCTCTTCTCATATCGGTCACAATATTTACATTGATTATTGTGACATGGTCTACGTGACAATGAATCAGCGTTGTTATGTACTCTGCCTGCACGGTGAACTACAGAGAATGTGTACGCTGAAAGGGTCTCAATCCAGCGTGCAATTTGACCCTCGCAATTTTTAAATCTCATGAGCCATTGCAAAGACCCATGGTCGGTCCTAACTGTGAAATTTTGACCAAGCAAATAGTGATGGAAGTGTTTTACAGCTAGGACTACAGCCAGAAGTTCTTTTCTGGTTGTGCAATACTGCCTCTCGGATCGGGACAAACATTTACTGAAATAGCTTATAACTTTTTCTTCACCATTTTGTATCTGGGACAGGACAGCCCCTGCGCCAACATTAGATGCGTCGCAGTCCAGCAGGAACGGTTGTCCTTGAAGTAATGGGTAACTAAGAATAGGTGCACTAGTTAATAACTGTTTTATGGTGTCAAAGGCATTCTGGCATTGCTCAGTCCAAGTAAATTTAGCATCTTTTTCAGTCAGTCTGTGCAATGGTTTGCAAATGGTGGCGAAGTTTGATATAAATTTTCTATAATACGAGGCCAGACCAACAAATTGTCTAACCTCAGTTGCCGATTTTGGCTGTGGCCATTCTTTTACAGCTTTTACTTTTAATGGATCAGTAGCTATACCTTCTTCAGACACTTCATGGCCAAGGAAACTAACCTTTCTGCAGAGTAAGCTACATTTCTTTGGGTTTAGTTTAAGGTTAGCTTCCTTGAGTCTTTCAAGAACCACCCTTAAGTTTTCCAAGTGTTCTTCAAAAGTTTTTGAGAAGACAATAATGTCATCTAAATATATGAGCAAGATGAGGAATGTTAGACCAGCAAATACCCTCTCCATGAGGCGTTCAAACACACTAGGCGAATTAATCAGTCCAAAAGGCAAAACACGCCATTGCCACAAGCCACTGCCTGGTATGGAGAAAGCAGTTTTTGGTCTATCTTCCTCAGCAATGCTCACTTGATGAAATCCACTTTTTAAATCTAAAGTAGAAAACCAACTTGAGCCGCCAAGAGCTTCTAAGGTGTCATCAATTCTAGGTAAGGGATGACTGTCTGGAATTGTTAATTGATTTAAACGCCTGTAGTCTATACAAAATCTGGTGGTTCCATCACGTTTTGGAACCAATACAGCGGGAGCACTCCAAGCTGAATGAGACGGCTCGATTAACCCTTTCTCAGCCATAGTCTTAATTTCATTCTCAGCAAATTCTCTCTTAGCAAGGGGTATTCTATAGGGTCTAAGTTTCACAGGCTTACAGTCGGGCATAGTTTTTATGGTATGTTCCACTAAATTCGAGCAGCCTAAGTCGTGAGAGGATTTAGAAAATTGGTCTCGGTATTCATACAACAAGGACTTCAAATTTCCTTTTTGGGACTCATTCAAGTTTGAAGAACTTTCATGTAAAAGCTCATCAATATGAGAATAAGATTCTTTAGTCAGAGTTGAATCAGTACTTCGACAGTTGACAGTCTCCAATTTTTCCGTTTCTACCGGCTCATATATAGCTGCTACAGTATTTTTGTATAGCTTGAAAGGCTTGTCACTCAAATTCATAATGCGTAATGGAACAGTGCCATATTCAGGACTTACTAAAGCTTTTGCAAGTAACAGTCCACTACAATCAACAAAAGTTTCAGTGGCCTCAAGTACACCAATGCTATTTATATCAACCCTATCCAAAGGTCTGCCCTGCACAATTATTTCACACTCAGGTGGTACTTCAGTGTTCTCGTGGATAGCGATTCGACAGCAGGTAGGTGTGATATCATTGCTGCTACGAAAACAAGATATCTTCTCACCATTTAAAAGAAGATGATTTTTGCTCAAAAACATGTCACACCTATGTTTTGTTAGAAAATCCATACCAAGGATTCCATCATTTTTGACATCGGCAATTAGTACATCTTGCAAAAGACTTTGGCTACCAAGGGTAATTTCTATTTCAGCTTTACCTAAGAAAGGTGCACTTTCGCCTGTAGCAGTTACCAAGTACAGGTTGACGGGTGTTAAGTTTGGTCGCATTTCTTGTGGCCATCTGTCAAACAATGTTTTACTGAGAATAGTGCAACATGAGCCAGTATCAACAAGAAAAGCAAGAGAATTGCCAAAAATACGGCCTGCAACAAAATAACCATCCTCCATACTTCTCAGTGGTACCTCAGCGGGCCTGTTTAATGCCGTCGGGTTGTGGCCCCCCAAACCGACTGGTTCCAGTTTCCCTGGTTATTTCCATTTCTTACATTATTGTCACCAAACTGCCTAGTATTGTTTCCCCTGTTTCTCGGCACGAAGCTATTGGCATCAGCTCGCAGTCTTTGTGTGGGGTGATTTGGATAATTTGATGGAGTCCTATTAAGGTGAGAATTGTTGCCTCTATAGGACCCGGTATACCTTGATTGATTGCCATTAGATGGAGGAGGATTACTTTGAGGCGACCTATTATACCTATTGTTATTGCCTTGAGACTTTACATTTGTAAACCTGTTGTTATTATGTGACCGGTTTTGTGATTTTAGGTCATTCACCTGTTTGGTAAGCAAATCTAGTGAATTTTCAAGTGCTTTCAGTTGCTTATTTGACTCCCCCTTATCTTGATTATTGACCAACTTATTGTCAGAATCTATTTGACCAACTAATCGTGAGCGCTGCTTATCCGCAATTTTATGAGATTCCAAACGCAAAGCAGTTCTTTCAGCATCAGCTAGTGTTTTCGGTCCGAGCTCCCTAACCCGCAAGCGAATCTCGGAATCAGTCAAGGCGTCAATAAAATTATCAACAGACAACGTCTCAATCACCTCCTTAGTGACACCTGGATAGGCCTGACGTACAAGTTTCTTGACAGCTTGAGCGAGCTCAGGTATTGATTCTCCCTTATTTCGAACCCTGGACTTTAATTGTGTACGGTAGATTTCGGACCTATTCACTGAACCAAACCTGTTTGCCAGTTTTTCCACAAGGGTGTTATAGTCTCGTTTTCCATCATGATCAAGCTCGCTTAGGATAGAGCGTGCATCTCCAGTCAAGCAATTTGCCAAATACAAAGATTTCTCCTTGTATTGCCAACCATTTATTTCGCATGTGATCTCATACTGAGAGAGAAATTCCTCAAAGTCGCTAGCACCATTAAAAGTTTGAGGTTTCATTCTGAAATGTGAATTATCTCCCTTTGATTGTGAGCTGCCAGTGGTATTAGTGTCACCAGAACCTATATTACTCTGCAAAGGTTGAGCATCAGAAGAATTGACATTAGTATTATGACTGCCTGGTATTACATCAGCAAGTAAATTATTAAATTTGGTATCTACCTCATTGAGTTTTTGGTTCATAAGTTCAGTAAGACACGATACAGTGTCTTTTACCATCTTACTCATTTTTGTCATTTCAGATTCCATCTTACTTTCTAGCATAGACATTTGCAATGTACTAGCGGAACTTGCAACTGAATGAGTATCATCAAATGTCTCATTAGCAATATTTTGCTGGGAGGTGGAGGGGTAGTTTAAGGGCTCCCCAGCAGCTGAATTATCTAAGTTATTTCCGTCGGCCATTAGTGATATTTTGAATTTGATTCAATGCTAAGACTATTCACTTCCACAATAGCAAAGACCAAACAACAGGATTAATTTTCAATATTTCCAGAAATTTAGCAGTGGACTATCTATTAAGCAGCTTCTCAGTCTACTCACATCAATATGCCGTATACACTACAACAGAAATAGACTTCCTAATTTTTCCTTTTCAGATCCCACTTCTGACACCAAATTGCAACGGGACCACCTGGTCAAGCTATGAGTAAAATATTATTGAAATGTCAGGATTGGTGATCACCTATCACAATACTTCTTAAGTGGGTTCGACCTGTGTCGTGCTCAATACTACATGGAAGTGCATAGATACCAAGCCATTGGTTTAGTTTTTATATTTATTCTTTATGCCCTTTACAACAGAATTGCATTAAATTGTATATATGACTAATGGATGTATATCGTGAACTATTATTATTAATACACCTAAACTTTCAGAAATCTGCAGTTGCAGTTATAAATTTCTATCTCTGCAGTTGCAGCTGTAGAGCAACATTATCAAAATATCTGTAGTTGCAGCTAAAGATTCCAATACCTGCAGTTGCAGTAATAGATGAAAACGCCCGCAGTTGCAGTTCTGAATACTTAAGTTATTTACAAGACGTATGAATCAACATTGATGCAAAAGACCTACAAGAAACCTTAAACCATCCTTATACAGCCAATCATATAAAGTATGTGATTGCATAAATATTAACCTGAATTTATACAAACATGCAGTTGCAAGTATACTTAATTGAGGCGATAAATATTGTTAGAGATGTAAACACTTTCACTTAATAATTGAGGTTAGTTGTATAACTCAATCTCCTTACGATCAATATAACTTAAATTAGTCCCAAACACTTGCAGTTATGCAACTCAGTCCCTTACGATGAACAATAAAACACAGTTACAGATTGCCGTTACACCTACGTTTGATTGAATGAACACTCTGAATGAAAGAAATAAGTCTACTATATAAGACCTACACCTTAAGGAAACATTACATTGTGCCTTTACATTAATCTTCAAGTTATAACAGTTTCGCCTAGGTAGGCGGAGTTTCTCCTAGGTAGGTGTAGCTTCGCCTAGCAAGGAGGAGCTTCACCTAGGTAGGTGGAATTTCCAATTCTACGGTTGAAATCACAAAGACACGATCGTTGCAGAGCTGTTACATCAACTGACCATCAGAGGGTCACACCTGAACTCATACAACACTCGTATAATTGTGCTAATCCACAGTATAATACTTTCACCTACCTTGGCGTACAACGCCCAGCTAGGCGCAACGTACACTTATTGTAAAAACTACACAAACAGACAATATTTTATGCTAAGAGTGGTCATTAAATAATTAAAGTGCTTTCTACAATGTACTTTAGGTGAACCTGTGTCAACTTCGCTTATAAGAAGAGTGAGAGAGGGTTTTCCGCCAAGCTAGGCGCACAGCTTAGAGTAGTATGGTGGGGTAATGTAAATAAACATTAAGATTATGAGACCTCTTTCGGACCAAGCATACGTCTTTTGAGAGGCATACTTCGCCTACAAATTGTTTAGATCAAATATCTAACTACTCCAAGCTAGGCGAACAGCTAGGTAGCTACCACTGTTTGAGTGAAAGCTCAACAGGTTGCAAAACATTCAGCAACAGAACCGAATCGTCTGTGCTGCAGTATTTATAGTGTAGAGGGGTTTCCAGATATTATTGCGCCTACTGTAGAAAAGTATATGAAATCGGAAACCAGCACAAGGCCAGCGCGCGCTTAGCAACTTGTGCGGGATTACTCGGCACTTATGCTTCAGTCCATATTGAAGCGAAACAAGCGCGAATGACAGCTCAGAGATCGAACATTTGAGCAGGAATAGACGCAAAATACAGCTACAAAAATGGATTTAAGAGACTAAAAAGGGTATGCTTACTTCATTTAGCATTAGAACTTTATAATCTAACAGTGAAATCTTGCTGTCAGACCGTATTAACATGGAAAAAGCGATGCGAAGTTGACACACATTTGATTCGACCATGGTTCGTTTCGAACCCAAGATCGTGTTTACGATATGAAAACAGAAAATACAACACTAGTTATGAAGAAATAACACCCAATAGCCAGACGCCGTTACAACATCTGTCTTGAAATGAACACATATGGCTGTCATTGGACTTCTGCCCCTGTCACCTCAAGTACCTTCCCTCTCTAGTCTTGCTCTTGCCAGTTCCATTATCTCTGTCATTATTTCAGGTTTCATTATATCTTTAGCCTGTAAAATGAGATATTATTAATGAACTGATAGTAATATAGTATATGTATGGCAAAAGCAGACCACATCATAACAGTCATACACTGGGCTTATTTCGAAAAACTCTGCCAATACAGAAATCGGCCAATACAGGCAAAAATTCCGCACATACAACTCTGCCAATATCAATGACATCAAGCTTGGCCAATATCACTGACGTTAATTGTTCGATAAAATTGTCATTAATCAAAAAATTTCGTACTGGCCCAGTTACAGGTCCTCGAACCTTTAACTGGAGCAATACAAAATTTCTTGATTAATAACATTATGGTAATTCAGAGCTCCTGATAGGAGTGACTGAAAAGGCTTAATTTTCAAATCAAAAACTGTGGCTTTTCTGAACCTGCTCTTACCACATATATTTTTATTCACTGATGCTGTACACTCATTAAGTTTCACAAACAGAGCTCCAATAGCTCAGTGGGTTAAAAGCTGGTATGCTAAGTTTGCAGTCTACATTCGATTACCACTGGAAGTGGAAATCTTTTCAACTGTAAACAGGGTTCCATTGCACACAGCCTCTCATTACCACCCTTTCACCATCTCAAAATGCATGGAATACTGTTGAAAGGGTTATAAAATGTTATCTATCCATCCTTACTTCCAAAAAGCTTTCTTTCCTTAAGAATGCTAAGCTGTGTGTTGATATAACTGCTTATGATGAAATAACTGAGACAAAGAGTTTCACTTGTAAGTTAATGAAGTATAATCATTTCAGGGTTTTAAGCTATTATCATTGTTACCAGCCCTATATGATCAGGAAACTCGTATAAGCCTGGTCATGAGAAAAACATGATTCTGGGTAGTAATGACAATGGTATCGATCAATAATGGCTGTCCTGTCTGTCAACATTATAACCCAGTCCAATTCAAGCCATGATTTTATCATAATTATTTAATAAAATAAGGGTATGCTATATATAAATAAAATCTAAAAAGAATAAGCTTTCCGATGGTGTGTAATTTATGGAATTAGGTAATATACTTATTGTGCTATCGCGTCTTCAATTGAGCTGACATTGATCAATTTTCAAAAAATGTGACTAATGGCGGTCGCCGACCTCGGACAGATGCCCTTTTTAAAAATACATAAAAAATCAACCAATCAACCAATCGTCTCACAAGAAATAAATTTATCTTGCATTAATGAGGATAAATGCAGAAATGATATCATTAAAAAAAGATCGGACATTTCTGGCCACCATATGACCGAAAATCGTGCTTGAAGATTGGTCAACTTCTAAGCCATGTATCACCGTTATTTTCCGTCCGGACTTTGTAGGACCTATGGCAAAATGTTTGCCAGGGCTTCCCCACAAATATAGTGTACTTTGAGTAATCAAAATATATGCGCTTTTTTGCGCCGCTGCTATTTTTAACGCTACTATAAGGCATGATCACGCATAAATAACATTGCCAGTATCGGAAAAATGGCCGATGCGCAGTGATGTGTATTGCGTCAATACACAATCCAGGAAAACCAAATTGATCGATTTTGACAGACAGATTTCTGATGGGTACTTATGTTCAAAGCAGCATAACTTTCTTATTTGTGAACGGATTTTGATAATTTTCCGTCCGGACTTTGTAGGACCTATGGCAAAATGTTTGCCAGGGCTTCCCCACAAATATAGTGTAATTTGAGTAATCAAAATATACGCGCTTTTTTGCGCCGCTGCTATTTTTAACGCTACTATAAGGCATGATCACGCATAAATACATTGCCAGTATCGGAAAAATGGCCGATGCGCAGTGATGTGTATTGCGTCAATACACAATCCAGGAAAAACAAATTGATCGATTTTGACAGACAGATTTCTGATGGGTACTTATGTTCAAAGCAGCATAACTTTCTTATTTGTGAACGGATTTTGATAATTCAAGTGGCATTGTCTTTCTGAAGACTTGCACTTTAAGACTATGTACTTTTTAATTAGAAATATTGTATTTCTGAAAATGGTCTGTTATTACTATTCTGGGCATATGCAACCTGTGCTTGTCCATACCAGCATGAATAGTCTGGTTATAGCAAGCACAATTCACCTTTCAAGATTTTTTTGTAAGTTTTGGAGAATGTTTTGTTAATTCTCCATAATAAAACTACGTATGTTGTGGCACCTCATTAGGCCCGTCTCACAAAAAGGATACTAATGAGGGGTCACAACCTATGTTTTATGGAGAAATGAATAAAATTACCTCGGAATTATCATCAGATAATCTCCTATTGCCAACTCTGTGTCTGAAATATAGATAGATTTATGGTCTTGCAAAGATTGCATTTCCTCAGCATGCTGCACATGTGCAGGCTGGGTAGTAAATTCCTTAAGTGAGCTTAGTTTATATTAATAATAATATTGGCTTACTGGAAATTTCAATGAGGCTTCATATGCGTAGAGAATACTAGTATCAAATAACATCATCTTGTGTTCCGCTAAAGCTAAGACACAGTTCCGTAACCTGGCTATCACTTCTCTGTCTGCTCGCGACACAGGCTGAAAGTATAAGCAGATCAATTATTTAACTCAAGAAAGCTTGCTCAGGTCAAGCTAAAAATGTATGGATTTAACTTAGATTTACAACAATGAAACAGGTAAGGAAAATTAAGATACAATGCCAATTCACAAAGTTTAAACAGTATGGGTACATTACCATGTTTTCTGCCATATAAACAATGGGAAACAACTGTGACTCTCTGATAACTTCCTCGAGAACTGAGTGGGTCCTCTATTCAATGAAAGAATTTGCACCACAGGGGAGCAAATTCTTTCCCTTAGAGTAAGCACCCATTGAGAAGGGAGGCAAAATTGGCAGGGTTGCTTCCCCTGTCTGTGTATCCATACATGGGTGATGTCATACCTCTATTACCACAACAAGAGTTTTTTTACAACACTGACAGATATGTCCAAACAGCAAGCCCGAACTTCTGAAATTATGTGAAGTTTCACCAAGCTATTCCAAACAGTAAAGGAACTACAAGCCAAAACAACTTTTTGGACTAGCCCCTAGGTGTCAATCTAAATTCTGATTGTTACAGATAGCTTACCTTGATTTGATCATTTCTATCATGTTTCACTAGTAAAGGTAAATGTTTCCAATAGCCTAGTGGCCGTAGGGGCAGTGAAGATAGAGGCACACAGTATCTAGTGCACAACATATGGATGGAGCCCACTCCTCTCCTTTTCTGCCTTGTCCATCCCTGATTTGTTAAAAGCACCACTGCTGGGTTGACAGACGGAGAGTGTGGATGGAGGGACACTAACGGTATGACTTAATACCCAGCCACTGTTGATGCAATGTCTGACTGGATAACTTACAAGATTTTTAACACTTTATCTAGTGATATACTGTTGGAAACCTGACATCATTATGTAGTGTTTGTCATTGCCTGATGTCTGGATTTATGCCGCTGAAAGCACTTGTTTTGAGGGCTAAGTAGAAGACTTTAAAAGCATTAGAAACAGAGCATTAAAATGGGGATAACTGTATTGAATATTATCATTTGAGAAGGTAACTGTCGGTTTTATGGTTTTAAATTGCATTTTACTGCTCTGCCCATACATCACCGTAAAACAAAATTTGTGACCAAAAAAACTGCCATTTACTTCTGCAAAATGACAATATTCAGAAAAGTCAGTCCCTAATTCCCCAAGAAAGGGAAATAATACAGGTAAGGGAAGTAAACATTTTCAAAGGGAGGCAATAAAATTGCCTCCCTTTGAATAATTTTGAGTTCCCTTAATTATACTAGTCGAGGGAAGTTATCCAGAAATATCTCTCATTCTGTTACCTCTAGGTTTTGCTCATATCCTCCAGTTTTCTCTTTGTCATCTGCCTCTGTTGGACATATCCAGATATAGCCGTTATTTCCCAGTACTACTGTTGCTCCACACGGCAAATTGTGGAAGTGTGTTTTACGTCTCTTTACCAATGATGGCGACACAGACAGCAAAGTACCTTGACCTAACTGTGAAGAATAAATATAAACAATCTGGGCCTCCTTGTTCAAAACTAATTATATCTTTAGCTCATAAGACGTTATATTTACATATTGTATGCAAAACACTGCCATTTTTGCTGTCAGAATAATGTAAGAAACTTTTTCAGTGCAAACGCTTCTAAGAATTTTAAGTAAAAATTTTGGCACACTTAATGTGTGTTACAAAACTGAAAAAAATCTTGACTAACGACTTTGTTAAGCTAATGATGCTTTGAACCACAGGGCCCTGGATACTAGATAAACTTTACAGCAATGATGGTAACACCATAGACAATGACACCTGGAAGTTATACCTATGCTGAACTTACTGTCGTGACAAAAACATAAAATTTGAGAATCAGAGAAAACTGATTTCCTTCTTCACAAAAAGCTACAACCATAAATTACTGCACTCAATCATTAAACATGTTTGGTATTGAAATAGTTTGGAAATTAATACTTTTGGGCACACTATGTTAAGCTTACTCATTACTAATCTCACTTTTTTGAAATTATGCTGCTGTTGCCATTTATAGAAGACAGTTTATACCATACATGTACAGTAGAACTTCATTGGCTCGAACAGGCTTGGGACCATGAAAATTTGTTCCAGCAAAGGGTAGTTCTAGTCATCTAGGGTTAGTTTCTATATAAAGTATCCTCTAGGGACCAAAGAAAGAGTTCTAGCCAGGCAAGGTAAACGAGCCATCAGGGTTCGAGCCATTAAAGTTCTACTGTATTATGATAAAACTTTGCAAATATACTATACCTTTCCGTACTTGAGACTTCTTGTGTGTAGTGACAGAGAACCATCAGCAAATACTGACTGGACTTCTGCCTAGATTTGCTGTTAAGGTCATAAAATGTATTAATGGTGCCGCCTAGTGAATAACTAGTAAATTCTCTTTCTACAAATAATGTACCAGCAAATACATGTGCTTTACGAAATGATGGATTTTAAAAAGAAAACTTGCTATCATGTCAGTTACACATTAGATAGAATGCTGCAAATCTCAAGGTTATGATATAGGGTTCCCAGAAGTACATACTACCAAGATTCAAAGTTTTTTTTGGTCTCATTGCAGTCTTATCTCTAAGACACAGGTGATGCTCCGGTGCCCAAGCCTATCACAAGTTTCCCCAGACACAGCTACCTTTTACCCCATCCTACTATTTAATTTTTGTTACCCATGTAGCAAACTTTTATTTATATATATTTATTGTATTATAAGCTGCGGATTCAACAGAGTCATATACAGTGCAACCTCTCTACAACAGCAAACATCCAGAACAGCTAAAACTGGCTGTTGTAGAGAGGCGGCTGTTGTTTGTAGGGTTTAACTCATGGACTTACTTGATACTTGACCACTGAGTACCAGTAAAGCAACAGTTTTAATGGTGTATATGTCAGCAAATGTAAACATTTTGTATAACCTTCACATTTACCATGAACATACACTATTCCTATTAGCTGATAAGTAACAAATAAGAGTTAATGAACAATTTTGTTCCTTGAATGGTCTCTTGGTAATGGATACAGTATCATACTCTGAAATAAAAGACTGGCCGTAACAGAGGAAATTCTGACAGGTTTTAGTCTGAAATTGCGACTGCTGACAGGAAAAAAGAGGTGACCGTTGGTCAGAGGTGAAAATATAAGAAATAAAACATAGGGAATTAAAAATGACTGTTAATAAGAGGCAACCGTCAGTGGGAGGTGACCGTTAGAGGATTTTGGACTGTAGTTTTGGGAAGAGTTGATTACATGTTCTTGCCACCCTGTAAAGATGAATGATCACAAAATGTTTCATGTTTTGGAAGGCCTAATTTTGTCAAAAAAAGTTTTCGTCCTAAAAGGAATATGCACATATTTAATATGTAACATGTGTGCACCATTTAAATTCATCTAGCCCCATTCCTCTATCAGTGGTGAAAATAAATGTACACGAAACAGTTAATCATGAGGTACCGCTGTAAGCTTCTCAGTACAGTTTCGTCATAAATGACCGTGATTAGCCAACTGTAAACAAAAAAAAATCAGTTTAGTTGGCAGCTAAAATTACCTACTTTCGTTATCATATACTTAAATAAAATGGTAAAAACACAACGTACAGGCCGGAGTCCCATTTATTGTCCTGCTTTTATTTAGATTACAATTCTAGATGGGGAATCAGAAAAGGAAATAATTGTACACTATTTGTGAAGCAACTTGTCATTTTTCAAAACACACTGTCCCTTATTTTTTGCCAGTTATATGACTCAGTATATGCATATCAACCCACATTTTATCACCAAATGTAAGGGCTGAACCCCTTTTCATAATGATTTGTGTTCAGACGTTTTTACTACTGATGGGACAATGGAGACTTAAATACTGTGGGAGAAGTTGATTATTCGAATGTGCTACCCTGTATCCCAACATCATCGTGGTAGTCCCCTTTTCTGGAGCTCTGGATTATTACTCTGCATCTCAGTTATCCCCCTTTATCATTATATTTGTTATACAAAGGATACACTGATTAGATCACCCTCTTTTAGATAGTGTCTCATCAACTTCTCATCTTCCTCTGATCTTCGCCTCTGAAAATATTACGAAGGTTTTTACGAATCCGTTTGTACATGCAAAGCACACGAGAAGCCCTGCATTTGCAGGGTTTCCACAAAGCTGAGAAAGCAAAATTCCCTGACTTTTCCCTAACCAAATTCATTTTCCCTGACCAAAATGTCCTTTTTCTCAGAACTGTATAAGCATTTACATGAGTAATTTGGTGTATTGAATGCCAATTATGTCTGGATACCATTTACTAATGACACTATTCAAGACAAAGCAAGTGGTTGGTTAGAAGTGGTGCTTAGTGTCTGGTCAGAAAAAAACATTATTTAGCCAAAATCAAAGAAATTGCCCTAGCCTCCTTGTATTTTCATTCTTTATAAAAAATTTTTTTTAAATTGATTACTCAGACCTCAACCAGTAATTATAAAATTTCATTACTTTTCCTTGACTTTTGCTCAATTTTCAAGTTTCACTGACCAATTATAAAATTCCCTGACTTTTACCTGATTTTGAAAAAAAAAATTCCTTCCCTGACTTTTTCCTGACCATGGGACCCTTGATTTGGAATGAAACCTTGGCTATTTGTTTTATTTCTCCTAAAAATTTTCTATAGGTGAATAGATACACTTGCATTGGAAGTAAAAATGCCATTATTGTTTTTGCCCCTTCTTAATGGGCATCAACTCCTAAAAGAAAGAATTTGCTCCATTAAAGTGGAATTACATCCCAATAGCTTAACTGGGGCCTCTATTAGATATTTTTTTTTGGAAAATACAACTACATCTCTAAAATTTGGGTTTATCTGGAGCTCTGTCTAGCTGGAGGTGAATGAAAACACCTCCATGTTGTTGTTTTTTCCCCCTGTTTTTACAAAAAAGACAACTTTCATGACTTCCTCTTTGCTCCCCTGGGTGATGAAACCGTTTCAAAAGGGTTTACTCTTAAAGAATTTGCTCCGAAAGGAGAAATATTTCTTTCCTTTGGCGGCTGACCCCCATAGTGAAAGTAGGAAAATGTAAATTGCAGAGTTACTTCCCCTGAAACCTTGATTCCGTGTTGTGTATCTCTTCAGCGAATTTCTTACCATGACGCTAACTTTAATGTTATGAAAAATCTTGAAACAAGAATGCTAGGAACTAGAAAACTTGTATGAAAATAAGTTTTATTTCATTTAATTTTGAGCTAGAATTTGGTGGTATTTTATCTTATTACGAATTGTTGTCCAAAACATGTGACAGACACCAGAAATTTCTTACAAGTTCTCCTCCTGGCAGGTTGACAGATGACAACATAAGGACAGAGTCAAGCTTAGCATGAGTGTCAACTTTCCATCGTCTCATACCAACTTCTAAAACTCTGCCAACGACAATGTCTCCCACCTCACCATTGTATCTAAAGATAGAAATATACTTACTGTTAGGTTTTAGCTGCATTGAGACATTCTGATTAAAGTTTATACTATTTTTTCCCTGTAAAACATTCACATCAATGATAGATGGAAGAGTTAAAATTCAACGGTATGATAATCTATATACAGTCGAACCTGTGAACAAAGGCCAGCCATGGGGAAAAGCAAAATTGGCCGTTGTTTACAGGTGGCCGTTGTTCAAAGAGTCAATAATTTCACGATTTTGATCGACTGACGGATAAATGTAAACTTCATCGGAGATTTTTTTCACGCGCTTTTGTTTGCAGGCAAGCGTCAATATTTCCCGCGTATTTTGCATGTGCGCGAAATTAATATTCAAAGTGCATATGTACCATTAACTACTCCAGAAAATAAATTTCCGAAATATTATTGTTGCTTTAGGTTTAAATTATGTAATAATTTGTTTTCAAAATACACACACGTATCGGTAAAAAGACTGTAGCTTTCACGGTTGACGCACACAACCTTTCGGCGATACGTTCGATTGACTGATTAAATCAGTTACAGATGATTAATTATCGGTTGACTGAGCATACTGTCTAAGACATGATTAGCCAAAAAAAAAACTGACCTTAATTACCGAAATCAACACTAATAGAATCAAACGCATTATGCGCTATTAAATTGCGTAGATTACACTTTGTTACATAAATTATACTGCACCCGAAAATCAATAACCAGTCTAGTGCTAAAAAATAGATTAGGCAATACACGAACACGTGTGTCTGAAAGTGAAACAAGGACTGACCGTTATTCTGAGAAATTAGCGCCTCTCGGGATGGATTCGGATGACCGTTGACCGTAGTTCGCAGTGGACTGCTATTCCAAGGTAATTTAACCAGGAAATTCGACGGGAGGAATCCGAACCGACCGTTGTTTTCAGGAGACCGTTATTCGGAGGTGACCGTAAGCATAGGTTCGACTGTAATTTAAGGGTAAGACCAACCCTGAACATAATTTTCTGTATTTACTCTACATACTGCATTCAGATAGAACTATCTGAGCAAGCTGTGTACACCCATATCAAACTGTTCCTAAGAAGCCTGTTTGATCAGAGTCTGCCAGTTTGCTGACAGAACAATAAAGCATTCTCTGCTATGAAGGTAGCTTTTTCAAAAACTTTAAATGGAAGTCCACACCTCCATGGTTTCTGCCATTTTACTGTTTGCTTTCTTGGACGAAGGAGCCCATTCAAAAGGGGATCTAGCAGCAATTTCTTTGAGAACTGACCCCATTCAAAAGAAAGGCAAAAACGAAAATGACAGAATTGCTTCCCTTGAAAGTGTACCCATTCACGTTAAAAGAGTGTGTATGAGTATTAATAGTAAATGTAGTACAATGTATTTTGCCTGCTGTTGCTGCCTTGCTTACTGTGTAATGGCTATAACTCCGTGGGAAATCACTCTGATCCCACAGTGTTTGTCTCCCTTTTTACACGTACTCTAATACTCTTATATATTATATAAAGTCTTAGTGGAAAGAATGAGGCCCATTCTTTGACTTAGACAGGACACGGAACTTGGTGCCAGGAAGTGAGACATGAATTTGTTTGGGAGCATGGTTATGAGAACTGTACAGGGAAAAAACAAGAAAATATATTGAGGAATCTGACTTGCTCTCAGGTATACAGCCAATATTGGAGAAGAGATCAAACCTTCCATGGAAGTAATTAGTTCCACTAAAGCTTCTGATAAAGTTGTCTCCATGGTAAAAAAGGCAGCAAAACCATTGTGGTGTATCTAAACTTACCTTGTCTTCAGTGGTTTCACACAAATCAGTTTATTGACTCGCTGTACTATTCCAGCCACAGACGCATGGTGTTTACCATCTTCCATAAAAGTGCCATGACCTCTGCAAGCAAAAAGAACTTTGAAAGTCAATCTTACTGAATCCTGGGCCCAGTTGTTTCAAGCATCCTTAGCCTAATGAGCTTGTTAAGAGGTCAACTCGTTCAGTGTTTTGCCGCTTTATAGCCAAATACACTGATCTTTTTTGTTGACAATATGTGAGAAGCTTTTGCACTGCAAAAGCATCTTACATTTTTTCAACAAAAAATATTGGTGTATTTGAGACATTAATGTTTGAAATTTTACGTCTCGTTAACTAACGACTTCATTAGTTTTGAACAACTGCGACCTGATCATTATCTATGATGCATTGCTGATCTGTAAGAAAAGCTAATATTATGTCATAAAGCAAGCAGCCTTTTTTTGACCAGTGCATATTTCTGCATCTCTGTAAATACAACTAATGACTGGACCGTAAATGAACTAACAACCTAGATACTGGGAGATAACTGAAATAAAGAAACTGAATAAATGACTACTGTAAAGCATGTGTAACAGAGAATTATATTGAGCTGCAACATGACAAAACCAACAAAGTGGCATGTGTGCCATGCAAAAACTTAGATCAGCCTGGGCATTCGCCCAGTCTGACAGTAGTCTTTGCTATACACTTAAAAGGTAGCTTAGGGCCTAAGCTACCTCCATGCCGACAGCGAAGACTCTGATCAGACTTGGTGGATGCCCAGGCTGAACTGAGTCTTTGCTTGGCGCCCATGCCACTTTGTTGGTTTTGTTGTGTAGTGGCTCAATCAATTTGAAACTTTGTACGGTTACATCCTATAAATGTGCATGTGCTTTTTTGAAAATAAAAATTTCATTTTTGACAAAATAATGTTCAGTATTTCAAACTTATAAATTTTTCCAGCAATCACAATACAGGATGACAAGTTTGTATAATTAACTTCTCCCCCAGTTTTTAAGCAATATATCTGAAAGTTTACACAGATGTTGCAGACATACTGAAAATGTGCACCTGTCTTTTTGAAACTTCTTAGACATACTGAAGACATGCAAGACATTTACAAAATTACAGATCTACTAAAACCCGTGACGGTCATAATGCCCGTGACGGTATTGTCACGGGTTATCACGGGTTTTGTTGATACCATCACGGCAATGTCACGGATTGTCACGGGCCATTCACTGGGCCGTCACGGGTTATCATGGGTTTTGTTGAAACTGTCACGGGAATGTCACGGAAATGTCTCAGCCATTTATGGAGTCGTCACGGGTACTGTGAAATGAATCGCCCGAACGTCGTTTATATTTTGACAATCACCGGAACGTCAACAAGTAGAGAAAAGACGTTGGCGTCATAGTAACATATCCGCCATTATGAAAACCAAACACGATGCATTCTTCACAATTTAGGACATTTTCGGCCGATACCGAGCCAGTATCAACACTACCATTTCGGCCAAAAGGAGGAGAATTGTATAAGTTCAAAGGAGAAGGCGTAAAATCACAAGACTGGCGAGCGGATGGTCATCGTTGGATTAACCAAGGAACTGTAGCATTGCCGAGGAAAAATCCGAAAATAAAGAAAAAGTATTTTTATATCGCCACTGAAATTGGAGCATCAAAAGAGTTTGTTAAGTTTGTTTATCATGAACCTGGAAAAGACAACGGTCCATTTTTGATACAATATATTGGAAACGATGAAATTTCAGAAGCGCTTGCCCATGGAAATGCAAAAAAACTCGGCAAGACCATTTGTCAGAACCAAACCAAGCTCCTTAGATAGATGGTTAAAAAAAAAAAAACCGGAGGATCCTAATGCCGTTTATAAAAATGAAATCCACGAGGAGGAAATGCCAAGAAACTTCAAGCAAATCCAAAATTTACGATATAAGGGAAACAATGAAATGAGAATATCTAGGGATGCCTTATTCAACATTCACGCCATAGCACGGGACAGCAGCAATGAGTTCATCCATGCCATACACACGTTTCCGAATTTGGTGGTAATATGTGGACACTCACTCATGCTAGATGAACTGGAAAAGGTACTCTATTTTGATACCATTGAACAATGCCTCAGCTACGACACGACCTTCCAATTAGGAGATTTTTATGTATCAGCCCTGATTTTCAGGCATATTATATTCAGAGAAAATCCATGCATGCCAGCATTGTTTCTAATACACGAACGAAAATTTCAACAGCACCACAAAATTCTCTTTCATTTCTTAAAAGACAAAGTGAAGCTTCCTAGAAGGCCCATAGCGTGTGTTACTGACGGTGAAGTCAGGATCATAAATGCAATGTCTGTTGTGCCAAATCTAGTTGACGTCCGATGTTGAAACCACATTTTACAAGATTGTGGTAGGTGGCTTACAGAAAAAGGATGTTCCAAAAAAGAAGTGAACTGCTACAAAGATCACCTACGATGTATATTTGGACAGGATAGTAGAGAAAAAAGTTTAGAAGAAATACAACAACTCCAAGAGGCATGGTTGGATGACTTTAAAAAATACTTCAACGACAGGATATCGCCAAATTTGACAAAGGTATGTAAATGGGCAATTGACAAAATCACAAGATTTGACCCATACAGCGGAATAACCCAAAACCAGAGCGAGAGTATGAATAAACTACTCAAAAGCCTGAATAAATGGAAAGAGGCACCGGTTGATTGTAGTATTGTCATTTCTAAGACTACACCAATACTACGTTAAGGAGATTTCCAGAGGACGTGCTGGGCTTGGCAATTACAATCTAAGACCCCAGTATATTTCAGCCAAGATAGATCTGTCTGACATTATTCAATTTGCTGTTTGCCAGCCGCAGGATATAGTGAATGCCATCAGAGAAAACCAGTTTATCGCTAGTCCGGTTCAGGAAGAAAGTAAAAAAGTTGACAGTCACCCTAAAGTTGACATACACATGTCTCGTGCTGATGAGCTTATAAAAATGACAGAATAGTATTTTCACCGAAATTAGGGACATTTACGACCAAGGGCACGGACGATCAGCCAAGAGTTGTTACCCTTTTCCCTGAAAAATGTTCGTGCTCATTGAAGAGCTGCTATCATATCCTAGCAGTGAAGAAATCTCTTGGTATGGAAATCAAGCAGAAACCTACACCAAACATGTCAGCTTTAAGCACCGCAGACAAGAAACAGAAAGCTGGCAGAAAACGCCCAAGACCAGGGGACTTTGACTATATCCTAGAGGAAATTGGAAAAACCAGCGAAAAGACAGAAATTAAAGAAGACCCAATTGAGATGAGTGACAAAATCAACGATAAATTTGTCACAATGCGAAGAAAACCGTGACGACCGAAGACAATAACGTCACGGAAAATCCGTCCAGAAAACCTGTGACACCCGTGACAAAAGACAACACCCGTGACGTTGCCGGTCCTGACTGGCTAACGGTAGGAAACATCACTTTAAAGGATGAAGAAAAGAGCATTCTTTATCTACCGAAAGCTTGGTTGAATGACCGCATAATAGACGCCGCACAACAGATGTCAAAACGCCAATTCCCACACATATGGAGTCTTGACACTTGTCTAAAAGCGAGCAACCTAACATATAAAAAAGCACGTGGGAGATTCATACAGATAGTGAACAGAGATCCACAAAAAGGTGGTTCTCACTGGTTGACACTTTCCACAATGAAATTGAAATCTGAAAATGAAATTAAAATATTTGACTCAGCATTTACCAGCATGAGCTTTCCGACCCAACAAGTAGTGTGTCAGCTTTTGAGAGACGGTCCACCCAAGCGTGGCGATAAAATACTCTTGAAGTTTATGGACTGTGCATATCAAAACAACAGTGACGATTGCGGCTTGTTTGCTATTGCAAACGCCGTTGCAGAGGCATTTGGCATAGACCCAACCACACAGGAGTATGATACCGAACTCATGCACGGTCATTTGATCCACTGCTTTGAACAAAATGAAATGCAACTGTTTCCTGCTAGAACTCGAAAGTCCTCAAATGTTGATGGTGTAAGATATTCGGCATATCTCAAAATATTCTGCTCTTGTCAGATGCCAGAAGATGGCCACTATGTAATTTGTGACAAGTGCAGTATATGGTATCATCCTGCCTGCGAAGGACTAGAAGTTAACGACATACCTAAGAGTGGCATTTCATATTTCTGTAAAAAATGCTTAAACCCAAAACGAAGGAAGAATAGATTAAGATAAAAAATAAGATAAAAAAGATAATAATTATTAAGTTATATTTTGTGTTGTGTTTCGTTTATCAATTATGCCCATGTTTGATGTCGTATGTGGGGTCTTGCTATTGTTACAGTGTCAGAAAAAGCCGTGACTAAAACGTCACGGAAGGATTACTTGTCACGGCTTTTAGGCGATGTGCAATTGTAAGACCGTCACGTGTTTTATTTCGTCACGGGTTTTAGGTGATCCCACAAAGTTATTTGATTTTATTCCATTTTTTTATCGGGGAGGGAAATTGGTTGGGGTAAAGGGAGGGGGATGCTGCAGGTGTAGGAGTAAGGGACAGGCATATCACAGGGGCATCATCTGTGTCTTACAGACACAATTTTCTAGTTTTTCTTCTTTTTATAATGACATCACAAAAACTTTCAACATAACACTTCAGATTTTTTCCAACAAATAATTATTTTCAAATGATTTAATTGTACATTGTGTCTATATACATTCAATTGCTAAACTTCATATTAATCACAGTTTTTACTCAGTCAGAAACCTTGGTAAAAAATGACTGCCGTCACCACGTTTTTCTTCACAAAGCTATGCTTGTTAATATTCATAGGTCACGGAAACTAATGACTTCAAAATATTACACGTTTGTTACGCAACCACAGACCGTATCTTTACATAGATCACCTCATAAATCCGGTGTCTGAAGTAATAACATCGCCTGGAGTAACAAGGTTTGTCAAATCTTCGCTCATTTCTGGTTTCACACGTTCTCGTGCACTTGCAAGCCTAATGTCGACCGCCATGTTCTGTTCTGTTCTGTTGTATAGATTCTTCCAATAATGGAACACCTCTTCATAGAGTAAAAAAATTGTCACTTTTAAAATGATGAACTCCACCACCAGTCGTATAATACAGTTTATAAACAGTTTTTTGAAACGCATTAAAAGTCCAGCACCATATATACATAGAGGGCTTTGTCTAAAATGTTCTAAAAAACACTTCTGATCAAGCCAGCTGGGTCAGTTGGTGGACAGTCTACAACTTCCTTCTACGTCGACTAGGTAACGTGCGTTAAAGCGTGGGCGGCAAAAGGTTTGTGAGTCGGGATCTTTTTTTCCTTCTGGTATTTGGGCCGTGCATCGGAAAATGTGCTTTTAACTAAGTGCGACCAGCGAAACTCGGATCAGCCTAAACATCTGTGCTGTCACATTAGCGTGGTTTCTGTCTGCATCAACAATCTATCATGGGAATCTAGAAATTAAACCGAGAACGGGGTTGCGGGGGTGCGCAGGCTGAAGTGAGTCTTTGCTTTTCGTACATGCGATAAGGCGCCATTTCTCACAGCAATTCAATTTTTTTGCAGAATGTGCACGTGCGCCAAACTACGTAGGCATTTTTTTTTAATTTTTGGTAAAGATGCATGAACGTAAGATGAGAAACCAGGGTTGCAAAAGAATATACACTGCCAGAACAAAAAATTCGTCTTTGTTGTAGCTTTTAAATTGACAACGTCCTGAAGTCTGTCTGAACGCATGCGCAAACACTGAGAGCACTGACCAGCTGTATGCACGGTCTCTGCATTCAAAGTTCGCACTTCCACTGGCACATTTTGCCCGAGTCCTTGACCTGACCATACACAGCTTCAGCTTCGAGCTTCTGCGATAGCAATCGTATAAATGAACAGACATCAGTCCATTTTGAAATGTGGCGTCTCAAAGTCCGATAGCAACTAAACATTTGCGAACACTGAACAATCTTACATATCTCCGGAATATTCACAGATATTTTTCAACGCATAGATTGTGGCTTCCCAGATCGTTTGTATCAAAAGAGAATCACTGATCAGCCTGTGCCGACATACAAGCTTTTCTTGTCATGCCGTATTGGTAAGATACCTCTGAAATCTTGTGTATATATTAGTATTAATCATGATTTCCTTTTTATATTTACAACTGCCCATGCCCAGTCTGCGCACATGCGCAGTGTGCATGGGACATTTTTTGCACTGATCAGCCTGTGCCGACACACAGGCTTTTCATGTCATGCCGTAAGATACTCCGATCTAGTAGGACAAATTTCATCGAGAATTCTCTTCGAACTGGAAAAGTATCTTTTCTTTTTTCTTATTCATTTACCATGATATCGTTTTTAAATATATTTTAATAACTGCGCATGCCCAGGATTGCTTGCGCACATGGGCATTGTGGTTGGGGCATTCACAGTTCGTCCAGTGACTGATGCTGTCTCTGCGCACGCGCAGGTTGCATCCTTACGAGTGGTGAAGGACAAACATACGCATGCATACAATGTTTCTAAGAACGGGACTTTCACTTGCGTAGGCCTACATGAGACTGTGAAATTCCAGTGCCAGTATAAACGATGTGTATTGCAGGACTGGCACTAAACGAGTTTTTGCCACGTGTCAGCTGTCACGTACAGGTCGCAATATGTTTATTGAATCGTATACCGCATGCCAAAAAAATTGTTTACAAAAAAAAAACATGCAAACATTGGCGTTACAGCGGAAATGTTGTCTTGTGGAGGTCTACTGGGAACCGGTAGTCAGAGAGGCGCTAGAAGAGCCTGAGAATGATGGCGAAATACACAGAGACAATAAAAAGGGGCATGGTCATGTTCCCAAAGAGATATCGTTGCTGGCAAAATACTTTATCAGAAGTTGAGAGGCGGCTTAGAGGTGCCATGCCATTATATACTTTCAAGTTAAATGGAAAAGACGTAAAAGCAGACTGAAAAAAAAAAATCAAAAACGATTCTAATAGAATGCGGCAGATGGTTCTGCTACATACCAAACTGCCCCTTTTTCAGGGCAACCTCACATTTTTGAAGGAAAACCTTTATGTTGTGCATGTTGGGAGCAAGATATTTCCCCCCTGATCTGTCACACGACCGCTTCTGTCCTTCTCTTGAACATGTAACGGTCTGCCGATTATTAAATAAATGGTCAGATTTAATAAGGCCACATTAGACAGACATGATTTTCTTTCATTTTCGGATAATACCTGCGGTGAAGATAAGTACTTGTTGACAAGGTTCCCACTGTGACCTGCCGGGAGATATGATTTATTCTCGCACGGTGCACTGTGACATAACCTGTTCCCGCTGAGTCCGAAATACCGCGGTAATGTACAAACTCTAAAATTTCGAGCACCGACAAAAATGCGAAATCTTAATTTCTATAATTTCGGACAGCAAATAAAATAATTATTTTTTTCTGTGCGAAATTTTAGAAGAACTACGGTAACATTAAAAGATAGTTTCCTTCACGGCCCCTTTTTTGGTAAAATTTTTGAAAATGCATAATAAATATATAAATTAAAACAAAAATGTTTATATTTCTGAGTAACAGATAGCAGAATATATAAAATTTTGATACATAACAATGTTAGCTTCTGTCACATGGATTAAAACATGGTTCCTATGAGCACATATCAACACGCATTCAGAAAGTTAATGGGAGAACCCTGAAGTTAACGCCTTAAATTGGTGTATTTTATAATTTTTGTTGCTCATTAACAGTACTGAGAATTATAATGCAATTCACAAACTAGAAGCAAGTTTTGTGTCCTCACAGCTGGTTTTGAGTGATGAAACCTTAAAATTATATAGATCAATTTCCAATCATACATTAAGAAGGAAATCATAAACATGCAATTTCTCTCCTGTTTGAGCATGGTCATAAAAAGAGAGCTAAATCAGAAAACACAAAATATACACCACAGATGGTGACAATGTCAACGATGCTGGAAAAGTAAAACATATTCATGTACCTAGTTTCTGATAGAAGCAGGCAAAACAAAAATTGTTAATTAATACTAAATTTTATCTGAATAAAAGTAAATCCCAGAAGCTCTGAAACTCATCATAATGATGAATGTTTGTCAAGAACCTGCATTTCTTGCACACCGGATAGAAAATGCCATTCTTTTCACCTGGGATAGAAAATCTCATCTGACCCTGGTGTTCTGACCCAGGACCGAAAAAAAATCACGAGCTGTCAATGCATTGGTTGTATAGGAGCTCACGTACCTGCGTCGTCAAGTGACGTTGGCATTTTAGATGATGACGTCACGAAGACGGTAAAATGACGTCAGTTTATGCACGCCAGTCGTTGACGTAAAGCGCCGAATGGCGGTCGTTGAAAGCGGTGCCTTCTTTCAAAATCAAATTGAAACCTCTCAAGCATTAGAATTACGCATTTTAAGAAGTTCTGAAGTTAAAACAAAACGTGGTGTGCAAGAAAAAGTATCTATCATTGGTGTGAGGTGCGGATAGAAAAATCCGTCACTCGGGATCACTGTTCGGCATCACTCGGCAAGCCTCGTGATGCCGAACAATGACCCTCGTGACGGATTTTTCTATCCACACCTCACACTCATGACAGATCCTTATAGTATACATGTTTGACATGTATACAATAGTAGAAGAAAGCCAATAAAATCTAATCAGCTGGAGAACACCACGCAGCCATATATGACCTTTGCTAGCATCAAAAGTCCTTAATATGAGCACAGTTTCTGGCCCCAGAAGATAAATGACCAGGTTTCCCGGCGTATTGATGCTCTGCGTCATTGTTTCCTTTACTGTGGGAGTTGTCTGTTCAAGATAGCTATTATGAATAATAAAAGCATTATATATGACCATGTGATATTGTGCCACTGCAAAGTAAAAACCCTTGCAATAATCAGAAACTAACACAATCAGATGCCATATCCTGTCCTCAAAACCAAAAGGAAAGTATATACATAATTGACTACAGTTCATGAAACACACACACAAAATATACTGAATGAACAGCTCTTTCCCAGCCAGATGGTCTTTCAGGTACCCCAACTGAAAACACCACTCACACAAAAGGTGAAAGCACACAGACAGACAACCAGAACAAGTAGCAGTAACAGTTATTTTTACCCATTTTTAGCGTTACTGTGCAAAGCTTATGCAATACCCTTCATGTGTGCGCATGTACCTTATATTCACCTATTGCATTAATCTCAGTTTCAACGTAACAGCAAGAGCTAGAGGCTTCAATCTTGCTCCATAGATACATCTTGGGAAGAGCTACTGAAAGCAGCAATGCACATCAGGCCATGACCTATATGTCACAGTTGACTGAACATAGAAAAAAATCACCCTGTTGCATCAAACTCAGTATCTAAGTAACCACAAGGGCAAGTCTTCAAACTTGCTCCATAGATATGTATGGGGAAGATCCACTATAAGCAGTGATGTATATAGGACCATGACCTATATTTCACAGTTGATTGAACATAGAAAAAATATTCACCTTTTGCGTTTAGCTCAGTTTCTAGGTACTCACAAGGGCTAGAGTCTTCAAACTTCCTACACTGGAACACCTGGGGAAGATCTATCGAAGGCAATGATGCATATTGGCACATGAGCCATATTTCATGGTCCAGTGATTTTGCCTTATGCCTCAAAGACTAGTTGATGTATGAGCATGATAGCTTGGGATTAGCCAAAATGACTTGATGTTTGACCTCAAACTAAAAGCAGATCACAGTGACCTATATTTCATGGTCCAGTGATTTAGCCTTATATCTGTAAAAGTATTTGATGTATGTACATGGTAGCTTGGGATAATAAGTCAGTATGACCATACATTTGACCTACCGTAAACATAACAGTAGGTCACAGTGACATATATTTCATGGTTCAGTGATTTTGCCTTCTATCTTGAAGAGTATTTGATGTACTAACATGATTGTTTTGAATAACTCAGTACGACCAGATGTTTGATCTCAAACTAACAGTATGTCACAGTTACCTATATTTCATGGTACAGTGATTTTGCCTTATATCTTGAAGACTATTTGATGTATAAACATAATTGCTTGGGATAATGACTCGGTATGACCATACATTTGACCTCAACATAACAGTAGGACACAGTGACCTATATTTCATGTTTCAGTGATTTTGCCATATATCTTTTTGAGCATGATAGCTTGGGAAAATAAGTCAAAATGACTCGATGTTTGACCTCAAACTAACAGTAGGTCAGAGTGACCTATATTTTATGGTCCATTGATTTTGCCTTATATCTTGAAGACTTTATGATGTAGAAACATGATTCTTGGGATAATGACTCAGTATGATGGGACATGTGATCTGGAACTAACAGCAGGTCACAGTGACCTATATTTCGTGGCCCATTGATTTTGCCTTATATCTTGAGATCAAATAATAACTAAGGTATTTGTCATGTGCACATGTGTGCATGATTAGGATATGAAAATGTAGAAATCTCCGTTATAATACAAGAAAATGGTTTGGCAATATGTAATTGAATGTATACAAGACATGCAGTCATTCTAAACGTTGCTATAGTTGCTTAAAATTCCATTGAATTAGAATAATTATACATTCTATAATAGACCCAAATAAGCATTCGGGTAACAGGTAGTGAATATGTACCCGGGTAATTGCTCTACCCGACCCGAACACGGGTACCCGGGTACTCGTCCCAGCCCTATTTGGTATTAAATATGTATGTATGCCTTTCACTAGGTTCGTTATAGATTGTCAGTCCATTTGTCTGTTATTTATCATTAGCTTCAAAATTTTGTATTAAGTGTGTTTTTTATTAGGTTGTAGCCCTGACCAGGAGTAAATGTGAGCCCCTCCTCATATGCTCTTGTTTGAGGTTAGTGTTTTCGGTCTCTTTCGTAGTCCAATGATTTTAGTCAATATCTCTTACACTATTTCATGGATTTGCATCATACTTGGCTTAATATTACGGTTTGGGCTGACACTATGAGTTACCTCATACTAATTGTAGGTCAGTGTGACCTTTACCTCATGGGCCAGTGATTCAAGCCAACATCTCTAACACTATTTCATTGACTTGTATTATACTAGGTATAATGGTACAGATACAATGATTGACCTCGTGTGCTTTTTAGGTCACTGTGACCTATATTTTACATTTCATTGATAGTTATATCTCTGCCAATACTTTAGAGGTTTGAATTAATCTAAGGAGAACTGTTTATTCCAACAATACAGTTGATCTTATTTCACTTGGCCTGTTGTCCATATTAAACTCGTGTTTGTTAAATTCAAGCTCCCGTAAGTCACGCTGTATTGTCTTCTGACATTTCTTGTTTATGCTCTCCTGGTCCTTCCATGCTCATTGGGAAGAGAAGGTGTATACTGGCCTCTTTTCTGTTACATTTTTTCTTTCTGTTTCTTTCTCTTACACTTTTCTTTCTTTGACTGCTTTGAATCGTGAAATTTTAACAGATTTCACAGAAACTGTTTAAGGTAGAATGGTCATTGTTTGGTATACCAGTTGTATCCTGGGATTGAGATCTAGTTTTTCAGTGCTTATTCTTCCTTATACTACTCAAAAGAAGTTTTGCATCACCTTACATTTTCCCTAAGACATAATGCTAAATCAACTTATTTCCAAGAAGTATACAAGAAAGAAATGCCTTTTTCGCTTTGTGGTATCTGTAACTCACACAGGAGATGACTATCATACAAGCATTACGCTTACCATCAGATCCTACATTGAAATGATTTGTATTTGTATATATGTATGTAGCTCAACTGAATGAAATACTGTTTAAACCAACTCACACACTAATGTCTCTGTAAACACCTTACAAAATTGAGGACCGAAATCACTCCCATTGGGGAAGAAACAAGAGGGCCATGAAAACCTGCATCACTCACGTGAGTATAGTGGCCATGTAGGTCAAGTGACGTAGACCACTGGAATAAATTTTTGTTCCCTCAGCCCCTGGAGGCTGTGTATGAAATTTGGTTACAATTAGCCCAGTGGCTTTTGAGGAGATGTCTTAAATTGTCAAAATATGAGAGACATGGGTCAGAGTTCAAAGAATGACCTTGACCTCTTGTACCCGCAAATCTTCCATGTACTAAGATGACTGTATGTACCAATTTTTAGGCCAAAATCTTCTAAACTTGCCATGAAATCTTATGTTCTAGCATTTTCTCTTACTTGACCTTGCCTTAAAAAAAGGTCAAGGTCAGCCCAAGGTCATCATTTGAATAATCTTGATAGTACATGTACTCAAGTACCTGATGCTATATACCAAGTTTCAAGGCCATCGATCATCTGGTTCTTGAGAAGAAGATTTGTAAAGGTTTTTGCCATATATGGGCATGGTGGCCATGTTGGTCATGTGACCCAGACCATTTGAACAAATTTTCGTTCCCTCAGCCCCTAGAGGCTCTATATGAAATTTGGTTACAATTGGCCCAGTGGCTTTTGAGGAGCTGTGTGAAATTGTAACAATATGAGAGACCAGGGTCAATGGTCAAAGAATGACCTTGACCTCTTGTACATCTTAATTTTCATGTACTCATGAAGATGACTGTATATACCAATTTTCAGGTCAAAATCTTCAACAGTTTCCAAGAAATGTTATGTTATAGCAATTTCTCATATGAAAGCTACGGAAAGCAAATTTGACCTTATCGTAAAATAGGTCAAGTACAACCCAAGGTCATAATTTGAACAATCTTGGTAGTACTCCTGTACCTGATGCTACATACCAAGTTTCAAGGCCATCGGCCTATTGGTTCTAGAGAAGAAGCTTTTTAAAGGTTTTTACCATATATGGGCGTGGTGGCCATGTTTGTTATGTGACTAGGACATTTGAACAAATTTTTGTTCTCCCGTCCCCTAGAGCTCTACATGAAATTTGGTTACAATTGGCCCAGTGGCTTTTGAGGAGATGTGTGAAACTGTCAAAATATGAGAGACCATGGTCAAAGATCAAAGAATTGACCTTGACCTCTTGATGACTGTATATAGCAATTTTTAGGTCAAAATCTTCAACAGTTTCCAAGAAATCTTATGTTCTAGCATTTTCCCATATAAAGGCTACAGAAAGCAAATTTGACCTTACAATATAAAAGGTCAAAGTCAACCCAAGGTCATAATTTGAACAATCTTGGTAGTGCTCGCGTACCCGACGCTACGTACCAAGTTTCAAGGCCATCGGCCTATTGTTCTGGAGAAGATTTTTAAAGGTTTTTACCATATATGGGCATGGCAGCCATGTGACCAGGACCGTTTGAACAGCTTTTCGTTCCTAAGACCCCAGGAGGCTACATACGAAATTTGGTTACAATCAGCCCAGCAATTTCTTTCAGAGAAGACATTTAAAATTGTAGGCGGATGAACGACGACAGAGCCCGCCTATCCTATAAGCTCCCCCGGAGCCTCTGGCTCAGTTAAGCTAAAAAAAGTCTCTGACTGACTAGTGGTATTGGCTCTTAAAAAACAAGATGGGAAATCATCTTGAATTTTGGCTTTTACTCTTTAAAAGCCTATATCTACCAAGACGGATTGAACTGAAGACAAACATTTCATATTTATAATACCGAAACATTACACTGTTAATCATACAAAATGACCAAGTATTTCATTGCGACTCATATACAGTGTACCCTCTTTACAATGACGCCATTTATTCCCAAACATTTTGGTGTTAAACTGAATTTGCTGTTATCAAGAATACATCTTCTGAACAATAAAGCCATTTCATGCACAGCAAAATGACATTGTAAAGGATTTTGCTGTTGTAATGAGTGTCGCTATAAGGAGGGTTGACTGTAACTTTTACACAGGTGAAATATGATTGTTTTGCATCCTCTATGGAAAAACAAGAGCTTCGCAAGTGGCGCATAATACACCCGTTTAAGTGTAATGATGGAGTTACAGAATGAACAAGATTGTTAACAAAAGGATGGACAAGCAGAAAAACAGGGACAACAATCTGTGTAATTAATGACTGCAACATTATTTAAACTTCTAACACATCAAATTAGGGAGGTAATTCATAAACTAAGAAAACTAGAGTTACCATTCTTAGTCCTAATACATTCCCTTGACAATAAACACATAACCCTTAAGTTTTGTTAAGATATTTCAAATGTTTAAGGGGTTAGAGAGTAAATGGGAAATTTAGACAAGGATAGACAATTCAGGAAGTAAGCCAGAGTTGTGGTTCTTGCTCATGATATATTGCCCCATTATTATACACATTCCTACATAGTTTCATTAAATATTTCAAAGGGTTAAGGAGTTATGGAGTCAATAGGAATCTAAAAATACTAATAAAACAGAAGTTACTCCAACATTAAGTAAAGGGGAGCAATGGTTCTTATATGCAACACATTGTCTTGTGATCATGCACATTGCTATAAAATTTCATCAAGATATTCCAAATGGTTATCTAGTTACGGCGTGCACAAGATTAGTTGGGAAAAAAATAATCAAAGGGACATAACTTGGAAGCTAAGAAAGGGGGAGCAACCATTTTTGTATGTGACATGTTCCCCCAGCCTAATACATATTCCTACAAAATTTCATGAAGATATCCCAAACGGTTACTGCGTTATGGCACACACAATAATGTTGACGGACAGACGGACGGCGCCATGACATAATATGTCCGTTTTATCAAAACGGGCCTATAAAAAAGTATGGTGATGCAAAATTTCTTTTGAGTGGTATATTTACTAATTTTTGTTTCTCCCAATGCTTTAAATAGTGGATTTTTTGGCAACAGAGTTCACAGCCATTTTGCTCAAGATGGTTCATATGTGGTACACAGGCTCACGTTACTGTACTATGGGACTGAGAATCAGCTCTCTCCTTCAAAATGTGCTGCTATCTGTTGATTACTCTTTTTCTCTCCATGCTTTAAATAATTATTTTTTATGTAACGAGTTAATCAGGGAATATTCTGGAAGACTAGTTCACAATGGCTTGTTTTATCTTTGGACTGACAGTCTTCCCCATATTTGATAATTTTTCCTTCTCTCGATATTGTGTGATAAAAAAACAAGAGGCCCACGGGCCACAAAGCTCACCAGATCTCTAGTTCGGAATTGCTATCAAAATTGCTGTAACATTTGTACAGGCTAATACAAAATATACAACTACAAAGTCTCAGTCTGAGTCTGTTGAGTTGATAACAAAATATATAACTATTTTCCATATTTTGATTGCAGTAAATGCCATTTTTCAATTTTCCCCATTATAAGTCAATGCAACTCTAAGTTGCCATAGCAACCAAATGAAAGTGCTAATGTTCATAAAAAACATAAACTTTCAATCCCTAACCCTAAGGATACTACAGATGAAATCTGGGCCTTCTCGGCCCAGTGGCTTCTGAGGACATAATTTTGTAAGTATTTTTTTTCCATTATTTTTGCATTTTGGTTTCAATGGCAACCAATAAAAGGAGCAGTGGGCCCAAAAACACAAAGCTAATAGAATACTTCTTAAGAAACATTTCTATAAAAGTTTTGTCAACATTCCAGCAATGGCTTGGCAGTAAATGCTATTTTTCAATTTTCCCCATTATAAGTCTATGGGAACTCTTAAGTTGCCATAGCAACCAAACTAAAGGACAGATTTTCATAAAAAACACAAACCTTTAATCCCCCAGCCTAAGGCTACTACAGATGAAATCTGGGCCTTATCAGCCCGGTGGTTTCAAAGGAGATAATTTCTAAGTATTTTTTCCAATTTTTTTTTCAGTTTGGTTTCCATGGCAACCAATAAAAGGGGCAGTGGGCCAAAAAACATACAGCTGATAGAGAATTCTCAAGAAATATTTCTATAAAAGTTTTGTTAACATATCTGCAATGGCCTGGCAGAAAACGCCATTTTTCAATTTTCCCCATTATAAGTCTATGGGAACTCGAAGTTGCCATAGCAACTAAACTAAAGGGCAGATTTTCATAAAAAACACAAACTTTCAATCCCCCTGTCAAAGGATGCTACAGATGAAATTTGGGCCCAATTGGCCCAGTGGCTTCAGAGGAGATGTTGTTTAAAAGTGTTGACGGACGACGACATACGACGACGGACGACGACGACGACGACGGACAACTGCCTATCCTATAAGCTCCCCCGGAGCCTTCGGCTCTGGTGAGCTAAAAACTGATGCTGCTGCACTTTTCTGCTTCCCAACTGTGCAGTTTGAGTTAAAACTATCTAATAAAGTTCAGTTTTGCCAAATGGGATAAACAAACAATCCAAATGATCAGGTAACTCAAGCAATACTCATGAACGTTTTATTTAAATAACTCTGTACATTAAATTTCAGCCCACTCTCTGTTTCTTTTGTTTATGTTTCTGCTTCTTCTGCTTGACCACATGATTCTGAAGAAAAACAAAACTGATAATTGTAATATGAGCCTCAAAAAGAGAAAACCAACAAAGTGGCATGTAAGCCCAGCACAGACTCCGATCAGCCTGGGCATCCGCCCAGCCTGATCAGAGTCTTCGCTAAGCACTTAAAGGGTAGCTAAGGGTCTAAGCTAGCTCCATTCGAACAGTGAAAACTCTGATCCAATTTGGCAGAAGCCCAGGCTGATCTGAGTCTGCGGTGAGCCCATAACCGCTTTGTTGTTTTCTCGTGTTGTGGCTCATATACTATCTGACAATAATTCAGGGATAATTTTTCTTAATTCTCCTTAACAGATAAGTTGTGACCTCTCATTAGAACTGCTTCAGTGAGGTGGTTTGAATGAGGTGCCACCATGTTTTATTGCAGAAAAACAGTGTTATTACGGTTATATGGCAGAGAAACAAAAATTATCCCGGAATTCTTATCTAATACATTCCTTATCCAGCTCTGAATTCTCATCAAATGTTATTGTTGTGTTGTTGCTTTACATCCATGGTAAACAGCTATGGTCATTTCCAGATTGTCAGTTAACCTAACAACACTATTCCTGGGCAGGCTAAGCTGTTAACTAGTACTAAGTGCACATACTTTCACAAGTAACTGACAACTGCCCTTTTTGAATCAGCGGAAGCAGAAATGAAAGTAAGTGGCTGGACCAGGTATCGAACCTGGGACAAATTCACATCAAATATCCTTCTTGCAATATCTGGAGCACTGTCGATGAATCTAAGCCTGGGAAACCCCACAAATTGGCATTTGCCAACAGCGCAGATCCAGACCTGTCTGGGAACTCAGTATGACGAAAGTCAACTATTTTCTGAACCTTCTAGAAAACAGAGCTATGATTACATGGCTTCCCAGGCTGGTCTGGACTTTCTCTGTTTGCATACTGCAATTTAGATTTCATGCTTGGATGCTAGTAAGAGAAAGCAAACTTTTGTTATGTTTTAATGTAAATGGATACACCTTCATGATTTTCTGCCATATTCACAAAGAACAGGGAATTAAATTATTTGAAAATGAACTATAGGTTTGAGAAAATCACACTTTCCCATTGTATGAATTTCAGTTAGCATCTCACTTATAATTTGAGAGGAGCATGGGATACACTGTATGCCATGCTCCTCTTGAATTATATGTGAGATGACACTATAGATCTGTTACCATAACAACTATGGAATTATCAACTGTTGTCCATAGTACCTGGGCACAATGACACCTGGATGACATCACTTAGACATCAATATGAACTATAACTGGTAGTTGCTATGGTAACAGATATATGACGTCACTGGTTCCGAAGCACGGCAAACAGTGTATGCCATGCTCTACCAATTTTTCACAGTGACATTACAAACTGAAATTCTGTCAACAGAAACTTCAGATTTTCTAAAACAAATAATTATTCTCAAGTCATTTAATTCTGTGTTAAAGGTGAACAACTTCTGTGACTTTCAGTTTGCTTTCCTGGACAATCAAGCCCTTTCAAAATGGGGTCTACTCTTAAAGAGATTAAATCTTCAGTAACATATTTTTATTCAGATACTGAAATACAATGTTTGTGGGGAAAAAAGAAATGAGCGAGTGCAGCATTCTATTGGTGTCTGTTGGAACAGCCAAAAGTAGATATTGATGCCAGCGTAGCTTTCCTGAATTGTTTTTTCAGGTTCTAAAAAGTGAAAATTTTAACCGTAAAATTCTGGTTTGAGGTTTTGTGGTACTACCATGTGAATTCAGGAAGGTTCCCCTCTCCAAAAGGACCAGAAACGTGTAAGGTATTAATCCTAATAAACACCCCTGCTCTCATAACCACCCTCTGCTTCTTTTCCAAAAATGTTATATTACGCATGAATTTCTATTTGCTTCTCTTTATGACTTTATAAGGTAGCTCTTTAAGATAGAGTCTACTCTTAAAAGAAGGAATTTGCTCCTCTCTTTTAGAGTTGACCCCCATCTCTAATGAGAAGGGAGGCAAAAATAAAAGAGTTACTTCCTCTGAAAGGATACCTATTAATCTTAATACTGTTTATCAGGGCTGTTTTGCAGCAGCTAAATTACTACTATTTAGGCTCCAAATATTGCTCTCCTTTTGTAAAATGCAACACCCCTGTCGCATTTAATACAATTAATACGGTACATCAGCATTGTATTGATCTGTATTGTATTGTATTGATTCTGCAATAAGATGGGTTTGTCTCTTCCTAAACAAACTCAAAATCCAGATCCTTCTTAAAAGATGGATCTAGATTTTTGGGCTTGTTTTGAAGGGGAAAAACTCCTATCTCAAGACCGAATAAATGAGCCTTGACGCAACAAAACCAACAAAGTGGCATGCGCACCCAGCGAAGACTCACATCAGCCTGGGCATCCACCCAGTCTAATCACAGTCTTTGTTGTGCACTTGAAGGGTAGCTAAGGGTGTAAGCTACACCATGCAGACAGCAAAGACTCTGATCAGACTGGGTGGATGCTCAGGCTGATCTGAGTCTTCCATGGTGCACTTGCCATTTTGCTGGTTTTGTCGTGTCTCAGCTCAAATATGGTACCTCTGCTTTTCTTTTATCCACTGTAGGTTTGCTAGCTTTCTCCTTTCTTGCAGCATCATCAACCTCCATGGTGTCCATGTCATAATCTGAAGCCTCTTCATCATCTTCAATGGAGAAGTCTATTGCTAAAGAAAAAGATATGAAAAGAAATCAGAGCTTCGGGTCAGAAAGGCCTCTGATATTGAGACTAAGATATTCTTTTGATATAAGTTTCATGGCCCTTTCAAGAATATGTCACTTATATCGAGCCAAATTGATCATTAAGTAGTGGTGGGCAACCAGATGTGTACATGACCCAAGTTTCATGGCCTAGGCTCTTATAGTTTCTGAAAAAATGAGCTAAATGCAAAAAACTCCACAAAAGTTTATGCTGCCAATGACAACACCGAAAAAAGTGATACATATGTTTCATCTCTGCTTTGCAGGCCCTCCCTGGGATAAACCACCTTACCTTTCACAAGCAGAATGTTGCTTTCTCACTTGTGTACTGAGCATGGCTCCAACTCACAGCAGTGAGAGACCTAATTTTTTAGAGTCAGTGCTCTTTTCCATGAGGCCAAAAGAGGCACAAGACTAAGCTTAATTTGATCAGCCTCTGCACTGTTTCCATAACAGTCTGCAGTCAGATTATTTTCACTCACTGTACAGGCTTTTACGTACAAGATCAGTTAAGGTGAAAGGGTACACTTTCAGGGAAAGCAACCCTGCCATTTCCTTTTTTACCTCCCTTCTCAATGGGGATCAACTCTTAAAGGAAAGCATTTGACACCTTACTGAAAGGGTTTGTTGCCAAGGGAAGCAAACAGGAAGTCACAAAAAGTTTGTAAAAATGGTGGAAAACATGGAGGTATATCCATTCACCTTAATACTAATATAAGGAAGCTTTCAAAAAGGATCATTCATTTCTTTTTTATTATTATTCTAAGCCATAGAACTTATTCAGTGTTAAAGAAATCCAAGGATAACATTCTGTTTTAAATTGAAAACCCTACCTGAGATACTCTCAACAATGATTAAAATGCTACTCAAATTGTTGTACAATGTATAGTGCACATGTTACACTAAGTCATATTGGCAATACATATATTCTACAGCAAAGTCCCTTCCTCCATCAGAAGAAAATGCAATAAACACTTTTTACTTTGTTAAGTCCCTACCTGGATAAAGGTCACTAAGACTGTCTGCATCACTCTGATCCCCTTCATCATCTTCATCTCCATCTTTAGAGTTACCTCCCCTCCCTGACTCGTAGCTCTCCTCTCTTTGTCGTCTGCTTCTGTTAGGTTTGAAAACCAGCCCTTTCTTTTGACAATCTTCCCCTGTAGCAATTGGATAAAATATGTATAAGCAGCATTTCAGCTAATAAGTGAGCCATGACACAACACAAGAGGCCCAAATGGGCCTGATATCGCTCACCTGGCTATTGTGCAACGGAACCATTCTGACACAAAATTGGTCCAATTCCACTGAGAATTTCTAATTTTCACATTTTGCTACTTTAAGTAACAGAGGCCAACTTGCCTGGTCTTTATATATTTACTTTTGAAACACCTCAATGCAAGAATCATTTTGCCACAAATTTCATCAAAATCCATTCAGGGGTTACTGAGATATTGCCAGTTTCATGTTTTGTGCTATTTTTAGTAACGGCAGATGGCGGCCATCTTGGATTGCTAAAATGCAAAAAATCGAAAAGCCTTCATGCAAGGACCATTTTGACACAAATTTGGTCCAATTCCATTGAGATTTTCTGATTTTCACATTTTTCTATTTTTAGTAACAGAGGCCAATATGACTGGTCTTACAGTTAGATATTTTTGAAACATCTCAATGCAAGAATCATTTTGACACAAATTTTGTCAAAATCCATTCAGCGGTTACTGAGATATTGTCATTTTCATGTTTTGTGCTATTTTTAGTAACGGCAAATGGCGGCCATCTTGGAATGCCAAAATGCGAAAAAATCGAAAAAGCTTAATGAAAGGACCATTCTGACACAAAATTAATCCAACTCCATTGAGATTTTCTAATTTTCACATTTTTCTATTTTTAGTAACAGAGGCCAATATGAATGGTCTACAGTTAGATATTTTTGAAACATCTCAATGCAAGAATCATTTTGACACAAATATCGTCAAAATCCATTCAGCGGTTACTGAGATATTGTCATTTTCATGTTTTGTGCTATTTTTAGTAACGGCAGATGGCGGCCATCTTGGAATGCCAAATTGCAATTAATCAAAACGACTTCATGCAAGGAACATTCTGACACAAAATTGGTCCAATTCCATTGAAGGGTTCTTGAGTAATTGTCATTTTTATGTTTGTGCTATTTTTAGTAACACCAGATGGCGGCCATCTTGGAATGCCAAATTGCAGTTAATCGAAACGGCTTCATGCAAGGAACATTCTGACACAAAATTGGTCCAATTCCATTGAAGGGTTCTTGAGTAATTGTCATTTTTATGTTTGTGCTATTTTTAGTAACAGCCCCAATGGTGGCCATCTTGGATAGTCAACTGGCACAAACTTGAAATAGTTCCATTCAAGAACCAATTCTGACCAAATCTGGTCAGAATTGGTTCTATTTTCTTTAGATATTGACATTTGAGCAAAATCGGCCTTGTAAACGCTAAGTAGGTCACTGTGACCTAATTCCGCTATAGATTTTTTTTTATTTTTACAATCTTTAATACCAAGGTCCCACTTATGTTCCATGCAAACTTTCAACCAAATATACCAACTGGTTCTGGAGAAGAAGTTGATTTTGTTGTTTTTGCTATTTTTAGTAACGGCAGCCATCTTGGATTCTTGACCTGACCCAATTTTACAATTTTGAAACCCTGCAGTCTGGTCATGCTCCATGTGAAATTTGAGACCAGGGCTACAGAAATTTTGAAATCCAAATCGGTCCGGAGGGCCGATGACGTCATACGAATCCAAAATAGACACGAAAACTAATGACTACACTGTGTATTCCACAATCCAAAAAAGTCACGAAAACTAATGACTACACTGGAGCGCCGTTAAAACGTCATCGCTGAAGTAGCCATTTAGTCCACATGTTCTTACTTATCGTGAAAAATGCGCTTTATTAAAGCGCAGAGACAGTCAGACCGAAAGTGAAAGTACACATACATTGGTACAATCGGACATCCTCGTCGATCTTCATTTACGGAATTGGCCGAAGTATTACGATTGACGTATTTTACTGTATTCGAGTTAATGAATATACTTGCAAAAAGGTGCCTTCGGACGAAGAAAAAAAAATTCTGCGCGAGAAATGACGTCGGCTAAAAAAAAACCTGACCAGACTGCACATAATCAAGTATGGTTTAAATTTCTTTTTGCTAGTCAAATTCTTTCCTTACGCTATCTTTGAAAGTGTACAAGAGTCAGTAACTTTACGTTGCACAGCCTTCTTCCGTGCATCGGCATGTGTGTGTATTACGAGTTTTGCAAAACCTTCGCCGCTGCCGTTGGCCAAAATTGTGACACATGCTAATTATCGAAGATTTTTCTATTCACACCTTGGCAAGACAATCGACACTTTGTTTATCTGTGATAACTTTTGACAGCAGTGCGTGATTATAGGATTAAAAATATAACACACAAGGCCGTCGTCGCCGGTCCGGCAGGTCCGGCGAGCGCCGGCCGGACCACTTTTTTGGCCGCGTATGCTATCTGCCGTACCACTTTTTTTCTTTCAGCCGATTTTTCTTTCGTGCGTACCTGTGATTTTATTGAATCGCATCATCAAAAGTGCCGCAATTTATCGATGAAATTATCAATGACGCTCGTTGCTCGTGTCATCAATAAACCTGGCCAAGGTGTGAAAACATGCAGTCACACACCGTGCAAAACAATGCAGTTATTATAATGACACCTGCTTGATTAATTTCATAATCGTTCAAGGATTCTTTTCAGTGGACAATTTATCAAAGACATGATAAACTCTTTGATCCAGAATGTATTAAAGAACTTCTTCGTTTTGATTTTTGTATGCCAACTGTGGTATGAAAACAAAATACAGCGGCATGTTTTTCTCGGCGCAACTCAGTTTTAATCCCCTAAATGTATTTTTCTAATTATTCTAAATCAAAGAACATGTCGGGCGGCAAAGTATGAATAAAACATTTCGAATTTACATGTATGAGCATTCACACATGCAGCAGCCGTAGGGCCTCGATGAGCAGGACTGACGGACGAAGCTAACTAACGATTGACAATCACAGACGGACGATCGGCGCCCCGTTACTGCGGCTGTGGATTCGTTCCGCTGAGGTGCGGGGGCAACGTCGGTATGAGAATTGAAATACTACTACTTTATGAGCATTCTAAGTCCTGAGACTGTACCAAAAGTTCCATGTCAATGTTGTTATTCCATCATGGATATACAAGTGCCGCCTGTTCTAAATCAGCCCAAGACTTTTCGGTTCCCACAACGTACATTTGGTGTCAGGCTTAATTTTGCTTGAACGCAGAAATTGATGCCAGCGCCTGATGAGACTAGCAGAGGGGTCGAAATAGTTAGTTGTTAAAGATCTTCTTGAGTCTTACGTTTGTTCTTTTTCGTATTTAAATAGCAAAACTTCGTGACCAAAACGACTGAAATTTGGCCCCAAACGCCTCCAAAAATGCATTTAAAACGCACATAGAGACGCCCATAAATCAAAATTTTTCTCGGGGGAGGTCCCCCGTACCCCCCTTACGAGAAAGGGGAACCCCCCTCTTGTGCTCTCCCCCTCTCGTGCCTTGGCCACTCGCTGCTATCCTCCGCCGGACCAGTTTTCACTACACGGCGACGGGCCTGACACATGGCTAAAATCCAGGTAAATATGTCATCATACATCGCAAATCGTGTTTTTCCGGACCGAAAAAAATGTGCCTTATGCCAACTGAATCGGTTTTTCGAACTCAAAATCGGTCCAGACCGGCAAAAAATCGGATTTCTGTAGCCCTGTTTGAGACCCATGGGTGCAGTGGTTTTAGAGAAGAAGTTGTTTGAAGTTGTTTAAATAGGTCATTTTTTGACATTGGCATTTGAGCAAAATTACACACGTAAACAGAAAGTAGGTCACTGTGACAAAACTCCGCTACAGATTTTTTTCATTTTTACAATTTTGAATACCAAGGTTTCACTGATGTTCCATGCCAAAATTCAGACAAATATACCCAGTGGTTCTGGAGAAGAAGTTTATTTTACTGTTTTTGCTATTTTTAGTAACGGCAGCCATATTGGATTTTCAACCTGACCCAATTTTACAATTCTAAGACCCTGAAGTCTGGTCATGCTCCATGTGAAATTTGAGAACCATGGGACCAGTAGTTTTACAGAAGATGTTTGAATATTTGTTTTTAGGTGTTGACAGACAAATTCCGTGACGACGCACGACGCACAACGCACGACGGACGCATTGGTATGACAATAGCTCACTATGGCCCTTTGGGCCAGGTGAGCTAAAAACCAACAAAGTGGCCTGTGCGCCCAGGAAGACTCAGATCAGCCTGGGCATCCACCCAGTCTGATCAGAGTCTGCATTGTCCGCATGGAGCTAGGTTAGACCCTCAGCTATCCTTTAAGTGCACAGCAAAGACTCTGATCAGACTGGGCAGATGCACAGGCTGAATTAAGTCTTCGCTGGGCGCACATGTTACTTTGTCGGTAGCTCAAGTATCTATCAAGAGTATCAGGTAAGAACAGTCACAGAGTCCTAGATAAGAGGGCGTATTTGGTGATAATTAGGGATAATTTTTGTTAATTCTGCATAAAAACATACCGTATGTTGTGACCCCTCATCTGAACCGTCTCGACGAGACCGTTCAGATGAGGGGTCACAACATATGGTTTCGATCAGAAATAAGAAAAATTATCCTGAATTATCATCAAATACGCCGTCTTATCTAGAGCTCTGAGTCACAACAGTCACTTTTTGGTATCATGAAGCTTGCTGAGCAATCCCAAAGAAAAGATTTTTCTACTCTACCTAACTCCCATGACAGGTACTCTTTCTTGCATTTTTTTATTTTAAATGTATGACTTGAAGCATAGTATGCATAGTTTAAGCATTCAAGAGGTTTCTATTTAATTCTGGAAGATACTGTTCCGTGCTGCAGATAAGAAAGGCTAACAGGGATAATTTTCTTCATAAAAGCATAAGTTATGACCCCTCTATACAAGTGTCTCACCGAGACCATTCGTTAGAGTGGTCACATCAAAATGTTTTCACTGAGAAATACGAAATATTACTTTTAAAAGAATTATCCTTTAAAAACCCATCTTAACTGGAGCTCTGATACTGATGCCATCAATGATGGGTATTCAGCTTTTTGCACTGTCTTCCAACATAGCAGAAACTGATGTAATTTTTGACATCTTTTTGACATCATCGTCTGCACCACCAATATATTGACTAAGCACACGCTATAGGACCCTGACCTTATGCAATGTATTTTTCGAGCAAGCATGGCGGACACTGTCAACACGCCGGGAGTGGCCTCTCCGAACGAAGGTAAATTTAAAAGCTTTTATATCTTATTTAGATAGTCATACTCATTTAGGTTTTAAGAATTAAGTTATTTTTCCTATCTGACATCTTGATTTAACAAATACTGGCTAGATTGTTGCAGTTTAGTTTTGAGTTGCATAAACATGAGCTTTGCTCACCATTTTTATCGACGGCATATTTTATGAAAAACATAAAAATAGCGAACTAAACATATTGATCAGGTTATTAATTGCATGGGCTAATAAGATATTCAAGACAAAAGATGTTTTCTTTAAATTTGGTCGAAAAGAGATGTCTACTTACGAGAAAAACAACATTTTAGTCCACTGTACACAATCAAAATGTTCCCCAGCCCTGGTCAGTAATTTCGAGCATGGTCACATTCCATTGAACGGGTATTCTGAGTAATAAAGGAGTGATTTTATGATGAAAATTTTGAACGGGTATTCTGAGCGAGGGCAATCAGAGAGAATGCACATTCTTTTAGCAAAAAAATAAGAACATCACCATGCGAAACTAAATCGGGAGCTAACTCACAAGAAACGTGTTCTACCCAAACCTGTAAAAAATAAGATAAATTGCTAATCGCAACCCCTGTTGACAACTTCTGCTGTTATAAAGATATAACCGGTCAAGCTTTGAGCAAGCCTTCTGCTTAATGCCTCTCTCTCTCTCTCTCTCTATCTCTGTCTCTCTCTTTCGCTCTACGCTTATGCATTTGATTTTCTCTGTTGAGATGAAAGGTGTGAAGATTGCACGCCTTGTTAGTTATGGTAATAAAATACCTTCTATATAGACTTTGGTACCGGCTTTTAGATTACCTCATACTTCAATCGCAGTTGCAGCATTTGCACGAGTTGTCTTACCATATATTGTTCAAACAAGTAGACACTCAACAGGACTGGTAAAAATATCTTAAATACTTTGATACTTTGTGTAGGACGCGTCAGCTCACTGGTCAGTCAAAAAACACTTTAGAATATGTGCTTTGTTATAATCTTGTTTGTTTGTTTGTTTGGGTTGAGGCTTTACGTCCCAGTAAACAATTTTTCAGTCATGTCGGAACATTTTCCTTGGTTGAACCAGTAGCCTACTAAGCAATGAGGGTGAAGTAACTTGCTCAAGGATACAACACCGTCGACCCTGGTGAGAATCGAACCCGCGACCTTGCGATCAAGAGTCCGGCACTCTACCAACTGAGTTAACGGTGCTCCCTTGTTATATAATCTGGGCTATTGTGAAAACTGTATGAGTACGGAGGCATTCATGTACTGGTCTCGATTTTCTTGGTCTAGTTAAAGGGAAGCGCACACAAACATCGACAGGCATTTAAAAAAAGGTCTTGGAGAGCTGAACATTTTACAACAATTTTCATGAAAATCGGTCCAGCAGTTTAATAGATATGGCCCTCTGAACATTTCAAAATGGTTACCTATGGCGGCCGCCATTTTGAAGCATCGTCACGTGACCAAATTCGGAAAATGCTTATTTACAGTAGTAGGTCGAGTTTTTCCACTTAATTTAGGTAAATTTTGTTTATATTTAATACAAAGATCAAATATTTTCCATTTACTGGCGAGCACCAGAACGGTAGTTATTTTATATTTTTAATTGTGAGTTTCTGATGTCATTTACTCACAGTCTCGTTCTAAACTCAGACGATCAAAATTTTATAACTTTTGTAACTTTCTTATAAACTGGTCGATTTTCAAGAAATTTGTTGCAAATTGTTTAGCACTCATAGGACTTTGTTTTAAAGAGAAGTAGGTGTTTGTGTGTATTTTCCTTTAACACTTGATACTCGGAATACCCGCACAGTAATTGACTCAGAATACCCGCTCAATGCAAATTATGCGCTCAAAATACCCGTCCAGTACCGCTCGAAAAAACTGAGCTGTTTTGCACGCGGTTTTGGAACTTTAAGTATGTGTACAGTGAACAAAATCAGTGAGTTTTTTCAAATCTTCTACAAGGTATCATTTACTTCTTTTTCATTTTACTAAGTAAAATCAAATAGACGTTTATTGACAAAGAATAAGTGCGAAATTTAACTTTTGAAGACGTTTTTGCACTTTAAAGATGACAAAGTAAATGCAGAATATGTGAGCAGAGCCACGCGATCACCTTTCTGGGTTAATTATGTTGCACATACCAGTCGACTGAACGAAAATTACATGCACTAACACGGTCTAGACACAGACTGAGCTTAAAATGCATTTTACTTGGTCCTACGTGAGAATAAACGCAACTTACATCGGTAGAATCTCCAGTGTCATCATCTGTTATCCTCGCGTCAGCCATTTTGTTTGCTCGAAAAATACATTGCATAAGGTCAGGGTCCTATAGCGTGTAAGCAGATATGTACAGTAACCTTCTCTACAACCAATGCATTGACTACCCATGATTTTCGTTTTTTTTGTTTTTTTTTTGCTAGCTAGGCCTGAACTAGACCACAACTAGCTGGCGGGGCTCTCTCCAGACAACAGGTGAGGCTTAGGGCCCAAAGAAAGAGGCAATAATCAGGGTTCCAGATACAATAGAATAGCCAATGAAAAATCAAGATGATATCATGCTTACCTTCAAATATATGTTATGGCATCTCATAGAAACAGCCTCGGCGAGGCAATTCCAATGAGATGTCACAACATATATTTCAGTCAAACCTTATGGAACATCATCTCAAATTATCATCAGGTGCTCCTTATAACCTGCATTCCTCAGCAATATATTGGACACAGAGAGCCCCCCACCCACCTCCCAGCAGGCACACAGAGTTGAATGAACATGTAAACACTTGTGAATGTAAACACCTGTAACTTTGCTATTTTTGGTCCGAATTTAATGAAATTTTCACCAAGATGTAGAACTAACTGAGAAATTGGAAAAGATTCTCTTTATTTTGGGAAATTTTACTCCAAATTGGAAACAAGAGGGCCATGATGGCCCTGGATCGCTCACCTGAGTATCCTGTGAACTTAACCTCAGAAACATCCATACGTCCAACAGATAGAGTTTCACAAAGATTCAATGGAAAATGAACCCTTTATTGTGTACCTTAGGTTTTTATAAGATTTAACCTAATGACCTTGTTTTTGACCCCACATGACCCAGTTTCAAACCTGGTCTAGATTTCTTGGATATAAACATTCTGCAAATGATGAATATCGGATCAAAAATGTGCCCTCTAGAGCGTAAACAATGCTTTTCTAAGGTTTGACCTAGTTTTTGACCCGATATGACCAAGTTGCACCCTTGGTCCAGATTTGTAGGAGAAAAACATTTTGACTAAGTCTCATGAAGATTAGAACAAAACTGTGTCCTCTAAAGCATTCACATGGTTTTTCTAAGAACTGACCTAGTGACCTAGTTTTTGATCTGACATGGCCCAGTTTCAAATCAGGTCTAGATTTCATAAAAATAAACATTCTGACAAAGTTTCATGCAGATTATATCATAACTGTGCCCTAAAGAGTGTACACAACGTTTTTCTAAGATTTGACCTAGTGACCTAGTTTTTGACCCCACATGACCCAGTATCAAAGTTGGTCTAGATTTCATTCAGATAAACTTTCTGACCATGTTTCATGATGATTGGATCGTAACTGTGCCCTCTGATTCATTCTAAGATTTATTTCTATTTTTAGCTCTGGCGGCCATTTTGTACAGCAGAGTGGAACCGTTTCAGCAATTTTTGTTTAGAACCATGAGTCAAACACTTCTGTGAAATTATTTTGAAATCGAGCCATTGGCTTTAGAGGTGTCGTTTAAAGGTTTTTCTATATTTAGCTCTGGTGGCCATTTTGTTCAGCAGAGCTGAACCATTTTAGCAATTTTGGTAGAGGGTCTCCTAAGGAACATTTCTGTGAAATTATTTCAAAATCTTCCCAGCAGTTTTGGAGGAGAAGTCGTTTAAAGGTTTTTCTATTTTTAGCTCTGGCGGCCATATTGTTCAGCCGAGCGGAACCGGTAGAGCAATTTTGGTAGCAGGACTCCTATGTAACATTTCTGTGAAATTATTTCAAAATCTACCCAGCAGTTTTGGAGGCGAAGTCGTTTCAAGGTTTTTTCTATTTTTAGCTCTGGCGGCCATTTTATTCAGCGAGCGAAACCGTTTTAGGAATTTCGGTAGAGGGTGTCTTAAGGTACATTTCTGTGAAATTATATCAAAATCTGCCCAGCAGTTTTGGAGGCAAAGTAGTTTAAAGGTTTTTCTATTTTTAGCTCTGGCGGCCATTTTGTTCAGTGAAGTGGAACCGTTTTAGCAATTTTGGTAGATGGTGTCCTAAGAAACATTTCTGAGAAATTATTTTAAAATCTGCCCAGTAGTTTTGGAGAAGCTGTTTAAAGGTTTTTCTATTTTTAGCTCTGGCGGCCATATTGTTCAGCGGAGCGGAACCATTTGAGAAATTTTGGTTAAGGGCCTCCGTAGAAACATTTCTGTGAAATTATTTCAAAATCCACCAAGCAATTTTGGAGGAGAAGTCGTTTAAAGGTTTTTCTATTTTTAGCTCTGGCGGCCATTTTGTTCAGCCGAGCTCACTCGTTTCAGCAATTTTGGTAAAGGGTCTCCTAAGAAACATTTCTGTGAAATTATTTCAAAATCTGCCAAGCAATTTTGGAGGAGAAGTCGTTTAAAGGTTTTTCTATTTTTAGCTCTGGCGGCCATATTGTTCAGCAGAGCGGAACCGTTTTAGCAAATTTGGTAGAAGGTCTCCTAAGAAACATTTCTGTGAAAATACATCAAAATCTGCCCAGCAGTTTTGGAGGAGAAGTTGTTTAAAGGTTTTTCTATTTTTAGCTCTGGCGGCCATTTTGTTCAGCGGAGCGGAATCGTTTGAGCAATTTTGGTAAAAGGCCTCCTAAGGAATATTTCTGTGAAATTATTTCAAAATCTGCCCAGCAGTTTTGGAGGAGAAGTCGTGTAAAGGTTTTTCTATTTTTAGCTCTGGCGGCCATAATATTGTTCAGTGGAGTGGAACCGTTTTAGCAATTTTGGTAAAGAGTCCCCCAAGGAACATTTCTGTGAAATTATTTCAAAATCCGTCCAGCAGTTTTGGAGAAGAAGTCGTTTAAAGCAAAAGTTGACGACGGACGAACGACGGACGAAGACCGATCACAATAGCTCACCTTGAGCACTTCGAGCTCAGGTAAGCTAAAAATTGGGGCCAATATTCAGCCCAAAATTTGGCCTTGGAATATCCCTGCATTAGTACTGCAATGCAATTATTTCTGTAAGAATCAATATATGATTGGTGTTGCGTCATACACCATGTGCACAAGCAAAACACTCAAATTAGCCTGTGCATCTACATAAACTGACCAATCTCTACTTTTCACATTTTAGATCCCCCAATGAGTCACAGATACATGTGAAAAGGGAAGACTCTGATCAAACTGTGCAGATGCATGCCATAAAATCATGCCAAGCTCAACATACATAATTATGTCATTAAAAATTTTGGCAACTGTTGCAAAACTTAGTAGAACTTTCTTCAAAGCTGGAACAGATGTATTCAATCAAATGTGTAGACCCTGATCAGACTACTCATACAAGCAAATCATGGTAAGTAGATGTTAACTCACATCTTGCTAATGCTCTCTTAAACTTTCCACCATTGACATGCCTCTCAACATGATCTGGAGTCTTGTTGATGTGTCGTAACGTCAATGTACAGAACAGATGGTGCCTGAAGAAGAAAGAAAATCATACGAGACTGACTCAGAAGCAAGAAATTATATGTTAAGCAGTATTTATTGCTCCTAGATAGAAAATCTAGCACAGACAGCTATGACCTAGATCATTTTTGAACAGTCTGATCACTGCAGAGCTCATGATTAGAGGGAGTGCCGTACTTGATGATAAGTTTTGTTAATACGGCATAAAAACATGTCTTGTGAACCGTCTCATTGAGACTGTTCAGAGGAGGGGTCACAAGACATGGTTTCAATGAGAAATAAAAAAAATTATCCCTCAACTATCATGAAATACTCCCTCTTATCTAGAGCTCTGACTGACCAGGGTCTGCAATGTTAAATAAATTTCTATACATGACTCCTTTAAGAGAATGGGTACACCTGGGAAACCATTTTCTTTTTTGCCTTCATAGAAGCAAATTCTTTACCTCAATATAGCAGAACAATTTTTTTTTCTTATATGGAGTAGACCCCTTTTTGAAAGGGTTTTGTTGCAAGCAGAAAGTCCCAAAAGTTGTTCCCTTTTGCAAGAATGGTGGAAAAACATGGTGGTGTACCCATTTACCTTAATATGACAAATGGTCGAGTCCAAATGTAAGATGGAAGACTCAAGAGTCTGGTACTGAAATGGTTGGGATGCCCAAGTATTTACAGTAAATATAGCAGTTACTTGTAAAATAGAGAATTAAGTTACATGTATTTGAGAATGACTCAAAGACTGGAGAAAATCACAATTTTCCACTGTATGACTTTCAGGTAGCATCTCACATATAATTTAAGAGGAGCATGGCATACACTGTATGCCATGCTCCTCTAGAATTATAAGTGAGATGAGGTCATTGATCTGTTACCATAGCAACTATGGAAATACCAACTGTTGTGCCTAGTACCTTGGTAGAATGATGTCTTGATGACGTCACTTTGACATCAATATGAACTCTTAGTTGCTGTGGTAACAGATCTATGATGTCATATGTATAGGAGCATGGCAAACAGTGATTGCCATGCTCTGCCAATTTTTAATGACAAATTGGCCTTGCCTTTAAGAATTGACCACTATTGAGAAAGGAGGCAAAAATGAAACTGGCAGAGTTCTTTCCCTGAAAGTGTACCCATCCACATAAAGAGCAGCCTTTTAATTTCTACACTTGTTAGCTGTCTTCACTACCTGCACTTATCATAAAGCACCAGTTCTCAAACTGACAATGTGAAGTCAGTGCTCCAGATAAGAAGGTTGGTTGTTGATTTGATGCTTAACGTCCACGGTAAACAACTAAGGTCATGTCGGGACGGTCAGTTAACCTAACCACACTATTCCTGGGCAGGCTTAGACCTCCTAAGCGGTTAACCAGTACTAGGTGCATATACTTTCGCCAGTAACTGACAACTGCCCCTCTTGAATCAGCGGAAGGAGAAACGAAAGTATGTGGCCAGACCGGGATTCGAACCAAGGACCTCTGACTTACGAGTCAGGTGCCCTACCAATCCAGATAAGAAGGGGTAACTAGGACAATTTAGGGATAATTTTCCATATTTTTCCATTAAAACATACATTGTGACCCCTCATTAGAACCGTCTCACTGAGACAGTTCTAATGAGGGGTCACAACGTATGTTTTCTATGAAAAATAAAATTATCTCTGATTATTATCCCTGTTACCCCTTACCAGTATTACCTGGAGCTCTGTGGAGTGTGCCGATAAAAATATTCCTCAGAAATCTTTGACTAGAGCTTTGCAAAACAAAGACTTACTCATGGTGCTTTTTTGTACTGGGAACAATGTGTGGTTCATACTGACTGTAGTTGTACTGGTGGTCTGCTTGTAGCTTCCGGAACTTTTTACCACCAATATATGCCCTCACAGCATCTTCTTTAAGTGGCATTTCATGACCAGACAAAGAACATCTTATCTGTGGAAAAAGATTTTTTGATGTAATTTTCAGATATACATTTGACCTAGTATTGCATATGGTTACATATAATGCTTTCTGAACAGACTGAAAGTATTGTAATGTAATTATAGGCAGTATAGTCAGACTTGTATTAAGAGACACCCCTGGGGAAGATTGAATATAATACCCATCAAGAACTACCTTGTCCGATGTCCAGAGTAAGAATACCATCTCACAGACAGAAGTCTACATTACCAAGGTAACTTTTGGATTTTTATGGTAGTCAAGAATTAGATGGGGGCTATACTGCTATTTTACCAGTAATAACAAACAATACATGTACATAGGTATCAATCAGACTGATCATACATGCCTTTAACACACATCCTGGAGGCCATTACAAATAAAGATAGAGACCAGAAAAGTGAGAGAAAAAAATATATAACAAGAATTTATTCTCTCTTTCTATTCATGACAAACTTTTCAGGTTGCATTCAAAGTCAGATTAATGCAAATTTCATTTAAAAACTAGGTCACTGGCCACTAAATGGAGGTGGTCACTTGACTGAAGGACGAACAAAAGTTGCGGTAAGAGTTTCAAAGCAGTTCTTTAAGGCAGGTGGTCACTCAATTCAAGTAAACCTTTGAATAGGTTTCATTGTACTTCCTAGCACTTTCAAACCTCATACAATGACATTAATTACTGTCTGAATTTTGAGACAGAAGTGTCTCAGCAGAGAAGACCCATTACCTAACAGAGTAGTTATAACTCAAGATAAGAGATAAAGGCGGGGAGGGGATTTGCTATTCATAATGTCTTTTATTAGGCTTTTCATTACAGGGAGATTCCTGACATTACTGTCTGATTTTTTAAAATAGAAGTGCCTCAGCAGAGAAGACCCAGACCCTAACAGAGTAGTTACATCTCAAAATAAGAGATAAGTGGGAGGAAGATTTGCTATTGATAACATCTTTTATTCGGCTTCTCATTACAGGGAGATTCCAAGGCCAAAAATGGGGCCGAATATCCGCCCGTATTTTTCCCCATTTGGAGGACTTTAAACTTTCCAAAAATAAACAGAATCCTTCCTAATTCCTCATTTAGTTCTACATTTCGGTGGAAGTTCCATGAAAATGGGACCAAAAATAACAAAGATACAGATGTTTACATTCAGGGAGTTTCCTGACATTACTGTCTGAATTTTGAGAAAGATGTGCCTCAGCAGAGTAGACCGAGACCCTAACAGAGTAGTTATATCTCGAGATAAGAGATAAGGTGGGGGTGGGGGAAGATTTGTTATTGATTATGTCTTTTATTAGGCTTCTCATTACAGGGAGAGTCCTAGGCCAACTTTGGGGCCGAATATTGGCCCGTATTTTTCCCAATTTGAAGTTAACATTTCCCAAAATAAAGAGAATCTTTCCTAATTCCTCATTTAGTTCTACATTTCGGTGGAAGTTTCATGAAAATGGGACCAAAATTAACAAAGTGACAGATGTTTACATTAACATTTGTTGCATTTTGCTCATGAACAGTTTTAATAAAGGCAAATTTCAAAAAGTTTAATGTATGTTTAAGCTTTACTTTGTTATGATTTTAACTGAATTTCAAACAGAGATCAGGTTTATATCATCCAGCCACTTTTTCCCAATTTTGATGAATTGCAGGCTGTTTTTCCCAAGTTCAAAGGCCCTTGGCCCCCGAGTACAGAAAGGTAGGAAAATCACTGCATTTACTCCGTATTTGTAGTCCTTTACTCCTTCTTGTAGGCTGGGGACCCGGATTTTAAACGAAATTTTCATTTAAACAAGAGGCCCACGGGCCACAAAGCTCACAAGATCTCTAGCCAAAATTGCTATCACATTTGTATACGGGCTTGAAATTGTACAGGCTAATACAAAGTATACAACTGCAAAGTCTCAGTCTGACAGTCTGTTGAGTTGACAACAAAATACATAGCTAGTTTCCATATTTGATTGCTGTGGAACAAAAAAGGATTTTTGCTATTTTTTCCTTTTGGTTGCCATGGCAACTGATCAAAATGAGCAGTGTATAGAAAGAAATACAGAGCTGATAGAAGACCACTCAAGGAATATTTCTGAAAATGTAAGCTCAGAATATCTGCAATGGCTTAGCAATGAAGCCCTTTTTTCCATTATAAAAATTCCATACAAATGTGTCCTTTGATCAATGACAATCGAGAACATAAAATCTGTAAAGGCTAATATGATTAGTATGTCTATGAAGTCTATGCCTCATAGAGCATTATGGTTTCTGAGAATATAATATAAGGTTTTTTTTCTGTTTTTTTTTTTTGTCAATGTTGGTTTCCATGGCAACAAATAAAAAGAGCAATGGGCCCAAAACATATAGCTGATTGAAAACTTTTCAAGGAACATTTCTATGAAAGTTTTGTCAAAATATCTGCAATGGCTTGGCAGTAAATGGCATTTTTCAATTTTCCCCATATATAAGTCTATGAGAAGTCTAAGTTGCCATAGCAACCAAACTGAACAGCCGATTTTCATAAAAAACACAAACTTTCAATCCCCCAGCCCAAGGATGCTATAGATGAAATATAGGCCCAGTCAGCCTAGTGGCTTCGGAGGAGATAATTTTTAAGTATTTTTTGTTAATTTTTTACATTTGGGTTTCCATGGCAACCAATAAAAAGAGCAATGGGCCAAGAAAACAAATAGCTGATAGAAGACTTTTCAAGGAACATTTCTATAAAAGTTTTGTCAAAATATCTGCAATGGCTTGGCAGTAAATGCCATTTTTCAATTTTCCCCATTATAAGTCTATGGGAACTCTAAGTTGCCATAGCAACCAAACTGAACAGCTGATTTTCATCAAAAACACAAACTTTCAATCCCCCAGCCCAAGGATGCTACAGATAAAATATGGGCCCAGTCGGCTTGGTGGCTTCAGAGGAGATAATTTTTAAGTATTTTTTTGTTATTTTTTTACATTTGCGTTTCCATGGCAACCAATAAAAAGAGCAATGGGCCAAAAAAACATATAGCTGATAGAAGACTTCCCAAGAAACACTTCTATAAAAGTTTTGTCAAAATATCTGCAATGGCTTGGCAGTAAATGCCATTTTTCAATTTTCTCCATTATAAGTCTATGGGAAGTCTAAGTTGCCACAGCAACCAAACTGAACAGCTGATTTTCATAAAAAACACAAACTTTCAATCCCCCAGCCCAAGGATGCTACAGATGAAATTTGGGCCCAATCGGCCCAGCGGCTTCAGAGGAGATGTTGTTTGAAAGTGTTGACGGACGACAGACGACAGACGACATACGACGACGACGGACAACTGCCTATCCTATAAGCTCCCCCGGAGCCTTCGGCTCTGGTGAGCTAAAAATCTGCTTTAGACCAGAGATGCCTCAGTCTTGTTTTCAAAATTCTAGTGAGAAGCCCTGTTGTGCCAATAAAGATGTTATAAATACAGGGTTTGAACTAAGGCCTGAATTAAACATGGTCCGCAGGACCAGTCGAAATCAGGCAGAGTTGGTCCTGCCACTTTGACTCTTGGGCTTCAGTATTCCCCTTTCACATCACACAGAAAAATCAACTGGTATAAGGACCATCTATATGTAAACTCAACTGGTCCAGCATAAAATCCACTGGTCCTGGACCAACTGATTAGTGCTTATTTTAAGCCCGGAAAATAGGAACATTGAGGCACCATGGTTAAGTGGTATAGGGATCAGTCTGGCTCAGATTTTTATATGAGAAAAATGTCCCATGTACAGTACACCTGTCGCGAATGTTCGATAGATCTCGCATCACGCGCGAAATTTTCATTTTTTTCGCGCTAGTTTCGCGTGACTTTTGCGAGTGTTTTGCGAGTGTTTCGCGCGAAGATTTTAAGCTTCATGCATGAAATTTGCGTGAATATTCACGCGGGATGCGAGAAACTTCGCGCTTCTGTAGAAGATCGATTTTGACACAGCAAAGATTTCATGCGCGAAGCGGGAAAGTTCGCGTTAGAGGTACCATTCTCCCAAAAATGATAAAAGCTGTTTGTTTTCTTTTAACCTATTTCATTCAATTTAAATGATGCAAGCTTTGTGAAGTTTTGTAAAGTAAATAGGCTGAAACAGTATCAGCCTTAAAAAGTGAATTGCTAAAATTTCAAGCAGACGTTTGGGATATCGTTTTTTTTTCTTTTCTGTTTATCTCCACTATAATAAATTCCAAGACTAAGAAGTCACTCAAAAAATCTCGGCCTGAGAACTTTTGCTCCGCTGCGCAGCTATACTACATGTACTATTGAATGGTGGTTATTTTGGCGGGAATCCGCACGTGCGTTAAGGCGCGTGCGACTCTTAATATTTTGAGTCGGGATATTTTTTTCCAGTATTTTTGCGCCATGCAGTCGGAAAAGGTGTTTTGTACTGAGTGCGAAAAACGAAGACATAGATCAGCCTACACGTGTGTGGTCTGATTAGCGTCCTCTGTGTCTGCATCTTTGTTGATCCCGAGGACTCTTGGGAACCTACATGTACATGTACATATTTAACCGAAAACGATCGAGTTTATGAGGTTTCGGGTGTGCGCAGGTTGAACTAAGTCTACTTTCCCTATTCAGCGGAAATGTGCATGTGCGCTTAAGCGCGTGCGGTATTGTGTACTTTCCTTCTTTCCCCATTTCTCCCCCCCCCACCCGCCTGCCCTCCCCCCCCCCCCCCCCCCCAATTTGTTTGCAGATGAGAAACCGGGGATTGCAAAAAGAATAAATTGTCGGAACGTCATGAAAAACGCCCTCACAAACTGTCTGAACATGTGCCTAAACTGACAGCACCAACCAACCAGCGCACATGCATGGTATGTGCATTCAAAATTTGCAGTCCACTGGCATAATTGGCCCGAGTCCATGATTTGACCATGCACAGTTTCCAATTCAATTTAAACTTCGAGTTTAATTCACCTACGATACTCGACCTTAATCGCATGTACAATAATTTATATCAGCCTGCGTCTCAAAATGGACGTTAGAACACATCCGATCAGCAAATATCCATATCATACCATGTATACATTTACAAAAATTGACTGACTATTGTGCAGTTCGCAAATGTAGAATATTGTCCCGTTTTCCCGACGTATGGGTCCAACTGTGCATACCTAGGGTGGGTTGCGCTCATGCGCAGTCTGATTGTAGCAGTCACAGTTTGTCCAGCGAATAACAACCGACAAGCATTTTTCGCAAAATTATCATTATTCAGATGCGCAGACTGGTCTTAGGCTTTGCGGTTCGCAGATGTAGTAAGACGCCCTTTTCAGGTAATAATTCTTTCGATGTACATGTACAACTGCGCATGCCTAGGGTAGATTGCGCTCATGCGCAGTCTGGTTGGAGCAGTCACTGTTTGGCCAGAGAATAACAACCAACAAAGATAAAACATGGTGGAAATATAGACTGGGACGCTACAACGATCCAAGACGTTGAGGAATAGATTAGAGGTGCCATGCAACAAGATTTTCAAATTAGATGGAAAAGACGCATTAGTCAGTAGAAAAAAAAAATTACAGGGCAAAGCCGATCCAAAATGAAGACTATCCTTAAAGAAAAAAAAATAGACTTTATTTTGGATGGGCTTTGTCGTCCAGGACAGCTAACAGGAAATCACAAAAGTTGTCACCATATGCAAAATTGGCGGAGAAACGATCGATTCACTCTGATACACATAAATAATCATACTATGCAAACAGTTGATTTAAATCAGCCTGCGCATCTGCGCAGTCCTCGTTGTAAGCTGTTTTGATTTCTCGCGATCCGCTGATTGCTGATAGGGACGAGGGTGATTATACTTGCACAGACATACATATACAGGCTGCAACCTCGATTTGCAGGGTATAATAAGTCACTTGGTATTTTCAAATGAATTCATGTTTGAAGTGTCCATAAGACTGTGTGTTCTTTGGCGCTCCCGACTTCGAGGTATGGGACGCAGGTACGAGTCTCGCTGACGGCAAGATTCTGTCCGAATCTACACGGCAAGTTTCACTGAAGTAACCACGTACTAATTCCTACATGTATGTTTCTGAAGCTGAGCGCTGGTCTGGTAAGAAGCATCATTTCCGAGAAGTCGAAGGAAGGAAAAAAAGAAAACAAGGCAAACACACTGTTCTTTTTCTACAAATACGAATTATACGTACCAAAGTGACAATTACAGCATATTAAAGAATCTACATTTAGCAAGACTAAGAAGAGTCTGTGCACATACACATGATTATCTGAGTCTGTGCAGCTCTTTTTATATAGCGTGTACAACTATACCGTAATCATTTTAAATACTGGGACAAACCAGTTACGTAATGATTGCCGCATACATATGCTGATCTGGGTTGTCCTGATTTCTAACTATAGTAGAAGGAGGGGTCCGACGATAAGAAGATTTTTTTTTGTGCTGGCCAACCATAAATACTTAAAGCAGCCTTCTGCCTGCACGGACATACCCGAATCTTCACTTTGTACGTGATGTAGAATCGTTTCCATTTGTTTCCCCAGTGATTTTTTTACAAATCTCCTTCTTTGAGTCCCAGGACTCACAAGACCTAAAATCGTTGCATCCCAAGCTCAAGGGTTTGCATCTTTACTGGGATGCAAAAGCAATATTTTCTCTGCATCCCAAACTTAAAGGGCTTCAAAGGACAAGCCCTATAAGTAAAAAATAACCAACGTCAAGCTCCTGTGATCACAGGGATAAAATAAATCACCTGTTGTCTCATTGTCAGACAGCGTATTGGATTTGGAGACATCCGTTGTCATTTCGGATCGAAGTTTGATCGGTCGCATCATGATCTGCAACATCTGGCCTTGTTTTTCGGAGGCATGATTACTTATTGACCCGGTGTATTAATAAAAGTTTGCACTTAGGTAAAAGACATCACCGTGGTCGATAATACTATGTTCCTCCGGTACTGGACAACTACTATTGATTATTGGTATTACAGGTAGACTTCGGTATTTAGCGGGAGTAGGAAAGACTATGGTACTGTTTTTTACCAATAATATAACAATCTGCTAATGCACCGTTGCTATATTCTTAAAACGAAAGTAGCTTTGTAAACGAAGCCGAAATCGGAAGTTGGACTACCGATCGGCTATTTTTATGCGTCCCGGAACGCAGCCAAGGAAATATTTTGCGTCCTCTGGGAAAATTATGCGTCTAAAACGCAGGACGCAGGGGTAAAAAAATCACTGTTTCCCTCTGTAAGATTATATCGTGCGCATTGACCTGTTGTGTATTGAGCACGTGCAGGTTCAAGCAGTTTAGAGAGTATCAAAGAGATTCCTAGTTTGTTTCATGAATAAACTGGAGAGAGAGAGAGAGAGAGAGAGTGAGTGAGAGACGGTTCTGGAACTGACACTGAATGTTGTATTGTAATGTGTGAACAGGAAGTCTCGCTTCAGTTCCAAAGTCTGATCGAGATCGTCCGGGTGCCGAAAGAAAAATTAAAGCCGGTTTGATCACAACAGAATAATTAGAGGCTAAGTGAATGTACTGGGCATAAAAACATAACGTTGAATCAACGTTGATTCATGACGTTGAATCAACGTTGGTTCAAAGCTGTGTGCGTGCTGGCGTAGCTCTTTCTACCGGAGTACGTCTGCGCAGTCTTATTTGGCAGTCTTAATGAGACAAGCTGGGGTGTAAGCGAATAGCCTTGAACTTGATACCGGCAAACATCTGCGCAGTCTGGAAAGGGCCTGCGCGCGCAAAAGAGAGAGAGAGAAACAGGTAGAATATTAGAAAAGTAGAAGTTAAAACCAGAAAACGATGGCCCGGTCTGATTACGAAGATATGCAGATCGTCTGCTTGATAATCGGGCGGTAATATTTGAACACCGTAAACTGTGTGCAGTCTGATCAGTAAATTGACCCAGAGTTCTCACCTACATGTACACTGCTCGGGTCTACAGAAATACCTTTCGTTTATATTGTGCATTGTGATGAGTCCTGCGCAATTTCTGTTCGACATAACTGCAATCTGCCTTGTATAGTGAACAAGTTGAAAAACCTGTGTGCACAGCCTGGTCTGAAATATGTTTTAGGATTATCTAATTCGTCTGTCAAGCAGTATCAAAGTATAACTTCTGAATACATGCATACATGTACATGTACTTCGGCGGAATAGCGTCGTGAAAAAGATACCCCTGGCCAAGTGCGTAAGATACCCCTGGCCAAGTGCGTACAACGAATTCCAAAATCGGCATACACAGCTGCGTAATAAAATAAGTTTCTTGTTTCACTTTATTCATACATGTGTATGAATACATAAAAGGCAGATCAGTTTCCGCAAGCACGCAGGCTGAGCTGGGTCTTCCTTAAAGACATTAAGGTGAAACCGATTGGCACGTGCGTTTAATTGCTATCCTTGACATCAAACTCTTTGATCTTTGTGACAAGTTTTGAAGTGAACGTTTTTTAGTGGCGACTGAACGCTTTTCTCTTTATTTCTCTCTTCTTTTTTCCGCATTTTATTCCATAGTATGGTGGAACAGCTACTATTTTCTATTATACATGTACGTAAAACGCTTCTGTTTTTTTTTTTTTTTTTTTTTAAGATGCGTAACCCTGTTTTCTTTGGGAGTATTCTTCACGCATCAGTTTGGTACTTCAGATGTTGTCACAATTTTCCTTTAGTAAAAAACAGTCCCTTTATCGGGAGCTCTGAAAATGTCGAATTTTAACTTAACCGAGTTCGCACATCACGCGAGAATTATTGCAAACTCATCATACAGGGTTCTTTCGCGTGAAATTTATGGTACACGCGCGAAATGCGAGAAAGTTGCGCGAAGTTTGCGTGGATTTTGCGAGCACTATAATCCTTTTCGCGCGATTTCCCGCATCACGCGCGAGCGCGAACGGTCGAAAATTCGCGACGGGTGTACTGTAGGCAAAATAAAATAAATTGTGAGAAATTCTCCATTCTCAATGAGAATTTTAGGTACTGTTCAGTATTAAACTGCATTTTTGCATGAGATATTTTCTCCCATTTGACAGATTGCAGTGAAATTTTTGGCAAATATTAGAGCAAATCTCCCAAAATCTTGCCCAACAATGATCCCTTGTTGTTGAGTCATCGGTTATGGTCAGATGGTTTGAGTCCAGGTTGGACCAGCCGTCAACTGAAAACTCTGTCATCCTAGCAGTAAATGGGTACCTTTTTTGAATCAGAGAAGGATACGGCAGCAAAAGGATAGGGATGGCCTTGGCATATCATATGCTATGCCCAAGATACAGTCAGCCTCAACACCCACTGCTGCTGTAGTCAAACCTCTACCTTTTTTAGCACTATAAAGCTACAAAGACAGTGTCTTAATTTCATATAAGCCTTCATGTATATATCAGGCTACCAATTTTAATATGTCCTTTAATCTTCAAGTCACATAAACCAGACCTATATGCCAAACCGAAATTGTATTGTAGTCGAAACAAGGTTCTCGATGATCAACAATTACACGCCCATCTGAAAGTGCAAGATGACTGAAAAGTTAACAGTAAAGTCATGCAAAAAACAACAAGAAGTGTTTAAAATACACACTTTTTCCTTATCTTTGTCGTGTATAAGACTGGTGTTCTCAGCAAGCAGCCTTTTGAGTTGTTTTGACAGCTCACACACATGTTGGTCTGTTTTGGTCGCCATTTTCAGCTTTTTTAAGTGGCTGTTTGTCCGACAGCCGTGTCATCGGGTAATTATAGCTCAAGAGTGGTTAAGACGGGAAGGTTACATATACAAAAGGATGGGTAGAGTATATCTCGGGAATGGGCTGTAGGGTAAGGTAGTGTAGGAGTTATTTGATGTGGAGAGTTAAAGTAGTCATGGTAAAGGCGATATATATGTGGGGTTGGTTGGGTTCGGAAGGTAGAAGTAGGTGTGTTGGTAGGGTAGTGGGTTTGGTAAGGTGGTTGAGTTGGTGTTAAAGGTGGTAGGACTAGCTAATTATGTTGTCTTGGTTTTGTAGAGTTGAATAGGATAGTGTAGTTGTGGAGTTGGAGTTTGGGTTGGCGAGAGAGTAAAGTGGGGCATTGTGACTATGTTGGATAGGAGCATGTGTAGTGTAAGGTGGGGTAAGGTTGGATGGGTGTATAAGGCGGGATAGGGTCACTAGGGTGTGTATCTGTGTAGGATGGGCCGGATTGTGTAGGGTGTTGTAAGAATGAAGGGATACTTACCTGCTTTAATCTATAGGTCGAGACTGTTATCCATGTAAGAAAAGTTCCAAATGAAGATCCTCTGCAAGAGGTCACTCGAATTACCCTAAACCACACCAAACGGCAAATCACTTTTCTTAATTTTGCATCAGGTTGGAATAGCTTGCAAACCTTTTGCTTATGCAGTTTAATAATTTCAAAATTATCAAATAAGTAATTAAGCATTGTCTACTTATGCGAACAATGTTCTACACGTATGCAGTTTGTATGTATGTACATATAAACATACATACAAGTGGCATGTCTGTGTATATATGTGTCAGCACATGTATGATCACATGCACGTGTAAGTGTATGCATTTAATATACCATTCAGATACATGGAAACAAAGATACACATATAAATATAAACAACACCACTGAAATACCGGAGCAAAAGAAAACAATCGGTTGCATTTGAATTTTCGAATAACCAAGCAACGAACAAGGCAAGCTCCGGCCCTAAGCAACTAAACTTTATAGCTTTATATCGGACCCATCACTGAGTCTGATGCCAGACCAACCGGCATGCAATTAAAGAGGGAAGCAAAGTTATTAACCATGATTAGGTTAACCACTAAATATGTAGACTGCAGCATTACTTTTTTGTTTTATCCAATACGTTTGTAACGGATGATATGTTTTCTTAACTGATCAGAAAAATCAGACCTGCTTACATTTTTGAATATATAGACTAAAGGTAAGTAAGAAAATTTTCAGGAACTGACACAATTCAATCCTAGGTCCCACCCAAGACACCAAAATTTTGTCACCACCAGTGGCAGCCATGTGAACAGCCATTTTCCATGTAGGTGGTCATCGGGCTAGCCTTTTAAACATCACAAACAATATATCAATAACAGACATAACAACAAACAACACATAAAACAACCGAGAAGAACCAAAACAGAACTGTCGCCTTGGTACGACTAGTAATGAAATTACTTGGGTCTTGACCGATTTGTGGTCGCCAAACCCTCGCCATTGGTTCTGCCTTGGTTCATCAGACAGTTAGTTGTTCAACTCAACCAAAACAATAACCACCCACACAATGTACCAATGAACGCATCAATTTTGAAAATAAGATCAATATATAAGAAAAACATAAAAAGTCACTTTTTTACCTATTTTCTATGTTCTATTTTAGTACTAGCCTTTCCATCACACATACAATATCAATAACAGACAAAGCAACAAATAACACACAAAACAACAACAAAAAAAAATCGTTCACTTGAATATGGTGGCCATGTAGGTCATGTGGCCTAGACCGCTTGAATAAATTTTCGTTCCCTCAGCCCCTGGAGACTGTGTATGAAATTTGGTTACAATTAGCCCAGTAGCTTTTGAGGAGATGTCTTAAATTGTCAAAATATGAGAGACCAGGGTCAAAGGTCAAAGAATGACCTTGGCCTCTGTTACCCGCAAATCTTCCATGTACTAACTAAGACGACTGTATATACCAATTTTTAGGCAGGCCTAAATCTTCAAAATTTGCCATGAAATCTTATGTTCTAGCATTTTCCCATACTTGACATTGTCTTAAAACAGGTCAAAGTCAGTCAAATGTCATCATTTTAACAATCTTGACAGTACTCAAGTACCTGATGCTATATACCAAGTTTCAAGGCCATCGATCATTTGGTTCTGGAGAAGATTTGTTAATTTTTTTCTGCCATATATGGTCGTGGCGGCCATGTTGGTCATGTGACCCAGACCGTTTGGACAAGTTTTCGTTCCCTCAGCCCCTGGGGGCTCTATATGAAATTTGGTTACAATTTGCACAATATGAGAGACCAGGGTGAAAGGTCAAAGAATGACCTTGACCTCTTGTTCAAATTGATATTCACGTATTCATTAAGATGACTGACTGTATATAACAATTTTCAGGTCAAAATCTTCAACCGTAAAAAATGTCAAGGTCAACCCACGGTCATAATTTGAACAATCTTGGTAATACTTCTGTAAGAAAGGTCTAGATCAACCCAAGGTCATAATTTGAACAATCTTGGTAGTATTCGTGTACCTTATGCTATATACAAAGTTTCAAGGCCATCGGCCTATTGGTTCCGGAGAAGAAGATTTCTAAAGGTTTTTACCCCCCTAGAGGCTCTACTTGAAAGGACCTCTGACAGTTGTAATATAAATTTGCCTCTAAAAATGGGAAAAATGAACTTTCGCTATACGTCTAAATTGTTATTGAAATGTGTTGCTCTGAACGCCCTATAATTGGCACAAAAATAATGTTTCAATTATATCACACAGACTTAGATTTTGGTGTAAAAAGCAAGTTTTTACAATAGAATGTATGGAAAATAGGAAAAGTTTATAAAGATGTCCTCCTCCCCTGTGCCTCAGCAAGCCACTTTACATGCATATGTGTACCGTCAATATACACATTATATATGAGTGGCAAGCTGAGGCACGGTGGGGGGGGGGGGGGGGGGGGGGGGGGCGGGGGCAGATAGTCTACAGCTGAAAAACTTGAAAAGTGGATGGGGTAATTAGACCCTTTGTGACTTAAAATAAGGCTAGTATACTTTTTATTTACATATAATTGCATACTATGAGCAGTGGAAGGCTTTTACTTCATTTTAAGCACGGTTAACGTATGAAATTCAGTAGATTAGAAAATGCTAAAAATATGTATTTAAGATGACCGAAAATTTCACCTACCCCTCTTGCGAAAATCAGTGTGAGTTAGTGTGCAGATACAATAATTGTTCAATATCAACACCAAAACCGCTTTATAATGGATAAATCTACTCATTAATGCTAAAATTTTTGCTGTTGGCTTCACAAGAAAGCTGCAGTAATTTGCCGAAAAATAGGCAAATTTCCATTGAAACTGTCAGAGGTCCTTTATTACAACTAGCTTAGTGGCTTTTGAAGAGATGTGTGACATTGTCGAAATATGAGAGACCAGAGTCAAAGGTCAAAGAATGACCTTGACCTCTTGTACGCATAAATTTTCATGTACTCATTAAGATGACTGTATATACCAATTTTCAGGTCTAAATCTTCAAAAGTTTCCAAGAAATCTTATGTTCTAGCATTTTCCCATATAAAAGCTACAGAAAGCAAATTTGACCTTACCGTAAAAAATGTCAAGGTCAACCCGAGGTCATAATTTGAACAATCTTGGTAGTACTTGCGTACCCAATGCTACAAATCATGTTTCAAGGCCATCAGCCCATTGGGTCTGGAGAAGAAGATTTTCAAAGGTTTTTACCATGTATGGGTGTGGCGGCCATATCGGTCATGTGACCAGGACCGTTTGAACAACTTTTCGTTCCCCCGCCCCATAGAGGCTCTACATGAAATTTGGTTTTATTCGGCCCAGCGGTTTCAGAGGAGAAGTCATTTGGAATTGTTGACGAACGACAGACGTCGGACGGACGACGGAGCCTGCCTATCCTATAAGCTCCCCCGGAGCCGCTGGCTCAGGTGAGCTAAAAATCACCATAAAATTCTGGTTCCGATAGGCCCTTTTGTAAAAGATTTTTTAATCCGACCTTGAATTTAGAAACAGAGATAAGTGCTGAGAAGATAAAAATGATAATGAACACGGGAGATCAATGTAAAGAGACAGAAGTTTGGTTTTGTAGCAAGCTTCAAATACCTTTGAACAGCTGACTCAGATAATGGCTCAAAATTAGAGGTTCTCTCTAGGATTGCGCAAGCCACTGCATCTCTTACAAAGGTGACTGAGAGATAACATATCTCTTGGATCAAAGGTGAAAGTAATGTACTCCCTTGTCATATCCATATTTCTGAATGCATGTGAATCGTTGGTCTTTGCAGAAGAGTTAGAGGAAAGAATACAGGCCTTAGAGATGAGATGCTACCGAAGGATATTGAACATTTTGTACAAGGATCACGTCCTTAATGAGAATGTTCGCAGAAAGATCCAAGCAGCCCTGGGAGAATATGACCAACTCTTAAGCATGGTCAAGAAACAGTTTGTCCACATCTCAAGGTCTTCTGGCTTAGCAAAGACGGTTCTACATGGCACAGTGAAAAGAAATGAAGAAGAGGTAGACAGAAAAAGGAGTGGGAAGATCACGTTAAAGAGTGGACAGGTATGAACTTTGCCGGCACGAGTATTGCAGCTGAAAACAGGACAAGATGAAAAAGTAGAGCTGCAAAGTTGTCTGTGGTGCCCCAACAACCCTTGCAAAGTTATGAGATAGAATACTAGTAGTTTACGTACCCCTGTTCAGGTCATCCCTTGAATGAAGTTAGATTGGATTGCTTTGGTGGGAATACAGGGTGGGTTTGGGATTGTGAGGGTGCGGAGGTGGTAATGGGTAACGTGTGACTGATTAGGTATTATTAGTATGCCATAATGTCTTCTTTTAAAACGTCTACTCCCATTTGGTCTTCTGTGCCAAAATGTCTATTCCTATTTGGTCTACTGCCACTGGTCCATATATAAAATGACCATCATTTCGATTCCAATATTTAATGTACAGATCCGGTGTCAGGAGATGCGATTTATGGATTTATTCCCTTCAGCCTCCTGGGGAATATCGTTATCAGAATTGGAAAGAAAAGACGTGGCATACGAATATCAAGTATAATTATATCACACGATGGTTGCATCACAGCTTGTTCTCTTTATTTAAAATAATTGAGCCATATGATGTCATTTCCAACAATCATGTGGCAAATTTGTCATGTGATATTCAGATCATCCTCAATTATACATGGTATTCAGAAACCTCACTGTTGGCTCTATGGCTTGGGTCCCATCAAAGGTACCCACAATGGAGAGAAACTATCCTTGAACGTAAGTGAACCAATATGAGCACTCGACACCCCAAAAGACAGAGATGAGGAAGATCGCACTTCACTAGTCCACTGGCCATTATCATCCAATAAATGAAACAGCAAATGAGTGAAGATAAGATAAGATAAGACATGAGAGGAAGATTTGTAAATTACAGACAGCGAGTGGCGAAATTCCTTTATAGTGGATGGGTAATGAAATTGTTTACCTGGATTTACCGGAAGCCCGACGCCAATTCGGAGTCTATTCAATATTCAATAGCCATTTCATGCGGATTTTCTTGGTTGACACGGTGTATAACAGGACACTGTAACCTTTGCTGGGTGATGTTTTATTTAAGCATGTGGTGGGATGAATGAATGTGAGGGTGTGGAAAAAAATAGGTTGAGTTGCAATGAATTACTAGGGTAGAGAATGATAGATTAGGAAAGAATGGAAAGGGAGAGGGGAGCGCACGGTAATCATATCAATAGTGTAAAGCTATACTGCCTTGGCAACAAATAAAGCAAGATGGCGGCGGGTTGAACTTCTGAAAACGATTCGGTATAAGAAAGCCTAACGTCTGTTTTCCAAGGTAAATTGTAACTAAATCGTAGCTACATTGCGTGGTTATATTTGTCAGATTGCATGCTAAGGACCAAAAGGATTGTTGTCCCCTGAATTACATTTTTATTCAAACGGGCACCTGCAGCTGTCCCTAATTCGGATCGGTCCTTAGTTCGTGCAGTGTTTGTGTATAACCAAGGAGTATAATATCTTGATGACTTCTTTTTTGGTGATTCTAATTTTTATAACCATAGCATACAGATGATACTGATATTGTTGTGTTATTAGAATTTGCTAGTGATGAGGATCAAGATGGAGTTTAGAATTGTGTGCTTAGAATTATCGTTGTGTATTGAGTTCTCGATATGCCTTTATTCTCGATAGTTATTTTCCACGCGAGTGTTTTGCGAGATTTTGATGTCACGCTCCTGGATGTAAACACGGAAGTGTCGACTGCATGATTTTCCTACATTGTCTGATTTGTTTTGAGAGAAATGCTATGTATAAAGTTAATGGGAGTGACTATCGGCACGACCGTCTTGCGGATAAGAATCCTTATCGGCACGACGGTCTTGCCTATAAGAATTCTTATCCGCAAGACGGTCGTGCCGATAAGAATCCTTATCCGCACGACGGCGGTCAGATATTCTATAGACAAAGTTGCAATCATTCTGAGAATTATGATTATGGTATAATAATATTATTTCATTTCTGTTTGTAAATAATTGTTCTTAAGTTTTTGAGTCACAACACACAATGTTAATTTCAATTATTTTTCTTATATTTCATCATGGAAGCCTTTTGACTGTCGAACATAGAGCCGGCGAATAATTGCGAAAATGCGAATTATATATTTCAACATCAGTAGCTGAATACTTTTTATCGGGTCGGATGATCAGGTTAACGTTTAAAGCAAGTTTATTACAGTAATACACAGTCCAATGTATGTATGACAACAGCTGTATATTGAACATTTGACATTAAGTAATTTAGATTATAGCTCTTAAACAATCCACAATTGGACTATCAGCGGCCGTAGCGCAGTGGCAATGTGCGCGGCCTTGTAAACCTGCGCCCTAGGTTCAAGACTCCACGTAGTATTTTTTTTTATTTTATTTTCTTTTTTTTTTATTTAAATAAAAAAATCATTTGTCGCATAAAACATTTGCCAATTAATAGTTTATTTTGTTTACTGACATTAACTTATTTCAAACAAATCCTTGACCTTGACAGACAAGCTGAATCAGGAAAATATTTTATTGTGACCTGCTTGTGTCAGACTTTTTTCCCAGCAAAGTTTTTGTCAATATTGTGTTTACGGCCTAATTCCGTCTCATTCCAATCATTTTAAATTTATAAATTTATAATATGTGTTACCAATATAAAAATTGTTGAAATAAACCATTGATTTGAATTAGCAATAGAAACTAATCTTTGATTTTGACTGACAAATTACTGAAAGAAATCTAGACTAATAAATCCTTTTAGGAAAATATCGAAACCTATTATAGCATTAATAAACAGCATTACATCATGTAAATGTATTATCGAGCAAAATCAAATTTATTGTAGCAGACTTAACTGATATAAAATGAGTCAAAAAATCTTTGCCCTTGTCCAACAAGTGAAATAAATCTTTGACCTTAGCCGACAAGTTAAAGACAGTTGGTTTGATAAATCATGCCTAACTTTTTTTTAATAACTTGTCGGTCAAAGTCAGTTCTGACTTGTCTGATAAATATTGTCAGATATAACAATTGTTGGGTTGCACTTATTAGTTGCTGTTTATTTATTTATTTTTTGAAATCTCAGGATTTGTACATAAGCAGAATAAATAAATTTCTTTAAATTAAAAAATGGTAATTAAACCAATTTTTCAGTGCTAACTCATACTGTCACTCTGACTGAATACGTTTTAACATATAAACGATACAACCTGTGCACATCGAACTGGAATATGCCCAAAATAAGACTGCCCCCGTTAGCGGTAAAGCTGGGTGCCGGTTCTCAGACGTTTTAACAACTTAAAAGATGGCCATAAGATGTTTTTATACCATTTTTAAAGTTATTTAACATCCTCCATATGAATTGCTGACACGGTGTTGTATGAAACCATTGTAAGAAAGACCATAGCATCTGTAATGGAGTATCTGATCGCCGTCGTGCGGATAAGAATTCTTATCCGCACGACCGTCTTGCCGATAAGGATTCTTATCAGCATGACCGTCTTGCCGATAAGGATTCTTATCGGCACGACGGTCGTGCCGATATCCTCGGCCAAAGTTATTTTTATATACATTTTGATCCTTCTGTGTTGTTTTACTAGTTTTTCACTATTGCCATTTTTACTCATAATAAAATGCATATTTTTCATTCTTTCTTTTAACTGTTGCCACTGACGCTCTTCTGTGTTGACAGATGCTTGTCTGGTCTAAAAATAGCAACTGACATAAGGGGGCGGATACACGCGAAAATAAATCTAAGAAAGCTTATTGAAGCGTGGTAGCTCAGTGGTTAGCGCACTTGCCTCTGATGCTAAAGGTCCCGAGTTCGAACCCGGGTAACGACGTTTGAATTTCGGTGTCCGAACACGCTTCCTTAATGTTATTTGCAGGGATGACATTAAAAAAAGGTCCCGAGTTCGAACCCGGGTAACGACGTTTGAATTTCGGTGTCCGAACACGCTTCCTTAATGTTATTTGCAGGGATGACATTAAAAAAAGTGTGCCGTCCTTCGGATCGGGACGTTAACTGGAGGCCCCCTGTGCAGGGAGAGACATCCCCTGTGCAGGTTAAAGATCCCTTCTGTAGTTACATGGCTACAAGGAGGTTCATCCTGCAAAACTGGAGTGTACATCGTACACCTGCTCATAATCCTCGAGAGAGGGTGTAGCAGTATATGAAGAAAGAAAGAAAGTGTCATATATATTATGATTTTTATGAACATTATTTTCCATTTTATATTTCAAACTGATATAGGGTACAATTTCTGTTGGCAATTAGACTGGATTCCCCTAATATCACGGTAGTTAATTGTATTGACAGCTAGAAATAAATAAAAAGAGCTGGACTGATTAAACAATATTTTAGTTATTATCTTTTGGTCATCCCATATTCTCTTGCACTATGGAAACTCATATCTTTCTCATCTTTGTTTTCAAACAAGAAATGATAAGCCACCATGGTGTTACAGCTTAAGCCAATGGAGAGTTCCATAATATCACGGTATTTATACAAGTGGCAAGTATGGAAAGCAAGTAATATCAAAATTCTTAAAATTTAATGCAGTAATAAGGAAGGTGTTCATCAATATTCTAAATCAGTTTGTACAAGCTAAACCAAATGTTATTGAAATTTGAACAGAATTTTAAATCAGATATTTTTTCACGTGGGGTTTCCAAAAAATGACAACTATAAGGTGGCCTAGGGGCTGCTTAAACAATAAATAATTTCTTGATGAATCAATAATCATCCATAAAATAATCGTTTTCTAGTTCTAACAGTTTTGTACTAATATTTCAAAAACACTTTTTGTCAGTTATGTCTATTAATTCCTCAGGCTCATCAAAGTATCTTTATTTGCTTTGATTTATTTATTACACACGTTCAAGTTTTTTGTCTTAATGGCTTCCCATAATTTCTAGCAATACTTCGGATTGATAAATATTGTAATCTTGAGATTTGTTGTTTTCAAATGAAAGATTTGGATACCAGATATGAGAGGTCACGGGCAAAAATAAAATCATGGACACTATTTTAGTGAGCTATGAGTTTCTTGGGCCAGGGGATAGAACCGTATGGAAAACATGCTAATTTCATGGTTCTTATAAAAGAAAGATTTACTCCGCAGGAATCAAGACAATTTCCCAAAATTTTTCTACAGCAAAGAAGTTAAAACTTGTGGTTGATGAAGTAATTTTGCCACTACTCAATACACAGTAAGTTTATTGAGATACAAGAAGAAATGTAAATGCCGTGATATTAAGGAACCCTTGATATTATGAGAAACGACAATAAATAAACTTTGGTGAGTATGTAGCAAAATTTAAATGATGATAATTTGCTCTCCTTGTGGGTATTTTCCTGCGTGCCCAGGCAAGGCTTCTTTTGATAATGAATTAAATGTTTAAACTGTACAGAAATCTGTTCAGTGTGAACTTTGAAAGAAAAATCTGAATGATGCCAAAGATGTACCTACTTATTTAGTATAGCTCTAAAATAAAACATGCTTTAATGCATTTTGAATTTTTTAACTACTTGTCATCAAAGTGCAATATGTCACAAAAAAGCCACCATACATATTTTTCTCATTCACTGAGACACATGTCCGTATGACGTCATTTATATTTACTATCGAGAACGTGGGTATGCACACCTCATTGGTTGGTTTGCACTAGCCTACTCCGAGATATAATTAGAACACATAAATGGCAAAATGGCTGGTTGTTGATTACACATGTTACGGGTAAATAATAAAAGTATGCAATAATACCAAATGCACATCGGTGCTGTTCCGGTTAGTCGAAAAGCAAGGGAAAGAATCTTAACCTATCGAGAACTGAGTAATCCAGGATAACTCTTAGACTCTCAAAAGAATGCACATCATTTTCAATTGCATGTGCATGCATGTAGATTCCAACAACTTTATTTTGGAGAAGTTTGCACAAATTTTATCAAGAAAAGAAATCTGTGAGGTTATTTTCAACATCAGTTTGCACAATTTTTATCAATAAAAGAAATCTGCGAGGTTATTTTCATCATCAAAACATTTTCCTCACAAATGATCTGTTTCATTGAATACTCGTTGCCACCCTCTTCAACATTTTTCTCGAACGGATCATGTCTGATGCTCTGGAAGACCTTGATGGAAAGGTTAGCATAGGTGGCAGAAATATTACCACTCTGCAGTTTGCCGATGACATTGATACTCTTGCTGAGGAAGAGCAGGAACTAGAAGCCCTAAGTCTTGACAAAAACCTGCACAAGGGATAAAATGGTGATAAGTGCTGAGAAGACCAAGCAAACAGCCCCAGCGGCATCCAGAGGAAGATCAAGGTTAAAGGACAGAAGCTTGGAACAGTTACAAGCTTCAAGTACCTTGGAGCAATTGTCTCAGATTAAGGCTCAAAACAGGAGGTTCTCTCAAGCATTGCACAAGCCACTGCAGCTCTGACAAAGCTGAAGCCAATATGGAGAGATAGCAACATATCTCTTGGATTGAAGGTGAAACTGATGCACTCCCATGTCATATCCATTTTTCTGTATGCCTGTGAGTAGTGGACCTTCACAGAGTAAGAGAAAAGAATGCAGGCCTTTGAGATGAGATGCTACAGAAGGTTACTGAACATTTCGACAGACCATATAACCAGTGAGGAGGTTTGCAGGAAGATCCAAGCAGCCATTGAAGATTATGACAAACTCCTGACCTTGGTCAAGAAATGGAAACTGAAGTGGTTTTGGCCATGTCTCAAGGTCTTCTGGTTTAGCAAAGACAATTCTGCAGGGCACTGTGAAAGGAAAGAGAAAGAGAGGTAGACAGAAGAAGAGGTGGGAATACAATATTAAGGAATGGACTGGGATGGATTTTGCTAGCTCAACTTAGTAGCGCAGCTGAAGACAGGACTAGGTGAAAAGGGATTGTTGTAGAGTCATCTGTGGTGCCGAACGACCTCAAAAGGTTATGGGATAGACTAGACTAGACTAGACCCTAATTTTGTTTTTGTTATTGCTATGCAACTTGAATTAATCCAGGCATCTGATCAGGGATATGACCAAATTATTTACTAGTATTTCAAGTGACCATAAAAAGTCCAGTGCAGTATTCTTCATGTACATTGATTTTTTGGAAAGAAATGTCAGACTTCCAGCACATGACCATTTACACATGTCCATGTCTACTGGAATTCCTTACAGACTGGAACAGACACAGAGGATCAAACATGAAACCTATCCCCCCCTCACCCCCCACCCCGCCCCGGTAAAAAATCTGTGTATTAGGTCACCAAAAATAATTAACATAATTGTCCTAAAATTGGAACAGTTTGGTTTTACAGTGCAGTAATGTGTCCAAAATATGCAAAAGGGATGGCAAATAGTGTAAACCCTGACCAGACTGCTCCTTGAGGAGCAGTCTGATCTGGGTTTGCACCATGTGCTCAGACCTAACTGTCCCAATATATAGAATTTTTACGGTACTTTTGAAAGTGACAAATACTGGTATTGGGGTATTTTGATAACACTGCTCATTCATTTATAGTGCAGTAGTAGTAAAAAAAATTATATCAATAAGTTGCAGCTACAAATCTGAAGGCCTCTAAGACATGATACCAAGGCCTATTGCAGCATAGCTATGGTGCTTTATACATGTATATTAAATTTTTTATGTATACTTTTCAGTAAACATGGCTGAAGTTGAAATGCAGCCAACTCCGCCAGGCCAAGGTGCTGCAAGAAGAAGTGAAAAGTCACTTGTTGTGAAAGAAGAGAAAGGTATGATATAATAATATGTAGCTACTATTGGGCTCTGGCTTCCCGTGAAAGTGTATCCATTCACATTGACAATAGCTTTTGTAAGATCTTATTGCTTGTGCCTCAGCAAACTTATTCTGTTGGATTACACAACATGTCCTAATTAAAAAAATGAATCGAGTTCCATTAACTTTCTTTTGATTTCCCTCAGAATCCTAGATAAGAGGGAGTATTTAGTGATAATTAGGGAAATTTTTTGTTAATTCTGGATAAAAACATATGTTGTGACCCCTCATCTGAACCGTCTCAACAAGACGGTTCAGATGAGGGGTCATAACATATGGTTTCAATGAGAAATAAAGAAAATTATCCCTCAATTATCATCAAAAACCCCTCTTATCAAGAGCTCTGCTTACCTGCAGCCCTGGTTAATTGTGATATAACAGAGTTCACAAAAGTCTGCCAGAGTTTACAGACCAAATCTGGTAAAATGATTAAAATGCACTTGAAAATTCTGAATATTTTTACCAGACCGAATGAATTTTTACCAGACATGTCAGGCGGTCAGACGAGGTTTCGTGAAGACTGATATAAAAGTAAATTCTTGGGAGTTAAAGTGGGCTATCCAGAATAGAATTAGACAGCATGTCACAGAAGTATCAGAGAGACAAAAAACGCATGGATGCATACTAGCAGTGAATCTTAACGTTTTATAGGCCTAATGGAATACTTAGCTGGTTATCACCTTCACCGTGCAGATTGTCACTCTTATTTATAATTATTTTCCTCTTCAAAATGTTAGAAATACTTCAGTAGTAACTCTTGTGAAAAGAGCTATGTATAACAAATGCAAAGACTTCCGAGTTTCACCAATGTTATCATCTATTTTTTTTTCCACGGATGCCGTATAGACAATCATAACTATATTTAGAACAATTAAGATCATGTGAAGTTATTCATTCATTTTACAGTACTTCAGTAAGCAATTTGAGTCTATCTCATGTCTTGAAAAAGGTCATTATATCACCGAAACAGGTCGACAATAAAACATCCTGTCAAAACAGTTTGTTGTTGGTTGTTTGTTCTGTTTATTTATTCTTATGGTTAGAATTAGGCCAGGCCCAGAGGTTATAAAACCTGAGTACGTTCTCAAACTCAAAATAAGGCACACTGGTTGGCTGCTTATGAGCACATGCTCGAAAGCAGCCAATCAGTGTGCTTTATTTTGAGTTTGAGATAATTCTCAAGTTTTATAACCTCAAACCCAGTTTGATGATTTCAGAGGTGAAACTGACTTCTTCAAAATGTATGCGGCAGTGAATCCAAAACAAAATGGATAAAAAAAGATGTGCATACATGTATATAATTGTAAACATGAAGACATACATGTAAATCACTAGACAACTTCGGAAATGATATGAACTGTGACATGACAAAACCACCAAAGTGGTATGTGCACTCAGCGAAGAATCAAATCAACCTGGGCATCTGCCAAGTCTGATCAAACATCATTCACTGTCCGCATAGAGCTAGCTCAGACCCTTAGCTACCCTTTAAGTGCACAGCAAAGACTCTGATCAGACCGGGTGGATGCCCAGGCTAATCTTAGTCTTTGCTGGCATACATGCCACTTTGTTTGTTTTGTTGTGTCGCTTCTCATATATATTAAGCCTCATTAAGCTGTATTCAATGACCACAAAAACATGTTTTGTATCATTCAGCTCAACTACTGTTGTAAGATCATATCTTTTGCTGAAAAAATAGAGCAGCATTTACTTTTCAGCCTACATTACCAAAAGTTCGGCTTTCAAGATTCTCTGAATTTTTATTTCAGAAAAGCTCCCCGACTTGAAGAATAGTGATTTAGCCATAGACAAACGTAAACCATTGCCAACCTCTCTCCAGAGTGACTTTCTTCCAGAAGATGTTCTCTTTGCTCTAACACAACCACCTCAGATAAAAGAGCCTTTGGGCCCAGCATCAAGATTTAGAAATCTGAACACCTCTGTGGTTTGTATAAACAATATTTGTATAGTGTAATGTGTAAAATTTTTGGGACACCTAAAAATTATGAATTTCCATTTGGGACATTTGGGACAAATGGAAAATTGATGATTTTTAGGTGTCCCAATTGTTTATTTGGCAGAATAAGATTTCATTCAAAAGTTTGCAAGACATCTAGTTATTAATTTTCTGGCATTGTCATCGATGTCAGCAGCATATACTTTTGTCGAGTTTTTTTAGTTTAGCCTTGTTTTATGACAATGCGCGGACAGGTGAGACAAAGCCTTTGACAGAATTTTTACCATAATAATAGAACTATTTTTTTCATTCTGAAATAAGAAAATGCTTTGCGCTAAATTGTACTTAGAAAATAGATCATAATTGTACACCTTTAAAGATAAGATAGTTTCTCGAATTAATATCATAATATTTCTGTTCTTCTATTTATATTTCAGTCTAAAACTCGACAGACACCTTCTAATGTGTGGAACTCAACAAGACGAGAGAAATTCAAACATTTAACAGACAATACACCTTGTTCCTGTGGTGCTGGAAAGTAAGACATCATGTTAACTACTTAGCACAAAAAGGATGCAGAGTATCTTTGAACAGCAAATACATGTACTAAAAATAGTTTGGAAGTCTGTGCAGTCAGATATAACCTTCATTTTTGATTCTCCTCAGGGTCCATGTATGGTTTGTACAAATAGCAAAGACTCTAATCAGACTGATCTGATATGCAAGCTGGCCTGAGCAGTTTGCTGATCCATATGCATTGAGCACTATTTTTATGTCCCAACTAAAATTTTATGCATTACTTGCTTTTCCTAACAGTTACCCACCCTTGGTGAAATCAGTATTCACTTGTATCACACATTGAAGAAAGCTTGGATGTTTGAATTGGAGTATACCGGTAGGTCAAAAGTGGACTGTTCCCTTGAATAAAGATTGTGATGATTTTGTTGCGAAAACCCTGTATTCCCATTTCGAGACGTCTGTTTTGTAGGAATAGACCTTTGGTCCATACCAGTTCCAATGTTTAATACAGAACTTCAACACTGGCATTTTCATAGAGTTTAAGATACCAGCTTCAGGATTACAGGTAGATTGGAAGCTAATCACCTATAGAATTCTTCTCCCTTCCATGTTATCTTGGGCTTTTCTCTTGAGATGTTACATAGAACATTTTGCTTACTGATAAACAGTGCACTCCCTGATCAGACTGCTACTATAGGAGCAGTCTGATCTGGGACTACACTGTTTTCTTAGGCATCTCTGTGTCATTGATTTGGGTTTTTAACATTTTGTCGCAAGAAATTTTCTAAAGACAATCTTATGTTTTTTCAGAGATATATCATTCCTGTATGATGTACCAAAAGCTGAGACAACATTACAACGTCCAGAGAAGATAGATAAAAGTGCAGTTAGGCAAGATGCTTCAGAACCTCAGAAACAGGTGGGTATTGAGAATCTAGAGCTTGGGATAAGATAACAGCATGTAAAAAGTTGTAAATTCAACTCAAGTTTCTGCTGCTAAAGCGCAGTTTAATTGGTCAAGAGTGCAAAAAATGGCATTCATACTTTGATAAATCGCTTGAACCAGAAACTGGGAACTGCTTGAACTATTTTCTTTGCAGTAGTTTCTAAAATACTCGGTATAGCTGACAATTTTAAGACAAAAATGACCAAGTTGGAATAATAAGAAATGAATTTTATTTTTGTAGATTTTATGGATGTGTAAATGCTGGCGAATCACTCACAAACTCAGTTTGTGAGTGACAAACTCAGTTTGTGAGTGATTCCCCATCGTTTACACATTGATAAAGTCCTCAAAAATATATTTCAATCCTACAGTAATTTTTTCCAATGGATTTTGGAATCTCAGTTGAAATTATTGAAATTTCTTTACAATCTAATGAGAAGACTGATCAGTTTGTGCAGTTGTTCAGTCTGATTTTAGCATTTTGTACTTTGCCTGAGGTTCTTTTTCATGCACTATTCAAATACTTTTCGGCAGAATATACACAAGTTGGCTAACTTTTTCTGACATTGACAGGAAGTCTTGACAGGCTTGTAAATCTGCAAAGTCTAATTGCATAACATCTTGACACAAAGAATGTAAATCAGGAACATTTTCACAATTGTTTTTGCGAGTTAATGTTAAAGACTATTGGTGAGTTTTTTAATTCGCAATTCTCGCTATAGTAGTTTGGATCTGTGAAAAATGTTATCATTTTATGATAGTTCCATTTTCACAAAATGGCACATGAAATTTACCTGATTCACACTACATGAAATAGCAAGGGCTCAGCTGAGACTGCATGACTGCACAGGTTTGTGTTTCCATTCCATATGTTCAGCTGTATGTATGGTAGAGACTCAGTCATCTTTACTTCTTTGCAGGCTCTTCAGCTGCCAGACACACTTGTGCCCTCAGAGTATCACATTGTTAAGAATAAAGGAGTGATGGGCATAGAATTTCATGAGGAGTAAGTATTAAAATTGTCTAGTTTCACTGCAGTAGAATGTCAGTATAATGCTACCATTGTAATGTTGCTTTGGATATAACACTACAATGTCATGGCTCCCACTGAGACAAAGCTACAAAGGCATATATGGCAAATGAGCATTTACTGCTCATTTGCCATATATTTCTTTTTAGTATAGTCTCAGTATAATGCTGTTCATTAGAAATGATATTCTTTCCACGGACCTCAGATAAAGTGTAATAAAGGACTGGAATGTACTAGAATTCTCTAGCTACGCTTATTTCAGCCGTGACTGGAGAACAGATGCTGTGTGGCATGTGCAAACTGACTGACCCTTGTGGTATGATTTTCTTATGTTGTTTTTTTCAGCAAGTACAGTAATCAAGTTGAAGACCATGAGAAGCATTTAGTGATATTTCCTTCTATGTAAGTAATCAAGATATACTAAATAGGTTTGAGAAATTGAATGTACTTTAAATGGACACTTTAGCCAATACTGTAATTTTCAAGAAACTGTAAAATTGATTTTATTGTCGAGTGTCAAAACTTTGCTTTCACAAGGTAAATATTTCAGAACTGTCTCAGTCTGCTCCTGATGTGGGTCTACACTGCTTGCTAAGGCAATTCTATCAAAGTACTTGAGCTGCGATATGACAAAACCAGCAAAGTGGCATGTGCCCCCAGCGGAGACTCAGATCAGCCTGGGCAGGTGCTCATGATCAGTCTGATCTGAGTCTTTGCTGTGTGCTTAAAGGTTAGCTAAAGGTCTAAACTAGCTCCAAGCGCAAAGGAAAGACTGTGATCAGATTGTGGGGATGCCCAGACTGATCTAAGTCTTGGCTGGGTGCACATGCCACTTTGTTGGTTTTGTCGTGTCTTGGCTTACTCATGGTTATAACAGTAAGTATTTGCTGTATGTATGGCAGTTAGTAATCAATACATATACATTTATGATTCATGAGATTTACCTGCATGAAGTCCAGCAAAGACTCATTTTTGAACAGCTTAGACCCAAATTGGTTGCTGCAGTATGTGCCTTCTGGTCATGGTCTGTGGTGTTGCCTTTTACAGTTTCGATAGTACACACCATTGAATTCCCCACTGTAGGGATTGCCCATGTAAAACAGGAGTGTATAACAGTACACCTACTGTGTACAGGCAGTCAGGAATTGGGCAAGTGAAGTAGAAGGCATATATATTGCAAACTCTTTAAAATCATGAAAAGATGTGATTTACAGAAGTTTATAAATATTTAATAGGAAGCCAGTGAGTAGATTTGAAGTGATGCAGTTACAGAAGACTATGGGAGAAATGTTGGAGAAGTCGGGTGTGAATGATGCTGACACTGAGATTAAGGGGCCAACTCAGGTGAGAAAAAACAGAAATAGTTTTACCACAGTTTTAGTGAAATATGAGGGAATTCTGAGATAGAGGTTAGAGAATTGGGCTCAGTTGTCCAAAATTAATGATGTAGTTAGTTAACGAAACATTTGAGTTTCAAATGTATTGTACACAAAAATAGTCCCTTTTTTGCTGAAAAAATGTGAAGAGCTAATGCACTGCTTTTATTATACCCCCCGACATACGAAGTATGTCGAGGGGTATATAGTTTTCGTCTTTCCGTCCGTTCATCCGTTTGTCTGTCTGTGTGTCCGTCCGTCCGTCCGTCCGTTCGTCCGTCCGTCCGTCCGTTAACATTTGCGTTAAAGTTTTGCGTTAAGTTTTTATTCTTTGCTTATATTTCCAATATCCTTTGATGAAACCTTTTGGTATGTGACTAGGTATACTTCTAGGTTCATGCAGAATAGTTGACATTATCTGGATGCTGCTGCTGACCTAAGGTCAAGGTCACAGACTTAAACATTTGCGTTACAGTTTTGTGTTAAGTTTATATTCTTCTTTTATATTTCCAATATCCTTTGATGGAACCTTTTGCTATTTGACTAGGGTTACTTTAAGGTTCATACAGAGTAGTTGACATCATTTGGATGCTGCTGCTTGCCAAAGGTCAAGGTCACAGATTTGTATATATGTGTTAAATTTGCGTTAAAGTTTTGCGTTAAGTTTATATTCTTTGCTTATATTTCCAACATCCTTTGGTGAAACCTTTTGATATATGACTAGGTTTACTTCTATGTTTGTGCACAATGATTGTGTTCATGCACAATGATTGACATCATTTTGATGCTGCTGCTGACCTAAGGTCAAGGTCACAGACTTTAACATTTGCGTTAAAGTTTTGCGTTAAGTTTACATTCTTTGTTTATATTTCAAACATTCTTTGATGAAACCTTCTGATTTATGACTAGGTTTACTTCTATGTGTTCATGCAGATTAGTTGACATCATCTGGATGCTGCTGCTATCCAAGGTCATGGAAACAGACTTATAGGTTTACATTAAAATTTTGTGCTTAGTTGGTTTTCTTTACTGATATTTGTAATATACTTTGATGGAAGCATTTGATAGGTGATAAAGTTTACTTCTAGGTTCATACCATGTATAAGATTGGTTTCATTAGGGTGTGGTTTCATTAGGCGGTGGCGCTGGCGGGGGTATACGTGAGCCCCTGCTCACTTGCTCTAGTGATTTTATGTGTACTGTAAGACTTAACAAAACCTTGACTAACAACTATATTAAGCTAACAACTCTTTGAACAACTGGGCTTGGTTTGCCATCCAGCTGCCTTTTTTTTCAGCAAGAAAGCAAACAATGAAAAATCAACTACATCAGACATCTTCATTTGCACTGGCTGTCTCAGAACTTATTAGAATGAGATGCCCTTAACAATAAGATTGTTAAACATAAATCTGCCTGAAACACCTTTTAAGAGTATACATGAGCCGTTACATGAGAAAACAAACAAAGTGACACATGCACCCAGCAAAGACTCATATCAGCCAGGGTATCCACCCAGTCTGATCAGTGTCTTTGCTGTTGGCATGGAGGTAGCTAAGACCCTTAGCTACCCTTCAAGTGCACATCAAAGACTGATCAGACTGGGTGGATGCCTAGGCTGATCTGAGTCTTCACCCATGCCACTTTGTAGGTTTTGTCATGTCACAGCACATGTAAATTGGAAGTGGCTGAGCTACAAACTGATCCTGAGGAGAAAGCATTTGGGGCTTGAAAATTGAACTTTTCATTTCATCTGGAAAATGTGGAATCTCAGCATTGCTTTAGTGTCAGAGGTATTTCTGATGAAGTCCCTTAAATGCCTGTTTTCCTTCACATTTGAAAAATATGTTTTCACCCCCAAACAATGTGTTTTTCAGGGGGTCTCTTATCATTATGAATATATTAAATAGAAATTTATTTGTTGACAGTTAACACATATAGGTACATGTATATTTCAGTTTAAATGAAATTGTGTATGTAACAGGAATTTAAGTATTTCTGTAAATCCAGGTCTATCATGCTGATTCTTACATACATATGTCTTTTCCCTATTCTAATATCTAGCATTGTTTTGTGCTTTAGTTGATAGCCTGATCTGTAACAGTACCGGCTTTTAAGAAAGCTAACCAGGTTCTTAAACTCATGTTGTATACTGTTCATTGTTGTGTAAATGTATGTGAAATTCAGACAAGGTACTTGATTGCCATATCACAAGAAAAAAAATGAGACAAATATGACAAAACCAGCAAAGTGGCATATGTGCCCAGCAAAGACTCAGATCTGCCTGGGTGTTGCCCATCTAATCTGAGTCTTTGCTGTTTGCTAAAAAATTGTTAGGGTCTACGCTGCCTGCATGTTGACAGCAAAGACTCTGAGTAGACTAGGTGGATGCACAGGCTGATCTGAGTCTTCGCTGGGTGCACATGCCGCTTTGTTGGTTTTGTCGTTTCCCGGCTCAGTTGTTCTCGTGATATGGCTTGTATGTGCACAACATAAAATGCATGGGTGGTATGGTATACACAAAACAGTTATGTTGCATGTTGATTTCTAAAACTCTGAGCTCTTGCTAAGATGATTTTTCTTATTCTTCCATAGTATATTTTTAACAACCATGGCAGTTCAGAGCTCCAGATAAGAAGGGGTAACAGGGATAATTCAGAGATCATTTTTCTTATTTCTCAATGTAAACATACTATGTGACCTTTCATTGGAACTGTCTCGCTGAGGCGGTTCTAATGAGGGATCACAACATATGTTTGTATGTAAAAATAAGGAAAATTATTCCTAAATTTTTCCTATTACCCCTTCTTATATTTTGAGCTTTGCTGATCAGCTAATTGAAATTATCAAGGAATTATTATTGAAAGCTCCTCCTTACCTTGTGCTTTGTATTGCTTATCACTTTTTCTTGAAAAATAAGATTCCACTACCCACTATTTATATTTTTGTGATTTTTTTATGAATCAGTTTTTCTAATTCAAGCAAGATACATATGCAACTATAATGGATTTCTGCAATGTTTAGGAGCATAGTGAAAGCAAATTGAAGGCGCTTATACCTAATATTGCATTTCGATCAAGAAGTCCATAGAAAATGCTTGAAGCATTTTCTATGCACTTCCTAATTGAAATGCAATAGAACATAACGCGACCTGTCCCCCTTCAGGATAGTTCACCTGCAGTGCCTTTCCCATCACGTAAAAAACTTTGATGAAAAAACTTTAAAGTGTGACGCCCACGCTCTCGCCAATGCTGACGTCCAAGTGACAACAATAGCTCTCTGTACTTTTGTACAGGTGAGCTAAAATGGAACAGCTGTGGGACAAAACCAAATGTGGATTCTAGATGCTTCTAACAGTTTAAATAAACAATGTTTACTCAGTCATCGACTGACGCTCGATCACTAATTTTCAGTTGAGTCTAACCACTACTAGTCAGTTGTAAATGCATCAGTTTGTCTATTTTGATCAAAGAGTCATAATATTTGAAATAAATTTTCTTGCTTTGGTTGTTTCTGAAACACAGTATATGAATGACATTTAGTAGGGTGCTGTAGAAAATGGATATATTAAATAGACACAACTGACACTTGTGACAAGTTGTGTCTGAAGGCATATGCAGACATACTCCCCAGCCTGCACACATTTTATCGTGATATGTACAGCTCACCCAAACTATAGATAAAACTGTGTGAATTTCAAAAAGCAAACTGTTTACTAGTATTTGGAGTACTTTCTAATGTCAAAGTAAATTTATATACATGGGAGAAAGTTTTCAGGATTATTCCTGATTTTAGGATTTGGGGACGAACTGGCCCTATATAAAGTATAGGCAAATTTACCTTTTCAGGATTTGGAAATGTGGATTCAGGGTTCTTGTATTTAAGAACTTTCACTCATGAAATTCTAATTTGGGATATCAGCAGTTTGAGAATATAGGAACTGTGTTTCACACACTATATAGTGTGTGAAACACAATTCCTATAGTCTCAAACTTCTGATATCCCAAATAAGAATTTCTTGCCCCCCTTGGACTTTGAAATAAAGAGAGTCAGTATGCACTTTCTATTTCTCTATTTCTCATCCTTTTCTGTTCATGTTTTCAGATGCACAACTTGTTGGAGCTGATAAAGAAGGAACAGAATATTTACAATATTGTATTTCACGAGCTTATCAGACAAGTAAGAACATAAATAGAGCTTGAGTTAACCCATTTTTGATTAGTGGACATGTCCATCGTTACTATTTAGATGAGTCCATTTCTGATTTTGGGGTTTTTTAATGAATGGTTTCACTTTTATTGTATTTTGCTTAGAAATTCCTGTAAGGTGATGTGTTGACCTTGATCAGACGCCATGTTCTGTGGAGTCTTAACTGGGTCTGCACTATTTACATTGGTTAACAGTCTCATCCGAAAGACCACAGAAGTGGGTACTGAACCTGCCACCCCTGGAGTATATAATAAATCCAATGGAAAAGTGATTCTATAGATATTCCACTTCATGCTGACAACCTTTGCTTTTATGGAGAAATGAGATCAGTAACATCAGTTTTTGCAACACACAGATTTTTGCCCATCTGGGCAATACCATATTAACCCTAATAAATGTTCCTGCCCAACTAAATGATCCCCTCCTCTTTTCCAAGAAAAATTTTATATTCTAATGCACTTATGTATGTAACCCAACGTCTGATTGGATAACCTCAAAAATTTCCGACAGTATATCTTGCAATATACTGTCGGAAACCCAAGGTCATTACATAACGTCGCTTCTCATTGGCTGACGTCTGGTTTTACGTTGCTGAAAGTGTTTGCTATGGGTGCAAAATTGCACACTTTTAAAGGTGAAAAAATGAAAAGTGCATCAGTATGGGCTAAACTATATTAAAAATTGGCATTTGGGGTGGTAAATCGTCGGTTTTTGGTCGCAAATTGCGTTTTACGGCTCCGTTGGGGCATCGCCGTAAAATGAAATTTCCGACCATAGAACTGACAATTTACCTCCCCAATAGGTGTGTTGCCGTAAAACGAAATTTTTGACCATAAAACCGACGATTTACCTCCCCAAATGACGTGTCGCCATAAAACAAAATTGCTGACCATTAAACCGACGATTTACCTCCCCAAATGACAATTTTGAGTAACTAACATGCCAACCTCCTTATTTTTGAGAAGTTTTACAAATGGAAACAACATGAATGAATTTCTGTTAGCTTCTTTGGAGAATGTAGCTCTCCCAAATGCACTCAACTCTTTAAGGAAAGAATCTGCTCCTAGAGGAGCAAATTCGTCCCTTTAAGAGCTGACGGCTATTGAGAAGGAAGGCAAAAAAGGAAAATAGTAGAATTACTTCAACTGAAGTATATCTATTCACCATAATACTGTTTATTAGAAGTGTTTTGGCCATGGCTAACCGACTTCTCTTTAGGGTCTAAATAATGCCCCCGTTTGCAAACTGCCAAAGTTTTCACTCTCCTTCACTTTCCTTATGTCAGTCTTGCAAAAGCTAGAATATTATTGCTCAAATATATTTTATGTGAAACAAAAGCTGGTTATACATATTCTGTTTGATTTTCAGGCCAGTATAGAATGTGTGGAGAGGGGACAACTGCTAGCAGAGCTGAGAGACAAATATAGCAACCTGCTTAACAGAGTACCTCAACAGATCAAAAGGTTAGTTTTTAGACTTAATGTTTAAAAAAAGAGGAAGTGTATAGGAAGTAAAAAGTACTATACTGCTAAGTGAATTTTGCCTTCACATCACAAAATAACCTGATTTCTAGATTGTTTTCTTTAAAATCTCCGAGTCACATAACTGGCAACAAGTAGGGGGAATATGTTTTTGGAAAATGCAAATCCCTCACCAAAATATAATTTCCTTTTCTGGTTCGCCATTGCGTAGTGTAGTATAGATGAGACCAGGATAATGAATGGGCTACAGGCCTTTTAATTGGATCTTAACCATTTTATTCAATCTTCTGAAATTGAAGGGATGACCCACATCAGTTTGAGCACTCTTGTAAGTGAAACACAAGAATGTTTTGTTTGTTTAAAGTTGGCTAATAACAGTCTTTTATAATAATGAAACTTGTAAGAATCGTGTCAGAATACATCATGATAAAATTTTACATGAATTCGTGTCGGAATACATCATGATAAAATATTACATGAATTTGTACCACTGATGGAGTAGTGAGTCCTTTCATTAATGCCCAGATTTTGTAGGGGGGGGGGGGGGGGCAGGGGGGGGGGGTTAAGTTCAGTATTGCAGTACAAAACTAATTAATTTTTACACACAAAAAAAAAATGAAGCTCTGCAGTACTCAGTGTATTTGTTTTACAGTTTACATGAAGAAGTTATGGCACAGAGAGCCCTGGATAGAAGACTGACAGAAGAACTGATGAGATTTAAGTCTACCATTAGTGTGCTCACAAGGTAATGTTATAAACTCAACATGTTACTGTGTGAGAGAAAAGTCTTTTGATCGTACTAAGAAGAAAATAAAGTCTTCAATGTTTTTGAACTACATGAACATGTACAGAAAACTTATTTCTTTGCACCTAACACTTAATTATAAATGGCATGGACTTTAATTTGTGTTTTGTATGTCCTTTATACACTTTTTGAGTGGCCATGATCTAGAAGATTATTTCTTAAATCATTTTCAAGGTATATTGGTAGACTACCATCATGTTTTTTTTGCTATTTTATAAGAGGTACCAATTTTTGTGACCCCCTGTACTCTTCCCTGGAGGACAAAGCTCTTTCAAAGGAGGGGGGTCTACTCATAAAGAAAAGAATTTGCTCCAAGAAGAGCAAATTCTTTCCTTTAAGAGTTGGTCTACTCATAAAGAAAAGAATTTGCTCTAAGTAGAGCTATTTTTTTCCTTTAAGAGTTGACCCCGATTGAGAAGGGTGGCAAAATTGAAAATGACAAGAGTTATTTCCCCTAGAAAATGTCCCCATTCATCTCACTGGTAAGTGTGTTTTGATATACATGTATGATTCCTCTTATATTTACAGTGAGTTATCTGAGGTGAAAGATCATGACAGAAGAGTAACACAAGAAGCACAGCAGGCTCAGGAAGATGTAAGTTTGTGAAACAGAGCTGTATAATTATTTGTCATAGTTGTCTACCTTCACTGGACTCAACCTTTGTGAGCCACACCCAGAATGTCATTCAAAAGTCACCTGATGGTGTATAACTTGCCAATGCAATAACAACTCGGCATGTGACATAGTTCCACAAACAAGATCCCATGTGGTGAATGTTCACAATATGTCTGTGATTGTATCTTACAGTTTATGGAGGGATGCTAACCCGTTTAAAGTGGGCATGGTTTCGGAAAGATGAATTGCTAGACCTTACTGAGCCACACCCAGAATGGCACTCAGAGGCTTCTGATACTGTATAACTGGCCAAATGCAGAAAAACTTAGCATGTGATATGGGCCCACAAATAAAATCACAAGTGTTGAGTGTTTCCCAATAAGTCTGTGATTTTACCACACAGTTAATGAAGAGGTATCTGCCTGTTTGATTTAAGGTGGGCATGCCTTTGTAAAGTGAATTGTCAGCTGAGAAGAGAAAAAGTGTTAGACTGCTTCGGGACACTTTCTCAACTCTTTCACAAGCTTATTAATATGACTATATAAGAGACCTTGATGATTGGTGGAGGAAAAGTGGGTGTTGGGGACTTTCAAAAATGATCTAAAAATCTAGATCAAGATTTTTATGGTGGTTTGAAGGGGAGAACCCCTGCCTTATAATAGAGTAAAGAGGGTATTCATCCCATTGCAAAATATTTTCTTTCCTTGCTTATATTGGTCACTGCCTCCTATTGCAATATATAAACAGTGACTAAAGTTTTCTTGCTAATACAGAAATGTCGTTTTGAATATTTCAGTTAAAAGCTGCATTAAATGAAGCCCAGAAGAATGCTAGTCTGTTGGCAGAGTACCATGAGCTGTATGAACTACAGAGGCGGAGGCTCGAGTCCCAGGTGTTTATGTTGACAGAAGAGAGAGAACTCTGGAGTACAGCAGCTTACAGTCTGGCCATGAAGGTACAAGTATGACACTTATTGAGCTGCCCTACATACTTTGCACTTAGCAGGAGGGTGTAAAGCTAGGATGGTGTGGCCTAGAAACAGTAAAATGTGACTGGCCATAATTTGTGATTTGCAATAAGAGTGCTTAAGGCATATGTGAACAGCAGAGGCTCAGACCAGACTGTGCATTTGCACAGTCTGGTCAGGGGCATTGCTGTTCGTACACAACATGTATGAACCTTGAAGAATCTTCAGGCCTAAAAAGAAGATATTAGCTTAAACTTCATGAACTCACAGACTGGTTTGAGTGTTAAGTGTTTGCAGATATGTTGTGACCCTTTTTGCATGCTGTGGCTCATGCCAGGATGTGTCTTTGGCAACACTATTCTAAAAACATAGAGCACTCTTTCACATTAAATTTCACACATCGTTGCATTGTTAAAATTGACTTTATATTCGACACACCCACAGGCTGTTTCCTACCAACACACATACAGACTACCTTCTACAAAACAAACATGAAAATTCTGCATATTCTTATCAAAACTGTGGACATTGCAACACCAGATTATGTCCAGTTGACAGTCAGATGTGAAGAAAGGTCACAATTTTGACGATTTAGACCTCAAACAGTCAGTTTCAGTGGCTGATAAAATCAGTTGCTTTTTCATGCAGCAGCATTTAAAAAAAAATACATTGTTTTGTATCTTGTGTTTTTGCATTAACAGGTAACAGAAGAAGCTCAGCTGACAACTGCTAAAAGACTACATGTTAGTGAGAAGGCTTGGGCTAAACTGGCAAATCACTTTACTATCTTACTCAGTGACAAAGATACTGACCTACTCACCAAAATACAGGTTAGTCATATACATTTACTAGCTTATTTATATCTGTCATAAATGGCAGTATTGTCTAAGAGACTATTAAGCTTTGAAATAAAACACATATGAGCCGCGACACAAGAAAACCGATAAAGTTGTATGGTGCCAAGTGCACTCAGATCAGCCTGGGCATCTGCCCAGTCTGATCAGAATCTTCGCTACACACTTCAAGGGTAGCTGAGGGTCTAAGCTACCTTCATGCGGACAGGGAGGACTCATCTACCCAGTCTGATCAGAATCTTCGCTGCACGCTTCAAGGGTAGCTGAAGGTCTAAGCTACCTTCATGCGGACAGGGAGTACTCTGATCAGACTGGGCAGATGCCCAGGCTGATCTGAGTCTTCGCTGGCTGCACAACCACTTTGTTGGTTTTCTCGTGTCACAGCTCATATAAATTCAGCAAGGTTGATTTATACATTATTATAATAACTCTGAATCAGGACACAGCAAGTATATAATTATAAAAGAAGATAAAGCATGATTGGGCCTACTGCATAGAGGTGGACAAGCCATGCTTTAGCTTACATGTACCACAGTGATCAGTGTAGACCTTGCACATTTTGAGGAATTGTATTCTAAAATTTGAAAATTATACAAATGGTTGTGTAATTTCTGTAATGACTTTTCTAAAACCTATGAATTGGCTACTCTATAAACTTTGACAGAAAGACAAATAGTGAATTTTTTAATGACTGATAAAGAGCGAACTTTGGACGGAATGACAAACAGTGCAAACCTGAGCAGGCTGCAGGTTCTTCTCTATCATTTGAAATCTGTTTTTCTCTTTCTGTGATAATGCTTGTGTGCTGAAGTAAGGCACATGTCTATATGACAGTGTATATGTGGTATATTAAGCACTGTTTGTTTTTTCATAGACCTATGGAAGCCCAGTAGCTTAGTTGGTTCAGCACTGGCCTACTAAGCTGGGGACTCGGGTGCAAATACCGCTGGAGGTGAAAATCTTTCTAACTGTAAAAAGGGTTCCATTGCATATATACATTATCTCCCTTCTATCCGCTAGATATGACTGATATACTTTTGAGAGAGCCCTAAAATCACAAATGCTCCTTTCATCTATCTATTCATAGACCTATGTGGAAAAATGGAGAGATCTGGTAGAGGAATTTAGTATTGCTCTGCGTCATCGAGAAGAAGAGATGCGTAAACAGCTACGTATGTTGTCACCGGGTATAGAGCACTGGATGAATGAATTGAAGACATGCTTGTAAGTTTTACTTCCTATGGATTAAGTGTTGTGTATGTTTTAACTGCACCATGCGAAATGCATTTTATTGCCAGTGCAAACAGCCAAGACCTAGATTAGTCTATGAATTCATAGGGACCTTGCTTTTCACACATGCTAACTCTAGGTCATTGCTGTTTCAAAGGAAATAAAACACTTTTACTTGTCATGGCTCATCTAATATTATGTAGATTTTGTTTTTGAGTTGTTCTATTAGGTTTTTACACAGTGTAATGTGAGTAACTGTACACCTATTTGGTTAACAAAATCAGTATGATTTAGACAGACTGCCAGTTTAAACAGTTTGATTTATATAAAAATAGATAAAGGTTTTACATAACCTAGAGGCCGTAGGGGCAGCAGGGGTTATAAGAGGCCCTCTGTATCTCAGGCACGGCATATGAAAGACAAAGCCCATATCATCTTAACATGTGTTATAATATGAACACTTTTGCATCTCTTAGCAGGTTTGTATCAAGTCTTCCCTTATATATGTGACAGTGGTTAGTTGTGTTTGAGTTTGTGTTCTAGCCAGAGATACTTTTAAAGTGATATTTTGCAGTACAGGGCCCTGTTGTTCAAAGCTTTATTACCTTATCAAATTTTTGCATCAAGGATTTATTAATCCATCCAGTACACATAAAAACAAATGTACTTCTATTTTTTGCTGCCAAATTGTGAGGAGCTTTTTTCAGCAAAAATGGCTGTGTCTTTGAAAATGTAGCGCCTTGTTAACTGACATTATCATTAGTTTTGAACAACTGGGTACAGGTCTGCAGATAAACCAGAAGTTTTTGAGTGGAAGTTTAGTATTTATTTTTATTTTATTTTTTGTCTTTTTTCTGCATACAAAAACATTCCACCACAACAAGGTGATTCAGTATTATGAATCAACTAGATAGATCGAATCCCGGTCTGGCCACATACTTTCGTTTCTCCTTCCGCTGATTCAAGAAGGGCAGTTGTCAGTTACTGGCGAAAGTATGTGCACTTAGTACTGGTTAACCGCTTAGGAGGTCTAAGCCTGCCCAGGAATAGTGTGGCTAGGTTAACTGACCGTCCCGACATGACCTTAGTTGTTTACCGTGGACGTTAAGCATCAAATCAACCAACCAACAACTAGATAGATATAGTTACAAGAAAATGGTCAAAGTTTCACCCCCAGAATCAGGGTTTATTTGCTGTTTTGTTTGTTATAGATCAGAGCTACAAATGAGACATTTATGTCTGCCCCCAGTCTCAATAGAAGGAAACTTTTAAAGGAAAGAATTTGCTTCTCTAGGAGCAAATTCTTTCTTTAAACAGTAGATCCCCTTTTGAAAAGGTTTCCTCATCAAGGGAAGCAAACAGGCAGTAACAAAAGTTGTCTTCCTTTGTGACAATGGCAGAAAAACACGGCATGTACCTGAAACTGAAGTGGTTCTAATGAGATGCCACAACATAGTTCTTATTGAGAAATAAGAATAACTGAGCCACGACACGAGAAAACCAACAATGTGGTTGTGTGTCCAGTGCAGACTCAGATCAGCCTGGGCATCCGCCCAGTCTGATCAGAGTCTTCCCTGTCCGCATGGAGGTAGCTTAGACCCTTAGCTACCCTTAAAGCGCTTAGCAAAGAGTCTGATCAGACTGAGTCTGCGCTGGGCGCACAATCACTTTGTTGGTTTTCTGGTGTCGCGGCTCAACTGTCCTGGAATTATAAGCAAGTCAGCATCTTATCTGGAGCTCTGTTTTATATCATAGATGTAATTTCACTTGACAAGTTATGCTGCTGAGGATATCATCAGCACTATGACAGTATCTAACACTTACGTAATTGTGTGTTATATTTAACTTTTTGCTAGAGCACCTAAATAGTAAGTATGCTATCACACAGACTTATTTTGATATTTGCTTCAGTTTATTGCTTTTTTTTATCCCTTTTGCTTTTTCCTTGAACTTGAGGTTTGTGATGATATTGTGAGGTTTGTGATGACAGTGTACTTTTTGAGGTTTATTGAGGTTTGAAATTTAAAGTACATTGAAACGACGGTATAATTTTGACGACTTGGGCTCCATTTGATTGCTCAAGTCTTGTGTATCAGTTGTATAAATTACTTACGTTAAAGTTAAATTGGAAGCCATCAGCCTTAATTGTTAGTTTCTACCCATAATACCAAAGTGGTTTCATTGTTCATGCAAATCTGCTGAGATGCCACTCTATATATATATATAAAGTGTATGCTCCTGCATGTTTATTTTCCCCCAAGCAAATGCTTGAGTGCTGAGTTTAAGTGCCTTTACACTTTAAGCTGTGACGCAGCATGAACAAAACCAACAAAGTGGCATGTGCGCCCTGTGAAGACTCAGATCAGCCTGGGCATCTACCCAGTCTAGTGAGATTCTTTGCTGTCTGCATGGAGGTAGCTTAGACCCTTAGCTACTATTTAATTGCACAGGGAAGACTCTGATCAGACTGGGCTGCTGCCCTGGCTGAACTGAGTTCATTAGATTCACATGCCACTTTGTTGGTTTTGTCGTGTTGCTGCTCATTTCATTGCTTATTGGAATGATTGCCATTTTGCAGCTTGATAATTATAATTACCAGCAGTTTGCCTGAAAAAAAAAGCTAAAAATTGACACAGAAATAACAGAACCAGCAGTGTAGACTCGGACTAGACTGCACTGTTTGGCATTCAGTCAACAGTCACTGCTGGTGAAAAGACTTAAGAAATTTTCATGAAAATACTAGCAAATTGCTTAGTGACTTTCAGGAATCATTTGACAAGAAAGTTACGGAGGACCATGAAAATCAAGCGGTGAATGTTTATTATGATGTTGTCGGTGAAAATTCCATTAAGAGGTGCCACCTTAAAATGGGGATGAAAAAGACATGAAAATTCTGTGAAAGACACTAATTGACAAAATGACTTAGAAATACCACGGTGTATCAGTTATGCATATAATAACTATGGTATTCATTGAATTGAAACATGCAGATAGGCCTCTATTAGGGGTCATCTGCAATATCCTTGAAACATTCAATCTAACTTGTGTCATTTGTTACTGAAAAAGTAGTCAAACCTCTATAATGTATCATTGTGTGTGAAGTTGTTACAGTGATCTTTTAAAGAAGATACAAGCCTTTTATATAGTTAGATATTTTCTCCTGGTAAAGGGTACCATCACAAAATGTTAGTTAGTGTCTCTTGGTTTCCTACTTCCACTTACTGGATAGTAAAGCCTGCTAGACAAAGACAGTCACTTTATTTAAGCAAGGTAGCACAGTATCCTAATATTTGGACAGAAATTGCTCTGGTTTCTTGGGCACAGTTGTTCAAAGCATTGTTCGCTGAACCAAGTCAGTAGTCAAGGATTCGTTAAGTCTTATAGGACACATAAAATCAAATGTGGTTATTTTTTTTTTTTTCGCTTAAAAAATGAGAGCAAAAACTTTTCACATCTTTTTGACAAAACATTGCAGTGTTTATTTTGTGTACCATAAGTTTGAAAATTTAACATCTCAGTAACTAGAGGCATTACTAGTTTTGTACAACCAGGCAGGCCCAGCACTTTTTAAGAACATGCCCAGATCTGACATATGAACTTGTCCAAACTTAAAAATGGAAGAGTCCATTACAAAATTTTAGGGATGTCTGAATATTAATAATGATATATACAGTATGCACACTCCTTCTTACAGAGCTGCAAATATGCTACAATTATAGGGATAAAAACTGAACATATGTTGTGGCCACTGTTTTCACCAAGGGGTACATCTTTCATGAGTTCCTGTTAGATTCCCTGGCAATGGAATCTCCAATAAAGGGGTCTACTCTTAAAGGTCAGAATTCGCTCCTAGAGGAGCCAATTCATTTCTTTAAGAGATGATCTGCATTGAGAAGGGAGGCAAAAACAATGGCATAGTTGCCTCCCCTGAAAGTGTACCTATTCAGCATCATCTTGTATTGCCATGGCACAGTATAATATCATTCTACAGCTTGTGGAATCACATTGGACTCCCCATGGCAACTGAAGGCAAGATTAATGATTTCCCACAACATAATTTTTCCACAAAAAAATGGGAAAAATATCAGATATTTTCACTGGTAGAATTTTGACATATTTGGAGCTGTGTTCTTGTTGGTGATGGGACTTCACATCCAGATTCAATTATGCCATTTGTCCAAAAGTTTAAGCAGAATATCTTTTATAAGTATGGTGTATTGGTCATGTTTTACGGATTTTGAAGTTTGTTTTGGTGTTACATACATACTTGTTTGAATTAAAAAAAGTGTTATGGGATAATGTTAATATTCATGCACCCACAGTGCCACAAGTCATTATGGTAAAATGTGTCTCTTTCAGCTATGATAAATTTGATATTTTTAAGGAATGACAATGGCAGTTTTCCACGAAAAGCTTTGATTGTTACATCAAAGTTAAAAGATGCATTTCCTGTGGCAACCCATTGGTACACTGGACTTAACACACCAATAATTTGATGTTATACTTTTTGCCTTTGTACTTGAAAGCTGAAGTTACTGTATTATTGGTAGGGATAGGGTTTAAAGGTAAATACTTCAGCTAGAGCTCCATTTATTAAGGTGAATGGGTACTCTTTCAGGGGAAGCAACTCTGTCATGTTGATTTTTAGCTCACCTGAGCCGAAGGCTCACATGGTGAGCTTATAGTTTAGGCTTGGTCCGCCGTCCGTCGTACGTTCACACTTTTAAGCATTAATATCTGCTACAGTAGCAGGCCAATCTTGATCAAATTTTATGTGTAGCATGGTTGGGGTGGGGGATTGATTGCATATAGTTTTGGGACAGCTTGGGTGAAAACTGTGGGTACCATGGCAACAAAAAGGTCCCATAGACTTATAATGGGAAAAATGTTGTCCGGGCCCTAGCTTCTTCATTTTTGATCGCAGCTTCTTGTAACTTGCAGGTATCCAGGACAGTCAAAACATCTCGAACCAGTTCGAATTTGGGCCAGGTTGGATCATTCTTTTCAGAGTTACCTGCCCTTAAGCGATAAAATATTTTCCCTTTGACTTACAATGGGGAAAATGTTGTCCGGGCCCTAGCTTCTTCTTTTTTGATCGCAACTTCTTGTAACTTGCAGTTATTCAGGACAGCCAAAACATCTCGGACCAGTTCGAATTTGGGCTAGGTTGAATCATTCATTTCAGAGTTACTTGCCCTTGAGCGATGAAATATATAAAAGGAAAATGTTGTCCAGGCTCTAGCCTCTTCATTTTTGATCGCAACTTCTTGTAACTTCCAGGTATCCATGACAATCAAAACTTCTCGGACCAGTTCGAATTTGAGCCAGGTTGGATCATTCTTTTCAGAGTTACCTGCCCTTAAGCGATAAAATATTTTCCCATAAACTTATAATGGGGAAAATGTTGTCCAGGACCTAGCTTCTTCATTTTTGATCGCAACTTCTTGTAACTTGCAGGTATTCAGGACAACCAAAACATCTCAGACCAGTTCGAATTTGAGCCGTGTTGGATCATTCTTTTCAGAGTTACTTGCCCTTGAGCGATAAAATATTTTCCCATAGACTTTGTCATCGCTCTAGCGCCTTGATTTGTGGACCAAATTCCATTTAATTTCACAAAAGTGATTAGTATGACAATATCTTGGACAAGTTTGCGTTTCAGTATTCTGGGGTCAGGGTCAAGGTCACATTGGCTATTTTTAGAAAAACTTTGTCATTGCTCTAGCTCCTTCATTTATGGACTGATTTTGATTAAAACTTCACACAAATGTTTAGTATGACAATATCTTGAATAAATTTGCGTTTCAACATCCTAAGGTTACGATCAAGGTCACAGTGGCTGTTTTTAGAAAAACTTTGTCATCCCTGTAGCACCTTCATTTGTGGACCGAATTCAATTTAATTTCACACATTTGATTAGTATGACAATATCTTGGACAAGTTTGCGTTTCAGCATTCTGGGGTCAAGGTCACAGTGGCTATTTTTAGAAAAACTTTGTCATCCCTGTAGTGCCTTCATTTATGGTTGGATTTTGATTAAAACTGCACACAAATGTTAAGTATGACAATATCTAGAACAAGCTCCCGTTTCAGTGTCCTAAGGTCAGTGTCAAGGTCACAGTGGCTATTTTTAGAGAAACTTAGTCATTACTCTAGCGCCTTCATTTATGGACCAATTTCGATTTAACTTCAAACAAGTGATAAGTATGGCAATATCTTGGGCAAGTTTGCGTTTCAGCACTCTGGGTCAAGGTCAGGGTCACAGTGGCTATTTTTAGAAAAACTTTGTCATTGCTCTAGCACCTTCAGTTACGGATCGATTTTGATTTAACTTCACACAAATGTTCAATATCACAGTATCTTGAACAAGTTTGCGTTTCAGTGTTCTAATGTCTAGGTCACAGTTGCTATATTTAGAAAAACTATGTCATTGCTCTGGCAACTTCATTAATGGACCGATTACACAAATGTATGGTATGACAATATCTTGAACAAGTTTGTGTTTCAGCATTTTAAGGTCAAGGTCACAGTTGCTAGTTTTAGAAAACCTTTGTCATTGCTCTAGCACCTTCATTTACGGATCAATTTTGATTTAACTTCACACAAATGTTTACTATGACAGTATCTTGAACAAGTTTGCGTTATAGCGTTCTAAGGTCAAGGTCACTGTTGCTTTTTTTAAGAAAAACTTTGTCATCGCTCTGGCAACTTCATTAATGGACAGATTACACAAATGTATAGTATGACAATATCTTGAACAAACTCGTGTTTCAGCATTTTAAGGTCAAGGTCACAGTTGCTATTTTTAGAAAACCTTTGTCATCGCCCTGGCAACTTCATTTATCGACCAATTTTTTATTTAACTTCACACAAATGTTTAGTATGACAATATCTTGAATAAGTTTGCTTTTCAGCATTCTAAGGTTAAGGTCACAGTTGCTATTTTTAGAAAAACTTTGTCATCGCTCTAGCGCCTTCATTTATGGACCAATTTTCGATCAACTTGGCTCAAATGTTTAGTATGACATTATCTTTGACAAGTTCTCATTTCAGCATTCTAGGGCTAAGGTCAAGGTCACAGGGGCTGTTTTTGCTGTCAGTGCAATAAACTCACCTTCCTGGTAAGCTTATCCTGTGACAAACAGGTAGGCTGAATTTTTCAATTACACCGCATGTGCTGTCTGCAAAGTTTCTTTTGTCTCTGATCAGCAACGTCTAAAACTAGTTGCCAATTATGATGAAACAGTATTCTCGTATAATATGTACTTGATATTGGTTTGCATAAGAATACACAGAATTTAGAGTATGAAAATTCAGATGTTTCCAAGGATGCCATCAAGTTCATTAAAATAGACTACTACTGACGACTCTAAGATATTTCTCTATGTTGGCGGTCTACCATGTGTTCAAGTTCGGTTAAACTTTATGTAAAGTTTGTAAACCTTTACCACATATACACGAAACGTGAACGTTTATTCGTGTACACGTAGAAGCCCTAGGTGTAAGAAGCAGCGCCATTCAGATGAAAGCGGTGCAGGTAAAAAATTAGGTCACTTCGTCAAATCTTAGAAAACCTTAGAAAAATCTTGTGTACACTCTAGAGGGCACTGTTTTTATCCAATTCATGAAACTTAGTCAAACTATTTTTATGAAATCTAGGGCAGGTTTGTAAGTGGGTCATGTCAGGTCAAAAAGTAGGTCACTAAATCAGATATGAGAAAAATCTTGAGTGCACTCTAGAGGGCACAGTTTTGATCCAATCTTTGTTCAGAATGTTTATTTCTATGTAATTTAGAACAAGGTGCTCTAGTGACCTCCTTTGTGAACAGTTTTGTTACCAATATAACTTCACAGCTGTATTGGATTTGTTTGACGTCAAAATCTGCACTCTTCTAGAACCACTGCTTTAAGGTTTGTAACAAATGAGTGAAGTAACAAAATGTGTCTGTTGACAGTAAGATCTCAGGGGAGCTACAGGACCATTGGTCCTCTTGTTTTTTACTCCTTTCACACTGTGGGTAAACTCTTGAACATGTTGAAGAAAAGAAAATGCTCCCATAGGAGCGAATTCTTTCCTTATAAAAGTAGACCCCATTTTGGAAGGGCTTTGTCATATATGGAAGCAAACTGGAAGTCACCAAAGTTATTTCCCTTTGGAAGAAAATGTGGCAGTGTACCCATACCCCTTAAAGCCACTAATGGAATTTAATATTTATGAGAATTGTATATTTTTTTTATATTTCCTCCTTTAAACATATGTTGTGGGAACTTAAGACTTACGATATATGCCTTGTGGAGAAATGAAGACAATGTTGACTGTCTTTCAGAGAATTTTGGCTTATATAGAAAACTACTTTAACTATATATAAACACTCTAGCTATATTTTTGTGTTGATTACAGCACCAAAGATGGTCAGTTTGTGAAGCCTCCGGATGAGAAACAACAGAAAGGACTGCTAGAGGAAATAAGAAAGTGGCAGGAGGTATAATTACTAATCTGTCTATAAATGTAAACATGGCTATGAAGATAAAGGGAACTTCATAGAAGAGTTCAAACATTAACAGAAAAGATACAAATGAATTTCAAACATGCAGTCATAAACATAAATTGCGTATTTATGCAAATGTAACTATTTACGCAATGTTGGAAAACTATGTGCATAATTATACATAAAATGAACATTGGTAGTGTTTGCAGTGATAACTGTCATTTGCAAAGCTTTTGAATGGGAACACTGTATTACCACTCTGTATAGGAAGAAAATATTTTGGCAAGGGAGAAAATTTAATTGCCTCCCATGCAAATACATGCATTGGTTTCTTCCCTTTGCAACATATTTCCCTTTCCTAAGTTGTGTAAGGGAGGTAATCTCTCACTGACATGATATTTGAGCCATAACATGACAAACAAGCAAAGTGGTATGTGCACCACATGAAGATGCATTTGCCCTGTCTAATCTGTCTTTGCTATGCCCTTATAGAGTAGCTATGGGTCTAAGATACCTTCATTTTGACAAGTGACAATGTCTTCACTGGGCATGCATGCCACTTTGTTGGTTTTGTTGTGTCCTGGCTCATTTTATGATAGTAATTGACACTTGAGACATACAGACATTTGTTTGTACATAGAAGAAATGAATGTGATTTTTTAGCTCACCTTAGCCAGCGGCTACAGGGGAGCTTATAGGATGATAAGGCTCCGGCATCCGTCTGTCTGTCCATCCATCCGTCCGTCAACAATTTCAAACAACTTCTCCTCTGAAACCGCTGGGCCAATTGTAACCAAATTTCCTATGTAGCCTCTAGGGGACTTAGGAACGAAAAGTTGTTCAAATGGTCCTGGTCACCTGACCAACATGGCCACCACGCCCATATATGGTAAAAACCTATAAAAAATCTTCATCTTCAGAACCAATAAGCCAATGGCCTTGAAACTTGGTATGTAGCATTGGGTATGCGAGTGCTACCAAAATTATTCAAATTATGACTTTGGGTTGACCTTGACCTTTTTTGTGGCAAGGTCAAATTTGCTTTCTGGTGCTTTTATATCGGAAAATGCTAGAACATAAGATTTTTTTGGAAACTGTTGAAGATTTCGACCTGAATATTGATATATACAGAAATCTTAATGAGTACATGAAAATTTATGCGTACAAGAGGTCAAGGTCATTCTTTGACCTTTGACCCTGGTATCTCATATTGCGACAATTTCACACATCTCCTCAAAAGCCACTGGGCCAATTGTGACCAAAATTCTTGTAGAGGCTGTAGGGGGCAGGGAACAAAAATTTGTTCAAACGGTCCTAGTCACATGACCGACATGGCCGCCATGCCCATATATGGTAAAAACCTTTAAAAATCTTCTCCTCCAGAACCAATAGGCCGATGGCCTTGAAACTTGGTATGTAGCATTGGGCACGCAAGTACTACCAAGATTGTTCAAATTATGACCTTGGTTGATCTTGACCTTTTGTACGGCAAGGTCAAATTTGCTTTCTGGTGCTTTTATATGGGAAAATGCTAGAACATAAGATTTCTTGGAAACTGTTGAAGATTTTGACCTGAAAATTGATATGTACAGTCATCTGAATGAGTACATGAAAATTTATGCGTACAAGAGGTCAAGGCCATTCTTTGACCTTTGACCCTGGTCACTCATATTGCGACAATTTCACACATCTCCTCAAAAGCCATAGGGTAAATTGCAAACAAATTTCATGTAGAGGCTCTAGGGGGCAAGGAAAACGGAAATTTGTTCAAACGGTCCTAGTCACATGACCAACATGGCCACCAAGCCCATATATAGTAAAAACCTTCAAAAATCTTCATCTCTAGAACCATAGGCCGATGGCCTTGAAACCTGGTATGTAGCATCAGGTACACGAGTACTACCAAGATTGTTCAAATTATGACCTTGGGTTGACCTTGACCTTTTGTACCGCAAGGTCAAATTTACATTCTGGTGCTTATACATGGGAAAATGCTAGAACATAAGATTTGTTGGAAACTGTTAAAGATTTTGACCTGAAAATTGGTATATACAGTCATTTTAATGAGTACATGAAAATTTTTGCGTACAAGAGGTCAAGGTCATTCTTTGACGATTGATCCTGGTCTCTCATATTTTGACAATTTCACACATCTCGAAAGCCACTGGGCCAATTGTAACCAAATTTCATGTAGAGGCTCTAGGGGGCAGGGGAATGAAAACTTGTACAAACGGTTCTAGTCACATGACCAACATGGCTGCCACACCCATATATGGTAAACACCTTTAAAAATCTTCTTCTCCAGAACCAATAGGCCAGTGGCCTTGAAACTTGGTATGTAGCATCGGGTACGTAAGTACTACCAAGATTGTTGAATTATAACCTTGGTTGACCTTGACCTTTTGTACGGCAAGGTCAGTTTGCTTTCTAGTGCCTTTTGTATGGGAAAATGCTAGAAGATAATGATTTCATGGAAACTGTTGAAGATTTTGACGTGAAAATTGGTATATACGGTCATCTTAATAAGTACATGAAAATTTGTGCGTACAAGAGGTCAAGGTCATTCTTTGACCTTTGACCCTGGTCTCTCATATTACCTCTCCTCAAAAGCCAATTGGCAAGTTGTAACCAAATTTCATGTAGAGGCTCTAGGGGGCAAGGGAATGAAAATTTGTTCAAACGGTCCTAGTCACATGACCAACATGGCCACTACGCCCATATATGATAAAAATCTTTAAAAATCTTCATCTCCAGAACCAATAGGCTGATGGCCTTGAAACTTGGTATGTAGCATCGGGTACGCGAGTACTACCAAGATTGTACAAATTATGATCTTGGGTTGACCTTGACCCTTTGTACAACAAGGTCAAATTTGCTTTCTGGTGCTTTTATATAGGAAAATGCTAGAACATAAGATTTCTTGGAAATTGTTGAAGATTTTGACCTGAAAATTGGTATATACAGTCATCTTAATGAGTATATGAAAATAAATATGTACAAGAGGTCAAGATCATTCTTTGACCCTGGTCTCTCATATTGTGACAATTTCACACATCTCCTAAAAGGCCAATTGGCCAATTGTAACCAAATTTCATATAGAGCCTCTAGGGGCTGAGGGAATTAAAATTTGTTCAAACAGTCTGGGTCACATGACCAACATGGCCGCCATACCCATATATGGGAAAAACCGTTACAAATCTTCTTCTCAAGAACCAAATAATCGATGGCCTTGAAACTTGGTATATAGCATCAGGTACTTGAGTACTATCAGGATTGTTCAAAGATGACCTTGGGCTGACCTTGACCTTTCTTAAGGCAAGGTCAAGTACGGGAAAATGCTAGAACATAAGATTTCATGGCAAGTTTAGAAGATTTTTTCCTAAAAATTGGTAGTCTTAGTGAGTACATGGAAGATTTGCAGGTACAAGAGGTCAAGGTCATACACAGCCTCCAGGGGCTGAGGGAACAAAAATTTATTCAAGCGGTCTAGGTCAGATGACCTACATGGCCACCATACTCAGGTGAGCGATTCAGGGCATCATGGCCTTCTTGTTTCTTCATAGGTCTGTGTAGATGTTCTGAAAATAAAGTCAGCAGAAACAATTTCCAGAGAAATGGGAAGGTATTGGTGGTTGGTTTAGGGATGGGGTTTTTCAGGGCAGCTTGAATGGACATTTAATATCAACCATCACAGAATTGTGAGGGGAAAATGTGTCATACATATGAATAAAACAATGAAGCAATACAGGATCTGACAGTAAGTGTAATGCTTATATGTAAGTCATCTCCTGATATATATGTATGTATAAAATCTATGTATAAAATATTGTTTAAACCAAATATTTTGGTTATGGAAGAAAAAAACCAGGTAAAGACAAGGAAAACAAGTTTTTTGGTAAAGGAAAGCAATCTATTGTTTCCTTCTACAAAAAAGTTATTTCCCTTGAATATATTTGTTAAAGTGTATGGGTACACCTACATGTTTTTCTGCCATTTGTAGAAAGGAAAAAAAATGTTTGTGATTTCCTGAATACTTCCCTAAACATTGCCCTTCCGAAAGGGGTCTACACTTAAAGGAAAGAATTTGCTCCTAGGGAGCAAATTCTTCCTTTAAGAGTTGACTCCTACTTGAGAAGGGAGGCAAAATAAAAATGATAGAATTGCTTCCCCTGAAAGTATATCCATCCACCTTAAGGAAGGTGTCCCGAAATGTCTCTTGACGTTGTTTCAGTCCCTGGGTAAAGAAACAGAAAATTTTGGTGGAGACACATTACTGAATGGACAAGAACAACTCCATCAGGTGAAACGACAGATGGAGGGCTGGACAGACAATGCCCTCAGAGTGTTCAGTCGTCATCGTGGCCTCGAGGGCAGAATACACCCAGATCAAGAAGCGATGATCAGACTAAATGAGGTATGAAATGCAGTCAACTCTCGATATCTCAAAGTCAGAGTTCATCTCAAACTACTGATATCTCAAAGCAAATTTTCTGGTCCCAGAAAATTTTCTTTGAGATACCAATAGTTTGAGATATAGGGAGCTGAAATGTAAAGAAAAAATAGGAAATGTATCTGAATCATCTTTGATATAAGTAGGTACTGTGAGATATCAGTGTTTGAGATAGCGAAAGAGACTACTTAGTATAAGACATTATGAATTTTTCTTGTCTTTTATTGTTCATGTCCTTTGGTTATGGGATAGACTAGACTAGACTAGTCTCATGGTGCGTTGCATATGATAGCTATGCTAAATGGATTGCAGAGTGCCATGTATCATATTAAAAGTTGCATGAGAAACAAACTCTGATGTGATGGCTACAATGCACCAGTTGAGAGCAGTAATCTATTATAAGTCCAGATAATTTCTGTGAATTCTCCATAAAATCATTAATTATTATGACCTCTCATTAGAACCTTGTCAGTGAGGTAGTTCTCATGAGAGTCCATAACAGTGTTTCATGGAAAATACTGAGGCATTTCTTATTATAAAAATGTTTTATAGAGAAATTAGGTAAACATTATCCCTCAGTTATTAGTAAATAATACATGTATCTACACAAGCAGACCTTGGCATTTTCAATTGTACTCGGAGCAAGGCAAAGATACTGTTACACAATATTCATTCAGTCGCATATGTACTCAGGAAATTTTGTAAATCACGTTATATTTTGCATGCGAAAGGAAACGTAGCTTAAAATAAAGTAAATTAGTAAAATATCATTTCTCTTTGCAGGAAGTCGATGAACTGTTACATCAGTTTAATACAAGACTTACAGGAGAGAATGGTTAGTACAGTGTTTTATCCTAAGTTCCACAAGAAAATGAAAACTGTTTCTTCATAGAAGCCCAAGCTTTCACAATATCAGTCTAAGGTAAAGTAAGGAAGAGATAAAAAAAAGAAAGATTTTACTCTCCCCACTTGGTGCTCATCTCAGACTATTTGATAGAGATATGTTGCCAGTCTAGGTAGGCAAATGCATTAGGTACTGCACAATGATGATTTTAGACTCTTAATCTTTGATATTCTGTTGAAGGTACTGGTGGATTTTTAGGCTTAAGTTGCTCCTTTATGAAAAAAACATGGGCTTTCAAGTTACACCTTAGTTGAACTACAAAAAAGTAAAAGTAAATAAATACTGGTAATTAAATGATAGGTAATAAAAATAATTTCACCCCTCCCATTATTTGAACAGACTACACATGTATGTGGGCTGTCTTGGAGTGGGTCTGTTTTAGTATGTGCAGTTCTCATATGCCTTGAAACACGTGTTACCATATTTTTTACATTTTAAGATGGGATTTTTCCCTTCCGAAACAGTCTCTAAAATGTAGATCCATCAGATCTAGATTTGTGAGATAGTTTTAAAAGAGGAAACTCATTTTATAGCTGAATTAAGCAAGACTGATTTACATATTTGCAGTAATTTTGGAATTGTAAACCCCCATTTATAACCAAATAAATAGGGTACTACAGTATGGGTCACATGTTATTTCATTGTATTGTAGGTGTAGCTACCAATGTTATCCATCTAATGAATGGTATGGAGACCTGGGACATGAAGCTGGCTTCTGGCTTGAATGGCACTATGCCAATACATGACATGGAATGGGTGGGGCTCTGTCAACTCATGGAGGATTGGCTCGCGTCAATCAAAGAGGCTGTCGAGTATGTTGGTTCTACTCAGCGGGAAGAATCCCGTGCTGAAGGCCTGCCACACACCAGGTTAGACTGGTTACAGAGTACTAGACGTGGACTGTGACACTAACATTTTGCTCTGGAGTTGGACAGTTTACTGACGTGTAACTAACATTCTGCACAGCACTAACACTTTCTGTAGTTGATTGTCACACTAACATGTTGCACTTGAGTGGAATAGTTTACTGACATTTGTTACTAAGATTTTGCACAGCAATGACAATTAATGTAGTTGATTGTCACACTAACATTAAGCACTTGAGAGGGACTGGTAATACTGACGTTAGTTACGAACCATTTGCACAGCACTAACAATTCATGTTGTTGACCAAAAGGCTAACATTTCTCACCAGAGTAGCTAATTGGTATTTGTACAGCACTAACAATAAATGTTGTTGATATTAACCTAAGAAACAAATGATATGGAAAGTGTCAAGTGCATGCTTTTGAAATATTTCCCCCCCCCCCTCAAACAAATGGGATATATATACCCCTGGTATATGAAGTATACAGGGGTATGCAGTTTTTGTCTTCTATTATTTTTCTGTTCCGTTATTTTGACAGTGAGTGTCATGCCATTTTAACCATTAGTCCAAGCCCCTGTCTAGTATAGTTGGACCACATAGTGAAAAAATTCCAAAGATCCCTGTACATTTACATTTTTTGAGCAGCAATATGCAGAAAAAGATGGAAAGGCTCAAACTGGATAGAAGGTTTTTCTTGCAAGTACAGGTTTTCCAGAATTAACTCATGTTGTTAGGTATATAGGGCAAATGATGTTTCAAATTCAGCGATAAAAAATTAATGTTTTTCAGTTTCGAAAGCATGCACAACACCTGCACATTTGTAGACTGCACACAAATTCCTTTACACTTTTATCACTTTCTAGTTGATTTCTCATCCCATAGTGAAAACATTAATGACTAATGATGTTAATTTTATGTTAGACTGAGAATATTTGGTTTCAGCGCCATCTTATCTAACAATAGCTATTCCAGTTAAAACATTAATTTTACATTAATCCCAAAATATTTAGTGTAGCACCAACAAATCTAACAATTACTGATCCAGTTAAAACTTTAATTTCATATTTTAGACGCTAAATAATTAGTTTTTGCTCTGACAAATCTAACAGTTACATTTCCAGTTAAACTACTATTTCAGGAGTAAACATTTTAAAAATTTCTTATCTGTTCAGCCAGATATAGAGGTTTTCAAGGTAGTTGCACATATCTGGAAGGACTGTCTGCTGTGATATGGAACCACAAAAAAGGTCTACGACATTTACACCTGAAACAGTTTCGTGGTGCATTCATCCATCTTTGAATTTGGACAGGTCCATTTGTTCTATTATGCATGTAATGATAATATCCATCACAAAAAAAATTAAACATGCATATTGTATTGTGCAAGATGCATAGAATAATTGATTTATGTTTGAAGATGAATATTTGCAAATATCATCATAGATCTAGTGGAACCGTGGAACTTCCCATAGACAGCCACTCAGGGAATGGATTAAAATTGGCTGCTAAACAGAAGTGGTTGCTTATCAAAGGGGCACTTACTGCTGGCCAATAATATTATAAGTACAATTAGGATTAGCATAATTTGGTATGACGAAGTTTAATTCCACACTTCAATATGCACTGCTGAAATGAGTGGAGAACTTCATGATACCAAATATTGCTAATCCTAATTGTACTTTTAATATTAATGGTCAGTGGTAGGTGCCCCTTTGATAAGCAGCCAATTTAAAATCTTCTGGGGCAAGTGAGGCTTTGTTATCCCATTTTCTTTTTTTAAACATTTTATAAAATTATTTAGTGTTTTCTTTTTTCATACATGTTAACAAATTCCCCTCTGTCCTTAAAAAGATACACTTTTGTTTAATATTAGGACTACAGAGATATAATTTGCTGCCAGTTATTCCAGTGAGCTGCTGTTTTCTATGACAGTTGTAGACTAAAAATTGCTTAAACTATAGCATCGCATAGAAACAATTTAATAACTTAAAAATAGCTTATTTTTTGCTGAAACTGTTGACTTCTACACTTGCTAATGAGTAATATGCATACACAAAAGTACACTCAAGGTGCTTATGGTATATGGATAAACCTCCAAAGGAGGTTACTCTGACATGGATCCCTTAACCAATTGGATACGTGTAAAGGAAAATAGTTCTTCTCTATAGAGAAGGATTCACTTCTGCATATTCGAATACTTTTCTTTAAAGTTGACACTGTTTAGAAATGGTGGCCAAACTTTGGAGACTTTGCTATATACCTAAATGACAAAGTGGATAACATAGAATTCTCAATTTACCATCTGACTGTCACAAACGGAGAACTTATGGTGTGTGGTCAAGTGCCTGTTATATATCATTTGTATGGCTACGAATTAGTGTTTGGCTAGTGAGAAAATGAGCTCCAGGGCCTGCAAAAGCACCATATGACATGTTACACTAAAAGTAACAAAAAATGAAAAAGTTGAATTTGCAAACTGTGTAGATCCAGATGAGGTGACTCATGATGAGCCACCTCATCTGGATCCACACTTCTAGCTCACTTTAGTCTTTTAATTCTCAATATGATTTAGCTTGGACGAAACTTCTTTAAAATTTTGCATTAGTAAATTTTGCCATCTGCCCTTTTGGTGCTTTTTAAAAGGGTTAGATCAGCCACAGGTGATTGAAGTTTAGACTGTGAAACACTTCAAAATGTCAAAAATCAGAAAGACCATGTGTCATTTAAAAATATTATTGTACAGTGTTGTATTGGACACTTTGGATGACAAGGTTTAGAAATGTTTCTAAGCTAGAACTTCAAGCTCCTGTGGATCAGCAAATAATAATTTCAGACAGCCTGCATGCATTATTGAAAGTAGGGTTCAAAAGACTATTACGGAGCTTATTACATGAAGTTTTCATAAGAATTTAGCCTGCATTTTGTCATACTTAGGATAATGATGTTCATTAATGTAACAGTATTATTTCTCAGGATTGATAACTTATCTTGAACACAAATTTCAACTCAGTCATTATAACACTTGTATGGATTCTCAAAGCTTGATGTCTTATAGTTAATGTTTGCTAGAACTGTGTGGCTATTGTATGAAATGTTTGTTCTTTTACAAATGTTCCAGGTAAATTGAAGTTTATGGGATAAAAATTGTTGTTGTTTTTTTTTCCATAGTTTTTTGCTAGCCTATGACATGGTCTTTGAGATATCATAAAGATCCAATTATAAAACATTTTTTCCTTCCAAAAAAAATCCTAAAAATCTAGATCCATCTCATAAGATGGATATATATTTTTTGGATTATTTTGCGAAAGAGAAACCCACCTTATATCTGAATTACATGAGACTGATTTACCTATTTGGATTCATTTTGGAGGGAGGGGGGAGGTGCATGAGGTGGGGTGGGGATGGGGGAGGGGGATCACTTGTCTTATAGCTGAATAAATATGGTACCCTTTTAGAGAAGTGAGAAAAAGCCTTGGTTTTACTCCTAGAACATTAATTGTCTTATCTTGCACACTGTTCATGTACTAACAATCTTCCAACAGGTTAGGAAGAAAATGGCAGAAAAGAATAAGGTTACCAGGAATTCACTGAATGTCAAAAGAAATATCCACATTATGAGTGAATTGAGCATTCCAAAAATTATGGAATCAGGGCTGCTGCTCACTTAACTTTGTTCAAAGCTTGAGTCACAAACCACTGATTCTTATACAGTAGAACTTCATTGGCACGACCCCTGATGGCTTGTTAACCCTGCCTGACTAGAACTTGTTCCTGGGTCCCTAGAGGTCAGTTTACATAGAAACTAACCCTGGATGGCTAGAAGTACCTTTGGCTGGAACTAATTTTCATGGTTCCAAGCCTGTTCGAGCCATTGGTTCTACTGTAATTACATTATGCAAGAATTAAGACCAAAGATCCTCAAAAGATCTGTAATGTGAGATTTTGTTTTACATTCAAAAGAAATGAAACATGAAGTGGTGATGTTTTCTTTTGATGTTCAGTATATGTTTACATGTTTAATGGAAGTTTTTTGTTTATGTTCTGTTGAGTTCCAGGGAAAACCAACATTGTTTGAGTGAATGAGAGAATTTTGAACATTTTTCTTCTCCTTCATAGAGGCATTTTTATCAATAATAATACATGTATCCACATTTCCCCTATGAAAGTTATGTGACAGGCAATATCCTTATTCCCAGGTGAATAGTTGTGTTACAGGCAATATCACTATTCCCCTATCAATAACTATGTTACAGACAATATCCATATTTCCCCAACAAATAGATATGTTACAGGCAATATCCTTATTCCCCTATGGATAGCTATGTTACAGACAGTATCCACATTTCTCATACAAACAGTTATGTTACAGGCAATATCCTTAATCCCCCCAGGAACAGTTATGTTACAGGCAATATCCTTAATCCCCCCCCCCCCCCCCAGGGACAGTTATGTTACAGGCAATATCCTTAATCCCCCCAGGGACAGTTATATTACAGGCAATATCCTTAATCCCCCCAGGGACAGTTATGTTACAGGCAATATCCACAATTTCCCTATGGGCAGTCATGTTACAGGTGAATGTCCTCATTTTCCCTATGGACAATCATGTCAAATGCAAGTGTCCACATCTTCCCTATGAACAGATAAGTTACAGGCAATGTTTTTATTTCACTGATGAAAAGCTATGTTACAGGCAATATACACATTACCCTATGGACAAGTGCATTAAAGACAATATTTCACATTACCCATAGATCAATTGATTTAATGACAATATTTCATATTACCCATAGAACAATTGTGTTAATGACAATATTCCACATTGCCCCATGAACAGTTGTGTTACATACAATATCCCACATTCCCTCAGTGACCCTGTTTGTCAGACAACCTTACATCTTCCCAACAGACAGTTGTGATGTTATTGTTATCCTTGTTATGTTGTCAATTTTACAGATTTAAGAAGTGTACTATTAAGTAAGTGTTAGTTAGATAGATTTTTATATTCCTCAGTATATTTTATAGGTACCGTATTTAGATAGTTTATAATACTTTTCTATAGAATGTCAGATTTGCATGAAGAAAAGGAAATATTAGAACTCCATCCTATAAGGTTGCATGAAATGCAAACATGTTTTCTATAGACTGTCAGATTTGCATGAAGAAAAGGAAAAATTAGAACTCCATCTTTTAAGGTTGCATGAACTGCATACTTCTATTCCAGTAGCTAGTTTTTAGCTCACCAGAGCCGAAGGCTCCGGGGGAGCTTATAGGATAGGCAGCTGGTACTTGGACAAAACGGACCATGGACCAAACGGACCAGACAAAACGGACCACGGTTAGGACAAAACGGACCACGTTTCAGGACCAGACGGACCACGCTAGAAGACAAACCAGACCATTAATTGGTGCCAATTAAAAGATTAAGGACTATATAATTACCAAAGACAATGTTAAATGGTCACAATTATTTGACTACTGTTCATGATCTCAACTATCTTTGGTTGTCGCAACTATCTAATTAATTTAATGGTAAGATTTTTTTATCTTTTATGCATGGAAAATTCTTTATTAGTGTTGGAAACTAAAATAAAACATGCTTTCTCAAGGTTAATGGAAGGTCTGAACGTGGTCCGTTTTGATCTTAAACGTGGTCCGTTTTGTCCTGAACATGGTCCGTTTCGTCCTGAACGTGGTCCGTTTTGTCCCAAGCATGGTCCGTTATGTCCGTGGTCCGTTTTGTCCGTGGTCCGTTATGTCCCTAATTCAGGCAGCTGTCCGTCGTCGTCGTCGTCTGTCGTATGTCGTATGACGTCGTCCGTCAACACTTTCAAACAACATCTCCTCTAAAGCCACTGGGCCGATTTGGCCCAAATTTCATCTGTAGCATCCTTGGGCCGGGGGATTGAAAGTTTGTGTTTTTTATGAAAATCTGCTCTTTAGTTTGGTTGCTATGGCAACTTAGATTTCCCATAGACTTATAATGGGGAAAATTGAAAAATGGCATTTACTGCCAAGCCATTGCAGATATTTTGACAAAACTTGTACAGAAACATTCTTTGAGAAGTCTTTTATCAGCCATATGTTTTTTGACCCATTGCTCTTTTTATTGGTTTCCATGGAAACCAAAATGCAAAAATTTAATGAAAAATTACTTAAAAATTATTTCCTCTGAAGCCATTGGACTGATTTGGCCCAAGTTTTATCTGTAGCATCCTTGTGCTGGGGGATTGAAAGTTTTTGTTTTTTATGAATATTGGCTCTTTAGTTTGGTTGCTATGGCAACTTAGAGTTCCCATAGACTTATAATAGGGAAAAGTGAAAAACGGCATTTACTGTCAAGCCTTTGCAGATATTTTGACAAAACTTTTACAGAAATGTTCCTTGATAAGGCTTCTATCAGCTATATGTTTTTTTTGGCCCATTGCTCTTTTTATTGGTTGCCATGGAAACCAAAAAAAAAAACAAAAAAAAACTTAAATCATCTCCTCAGAAACCATATGCTCTATGAGGCAGACACTTCATAGACAAACTAATCATCTTAGCCTTTACAGATTTTATCTTCTCCATTGTCATTGTTCAAAGGACATGACATGTTTGGTATGGCAATTTATAATGGAAAAACAAAAAATGGGCTTCATTGCTAAGCATTCGCAAATAGTCTGAGCTCTTTTTCAGAAATATTCCTTGAGTGGTCTTCTATCAGCCCTATGTTTTTTCTGCACACTGCTCATTTCTATCAGTTGGCATGGCAACCAAAAGGAAAAAATAGTAAAAATCCTTTGAAAATGATCCTTTTTTTGTTGTCATGGCAATCAAATGTGGACAATAGCTATGTATTTTGTAATCAATTCAACAGACTCAGACTGAGACTTTGTAGTTGTATATTTTGTATACGCCTGTACAATTTTAAGCCTATACAAATGTGATAGCAATTTTGAGCTAGAGATCTGGTGAGCTTTGTGGCCCGTGGGCCTCTTGTTTTTGGTTGTTGTTTTTTTTCATTAAAGGTAAAGGCATGACTATATTTGTGATTTTACAGAATGCTTTTTGCGAGAACTGGTAATATTACAAACAGTAGCAACTGCTAATATGATTTACGCCATCATGTTTGATTTAGGGTTTCTCCTAAAACAATATATACTTCACTGTAGTCTGTTATTCAACACCACTGATCTGGTCCGGAACAGTGTATATCATCATTTTTAGCAGACCAAGCCTCCCCAGTCCAATCATAACAAGTATAAGTTGATAAGCAAAAACTTACGACTTATGTTTTGTGAAAAATTAAGTGATGGAAATAAGCGAAGAAGTTCAGTTCTTTTATCCCCATAATTTTCACTTATCTTCATTTCTTTTTCTAATCTTTATCAATCCAGTAATTCATTTCTGTTCCCTTTATCATATATTTTACTTACTTCATTCTTTGAATATTTCCCTGCATAGTGCTTACTGTAATGTTTCTTTCGTGGATTCTTCCATCTTTGGATTAATTCATATCAAGAGTTGGTATGTAAAGCTGTGGACAATCGGGGACTTCTTGCCTATGCACCTGATCTAGGCCCTGTTGTTCAAAGCATTGTTGTTAGTCAAGGATTTGTTAACCCTTAATGCGCCAAAAAGCAGACGACAAAATTTACGTCGGCTGAATTTCAAAAAATGTTTCGTCCAAGCGATATCATACTGAGAATTTGAACACTAGAGGGCAAACAGTGTAGATTCAGATGAGGTGGCTCATTATGAGCCACCTCATCTGGATCTACACTGTTTTGCAAATTTAACTATTTTAATTTTTGGCGCTTTAAGGGTTAAGTCTTCTAGATATTAAAACAAGTTTGCTAATTTTTGCGGAAAAAATATGAGAAGCTTTTGCACTTCATATTTTGCCATATTTTTAGGACAGTACATTTAAAAACATAATGTCATGTAAACTTACAATGTGGTTAGTTTGAAAAACTGTGCTCAGGTCCCTGGTCTTAACTGTTGTAGTAAAACTTTTAAATTTTTAAGTTCGATGGAGACAAGCTTGTCAGTACTGTATTTAAACCTTTAGTTTTATTTGCATAAAAAGACTACCAATTATTTGAATCGTTATCATTACTCTTCTTTTTGAAGGTCGTACTTTTACATTTTGAGCTTTACACCATATTAAAAGAACATCCATGTATTTGCTGTATAATAAAATTTAGCATTTGGCATGCATATATGCTTATTGGACATGCATGTACTTGCATATTCAGATATAGCATGCAATATTCATATGAGGGTGTATGCCATATGAAGAGATAGATAGTTACTCTTTTTACTAATACTGTCAAAAAGAACTTTTCTTTGCTGTCTATAGTGCTTATATTTTGCAGGACCATACTTTTTTTTCTCGGCACAGCTGAGTATAATTTCACTTTTGTTCCACATTTCAAAAGATTTCATTGGTAAAATAAGGCGTATGTCAAAATTTAGCCAGTTCAATGACTATTTAATCTTCATTTTTTCCCCATGTGTATTTAATCTTCATTTTTTCCCCATGTTGTACTGCACTGCATGAATACTAGCACTCAGATGTTAACTCAAAATGTTTCTCTAGTTTGTAAATTTACAATGGAAATTTTATCGAAAACAGACTCAGATATACAAAACTTTCTTTTTTTCAGTGTAGATCTACTTTCGATTTTAAACAGTTTATCATGTCGGTAACTGTTTTGGAATCAGGTCAATCTCAGGATTGACCATGGTCCATTTTAGAATTCCAAATTGGGCTGCTCAGTCTTCAGATAGGTCATTGTCGCTACCAGTTGTCAAAATTACGATTGCTGGTGCCTACCGACATAGCTCACTTGAATCATATTCATGGAAGTTTTTGTCAACTCTTCACCTTGAGACATATTACAAAACACACTTCCATTTAATCTGTGCCGATTATCTCTTTTTAAAGATTTTTCCTATTTCTATTTCTTTACATTAACAAATTGCAGTGTTATAAATAATCAGGTTCTAAATACTGACCATGTTTTCAGGATAAAGGCTGTTCATGGACATGCAAGTACAGTTACCGAAATCTGCTTAAGTATTGGGACACCTAAAAATAATTAATTTTCCATATGTCCCAAATGGAAAATTGATTATTTTTGGGTGTCCCAAAATTTAGGCACATTTTAAAACATTTGTTCACAGAAACAGAGGTTTATAAATATTTTATATATAGTTCTGTGTGTGAAATGAGAGAAAAACTGCATACAGTTTGTTCACTCTCATGAATGTTCTCCATATATTGTAGGGTCGAGTCTGGTAACTTCAGACAGCGGATAAATTCGGACATACCATTGCAAACAGTGAAAATCCAGATGAGTTGGCTCATAATGAATTAAAACTAAATTAATCGGACAAACACCGGTTAATTTTGTTTTAATTCCAAACGAGTGACATATAAAGAGAATAATGTCACCTCAAATTTACTTTCTGTCCGAATTTACCTGACTTGACCCTAATGTGCTTAAATTTTGGGACACCTAAAAACAATTAATTTTCCATTTGGGACAAGTAGAAAACTACCGGTAATTATTTTAGGTGTCCCAATACTCAAGCTCATAACAGTTTGTGCTTTTATGTCATGAAAATTTGTATGTTGTCAGAAGTCATCTGTTGATTTCATAGTTCTTTATCTGGGCATTTTCTGTTATGGTACATTTTTGAAGAATGATAACTTCATACTGTGTTAATGAGATATTGTAAAATGAAAATTTCCAAGTAATGTCACTGTAACAGATTTTTGTAAAATGAGTTATTTCTGAAATTTTAGGATTTCTATTTCTTTTTTGCAAAGTTTAATTAAATCTGACTTTTCTCAGTTGCAGTTTGTAATCCCAAAGTTTAGACTGATTAAAGATTTTTATAAATTTGTGCAGTCAGTATGAAATACATTCTGTCAAATTTTACTTTCATGTATGAACATGTTTTTGGCTATTCTTTTACAGGGTAGAAGTGAATGACACTGTCAGGAAAGTACAGAAGTGGGTTACCACGGCAACCAACGCTATTGACAGTGAAGATGCCAAGCTTGTTGAACAGGTACCAATTTGAGCTACTAAACTAAACAAAAAATGATACACACAAAAACATGAAAAGTAATAATTTCATTGTCAGGGATGCAAACATTCTTTTAACAGGCCTTAGTTGTTACCATTTATTGGCAGAGACATCAGACTTGTAACCAGCCATTTTTGTTTTGCCTGCATTTAGCAGACAGCTAAAAATAGGTATTGCTTTTTCCTTGCAGTATGTTGTGTCATTTGCTGCTGTCTGTGGTCTGTTGAGTTTTCTGGATAATAATAATAAGCTTAAGTATTGGGACACCTAAAATAATTGATTTTCCATTTGTTCCAAATGGAAAATTAATTGTTTTTACTCAGCTTTCCAATGGATCAGTTTAACTTGCATGGGGATTACAGACATACATGAACTCTGCATATGTACATTTATATATTTGTATATATATTCTGTTCTGTTCTGTCTAAAAAAATGCTAATAATTTTCAAGTCATGGAGGATTCTGTCTGATACATGCCCATGAAATGTGTCAACTCGTGCAACCTTCACTCTCAGAATATGTGGAAATAAAGAGCATTTCTGAACATAAGTGCCATGCCAATGTATACAGCAGACATAACTCTTTTGCAGTTTTGAAAGTTTTTACCTACATTAGTGCTATATCAGTGTAAACAGCAGACATAACTCACTTTTGCAGTTTTGAAAGTCTTTATCTACATGTCTTTGCTCATCATTCAGGTATCCACCCTTCACTCTGAGATGATACGTTGGATGGTTCAGGTGTTACTGCGTCTGGCTCCAGACAAGGAGGGTAACTCTAAAGAGGCTAAAGAGATTGTGCTACTTGGCAGCGCCACACTAAATCAGCTTCACGCCAATGCCAAGTCACTCTTTGAGCAGTTAGAAGTCTTCTCAAAATATGTTATACAGTAAGTTATCATGGTTTTAACACAGTATGCACCAAAATGAAATTAGTTCAATTTGCAAACCGCGCAGATCCAGATGATGGCTCACAATGAGCCACCTCATCTGGATCTACACTGTTTGCCCTCTAGTCTTTGAATCTCAATATCATATAGCTGGGATGATTTTTTTTCAAAATTTGAAGACAAACTTTGTCATCTGCTTGTTTTGGTTCTGCAAGGGTTTAATTGTTACAGAGATCCATATAAGCGATATAAGCCAGAAGTTTGGAATTGAAAATTAATATTTCATCTGGCATAAAACCATTTATCGTATGACGTCACTGTTAATCAGTGGACAATGTCGTGTCATAAAAATTGTATGACCACATGTGTGATAACATTTTGGCATGTACATGCAATAGACAATGTCGGTGTCAGCAGTGCGTTTTCTTATTGAAATGATGTTGACTTTGAAGGTGATTAAATCCCATTTTAAAGGATATATGTTAAATAGAATCTTACATTCGTGATCATTTTATATGAAATTTGTGAAACTTGCCAAAGGCTCGTTTCATAAATTTCATATGAAATGACCACTTGTGTAAGATCCTCCATATGTTGTGGGGTTGGAATTTAAAACAGGTACCTCACTGAGGTGCTTTTAATGAGATTCCATATCCAATGAGATAACATGCATACTATGTATAAAAAGCCACTGAACTCTTCAAGCTTCTGATAATTAAATATTGGCTTATCTGAAATTTATTTTATTAAGTGAATGGGATGTTTGTACCACTAAACATATGGGGGAAAAATGAGGCACAAATAAGTACATGTATAATTAAAAGAAATGAGTGGCAAGAAGTTGCTGTATCCTTCACATGAATTGAAAGACACTTTACAGTTCTCACTGTTTTAGTGTCATTGGATTAGACTGTTTGCTACAGAAAATACAAAGTGGAAACAGTTGTATATATTTATCATCTGATTTTCACTTTCTGAATTTGGCAGCCACCTTCAACTTACTTTGGTCAGTATATATAAAATAATGTGTCTGCTTTTGCTAAAATTTAGAATTTCAAAACAAGCTATAACAGAAAGTCTAATGTAAGTGGTTACATTACTGTTCCATGGATTAGCTTGTTCAAGCTTTGGCCCCCTATATAAAACTGGGCCCAGTTTTTCAAAGCATTGTTAGTTTAACGAAGTTGTTTGTCACAAATTTGTTAAGTCTTTCAGTACACATAAAATCAAGTGTGCTAATATTTTTCTGGAAAAACATGTGAGAAGATTTAACATTTCAAAAGGTCCTCACATTTTCATAAAGAAAAAAAAAAGACAGTGTTCTTGCATGCAATGCATTTGAACATTGTAACATGATTCGCAACACAACAAAACCAACAAAGTGGCATGTATACCCATTGAAGACTTAGATCAGCCTGGTGATCTGCCCAGTCTGATCAAAGTCTTTGTTGTTCGCATGGAGCTAGCTTAGACCCTAAGCTACCCTTTAAGCACTCAGGGAAGATTCTGATCAGACTGAGCATCTGCCTAGTCTGATCATAGTCTTCACTGGGCACACATGCCACTTTGTTGGTTTTGTTGTGCCACGGCTTACATCTCGTTAATTTTTTAGCTCACCTGAGCCGAAGGCTCACAGGTGAGCTTATAGTATAGGCAGGCATCCGTCGTCCGTCGTCCGTCGTCCGTCCGTCCGTCCGTCCGTCAGTCCGTCCGTCCGTCAACATTTTCAAACGACATCTCCTCTGAAACTACAAGGCCCATTGTAACCAAATTTCATATATAGCATCTATGGGCAGGGGGAACCAATAATACTGTTTTTTATCCAAATCGCTTCATAACTTTGGTTGCTATGGCAACTTAAAGTTTCCATTGACTTGTATGGGAAAAATTGAAAATTTGCATTTATTGCTATGTCACTGCAGATATTTTGACAAAACTTTTACAGAAATGTTCCTTGAGTAGTTCTCTATCAACCGAATGAAATTCATATAAATTACACAATTTGGCTGGTTGCCATGGCAACCGAATGGTTAAAAATAGAAAAAATATTCAAAAATCATCTCCTCAGAAACTATACTACCAATAAAGCTCAAACTTCACAGGAAGGATCTTAGTACTAGCCTCTATAAAAGTACTGTTTTTCTTGGCTATTGCTCCAGCAGTTTGGTTGCTATGGGAACTGAAAGTTGCCATTGACTTATAATGGCAAAATGGAAAATTTGCATTTATTGCTATGCCACTGCATATATTTTGACAAAACTTTCATAGAAATGTACCTTGAGTAGTCTTTAACCAGCCATGTTAAATTTATGCAAATTGCGCAATTTGAATGGTTGCCATTGCAACCGAATAGTTAAAAATAGAAAAATATAAAAAAATCATCTCCGCAGAAACTGTGTGGCCAATAAAGCTCAAACTTTACAGAAAGAACCTTAGTACTAGCCTCTATAGAATTACTGTTTTTCATGGCAACTGCTCCAGCAGTTTGGTTGCTATGGCAACTAAGAGTTTCCATTAACTTATAATGGGGAAAATGGAAATTGGCAATTTTTGCTGTCTAACTGCAGTTATTTAGATTTTTTTCTACAGAAATGTTTCTTGAGTAGTCCTCTACGATTCATATGAAATTTCTCCAAATCGCTGAATTTGATTGGTTGCCATGGCAAAATATAGGGTAAATTTTCGAAAAAAAAAAAAAATCTTCTGCTCAGAAGCCATATGGGGGATGAAGCTGATATTGTGCAGATGTGTTGATGACAGTAGCCTCTACATAAATTTTATTCTTTTTCTTCCAATCTCATAAGTACTTTGGTTGCTATGGCAACTTATAGTTTCCATTGACTTATTATGGGAAAAATGAAGCCATGAGGGGGATGAAGCTGATACTTAGCATACATATTGATAACATTAGCCTCTACCTAAAGTATGTTTTATATTATCATTGCCCGTGTGAATTCGTTGCTATGGCAACTTAAAGTTTCCATAGACTTATAATGGGGAAAGTTATTACTGTGTTACTGCAGATATTTTGACAAAAGCTTTACAGAAATGTTCCTGGAGTAGTCCTCTACCAGCCATATGAATATTTCCCAAATACCTGATTTTGATTGGTTGCCATTGCAGCCAAAGATCTTCTTCTGAGAAGCCATTACTGGGGGATAAAGCTTTTTTTCATAAATATTTGTGATATTATCCTCCACATAAATGGTGCTTTTTATTGCTGTTGTGCATGGTGTTTTGTTGCTGTAACCTCAGTGCTCAGGTGAGCGATATAGGGCCATTGGCCCTCTGGTTTAAACAGCCCTATAAGGAAGAACACTGCATTAAAATGTGGAAACAGTGGTGATTTAGATTAAAATGCTTATCTATACAGACTGATAGGAATTTTCACTTTTACATTATAGTTTTCCAAGGATCTGTATATTGTTGACATAAACAGGCAGGATTCTGGTCAGACTGTGTGGGATCAGAGGCTGATCTGAGTCCACACAGGACTCTTCTTTCAGTGGGGCAGATCAGATACCTTTGATTCCAGGCAACACTTCTAAATTAATTGTGTCAGTTCCCACCTTGTGGTTATATCACTTTATAGTGTTAGGGTCAAGTTGGGTAAATTCGGACAGCAGGTAAATTCAGCCAGTGACATTGTTTCCTTTATATGTCAGTTGTTAGGCATTAAAACAAAAATAACTAGGTAGGGGCTTCAGGTGTTTTTAAAAAATGCAAATTTACTTACTTTTACCTATTTTATGAGAAAGCATATTCAATTTCCTCTAAAATGATATGTATATTATTAGAATAGGGTGCTTGGTTCAAAAGTTATGACATGTTTTAGACAAGCCACTGTGACCAATTTTGTAATCATGCTCCAATGTATTCAGTATACGGGCTGATGGCACCGAATTTCACATTCATTAAGCTTAAATTGGGGCAAGGATTTAAGTCTTTTACTTATAGTCTTATTCATATACACTGTATGATGCAGTAATACGGGCGGCAACTTCAGCAAATATTTTTGAGTGGTTCACTCGTTTCCATGGTAACCAGGCTGTCAATTTCTGGTTCAAAATGGCAGCGAAATCGGAGTTTTATATGAAGTGAATAATGACAAAACGACAGAATATGATAAAGAACACTCATAAATGATACAATGTATGAAGCAATTATAAAAGATGCACCATTTACTAACATTTTTTATTTGTGAGTTTGTTTCCATGGTAATGAGGCGGCCATTTTCTTGTTCAAAATGGCCGCTAACACGGAGTTTCCATGATAAAAAGATATCAAATGCAAAATAAAAAAAAGATAGAAACAGTCACAAATCCTAAAGGTAGTTTAACACAATTTAGTTATACAAGTTTTACAATTTGCAAGCATTATTTAGTGGTTCAGCTGTTTCCATGGTAACCAGGATGCCATTTACTTGTCCGAAATGGCCACGAAAACAGTGTTTGCCGGCCAAACTGAAAGAGATGACATTACGAGAAAAGAGGATAAAGCAAATTCACAAATGATCTAGTGTGTGCCTCAGTACCTAGTTAAAGCTGGAACATTTGCTCGCATTTTAATTGATTCACTTGTTTCCAAGGTAATTTGGTGGCTTTTTGTTTGTCAAACTTTCTGTAAAATCTGCATTTCTATGAAAAAGAAGGTAAAGCCCGAAATGCACGTCTCGCTTACCACCTCTCGCAACAGATACAAGTCACTACCTCATTCGTGAAATTAAATACATCTGTAAGATATGCTTATATTGCAAAATATCACGCACATCTGTCAGTAAATATAACATATTCTTGTAAAATATATAGCTCATCCAAGCGTGTTTATGTGTTGTCATACATGAGTAAAGAACAGTTCTTTGATCATTCGGGACCGTAATAAATAGCAAATAACATAAAGCATCAGTCTCCCCATACTTGGTTAATTTGTTGGTAGGATGGGGTTTAACAACTCTTTGAAACAGTATTTCAATTTGTGTCGAGCTGTCTCCCAGAGAGGGAGAGAAAGAAAAGATATGACAGGCGAGAGAAGAAATATCCAAATTACCCCACCCACATCTACTGCAAACACAGTAGACCCTTACTCTTCTATTATCCATATACAATAGTTGGACGCCTCGGCACTGAAATTTACCGGGCACCATCGCCCGACCGCAACCATCCCCCTCCTCCCCTTTCCCACAACCACCGTACTTAGAAACGTATCCCCGGGTTTACTATAATAATGCACATCATGTTTTTTTCCATTCCTTTAGGGTGGTCATTTGACAGCTAGAAAACGTTTAAATTGAAGTTCAGTGCAACTAATGTTAAGTGCGGTGTGGCAGCCATATAAAAAGTGTCACCATACTTCACCATGCATAGTGAATATTACATAATGGAATCATTGCGCTCATTCTGAGTCAGTTCGAAAATAATGCCACTGAAGCCGGGGGGGCTAGGGGGACATTGGCAGTGTTGCAACAGTAAATTACTGCACTTGAACTGACTCAATGAAATCAAGTCTCTTTTAGGCCTACCCGTTTCTTTAATGTCTGCCTTGCTTCCTGAAGACCTTTCAAGATTTATTCTTAGTAAAGAACACCTGATACAAATCCTTGAAATATTTTCACTGACCACAGAACGTTCCTTTTATGATTTATTTTTGGCTGACCAGTTGACAATGTTTGTCAGCTGATCAGTAAGTAACTTAAAGACCCTTTATTTGTATAATCTTTTATTGTGAGTTATCGCTGCAAGGTTCTTACTAAAGATTCATTTTTGTACATGACCCTGATATAGTTTAAACAAATAAAACATTGTTAAGTTTCATTTAAAATCGTTCGGGTACTATAAATTTGCAACTAAAATGATCTTCCAATAAACGGTAAAAATACAGCATACAAACTTGGCGCGCTTTTTCATAATATTGCATAGTTCGACGGGGAACCAGGAAAGGAACTAGTACTTTGTGGAGCTGTTTTCCCATCATTTTTTATTATTATTATTCCAGCCTTTTTTGAGGATTAGAGACATTGAAAAAGTTGAATATGGAAATCCGCATCTGTAGCAGTAAATTTGGTTATCGAAACACATTGTTTCCCTTACTCTTTGCAACAGCTATGTGATTCAATATATATGCTCATAAACCCAAATTCTCATTTATCACCAAACGTGAAGGTTGATTTAGACGTTCTATCACTGTGAGTAGAAAGTACTATGGAGACTTTAAGGTGCATAGTCCAACTTTAGCAGCGGCCGCAGCAGACTTAGTGCGATAACAGAAATTGATGGTACCAAAATGTATCTCGTCTTAAAATAAATATACAAATTTAAATAACAACTTCATTCAGGACTGACAAAAGAAAAAAACTCCAAGCTGATATTCATCTTGGCTTTGCACTGTTTGACCAACACAAAGGCACTGATGAAATGACGCATTTTACGACCTTTTCAAGAGCATTCAGTCATATGAAAGGATGTGTGCAATGGAACCCTGTTCACGGTCGAAAAGAGTTTTGCAAACAGCGAGAATCAAACCGCGCTAGCTCAGTGCTAAATCCACTGAGCTACGGAGTAATCCTTAAATGTATGCTGATCTTTAATTGTCGACTGCGATACTGTTGATATACTTGGAATAAAATCTTTTCAATTGTGACAGAAAATGATATGAGAATATGAATTTTATGACAATTGAATTTATGTTGATATGTATGTGTTCACATAATTTTCATGCGGGGAAAATGCCAAATAATTCTGATTAATGCCGACCAAAGTTGGTTTACGGTAAAATAATAAATTTTGCAGATACTTTAACTTTCGCTTTCCTTTGTTTTGTATTTAAAAATGTATGGAAAATAGCAAAACACAATAATTTCGATAAAAACTGACTCGATTAAATTTGCTTAACACAATAAATATCGACTGCGTAATCATAGTTTCGGGGGAGCCCTCGATCAAGTGATGAAAAATCCTGACGTCAAATTTAGCGTAACGGCGGGTGGAGAAACGTCATTAATATCGTCGATACCATGTCTCCAAACAATGATTTCCAGGGCATATAAAATAGCTCATGGCATAGAGGTGGAATGGTTTTTGAAGATTTTTGGTCTGAGAATTCGAATCTGAGTGCCTCGGTTTTGCAAAACAGTTATTTACCTGTTAAAATTCGGCTTATTTCAGTCAAATTGCACTAGCTTTCTTGTTAATGATCGAATTTTACCGAGGCAATCAATCTCGTAAAGGTCACTATCTCAGAATTTATTTGATTGGTCAGTCTGACTAATCACGCTTACACGTTGCCGCGGAAACCGTTTCAAGACACCCCACTATGTTGTAAACAATCGGAAAAATGCGGCCACGTCAGAATGACGTTAAGTGAAAATCGACGGTGGTCAGTGGTTATCAAACGTTATTTTACGTGTAAAATAGAATTTTTGGCACTGAAAATGCCCTATAATTAAAAAAGAAGGCTGTTTCCATTTCTCTGCATAAAAATAATGACAAAATTCTTGTAAACTACAACAATACAATGTGGTAAAAAGGGGGCATTTTTAGCGCACAACTAGTAAATTACGCAATGACGTAACGTCATCTGAACCCCCTATAACTAGGCAAACAGTGAAAATCCTGATGAGATGGCTTATTATGAGCCGTCTCATCTGGATTTTTACTGTTTGCAATGGTATATCCGAATTTACCTGCTGTCCGAAGTTATCCCATATTAATCCTATATCTGAAAATTCAAAAGGCACATCTTCCTTAGTTTTCCACCACAAGAACTAGTTAATGAAAAAAGTTTTTCTCCTCAGCCCTGACTTTTGGTAGTTTTATGAAGTATTTGATGTTACTATTTATTGATTATCTTGTTTCTTACTTTATGGATCATTTGTTCTGTTTGTAGTTCTGCTTTTCATTATCAGTTAAATTTTGTTGGTATTTAAGTGTACACCAGTAGGTACATGGCCATGTTTTTCTAAAATGTTTACAAAAGGGGAACAATGTTCATGACTTCTTCTTTGCCTCCCAATGATGATGAAACCTTCCAAAAAGGGTCTACTCTGAAAGAAAAATTGAGCCACGACAAGACAAAACCAACAAACTGGTTGTGTACACAGCACAGACTCAGATCAGCCTGGGCATCTGCCCAGTCTGATCAGAGTCTTTGCTGTCCACATGAAGGTAGCTTAGACCCTTAGCTACCCTTTAAGTGCTTAGCGAAGATTCTGATCAGACTGTGTGCACAACCACTTTATTGGTTTTCTCATGTCGCTGCTCAGGTAGCTCCTAGGCAAACAAATTATGTCCTTTAAGAGTTGACCTGCCAATTAAGAAATGAGACAAAAGTTAAAATGGCAGAGTTGCTTCTCCTGAAAGTATACACATTGACCTTAAGATAATGAAAAAGGTTTTTTATTGAAGTACCAAAATATGAGCCACATCTTGAGAAAACTTTAAAGATGTGACATACAGGTAAATTAGGTATGACCAGACCAACCTGGATACATTTAGTCTGTGCATGAATTATAGTTTTCATACAACAGCTGCGTTAGTGATGTTGATTTCAGATGCTAGCGGTTACTTGATTAGATGTCAGGATAAACTGAAAGTTTGGAAGAAACTTAAAGTTAGGATAAAAGAAGTTCTGTCCTCCACTGAAACATACATGTATATTATGAGATAATATAACTGAGCTGCGACACAACACAACCAACAAAGTGGCATGCGCGCTCAGCAAAGACACTTCACTGTCAGCATGGAGCTAGCTTAGACCCTTAGCTACCCTTTACAAATGCATTGAAGACTCTGGTCAGACTTGGCAGATACCCAGGCTGATATGAGTCTTCGCTGGGTGCACATACCACTTCATTGGTTTTGTTGTGTCATAGCTCAGTTATGATTTATCATGTTTGTTTGCTTCAGGTGCTGTAGTGGAATAGTAATGGACAACACCCAGCAAAGACGTGACCAGATGGAGGAAAATGCTGATCATGAGTTAAAAGACCTTCAGAGAGTCAGGGTAATAATTTCTGTCTGTGTTTCTGTGTCTTCATTATTTCATTAGTACATGACCTGTGTTTCATTATTTTGTACAATGCTTGAAACAAAAAAACATCGTAAAATTTCAAAATCTGGGAGAATTTTAAACTCATTTTTTTGCCCACTTGGAAATAAGAGCCTGTGATGAGGACCATTGTAAGAACTGCGAGTACACATTGTTTAAAAAAAAAAAGTAATTTGTAGCAGTTTCATGTTATGTATCTAAAGAAGAATATGATATCTAAGAATGTTGCATTACACAAAATTCTGTTGAAAACAAAGATACATGTATATAACTTTTAATTCTGTGTAGTTTTGTCTTAATGTGAGCCTTACCTTAGCCTTATATTCAAAATAGCATATAATGAGTAGCACTATAATGAGCAGGTTGGCCACATTCAGAGAAAAATACCTGGAAAATTAATTTTTTCAAGTCAAGGAAAAGTCAGGGAATTTTATGGTTGGTTAGGGAAATTTGGAAAAGACTTGGAAAGTCAGTGGCTATGGCAGTCTTCAGAAAAATACTCTTTTTCTGTTCAAGGGGAAAGGATATTCTTTCTACAGAGAGTGTCCAGGCACATCTGCCTCCTCATTGGGGGCCTCTCTTAAAAAAAAAGAATTTGCTCCCTGGGAAAGCAAGTTTATTCCTTTAAGAGTAACCCCCAATTTCCAAGAGATACAGTCAGCACAGTTGAAGTAAACAGTAAAATTAACTTTTGGATCTGTAAAAAAGGTTTGGAAAACAGTAAAATGTCGGAAAAATTAGGGAAAAGTCAAGGAATTTTGAAGTGGAGGATACATGGCAACCCTGCTGAGTTTTATTTCTTCTGAGTTTTATTTCTTCTTTTATTAGATTGAATGTGATGATTGGATAAAGACTGCAAAGATTCTAACCAGTAAGCTGATGAATGAGTCTGTAGAGCAGCTGTTCCCTGTAAAAGTTGAGGAGAAGAAAGAAGCCAAGCAGACTGTCAGTTTGACCTTACCACCAGGGCAGGAATACGTTGACCAGGAAAAACTAGTTCCAGCTGGGGAGGAACTACTAAAGGAGGCTGAGGTATCATGAAATAATTTCTCAAGTTTATGAAGATCCTTTGGGAAGTTGTTTGTACATCCTGCTGTGCAAAGTCTGAATAATTATACTTGTCTTCGGTGTATCTGTTTGACCAATGCTGTTTGTACATTAGTGTAAAACAAATTTTACTTGTCAAAACAAGCAAATTGGAGAGAGATTTAAATCTGTATATGTGAGATATAAAATAGAGTAAAGCTTGTAGATTGGACACAGAAGTACTGAAGAAGCAGCTGATCAGGGATCAGGGTCTGCATGGTCTCCATTCAATTAGTTGTTGTCTTGAATGTGACAAGCAGAATGCGAAATATAGATATTACTTTCTGGCATCAGCATTAACTTCCCTGGAGCTTTCTGATTCATCTCTGTTTGTAACAATGTGCAGGCAGGTGAGACGAGGCATTCTGCTGAATTCTAGTCTTGATGGGACAGACTTAATTACTATAAATAGCTGTGTAAGGATCAATTTGAGGCAGTTTATACATTTATTATGGTAGGCTTATTATCTGATGGAAACTGAAATAGCAGTTTTTGTTCTTAAATACAAAACAGCAGGACTAAAGCTCAGCTCTGACTCTTGCTACTGTATAAGAGACAAAACCAATGGAGTGGCATGTGTGCCCAGCAAAGACTCAGATCAGCCTGGGCATCTGCCCATCCAGATCAGAATCTTTCCTATCCGCATGGATCTAGCTTAGACCCTTGGCTACCCTCTAAGGGCACAGCAAAGACTCTGATCAGACAGGATGACTGCCCAGGCTGATCTGAGTCTACCTTGGGCCCAAATGGTACTTTGTTGGTTTTGTCATGAGTGAGTGAACTCTGATTTAACGTGCCACCAACAACTTCACTATCGCCACTCCTTGGTTTTGTTGTGTCGCAGCTCATTTAGTCTGTTAAAGGTTTTCACTATGCATGGTAGGACAAATGAACTTGTCCAGTTCTGAAGATAGTAGCCTTACTAAAGAAATTGGTGAGGGCTGCCAGATATTATTCAGTATATATGAAACCTCTATGTTATTTGAAGGAAAAGGCACCAGAAAAAGCTCCAGTGGAGGGAGAAGAGAAACAAGTTGAAGCCACACAGGAACAACAATCCCAGGATACCTCTGAACAGGAAAATCCCAAACAGGAAGTTGAACCTGCTGGAACAGCTTCACAGACAGAGGCAAAGGTAGGCTTCATGGAAATACAGTTTAATGAGAAATATTGCTGGAGCTGAAGATAAGGGGATTACCTGCCAGGGATTATTTGGTGGTAATTTAGGGAAGATTTCATTTAAGTCTCTATCAAAACATATGTTTTGACCCAACATTAGAGTCATCTTGCTAAGAGGGTTCTAATCACGGGTCACAACATACATTTTTTATCCAGAAATGAAAAAATGCATCTTAGAATTATCAACAGATTAATTCTGTTTCTTCAACAGTGTAATGCAGTTTCTATTATTACCGTAATCGACCCATTTACCACACATGCCCCTATAACCGCACACCAAGGCCATTTCCGGACAAACTGCACAAGCGCACACTGCTTTTTCTTTGAAACTCTCACAAAACCCAATAATTAACAGGGAACTCATGAAAAGTATTAACACAAAGTATTTCCAGTCCTATCCATGTTGATACTTTCCAGTCACCCTGCATTTCATTGTTCTGAGTATGCGGTTATTAAATACATTCTAACCACATCTTTTTGTTGCAATTTTGAAAAAGTTAAACACACGGTGCGGTTAATGGGTCGATTACGGTATACTGAAATTAGAAAAAGTTGATTAAATCTTTTTGGCAATGTCCAAAAGAAAGGCTGGTTGACTAGTAAACTTGGTGAACAATGTTGACAATGCGCCAACATGGTTTGCTTGAAATCATTACATGCACATATTAATCATTAACACAAAGTGTGTCGCAAACTCGTATGTATCTGTGACTTATTCATTCTCATACTTGTGTCATATTTTCTTTAGGAAGGAGGAGAGAAACTTGAGATTATTGGTGGAGATGACAATACCCATGTACAGACATTAGAACAGAGGCCCAGTCAGGTAATACTCAAGTTTAGAACCAGATAGTTTAGGAAAGAAAGATTTTTGACATACCTATGAATATAACTAAACAGATGGTATATTATAGGGATTTCCTTTTTTTTTTCTCTTTTTGATCAGATTCCGATAATGATGTTTTCTAGGAGGCTGAAGGGAACACATAACACCAAGTCTGTCTGTGTCCCCTCCAGTATGAAGAAGATCATGTGTTTAGTTGTAGCAAAATGAGCTTCAACACAAGAAAACCAACAAAGTGGCATGTGCAACCAGAGAAGACTCATATCAGCCTGGCATCTGCCCAGTCTGATCAGTCTTTGCTGTCTGCATGGAGCTAGCTTAGACCCTTAGCTACCCTGTAAGAGCATAGTGAGGACTCTGATCAGACTTGGTGATACACAGGCTGATCTGAGTCTTTGCAGGGCACACATGCCACTTTGTTGGTTTTGTCTTGTTGCAGCTCACATATGTATAGGTTTTTGATTTGAAAAAAATGAAGCTTTTTATGCCCCCGTGACGGAAGTCAGGGGGCATTAAGATTTGCCCCTGTCTGTCTGTCCGTCTGTCTGTCCGATCGTCACACTTTATGGTATAGAGTTTGTGTAATCAACTCCTCCCACAGTTTTCAATGGATCTTTTTCAAACTTTGCATACATGTTGTGGACATATTGAAGATGTGCATGTGGATTTTTGATGGAGCTAGATTTAATTTTGACAGAATTACGGCCTTTTGAACTTAGTCATTTTCGGCAAATTTTGCATTGTAGGGTATGGAGTTTGTGTAATCAACTCCTCCCAGAGTTTTCAGTAGATCTTTTTCAGACCCTGCATACATGCCATAGACATATTGGAGATGTGCATGTGGGTTTTTGTTGGAGCTAGAATTAATTTTGAAAGAATTACGGCCTTTTGAACTTAGTCATTTTAGGCAAATTCTTGCATTGTAGGGTATGGATTTTGTGTAATCAACTCATCCCACAGTTTTCATTGGATCCTTTTCAAACCTTGCATACATGATGTGAACATATTGGAGATGTGCATGTGAGTTTCTGTAGGAGCTAGCTTTAATTTTGACAGAATTACCGCCTTTTGAACTTAGTCATTTATTCAAATATTTGCATTGTAGGGTAAGCACTTTGTTTGGTCAACTCCTTCCACAGTTTTCTTGTTGTGGACATGATGAAGACATGAATATTTTTTAGCTCACCTGAGCCGAAGGCTCAAAGGTGAGCTTTTAGTATGGCAATGCTCCGTAGTCCGTCCATCGTCCGTCCGTCCACCATTTTCAAAGGTCTTCTTCTCCATTACCGCTAGGCCAATCAAAGCCAAATTTTATATGGAGCCTCCATGGGTTGGGGGAACGAAAGTTTCTTCGGGGTATCTGGGTCACATGACCAAGATGGCCGTCACGCCCATATATGGTAAAAACCCTTCAAAAATCTTCTTCTTCAGAACCAAAAAGCCTATGACCTTGAAACTTGGTATGTAGCATCGGGCATGCAGGCCCATCATAGTTTATACAAATCATGACCTTGCGTTGACCTTGACCTAATTTACGTCATGGTCAACTTTGGTATGTTAGGCTTTTATATGGCAAAACGCTTAAACAGTGGATTTCTCAGAAACTATTTAAGTCTAAGGTACAATACTTGGTATACATGGTCGACTAAATGACCAGATGAAGTTATTATGTCACTAAAGGTCAAGGTCATTCCTTCGGACCATCCGTCGTCAAGATTTTTAAACATCTTCTCCTCTGAAACCACTGGTCCGATTGAAGCAAATTTCATATGGAGTCTCCATGGGATGGGGGAACGAAAGTCTTTACCAGGGGTCTGGGTCACATGACCAAGATGGCCGCCATGCCCATATATGGTAAATACCCTTCAAAAAAATCTTCTTCTCCAGAACCAAAAGGCGTATGACTTTGAAACCTGATATGTAGCATCGGGCATGCGGGCCCATCATAGTTTGTACAAATCATGACCTTGCGTTAACCTAGACCTAATTTACGGCATGGTCAACTTTGTTACGTTAGGCTTTTATATGGGAAAACGCTTAAACAGTGGATTTCTCAGAACCTATTTAAGTCTAAGGTACAATACTTGGTATATATGCTCGACTAAATGACCAGATGAAGATTTTATGTCATTAAAGGTCAAGGTCATTCCGTCGGACCATCCGTCGTCAAGATTTTTAAACATCTTCTCCTCTGAAAGCACTGGTCTGATTGAATCCAAATTTCATATGGAGTCTCAGTGGGATGGGGGAACAAAAGTCTTTACCCGGGGTCTGGGTCACATGACCAAGATGGCCGCCATGCCCATATATGGTAAAAACCCTTCAAAAATCTTCTTCTCCAGAACCAAAAGGCGTATGACCTTAAAACTTGGTATGTAGCATCGGGCATGCAGGCCCATCATAGTTTATACAAATCATGACCTTGTGTTGACCTTGACCTAATTTACGGCATGGTCAACTTTGTAACATTAGGCTTTTATATGGGAAAACGCTTAAACAGTGGATGTGTCAAAAACTATTTAAGTCTTAGGTACAATACTTGGTATACATGGTCGACCAAATGACCAGATGAAGATATCATGTCTATAAAGGTCAAGGTCATTCCGTCGGACCATCCGTCATCAAGTTTTTCAAACATCTTCTCCTCTGGAACCACTGGGCTGATTGAAGCCAAATTTCATATGGAGTCTCAGTAGGATGGGGGAACGAAAGTTTATACCCGGGGTCTGGGTCACATGACCAAGATGGCCGCCATGCCCATATATGGTAAAAACCCTTCAAAACTCTTCTTCTCCAGAACCAAAAGGCCTATGACCTTGAAACTTGGTATGTAGCATCGGGCGGCCGGCTTATCATAGTTTATACAAATCATGACCTTGCGTTGACCTTGATCTAATTTACGGCATGGTCAACTTTGGTACGTTAGGCTTTTATATGGAAAAACGCTTAAACAGTGGATTTCTCAGAATCTATTTAAGTCTAAGGTACAATATGTTGTATACATGGTCTACCAAATGACCAGATGAAGATATCATGTCTATAAAGGTCAAGGTCATTCTGTCAGGCCATCCGTCGTCAAGATTTTAAAACATCTTCTCATCTGAAACCACTGGGGAGATTGAAGCCAAATTTCATATGGAGTCTCAGTGGGATGGGGGAACGAAAATTTGTACCCGGGATCTGGGTCACATGACCAAGATGGCTGCCATGCCCATATATGGTAAAAAACTTTCAAAAATCGTCTTCTCCAGAACCAAAAGGCCTATGACCTTGAAACTTGGTATGTAGCTTTGGGCATGTGGGCCCATCATAGTTTATACAAATGATGACCTTGCTTTGACCTTGACCTAATTTACAACATGGTCACTTTTGGAATGTTAGGCTTTTATATGGGAAAACACTTATACAGTGGATATCTCAGGAACTATTTAAGTGTAAGGTACAATATGTGGTATATATGCAGTGATTTTTTTCTCTATATAAGTGGTGCCAATAAAAGGCACCAGTCCCAATTCAAAATAGTATCTTTTTTTCCCAACTGCAAGCTGAAAAATTCCCAATAGCAGAGAAGAATTTTTCTAGGGACCATTCTACAAGCATAAATTTACATGCTTGCTTAGAGAACTGGCAGATATATAGCTATAATTGAATTTAAATATTATATATTCAGTTACATGTCCCCTATCCCATCACTTGAGCCAATAAAAGTGTTTCTGAAATTCCAAATTTAAGGAGACTACAACGCGGTTTTTTCCCAATGCTGTGGGCACCGGCACCATTCCCAAAATAGTGAAAAAAATCACTGATATGATCAACTAAATGATCAGATTAAGATGTTATGTCACTGAAGGTCAAGGTCATTTTGTCAGTCTGTCCGTCATCAAGATTTTCAAACATCTCCTCTGAAACCACTGGGGAGATTGAAGCCAAATTTCATATGGTGTCTCAGTGGGATAGGGGAACTAAAGTTTATACCCGGGGTCTGGGTCACATGACCAAGAAGGCCGCCATGCCCGTATATGGTAAAAACCCTTCGAAAATCTTCTTCTCCAGAACCAAAAGGCCTATGACCTTGAAACTTGGTATGTAGCATTGGGCATGCAGGCCCATCATAGTTTATACAAATCATGACCTTGCATTGACCTTGACCTAATTTACGACATGGTCAACTTTGGTACATTAGGCGTTTATATGGGAAAACACTTAAACAGTGGATTTCTCAGAAACTATTTAAGTCTAAGGTACAATACTTGGTATATATGGTCAACTAAATGACCAGATGAAGATATTATGTCACTGAAGGTCAAGGTCATTTTGTCGGTCTGTCCGTCATCATGATTTTCAAAACATCTTCTCCTCTGAAACCACTGGTCTGATTGAAGCCAAATTTTATATGGAGTCTAAGTGTGATCGGGGAATAAAAGTTGTTCTTGGGGTCTTGTCCAAGATGGCCGCCATGCCCGTATATGGTAAAAACCCTTCAAAATCTTCTTCTCCAGAACCAAAAGGCGTATGACCTTGAAACTTGGTATGTAGCTTTGGGCACTCAAGCCCATCATAGTCTATACAAATGATCGTGCGTTGACCTTGACCTAATTTATGACACTGTCAACTTTGGTACATTATGTAGGCTTTTATATGGGAAAATGCTTAAACAGTGGATTTTTCAGAAACTATTTAAGTCTAAGGTGCTATATTTGGTGTATATGGTTGATTAAATGACCAGATGAAGATATGGTCAAGGTCATTCTTTGACTTTTGTACAAGGTCATTGAGATTCTGTCACCCGTCAACATTTTCAAACATCTTCTCAGAGGCCACTAGGGTCAATTGAAGCCATATTTCATATGGAGCTTCACCGGCTTAAAGGAATCATAGTTTGTTCAGATGGTCCTGGTCACTTGACCAAGATGGCCACATTGCCCATATATGGTAAAAACTCTTCAAATGTCTTTTTCTCCAGAACCGAAAGGCCTATAACCTTGAAACTTGGTACCGGTATGTATATATCATAGTTTATACAAATGATTATTGTATTTCATATGGAGCTTTAATACTGGGTCAAAGGAATCAAAGTTTGTTCAGATGGTCATGGTCACATGAACATGGTGGCCGCCACGCCCATATATGATAAAAACCCTTCAGAAATCTTTGTCCAGAACCAAAGGCCCAGTGACCTTGTGGCTTGGTATATAGAATTGGGACTCAACATTAATCCCCAAGGGAGGGGGGTTATCTGCCCCTGCCCTGGTGCCATATACATGTAGAAAAGCATTAAAATATATACCAGGACCAAGTGGCAGGTGAGCTACAGGACCATTGGTCCTCTGGTTTTTTATGCCCCCGTGACGATAGTCAGGGGGGCATTAAGATTTGCCCCTGTCTGTCTGTCTGTCTGTCCGTCTGTCTGTTCGTCACGATTTATAGTATAGAGTTTGTGTAATCAACTCCTCCCACGGTTTTCAATGGATCTTTTTCAAACTTTGCATACATGTTGTATGCCCCCGTGACGATAGTCAGGGGGGCATTAAGATTTGCCCCTGTCTGTCTGTCCGTCTGTCTGTTCGTCACGCTTTATAGTATAGAGTTTGTGTAATCAACTCCTCCCACGGTTTTCAATGGATCTTTTTCAAACTGTGCATACATGTTGTGGACATATTGAAGATGTGCATGTGGATTTTTGATGGAGATAAAATTAATTTTGACAGAATTACGGCCCTTTGAACTTAGTCATTTTAGGCAAATTTTTGTATTGTAGGGTATAGAGTTTGTGTAATCAACTTCTTCCACAGTTTTCAATGGATCTTTTTCAAACTTTGCATACATGTTTGGGACATATCCAAGATATGCATGTGGGTTTTTCTTGGCCCTAGAATTAATTTTGACAGAATTACGGCCTTTTGAACTTAGTCATTTTAGGCAAATTTTTGCATTGGAGGGTATCTATAGAGTTTGTGCAAATTTTTGCATTGGAGGGTATCTATAGAGTTTGTGTGATCAACTCCTCTCACAGTTTTCGATATATCTTTTTCAAACCTTGCATACATGATGTGAGTGTATTGAAGATGTGCATGTGGGTTTTTGTTGGACCTAGAATTAATTTTGACAGAATTACGGCCTTTTGAACTTAGTCATTCTAGGGAAATTTTCGCATTGTATATATGGAGTTTGTGTTATCAACTTGCTCCACAGTTTTCAATGGATCTTTTTCAAACCTTGTCTACATATTGTGGACATATTTGAAGATATGCATGAGGCATTTTGATAGATCTAGAATTAATTTTGACAGAATCACAGCCTTTTTAACTTAGTCATTTTGGGCAATTTTTTACATGTTAGGGTATGTTTTCAATGGATTCTTTGTAGGTGCTTTATGGATATACACATCATGTGACAGGTGCTGCACGGGGGCATCATTAGTGTCTTACAGACACAATTTTCTATTTTTTTTTTTTAAATCAACGGGAATTATAGTCTTTTAAACTTAGTTATTTTGGGCTACATTTTTGCACTATAGGGTATGAAGTTTGTGTAAAGTTTTCAGTGGATTCATTGTAGATGGTGTTTGCGCTTAAAAGGTACTTTAGGGATGTTCACATGTCCTGTGACAGGCGCTACATGGGGGCATCATTAGTGTCTTACAGACACAATTTTCTAGTTTTTATCTAGCTATGCTCTGATAGTAGCTGTTTAAAAGTTTATCACATTCATACTGTTTATATGTCATACTGCAGTTAAAGAACCATTTGAGAAGTGACATGACAAAACCAACAAAGTGGCATGTGCGCCCATTGCAGACTCAAGTCAGGCTGGGCATCTGTCCAGTCCTATCAGAGTCTTCTCTGTGTGCTTAAAGGGTAGCTAAAGGTCTAAGCTACCTCCATGCGGACAGCAAAGACTCTGATCAGACTAGGCTGATCTGAGTCATCGCTGGGCACACTATATGTCACTTTGTTGGTTTCGTCGTGTCACAGCTCATATGGTATTTAAATGCCTCTTGTTGACTAACAGTAAAGCCCAAGATCAGACAGTTGAATAAATGAACTTGTCCCTGTTTGAATAGTGTATCACAGAAATATTATGTTCCAGTAATTCCTTGCTAGGGAAGTTATTGATAATAACATTAATCACAACCACTCTTTACTTCCAAGTTTTGGCTTTTTAGCCAAAACTATTAAGTAAAGAGTGATTCTTCAAGGGCTTCATTGAAGAATAGCTTATATGCATGCATGTGCTAAATGATTTGTTTGATACATACAATAATTATGGGATTATAATTTCAGCCATTTGTGAGTGGTGAAGTCAAGGTCCCTCAGGTACCACCTACTGTTCAATTGTCTCCAGGGCAGGGGCCAGACACAGAGAAGGCATTTGAAGCTCTAGCTGCTGTTGGGTCTCTTCAACAACAACTGCTGTAAGTAATAGATGGATGAATGACTTGCCATTTTACGTCCTTTTTAACATTATTTCAGTCATATCAGGACAATGGGTGGGTGATAATGAAAGGCTGTGTGCAATGGAACCCCTTTTACTATAGAAAAGATTCCCGCCTCCAGCGGGGCTCAAACCTGGGACCACTAGATCAGCAGGCCAATGCTTAACCAGCTGAGCTAACAGAGCTCCACTGCTATAAGTAATGCCAGGGTTTCATATAAGGCAAACGTTTATGGGTGAGATTTGTTTTAATTCATATTCCCACCCAAAACATATATTTGGGGAGGGGGATCTTATTAGGTGTGAGAGGTTAATGTGATCTAATCAGATCTCACAAGACATGTTTTGCAGAGAAACTAGAAACTTCATTTGAGCCGCGACACGACAAAACCAACAATGTGGTTGTGCGCCCAGCACAGACTCAGATGAGCCTGGGCATCCGCCCAGTCTGATCAGAGTCTTCGCTGTCTGCATGCAGGTAGCTTAAACCCTTAGCTACAATTTGAGCGCATAGTGAAGACTCTGATCAGACTAGGCAGGTGACGATGCTGATCTGAGTCTGTGCTGGGCGCACAACCACATTGTTGGTTTTCTTGAGTCGTGGCTCATTTCCCTTTGATTTATGACCATACATTGGTTTACAGCTTTTTAGCTCACCTGAGCCGAAGGCTCACAGGTGAGCTTATAGTATAGGCAGGCATCCGGCGTCCGTCGTCCGTTGTCCGTCCGTCGTCAGTCGTCCGTCAACATTTTCAAACGACATCTGAAACTACAAGGCCCATTGTAACCAAATTTCATATATAGCATCTATAGGCAGGGGGAATCAATAATACTGTTTTTTATCCAAATCGCTTAAGAACTTTGGTTGCTATGGCAACTTAAAGTTTCCATTGAATTGTATGGGAAAAATTGAAAATTTGCATTTATTGCTATGTCACTGCAGATATTTTGACAAAACTTTTACAGAAATGTTCCATGAGTAGTCCTCTATCAACCACTATCAACCACATGAAATTTATGTCAATTGCACAATCTGGCTGGTAGCCATGGCAACCGAATGATTAAAAATAGAAAAAATATTCAAAAATCATCTCCTCAGAAACTATACAACCAATAAAGCCCAAACTTCACAGAAAGGATCTTAGTACTGGCTTCTATAAAATTACTGTTTTTCTTGGCAATTGCTCTAGCAGTTTGGTTGCTATGGGCACTTAAAGTTGCCATTGACTTATAATGGCAAAATAGCAAATTTGCATTTATTGCTATCATGCCTGTGCAGATATTTTGACAAAACTTTCATAGAAATGTACCTTGAGTAGTCTTTAACCAGCCTTGTTAAATTTATGCAAATTGCGCAATTTGGCTGGTTGCCATTGCAACCGAATAGTTAAAAATAGAAAATATTAAAAAATCATCTCAGCAGAAACTGTGTGGCCAATAAAGCTCAAACTATACAGAAAGAACCTTAGTACTACCCTCTATAGAATTACTGTTTTTCATGGCAATTACTCCAGCAGTTTGGTTGCTATGGCAACTAAGAGTTTCCTCTGACTTATTATGGGGAAAATGGAAATTGGCAATTTTTGCTGTCTCACTGCATTTATTTAGATTTTCTCTTAACAGAAATGTTTCTTGAATAGTCATCTTCATTTCATATGAATTTTATCCAAATCGCTGAATTTGATTGGTTGCCATGGCACAATATAGGGTAAATTTTCGAAAAAAAAAAAGAAAAAATGAAAAAATCTTCTGCTCAGAAGCCATATGGGGGATGAAGCTGATATTGTGCAAACATGTTGATGACAGAAGCCTCTACATGAATTTTGTTTTTTCTTCCAACCCCATAAGAATTTTGGTTGCTATGGCAACTTGTAGTTTCCATTGACTTATAATGGGAAAAGTGAAGCCATGAGGAGGATGAAGCTGATATTTTGCATACATATTAATAACATTAGCCTCTACCTAAAGTATGTTTCATATCATCATTGCCCATGTGAACTGGTTGCTATGGCAACTTAAAGTTTCCATAGACTTACAATGGGGAAAGTGGACATTTGGTATTTATTTCTGTGTTACTGCAGATATTTTTACAAAAGCTTTACAGAAATGTTCCTAGATTAGTCCTCTATCAGCTATATGAATTTTGCCCAAAGACCTGATTTTGATTGGTTGCCATTGCAACTGAAAGGCCAAATTTTCATTTTTTTTTTTTCATTTTTGTTTTTTCATTTTTTTTTGCCAAAGATCTTCTCAGAAACCATTATGGGGGGGGGGATAAAGCTTATTTTTGCATAAATGTTTGTGATATTATCCTCTGCATAAATGGTGTGTTTTATTGCTGTTGTGCATGTTGTTTTGTTGCTGTGGCAACTTAGTTTTTCCAACATAACCTCAGTGCTCAGGTGAGCGATATAGGGCCATTGGCCCTCTGGTATTTATTTACCGTCTTTAAATGACTGTTGGTAAATTCCACTTATCAATAAGTGTCAGAATTTTCTGGCATGATTATAAAAGTCATATAATTTTGTTATGTTAAGACAGAGATTGTGTAGAGTTCATTGACAAAAAGTGGAAAAAGTGAACAGCAGCAGTGATGAGACTATTATGGTATTACAGTAATTGAATAGTTTTACATTGAGTAATACCCAAACAGCAAATGCATACTGTAAAATAAGGATCTATCACTACTTTAATACTACCATAAATAAGCGATACATTTCTGTTTATCAAATTTCTATATGGTTCAGGTCCATAAAGTGATAAATTTTCATGTGTTTGTGCACAGATCCACAGAAGAGCGAGCTCAGGCTGCAGAAGAAAGAGCATCCAATGCAGAAGCTGAATTAAATCTCTGCCTGGAGAAACTGCGAGCCATGGAAAAGAAGCTAACAGAAGTGGAACAGGCCGGAACTGCCATCCAGGAAAAGAAAGAGGAAAAAGAGAAAGAAAAGACGAAGACAGACTCAAAACCAACAACGCCAAAAACTCCTAAAACACCAAGTACCAGACCACCATCAAAGGACGGATCATCAGAGGGGGAGAAGAAAAGACCAGATTCTCAAGTGTCTAAGGGATCAAAGGGATCTAAAGGCAGAAAGAAATAACTTTCAGCTATTAGAATTAGCTTTCCACATTTACTGAAATATTCTTGAATATTGCGAGGGAAGTGTCTGAGCAAACATTGGAGACCCAGATCAGACTGCTTTTGAAAGAGCAGTCTGATTTGGGTCTGCAGTGTTTGCTGTTACGCCAAAACTTTTTGATACACTGGTAGACAGTTAAGGTGAATAGTTACACTTTCAGGGGAGGTAACTGCAGTGTTCAGTTTTCACTTTCTATGCTGGGGCGACCTACTAATGTGCCGTCTGATTGCAGAACTGCTTGATTGATATTCATGGTCCTTATTTATTTATTCGTAATTCTGATTGTTAAGTAAATAGAAAAGTTACTCAGTATACATACATGATAGTAATGATGTTTGTGATCTCATTCATTAAAATTGTATTTTATTAACCAGTGATTTCTATGGGGTAATTTTGCAGAGCTTCAGATAAGTAAATATTTTGAGGGATGAATAGTTACAAGAACTCTTCAGAGGCAATTTTAATACGATTGAAGACATGTTAGTGAGTACAGTGGAGTCTTCCAATAAATGAAGGGTTATATGTGTATAGCATTACATTGAGACTACATGTATACTACATATACTACTAAGGAATGGAAGGCGGAACTTTTGGAAGCCTGGATCATGGTGTTACCTGCTTTGCCTTATGTTCCTTTGTTTATATGATGGCATTATATCCAAATTAGCATTATAATGAGGATCTGCTGTCTTTTGCAAAAACTGGCAGCACATTTGTTTACAGTGCATCTGATTAATGAGCAACATTGTTAGTTTTGAACAGCTGGGCACAAATCTTTTAGAACCACCTCAGAAAAAACGTTCTAGCAAGGGATCACAACATAAGTTCCTAGGGAAAACACTTTATCCTTGGCTTTCACCAAAACCCTGGTTTAGCTCTGGCTCTGTCATTCTCAAAATATTTGCTTTTCTTGAACTCTGCTATTGTGTTCATGGTATAAAATGCATGCCCAGATTCCTTCTACATTATGGTATATATCAAGAGTATACTCATTATAATTGTTATAGCTTTAAAGATTATATCTACATTATACTGGTATCTTGTTCATAAAACGAAACACAGGGTACTATGGGTAATAAAACGACTGTTCATTTTTGGGGTTTCTGTTTATGTATGATTATTTCAAAATTTGAAATGTCAAGGGGCTTCACATCCTCTGCTGGTTTTCTCAAAATAATTAAAGGTGTTGGGTACACATGTAGGGGCAGCAACTCTTCCATTTTCACTTTTGCATCCCTTCTCAGATAGGGTCAACTCTTAAAGGAAAGAATTTGCTCCTCTAGGAGCAAATTCTTGCCTTTAGAGTAGACCTCATTTCGGAAGTATTTTAATGCGGAGGGAAGCAAACAGGAAGTCATAAAAGTTGTCTTCCTTTGGAAAACTAGCTGATAAACATACCTGTACCCATACACCATAGGACCATGTAAAGGAAAATTGATGAGTTGGCAAATGTGGCTAGTGAAGTCCTAGACAAGGCTGCACATTCTTATCATTTGATCAGGGCAAATGTGTTATCAGGGCATTTGTATTGCAAGATCTATGCTGACTATAACCCCATATATGTATGCATGGACTGCTCAAATGTGCATGTTGGCTTGGGTCTTGTCAGCTTTGGATATTCCACATTAAGCCTAAATTTGATTGCTATTTCACATTAACTTAAACACCTTGTTTCTCTGTTAGATTATATGTTCACTATTACACAAACTATATGTAAATTGCTAATGATACATGTACATGTATTATGTGATTTCCGTCCATTATATAAAGACTGTGATATTGTAAATAGTGCTTGTTTGAATAAAGAGGCACAGAAGAAGAAAGTAGAAATAGAATATGAGAAAACTATAATTTAGGGCATGTGGAGCAGTAGAGACTCACATTAGCCAGTATATCAGTACAGTCTGATCTGGGCCTTCTGTAAGTCACACATACTGAGGCCTGTTTGGCGTTTCCTTGCACAGTAGTAACTGACTTACCCCTGATGTTAGCAGCTGTGCTTCAAATACACCTGGGCTCGGTTGTTCAAAACTAAGGACACTGTTAGTTAACGTTTCGTTCAAATTTCAAATGTTAATATCTCAAATATGCCATAAATTTTTAAAAAATGTGAGAAGCTTATGCACTGCAAAAGCTTCTCTTATTTTTTCAACAAAAAGTATCATTGTTTTTGGTTGAAAAAAAATGTGAGAAGCTAGCTTCTCTCATTTTTTCAATAAAAATATCAGTGATTGGTTATAAAGTTGTAAAACGCTTAACGAGATGACCTATTAACAAGCTCGTTAGGCTTACAGCGCCTTGAACAACTGGGCCCTGATCATTAATGCAGTCTGATAAATTCTGCTAGAACCAGACTTCAACCATGACTGTTTTAGAACCAGCTCTTATCAGATTTCATGGCTGTTGTTTCTCAGAGAGTGAAACATAAGTTTCCACATTCCCAGACTCATATTTTCTCAGGTGTTCTTTGAATTTGATTTGCTAAGACTTATTTTAATAAATTTTATGCAAATTTTTTGTCTTGCTTGTATTATTAGCCTTAACTCAGTATCTGTTTGGTCATATGGTTTGTTCCTCTTCTACATGACAGTAATAAACTAGAGCTGTCGAAAGACAATGCAGCAGGCATAATAGGAGTTTGAGTTACTGATAATAAGGAACAAAATCAGTAGGGGTGTAACGATATATCGATACATCCTGATAGTGGTTGCCTTGAAGTTGATAGTGCTATCGTTTGTGATAGTGTTTTCAACTATCGATAACTATCGCCGATAGTGCTTTCAACTATCGATAGTTTTGATAGTTTTTGTTCATGTAGATTTTCACCTTGTGGACTGGATTTTGACACTTGTCTTCCAAACAAATTTCATTTAGGAACTTGAAAGGTGTCTGCTTTGCATCAAAAAACTTTTGTTAAGATGGTGTTTAAGCCTACTCTCATAGTGGACAGCACTGGTATGTAATTTAGAGATGAGGGACTTATATAAATCATCTGAATTCTTAAGAAATTGCAATATTCAGAGACAGTGATAGTATGGTGATGCATCGTGATGTAAGACCCTCAATAGTAATAGTATCGTGATAGGGGTTTCTCCGATAGTGATAGTATCATGATAGTCAGAATTTGGGATGATAGTCAGCCCTAAAAATCATGTTAGTATAGGGAAATATGTGGTTAGTGAACCATAACATATAGGTCAATGGCATAGAAGAATGGCAGAAGCAAGCTTTTTCTGCTTCATGAAAAAAAGAAATTAAGAAATCAGTGAATCATAAAATATAGATCAAAATAGAAAGTGTGTTTGTGAAACACTATGCCCCAAACCATATGCTTGCCACTAAAGGCAACCAACATCAGGATGTTCAGCACATCAAATACTAACAGTTTACCAAAAACTAGGGCCCTAGGTCAAATGGTTCAAAAGTTGGAAAAATGCCAAATGCAACAGAGGCATAATTCAGTCATTTTTTGACGGAATTTGCCCAAAAGTTAATCAGGTGATCTACAGCTTAGGCCCTAGCAGTATGATAAATATGAGCATCCTAGCTCAAAAGGTATTCCCAGGATTTTAGGAACAAACTTTCATGTAATTTTTTGAAAAAGGGGCATAACTATACCCCCGGTATACAAAGTATATAGGGGGTATATAGTTTTATATGTTTGTGTGTGTGTAAACTGTTTTTTCTGTCACATATTTCTCAGGAACCACTACAGCTAGAATTATGAAATTTGGTACAAACGTTGGGTATGACTAGTTTTACAGTGTAAGAGAGAATCAACCTCCTCCTGCCTTAGGTAGTTGCACATTGTCAGCTTGGCTTACACCAATCTGTAAGTTTTAGGTATTAAGTGTTACAATGCATACATACTCGATACTCGGATCCCATGAGGTGCCAATTATGGATCAATCTGGTCCAGTCTGACCAGTGATGTGGGTCAGACAACTATAATAGGCCTACTTCTGTCTTCTCCGTTGCATCACTGCTGGTAATGGGTACATCTTTGAGAGACCCATGCAGCGTATGCTTTCATTGAAACTCAGACCATTTTAGCTTCAAGCACAAGACATTACCCATAATCCCCATGCATATGTATAACATTCAAGTTACCTGCCTTCAAAGGGCGTAGCATGTCAGCTATGAGTTTGCATTATGAGAGCCAGGTTCAAGCAGGTTAGTTACAGATATGTTCCCCTGAACCATATAGGGAGCTCAACTGAGAGACAAACAAACAAGTGTAACTGATTTGTATAGGATAATAATTTATTTAGTAACACTTTCTACACTTAACAGATTGAAATCAGCTGTAAAGACATGATTATAAATAGAATGCAATTCATTCTAGCCTGTTGCAGTCAACTATATACTCAATGTAACAGAATAGTCTACCGTATTCATTTTGCTATAAGACTGCCCCCACCCACTGCAAACCAACCTTAAAAGTCTAGATACATCTAATATGATGGATCTAAATTTTTGGAATTGTTCTGGAAGGGGAAGACTCATCTTATACCAGAATTAAACAATTTTGATTAAGATATATCAGGTCATTCTAGGGAGGAATACACACTCTTATAGCTGAATTATTAGGTAATTAACATAGACACTGGGAAACCTTTAACCAGATATTGTAATCATCCCAGCATCAAAACATTCCTAGTTGTACTTGACAACTGCTGTGAGAATGACAAACAGTGAAGACCCTGATCAGACTGCTCCTATGAGCAGTCTGATCAAGGTCTACACTGTTTGCTCAGGTATTACTGTCACATTCAGGGTCAGTTTCAACTGCATAGACAACACAATTTAAAGACAGTAACAAAAAAGCTATTTATACCAGCTATAGATTTCAACAGTATCAACACAGTTTCACAAAATACAATTCATACAGCATGTTGCAATCAACAAGATTCGTGCAAAGTTCTGTAAACTTGAGAATTTTTGTCAGTGCTTGTTTTTGGAGAATAGAGTTTAAAGGTGAATGGGTCCACTTTCAGGGAAAGTAGCTTGGCCATTGACACCTTTACAATCCTTCCCAGTATGAGTCAACTTTTAAAAGAATTTGTTCCCCTACGAGGAAATTCCCCATTTTTTTCTGAGGGCTTCATCATCCAGGGAAGCAAACAGGAAGTCACAAAAATTGTACCCCATTTTGGAGGAGCTTGAGTTCCCCTTTGTAAAAATGGTGAAAAAAAAAAAAAAAAAAAACCTGGTGTACCCATACACCTTGAGGAATTGATCTGTGAGTTTTACATTCACAATTGTCACAATGGTTCTTTGACCGGATAAAAGTCTCCTTAACATGCTTTACCGGTTCCATTTTTCCAAAAAATTCACGAGTATTTAGCACTTGTTAAGTTTCTCGCAAATGAAACAAATGCAAGTATTTCTTGATTTACAGTAGTAGTATTGAGGTTCTTATAGCCGTTAAATGTAGACATAATTTAGCAGACTGCAATTTGTACAGCTCAAGAGTGGTCTGATCTGCATCTGCACTGTTTACTCAAACACAATGTCTACCAACTTGAACATTTTAATGAGGATTATGAGGAGACTGCAGATGCATTACTGAGGCAGAAATGCACTTTAACTCCTGTATTGCCGAAAAAGCAGACAAAAAAATATACGTCTGCAAAATTTAAAAAAAAATGTTTTGTTCAAGCTATGTCGTACTGAGAATTTAAAGACTACAGGGCAAATAGTATAGATCCAGATGAGGCCTCATCATCGGGGTCTTCAATGTTTGCAAATTCTACTTCCAGCTCTTTAAGGGTTCATCATATATGATCTCTCTGGCAGTTATCATTTCTCCAAAAAATATCAACGTTCAATGCTAACATGCCTAATTTTAATTTTTAATTTCTATAGTAAACAAAATTATTAAGATCAATAACCTATAATTTCCTGACATCACAGCAAAACAGAGTTATTTAGGTCAATAACCTATCATTTCTTGATGTCACAGCATATACGAGGAATATGGGTACACCTCCACATTTGTCCACCATCTTTACAAAGGGAAAAAAGTTTGCGTCCAGTTTGGTTCACCTGGATCATGAAAACCTTCCAAAAAGGGACTACTCTTAAAGGAAGAATTTGCTCCAAAAGGAGCAAATTCTTTCCTTTAAGAGTTGACCCCACTGAGGACGCAGGCAAAAATGAAACAGGCAGAGTTCCATTCTCCCCTGAAAGCGTATCCATTCATCTTGATGACTTAATACAGCACTGGGCCCAAGTGTTTGAAACTAACAACGTCGTAAGTCAACAAGATGTTAAATTTTCAAACATACCATACGTAAAGAACTGCCATTTTTTGCTGAAAAAAATGTGAGGAGCTTTTGCAGTGCAAAAGCTCCTCACAATTTTTCAGCAAAAAATATCACCGCAATTGATTTTGTGAGTACTACAAGGCATAACAAATACTCGACTAATGGCTTCATTAAGCTAACGATGCTTTGAACAACCCGGCCCAATTTATCAAAAATATGAAAATATGGACGGCCACAGGTTCAGTTGCACTGAAGTGTATCAATCATTGTAAGTTTTGGGTAGCTGAGATATAGTTCCTGAGACAAAAGGTTAGCCTTGAATCCTTACCATTGTGGTAAAGAAATATTTATATTCTTTGCATTTGAATTTGAATAGGTAGTGCCCAAATTTTGTGGCAGGTAATGTTGAGTAATAGGTTTCATGTAATGAAATTTGAGCCATCTGAGGTCTGTCGGCTATAAACATGCTAAATAAAAATAATTTTTAAGGGGTACTGCTAAACTACCAGTAAAATTACCAACAAGATAGCCTAGACTACATTAAACCAAGTTTGCCACAATTTTAGACATGCCCTCATATTATTATGGGATAGTTTAAACCATAAAATGGAAAGAACTGGCACAGAATAGTTGAGATAATTTACATTCCACTGGGTAGAATTTGCTTCCATAACCTGGGATGGTACTTTTATTGGAAAGAATTTGCTGCCTCAGAGGGAGCAAATTCTTTCCTGTAAGAGTAGCATCCCGAATAAGTGAAATAATTTAAAAGTAGAGTAGATTATCCTTGCCAGTCAATTCCATTCCTTGTTTGTTTGTGTTTCAGTTTCCCTGCGTCGCAGGCCGTCAGCTGGGAGGGGTCCCTTGGTACGTAACCATTAAGGCACAGCGAGCCCCCAGCCCCGTCTGTCAATAGTCAATTGTACGTGGGTTCCATCGGTCTGTCCAGTCGTCGCTTGGTGTTTACATTTTTTGCTTATTATTGTCTGTGCGTCATCCAAGCAGGCAGGGGTCCAGGAGAAGAGAGGCCCGTTGTTGACTCATCTTTCAGCTCCACGTGACACTATCCGTTCCAAGTCCGCTGTCCTCCGTGGCCGCTGTGGTGGGTTGGTGCGTAATGGGGACCTGTTTAGGTCTCCTGGGGCTTATGAGTTAATTTGTGGCAGTGTGTTTGAGGTTCACTTGCCTTGGTCTATTGTGTGCTGAGGGATAGGCCGGGGTAACGGGCCTTAGTTGCACCCTAGGGCGAAACTTGGCCTGGTATATTGCATGTTTTCAAGATTAGAGCCATTGTTGTGCAATATATGTAAGTTTCAGAATTTTGAAATCCCGTCGTAAAGTGAGCTGCATAATGTATGGGCCTTTAAGTTTGGCCTATACTGTGCTTTGGTCTCGTTTTGGGGTCAGGTTTGTGTTGATTGGTTCCGGCTCTTAGCAAAGTTTCCTAGTCCTAAGTGGGTCAGTGGGTCGTCTGCAATTCCATTCCATGTTTTAAACTATGCCAATGATTATACACTATAGCTATTCTAAGAAGAAAAGACATGGCTGTCAAGAGATGTCTGACATATGACTATTTATTGTCTACTATACACCCACAGTTTGCATTGCAACATGATTGACAAGATTTTTGAAATCTTTTCAGCAAAATCAAATTTTAACAGTAGCACTAATCAAACAAATATATATAAATACACCCACTATACATATAACAACTGTTATATACACATTCAACAAATATAACAGATGAGTAGCTAAAATTAACAAGTGAATTAGAGAGCATTTATTACATATGAAAATGTGAGATACATGACTGACATATTTACACAAAATTTTCAGACAGCCTTGTATGTCCAAACAGTGCAGATCAAGATCAGACTGCTCCTTAGGAGCAGTCTGATCAGGATCTGCACTGTTTGCAAAAAGAAGAAGGAAGTTCATTATAGGAGAGTTTGAGGTGTCTGAAAAATTTAACATAAATATGATAAGCCTTAATTTGAGTGCAGTCATGCCTATCAATAACTCTCATGCACAACCAAAATCCATTGAGAGGAGTATCTAGCTGAGCATTAGAGGAGTCAAAAATGCGCACCTTCTCTAGAGTTTAGTGAAAAACTTTCTCTGATATTATTTTGTCACATATAGATTGGTTCTTCTTCCTCACATGCAACGGTTAAATATACGGCTATGTACTTTGGCAAACATTTAATTGCTTACACCATGACTACTTGTTTCACCATGATGAATTTACTGGGAAAGTATAAGCTCGTGTATCTATTCTTTTCATGTGACAACAGAGCAACCTTTGTGTGACAAAATAGCAGTCTTAAATTTTACATACACAAGTTTTGGAGAAATAGGTTACTGAATTTGGTGTTGATTGTGGTTGTGCATGAGAGTGATTGGTAGGCGTGTCAATGTTAGCTGTTATTGTTGGTTTTTCACAATATTTCATTCACTATAAATTTATTTTTATGTCTTGTTAATTTCCTTGGAATACCCAACATGCTGATCACTGGAAACCTCTGTCAACCCAGAAGTAAATAGACCCCTATTGTTAAAGACAGCAAAAGGATAAGGATGGGATCTGTCTACCAAATGCTGTGCCAAAGATACAATGGGCCCCTAACGCACACTGTCCCTATGGCTACAAGGCTATGGGCAACCTTTTTCTGTAGGTATGATCATTATATCTTTTAACTTATCCTTCCTTCTCTAAATTTGGACATGTCCATTATTGCAGGTGACTGGTTACATTTCCCTATTTTTCACCATTTTTACTAAAGGAAAATACTTTTGTGACTTCCTCTTTGTTTCCCTAAATGAAGAAGAAGCAAATTCTTTCCTGTAAAAGGTGACCCCTATTAAGAAGGGAGGTAAAAATGGAGCTGGCTGAGTTACTTCCCCTGAAAGTGTGCCTGTTCACTTTAAAACAATCCACAATCAGGGTCCTGTTGTTCAAAACTAACGATGTTGTTAGCTATCGAAACGTTAAATTTTCAAACATATATACACGAAAACACTGCCATTTTTTGCCAAAACAAATGTGAGGAGCTTTTAAGCTCCTCTCACTTTCCCAGCAAAAAAATATTAGTGCACTAGATTATATGTATACAAGAACACTTTCACAAATCACTGACTAGCGATATCATTGAGCTAACAATGCTTTGAACAACTGGACCCAGAATAGCAAACTGTGTAGGTCTAGATCTAGATCAGATGGTTCATCAGAAGCAATCTTATCAAGATCCCTTCCATTTGCACAGAATTTTTCCAAGCGTATCCTACTTTTCTTTGTCAAGCTGATAGGGGTAATACTGAAACTTTTGACTGCGAAAATTAAATAAACATTCCAGAGTTTGACTGACTTCAACCATCCAACGCATCATCAACATTTTCATTAAGACCCCCATTGATTTGATTATCACCCTGACACACAGACTTTCTATGTTTGATGAAGTTGATAATCTGAGTGGCAAGCAGTTTGATTTCTTCAATAGGTCGTGGATCTCGACACAGTTCTTCAAGGAGTACTAGGCCCCCTTCTTCCTCCAACAGATCACAGTACTTCTCAGCTGAAATGAGAATACAGTAGAAGAAATCTATCAATTTTATCAAAATCAGGGCTCAGAGTGCTTCAAAGATTTTACATATTTTGCTTGAAAAAATATGGTTCTGAGACCTTTCAGTAAGCATACAGTTAAAGGATCTGTGTATGTATGTATTCTGTTTTATTCAGCTATTTCATTCTGGTGTTTTGTTAAATCATAAAGTTTGGGCTGTTTATGTTTACATTTTTTCAGGCAACTGCTACAGTCAAGGGACATAATTATTCGCCACCCAAGAAGAAAATTGGTAGACTTGGTTTACACAGTGTGTTTATTTTGCTCTGTGCTGCTCACAGGCAAATAATCAATAATTGAAAGTTATATGATTTAGTTGCTTATAACCTCGTGATGATGTCACAAGGTTGTTTGATGACATCATTGCCATGGACACAGAGTGCATGATGGGTAAACAGCATGGCTACCAAGCACAATAATTTTGACAGGTGGGCTGATAAATGGAATGTTTAGTTAATTGATAGATGATAAAAAGTTATAAAACTCAGTGAGCTTATTTTGCATGTCTGGGGCTACAGCTTCATGACTGTTGAAGGAAAAAATATAGTTTGAGTTGTGAAGAAATGAAGCCAGACTGTGATGGTAGATGTTTGTTTACATCCAAAGCAGATAGCTAAATTTGAGTTTAGTGAAAATTAACAGCTAGACGACTGTGGGAGAATTCAGTGGTATACTGGAATTTGTTATCAGGTACGGATTTTACAGAAAAGATAATTAAGAGAAAACGACAAAGGGCTGTCAGTAAATACAAGGATCACATGAGGTGGGTGGGGTTGGGGGAGGTGGGATGATAAAGAGGATGGCATAGGATAAGGAGTAGAGGGACTGGATTATTGACATACAATGGGGGTGAATGGACATCAAGTAACGATTGTCAGCTACTTTATTTCTTATTTTCTTACAAATCTGCGATGTGGAGAGACAGTTTATTACATGCCCGTTCCTGGCAGGAGCCTAACTGTAGACAGTAGGTCAATACTATTGTTTTGTGACTGTTTGTTTTTTAAGCTTTCACGAATCTAGCACAGGGGTAATAAAGTATGAATGCCCTAAAAGTATGAAAAGATACCAAACAAACTTCAAAATTAACTAGTACCAAATAATTTGCAATTAAAGATCAGTCTTCAAAATCAGGACCCCCTCTGTACAAATGACATAACCCTTAAATTTCCACAAGACCCAGGAACTAAATATTTTATCTGTATTTTTCTTTTACTCTACAACCACGAAATTTGCTCAAAAATCGTGGATTGTCACAAAGTGAAGTCAAGGAATTTATGTTTGAAAGCCAACCTCACTCATTTAACAAATGGAACCAATTCAGCCTGCTTGAAAAAACATGCAGTTTTAATTTTTCAGAGATTAACAGCAAAATATTGAAGGTAAGTGGTATGTAGTTAATAGATAGGAGATTTATTTTTTCAAAATTTCAATGAAAAAATTTTCAGGATAATAGCACAGTGCCAGTTGGGATTCAGTGCATCATTTCTTTGTTGATGGCGGCCATTTTGGAAGTGGCGAATAATTATGTCCCTTGACTGTACATGTCAAATATCATAATCTCAATTTTGTACAAATAATTGAGCAAAGAGATATTTTTTTTCACTTGAGTGTTTCCTAAGGGACAGATACTGCACAGAGCAAATGCTGAACACTAAAATATCCAAAACATGTGCCCATATTGTGTGTGTTTCAGAGCATGTGTGCTAATAAAGTAAACTCATATTATTTTACAATCTTACAAAGATTCAACAATGACAATTAGATTTTTTCCCCTAAACTATGATAAACAATTCACCCCAAAATTTGGGACTTATCCACAGCTAAACTCAGCATAATTTGGTATACTTACGATAAACTTGAGTGAGGTTACACAGTGCCCATGTAGCCCAGTATTGAGAAGCATAGCACTGATAGCAGCCAACTAGTCGGAGTATCGGTTGGAAAGACCTACAATATAAGAAATTTGACATCAGTATGGTAGTGTAAAACTTCTGCAAAATGAGACACTTAAAATAATTATCGTGTTCATCCTGAAAACGGAATAATTTGGTCTTAAAATGAATTCAGTAATATGTTCAGAAGACGCAGTGGAAATGGCAAACAATGTAGAACCTAATCAGACTGCTTCTTTAGGAGCAGTCTGATCAGCGGCTGCACTGATTGCTCTGTCCTATGGTTCCAAATATTTAGAGTTTTATGGTATTAATCATGCTTTGAGAATGTGAACACTTAGGATTTAGGCTCTGCTAGCAGATTTGCTGCTTTCTAACTGTTTCCATTCTTTAACAATTCAGTAAACGTTCACAACTGTTCCAACTTGTATTTATTCAGCCATCAAAATTGTCAAGCTCTCTTTTGCTAACTTCAGATGTTTCCAGTCAAGCTTTCATTTTCATTTTTCATTTTTGCCTCCCTTTTTAATGGGGAATAACTTTTAAAAGAAAAGGATTTGCTCCCCCAGAAGCAAATTCTTTCTTTTAAGTGTAGACCCTATTTGAAAGGGCTTTCCTAGTAAATAAACATGAAGTCCTAAAAGTTGTTTCCCTGTCTAAAACGCTGGAAAAACCTGGAAGTGTACCTATTATCCTTTAACCACTTAACACTGATCTGGACTCTTTGCCTTTCAAGTTGTTGTTTTGTCCATCAAAATTGAGTTTCCAAGCATTAAACAGAGTTCTCCGAATTTATGTAAAGGGTAAAAGAATGTCATATATTTAGGGCGAGGAGTTAAATGAAAAAATTTTTGTGTCAGAGAACTATATAAGTAATACTACTGTAAAATTTTGAAGAATTGGGACAGATAACTATATCAGTAATACTACTGTAAAATTTTGAAGAATCGGGACAGATAGGTCTGAGTCAAACAATGCAGACCCAAATCAGATTGCTCCTAAAGGAGCAGACTGATCAGGGTCTACACTGTTTGCAATTCCATCTACATCTTTTGGCTGCATTACTACATTGTAAAAACTAAACAACAACTGTAATGTGCAGGGACAAAATGGAAAATTAATTATTTTAGGTGTCCCAATACTTACACACATTACGGTATTCGATTTATAAGACAATTATGGTGATTGTTTTAGATATCCTGATTTTTAGAATATTTATGGTACATGCTTCTATTCTCAAGTCAGAACTGTCAGCTGGCATTATAAGCCTGCGCCTTGGCCCAGCTGAAAACCTTGGCAGCTCTCAAGTAACTACAAATAATTTTTCGATGAATGATAAGGACTCTGTAAGCAGAGTTCCAAATGCAGATTGATTTTTAGGTCAATGAGTACACTTCCAAGGGAAGCAACTCTATTTTCTTTCCCCCCCTACTGCAAATTCTTTCCTTTAAGTGTTGACCCCAATGAGAAGGGTGAAAATAGCTGACTTGCTTCCTCTCTTATAAATGCCCTCTCTCACTTTTTCTGTGTCTCACTTGTTTTGGGAAAAAAGTTGTCAAATTCCAACAAAACCGGTTTTGGGCAACCCAAATTTGTTAAACAGTGCCCAAAATTTGTCTTAAGAATGCTATTTATAGGACTTCTGAATTGCGCTGTGCCTGGGCACTTATAAGAAGAAAATTGATACTCAATATAAACCCACCATTATATGGTTTTCTGAATTACCTGTAATTTATGTTTCGTTTGCTATCTAACGGCCAGCGCTTGATAGCAAATGTCATCCTTCGAATCACTTCCTGCCTGGATGGCTCACTTACTGTCCATGCAGTTACACCATCAGAGAGCATATGGGCCAACACACCGGAAGCATTATAGCTAACTTCTATTCCATCTTTTGTGGACTCCAGAAAATCACTAAATAATAAGAAAATGTGGCTTGAAACTGACATAGAAAATTATTTCAGAATGAAGGAACAAGGCTCGAAATTCACATTTACTATCGGTATAAACAAAACTAAAGCTTGAATGCATATACAGATCTTTGAAAAGTCTGAAAGTTGTGAATGAACAGAGCTCTACGTAAGAAAGGATTCTGATGATAATCTGATATATTATCTTCTTTTTTCTCCATAAAACATATGTTCTACTCCTCACTAGAAGCACCTCAGTGAGGTAGTTCTAATGAGGGTCACAACATAGGTACATGTAATCTGGACAAAAAGCTAAAATTATTTTCAAAACTATTACCAACGCCCCTCGACCTTGAGCTCTGATGAAAATTGTGCAGTACTTCTTATTTCTAAATTCTATCAGCCCTGCCAAGAAAATAGGTCTTAGGGCAATATGAACTGTGATGACTCACAACAGCCTGTAGTCTGACTGATGTCTCACCGGTATGAATCAACTGATGAATCTATACTCAATAAAATAAGAAATCTTTAAAAATTCTTAAGACTATTTCCAGTGGACATACAAACCTCAAACAATATTAATATACATCATACAATGTTGTATCTACAATCTTTCAATATTGTGTGTGCATTGAATTGACACCATATATGAGCCGCGACACCACAAAACCAACAAAGTGGCTGGTGTGCCCAGGGAAGACTCAGATCGGCCTGGGCATCTGCTCAGTCAGATCAGAGTCGTTGCTGTGCACTTCAAATGTAGCTAAGAGTCTTAACTACCTCCATGCCAACAGTGGAGACTCTAATCAGACTCTGTTGACGGATAGATAGATAGATAGATGGATGACTTGCAATTTTATGTCCTTTTGGTTTAAACAATATTTTATTCATAGAAGTTACATATATATAATACAAAAGTAAATAATGGTACAGGATCTGACAGTAAGCAAAATGCTTATATAAAAGCCATTGTCCTTTTCAACAGTATTTCAGTCATATCAGGATGATGGAAGGATGATAATGAAAGGCTGAGTGCAATGGTACCCTATTTATGGTTGGAACGATTCTCGCCTGAGGCCGGGATTGAACCCTGGGTCCGCTAGATCAGTAGGCCAGCGCGTAACCCACTGAACTTCAGGGGCTCCCAGACTTGGTGGATGCCAAGGCTGATTTGAGACTTCCCTGGGTGCACATGCCACTTATTTGGTTTTGTTGTGTTGCGGCTCACATATAAATATCTGAAATAATTTAACTGTCACAATGTACACAGAAAGATATTCACCTGAAAACTGTGACATAGTCTGGGATCATCAAAGATGGTCGTAGTTCTGCTACTTCAGCTATGTTACCCTGAAACATCATGACACAAAAAGTTGCTCAGTAAAAGCTGAAAACCAATGGGTATATATTCAAGGGAAGCAACTCAGCCATTTTCATTTTTGCATCCCATCTGCAAAAATGGTAGAAGGAGGAGGGGGGAATCAATCTTAAGGAAAGAATTTGCTCACCTTGAAGCAGACCCCATTTTGGAAGGCTTTGTTGTTCAGGAAAATATATAAGGATCACATAAGTTGTCATCATTGTAAAAATGGCAGAAAAAAATAAGCTGCGACATGAGAAAACCAACAAAAAGGTTGTGCGCCCAGCCAAGACTCAGATCAGCCTGGGCATCCACCCAGTCTGATCAGAGTCTTTGCTGCCCCCATGGAAATAGCTTAGACCCTTAGCTACCCAATAAGTACTTAGCAAAGAGATGCTCAGGTTGATCTGAGTCTACATTTGGCGCACAACCACTTCGCTGGTTTTTCTCGTGTAGCGGCTCAATTATATGGGTGTGCTCATACATCTCATTCAGTGAGCAAACAGTGCAGACAGTGTAGATGCAAATTTTACTTTTGCAATTCAACAAATAGTTTTATCTAAACCCTTGACAGGACAAATGGACCTGTCCCAATTTTACGACAGAACAGTCCATTATTGCAGAAGTAAGTTGAGTAAGACTGAAGGTCCTGAAATACACAATGTTATTATGGTGACTGCATAACTATTAATCACGACATACTTGGTCAAGATTTATTTTTTGCCAAACTTTGCAAGCAACTGCAAAGTTTTGCAAAAATAAAACTATCCCAATTGTGTTATAGCCTTTATCATATCCTGTTGTGAATTCGAACCTATGGACATATTTCTTTTGACACTCATTCTCCAAACTAACCATTCACAAAATTTTCTTAATTTACAATACCAGCACTACAAGTACAGTATTGAATGGTATTTTAAAACCCATGGTTGAGTTAAACTGAACTAGAGTTTACTAACTCTTTTGCGGCCAAAAAGTTCAAACAGATACCAACTGTACGCTGCACAGGTATTAGCCATTGTGTTTGTAAGTATTCTAAAACCTATATGATGAGACATTTGACCAATTACTAACTTCAATCAGACTCATTTAATGTTCTGTCGATATTAGGGTGATAACTCCACTGTATCATGGTAGCAACACATTACAGATTTTGCTTTTCTATTCAACAATGGAACTCTTATTGGGATATATTGCAAGACTGATCTAAGATAAGCTTTCAATAGAATGCCACAATTCCACACATTAGCTCTACATTTCTTCAAAGGACAACTGCAATAACGCTACTGTGCTTATTTGAACCACAACAAAACCAACAAAGTGGCCTGTTTGGCCAGCAAAGACTCAGATCAGCCTGGGCATCCGCCCAGTCTGACCAGAGTCTTTGCTGTCCAAGTGGAGCTAGCATAGACCCTTAGCTACCCTTTAAGCAGATGCCCAGGCTGATCTGAGTGTTCGCTGGGCACACATGCAACTTTGTTGGTTTTGTTGTGTCATGACTCGTTTGTCAATGGGATAACATATGCCAGTCTTCCTTTCAGTTTATTGCCAGGCATGGTGGGTGTTTTGTTGATAATTCTGAGATAATTTCTGTCAACTCTTAATAAAATCATGTTGTGACCCCTCAAAAGGCACCTTTAATGAGGGGTGAAAACATACAACTTTCAAAGAGTTATTAAAACCATACTGAGCTGAATTTCTGATATGCAGCAAAATAGATAACATGAGCCACAACACAACAAAACCAACAAAGTGGCATGTGTGCCCAGTCTGATCAGAGTCTTCGCTGTCCTCATGGAGCTAGCTTATACCCTTAGCTACCATTTAAGAGCAAAGCAAAGACTCTGATAAGACTGGGTGACTGCCCAGGCTGATCTTAGTCTTTGCTGGTTGCACATGCCACTTTGCTGGTTTTGTCACATAACAGCACAGTCATAGCTAACAACGCATAGTTCCTTTTCTTTAGCTTTTCCAGCAACAATGCCATAATCACCTACCATTAGTCCCATCATGTTTCTCAGCAACTCTTCTTTTTCTGAGAATCTCTGAAAGTAAAATCTTTTGTCAAAACAATACTCCTATTTTATCCACAACACTTTGGCTTTTCATAGTTATTTCATTGAAAGCCAATATATAAAAAAAAAATTCTTTTTTCTTTTCTTTTAAATTCTTTAAAATAAATATTGACAGATATCAGAAAAGCAATTAAGATCCACAAATATTAGGTTTTTAACCCATTTAACCCAAGAAGTACACATTACGTCTGAGTACTAAAGTTAATTTTTTAGGTAAATATCTTGAAATAGGTATTTGGTAGTACATGTAAATATATTCATTTCCCTCATTACTATCTATCTATACAGTGACTTTAAAGATTTACTCCCTTTATAATAATAACAAAAATGATTTGATGAAATATTTCATGCGATTCCTCCGACATGGTCTATCTATACATTTGAATTAGAGTTTAGATAATAATATTTGATAAAAGTGACTTTAAACAAAAAATAAGATAAATTTTTATACAATCGCGGACCGCGGTGTAAATCGCATTATTGGACAAAAATAATTTATTCATACGTCACAATCACGTGCACTAATAAGAAAAATACCTCTACATGATCACATGACACACGTGGTCAAAATAGATATTCTTACAGGCCGTGAGGAAAAAGGTAATTTGCATTTTAATTTGACGATTATTTTTCATTCCACATTTATCGAGAAAAACATGCATTTTGTCAAAACTTTTACGGCTAATTATGAGACTATTACCTATTGTCTAGCGAAATTTTGTTAAAATATTTGTTTCTGAAAACATGAAATAAACGAGGGAGACAATCTTTAATAGCAGTAAAATGAGACAAAGCTCTGCCCAGTTTTTGGTCACGACTGTATAAAAGTAATTGATATCTTGCAACACCTACAGCAAAGCAGCCTAGGAAGAGATTCATGCCATCTTCTTGAAGAAAGCTCTGGCAATTGGAAGCTGTTTCATCTGAAAGCAAAATGAAAACATTCAAGTACAACATGACAGTTACAGTCTGAATCATATTGCCAGCTACTTATGCAATGACATGATAAAGAATTTAGTCCTGAGCTACAGAAGCAAAGTTCTAAATGACCATATAAAACTGGGCCCCAAACAGGTAATCTTTATCTAATGCTGTTTCAAAATGTATGTTACCAAGATAGGGTAATTCTTGCGAGATCACAGCAATAGTAAAGTTTTACTCCAAAACATTTCATTACCCTGGAACTCTGGGAAGTGATTATACAATTTTAAGGTAAATTGATACACTTTGAGGGGAAGAAACTCTATCTTTTTAATTTTTGTAATCCTTTACTATGGGGGTCAACTCCTAAATGAAAGAATTTGCTCCCAGGAGCAAATTCTTTCTTTTAAGAGCAGACCCCTTTAGGAAGGGTTTCGTAACCCATGGAAGCAAACAGGAAGTCACAAAAGTTGCCCCCTCTTAGAAAACATGGCAGAAAAGCATATACAGTACAGCCGTCGACATCTTACTATCAATCGCTACGCGTCGTGATGTGTAGTGGAGCGTGAAAAAGATTAAATCCCACGCTGTTCCCTCGATATTCCCGCGCTATTTCCACGCCTCGCCGCGCCACTCCACGCCCGCTTCGCTCCTCGCCGCGCAGCGTGGAGCGGCGTGGGAATATTTCGCCCCTATCTAGATGCGGCGCGATTGCTCCGCGACGACTGGCGACCACGCCTCTAGCGATGTTTGAAATGTGTGCAGTCATACATGTAGTGAACTTTTACACAAGTCGTGTGTGTAGTTTTACCCGATGATGTAGATATATAAAAATATTAAAACAAAATACACCCGCCGATCTCGCATCACGCCGAAATTTTCATCTTTTCAGCGCTAGTTTCTTGTGACTTTTGCAAGTGTTTTGGGAGTGTTTCGCGCGAAGGTTTCAAGCTTCATGCATGATATTTGCGGTAATACTCACACGGGATGGGATGCGAGAAACTTCGTGCTTCTGTAGAAGATCGATGTGTTACCATTCTCCCGAAAATGATAAAAGCTCTGTTTTTCATTTAACTTATTTCATTCAATTTAAATGATGCAAGCTTTATGAAGTTTTGGCAGTTTTTGCAATAAAAGTAAATAGGGCCTAGGCACCCTTAGAAAGTGAATTTCTATAATTTCAAGCACAAGTTTGGGACATCGTTTTTTTTTTCTACTTATCTCCACTATTATAACTCCCAAGACTAAGTACTCTCTCAAAAAATCTCTGCTTTAGGACTTTGGCCCCGCCGCAGCTGTATAACTACTAAATGGTGGTTATTTTGGCGGGAATCTGCATGTGCGTTAACGCACGTGCGTTAACACGCGGGCGACTCTTAGTATTTGAGTCGGGCTATTTGTTTTCCGGTATTTTGCGCCGTGCAGTCGGAAAAGGTGCTTTGAACTGAGTGCGAACTGCGAAGACCCAGATCAGCCTACACTGTGTAATCTGATCAGCGCCCTCTGTATCTGCATTGTTTGTTGATCCCGAGGAGTCTGTACATATTTACATAACCGAAAACGATCGAGTTTATGAGAATGTGGGATGCGCAGGTTAAACTGAGTCTACTTTCCCTATTTAGTGGAAATGTGCGTGCGCGCTTAAGCGCGTGCGGTATTGTGTACTTTCTTTCTTCCTGTCTTTCTTTATTTTTTTTTTATTTTTTTTTATTTTTAAGTTTTTGATAATGATGCATGAACGGGAGATGAGAAACCGGGGTTGCAAAAAGAAATTGTCGGAACGACATGAAAAACGTCCTGACAAAATCTGTCAAACGCAGAGCACCAACCAGCCTATGCACACGCATGGTATGTGCATTCAAAGTTTGCAGGTGCATAATTGCCAAGAGTCCTTATTTGACCATGCGCAGCTCCCAATTCAATTTATGCTTCCAGTTTACGACTTTACTCGCATGTGCAGTAATATAAATCAGCCCGCGTTTCAAATGGACGTTAAAACGCATCCGTTCAGAACATACATATGAGCCGCGACACGAGAAAACCAACAATGTGGTTGTGTGACCAGCGCAGACTCAGATCAGCATGGGCATCCGCCTAGTCTGATCAGTCTTCGCTGCCCGCGTGGAGGTACCTGAGACCCTTGGCTATCCTTTAAGATCACTGCGAAGACTCTTATCGGACTGGGCGGGTCCCCAGGCTGATCTGAGTCTGCGCTGTGCCCACAACCACTTTGTTGGTTTTCTCGTGTCGCGGCTCAATTATCAAACCATGTGCATTTACAAACATTCACAATGATTATTATGTGGTTCGCAGATGTAGAACACTGTCTCGTTTTTTTCGACGTATGGACCTAGGGTAGATTGCGCTCATGTGCAGTCTAGTTGGAGCATTCACAGTTTGTCAAGAGAATATAAACCAAAAGGCATACTTTGCAAAATCATTATTATTTACGTACGCAGACTGGTCTAAGGCTTTGCGGTTCGCAGATGTAATACGATGCCTTTTTCAGATAATGATTATTTCGAGGTATGGGTACAACTGCGCATGCCTAGAGTAGATTGCGCTCATGCGCAGTCTGGTTTTGGCATTCACACTTCGTCCATAGAATAACAACCAACCTACACCGCAAGTTTCATTGCAGTAACCATGTAATAACTCCTACATGTATGTGTCTGGAGCTGAGCGCTGGTCTGGTAAGAGGCATCAGTACCGAGAAATCGCAGTAAGAAAAAAAGAAAAGACGACAAACACACCGTTCTTTTCCTGCAAATAAGAATTATACGTACAAAAGTGCCAATTACAGAATCTTGAAGAAATTATATTTAGCAAGACTAAAAAAGGGTTTGTGTACGTGCGCATGATAATCTGTATCTGCGCAGCTCTTTTTATACTGTGTACAACTATACCGTAATCATTTTAAATACTGTGACAATTTAACCAGTTACTCTATAGGAGATAACGGGAATCCCCGGAGTGACGTCATTGGATGATCACGTGGGAACATTGGTTGGCAAAAGATAGCAATAGACAGTGGTCTAATATGGAATTTTGCTGAAAATTAACCGCTGAAAGTGCGTGAAATATACTTAGAAAGGCTTCGAATAAATAGAAACCGATGAAACCTTTGCGAATATTGTGATAATCTCTTGTCTCGCGAAAAAAGAGAGTTATTCAATCAGTTAATTTTATGTAATTATTCGGTCCGTATTTAATTACTTAAATTTATTTAATTACTCGGTTCGGAACCGGGCTGTTTCTCTGAATAACTTCGACTGAAAAAAGAAATAATAAAATAAAATAGAAATAAATCGGAAGTACTGAATAACAATATTTTAACCTTTTTCGACGATTAAGGAGATTTGAAAATATTACAGCCTCAGGGGTAATAGGAAATGAAATACACAATAAAATATAGAAACTAGAAACTAATGAGAACTAAAGCAAAATTAACAAAAAAATAACAAAAAATCATGTTCTGCTCTAGAGAAAAATAAATTAAAATTCATGCTTGCGATTATAAAATGGTAAAGGATAATATCAAACAGAACCTTTAATGTTTTGAAATGGCTATCAGTAATTACCACATATTTAGTCCGAGCTCATGAGTTCTAAACAACAATTCTGTCTCTCTCTCTCTCCTCTCTCTCTGATTGTTTGCCCGTGATATTATATGAAGGGGAAAATATATTAATATCAATTAATTGTAATAATCGAGTTTTATTTGATGTGTAAATTAACTGCACCGCCAACACCGTTTGTTTATTGAATCTGAAATTGTCACAATTGGACACCGGCGGCCTACTTTGAAATGTGATAATAAAAGACATCCCTTATCTAAACACCCGCTGAATACCGCGTACATTCTCTTACAAACAATAAACAACCGGTTTAAGTTCAGAAAATGTACAGACACAAATATTTTTTTTTATTAAAGCATCCATGATCAAACGTACATCTCAAAGCACTTCATCATGTGGAACCAATTTAAAAAATGCATTATGAGTGACAATAAAACAATATTTCACATTTAGATACTCACTCTTCTCAGCGTCATCATTAAATATAAAAAAAAAAAAAAAACATGCATCATAATGCGCAAAATACAAGGCATGATCAAATACATATTTTAACATCGACCCCTTAACGAATGACTATCGACTTCTTGCCAACCAGCCTGGGGAATACCCTTGTAATCCTTATCGATGACGTCACCGCGTTTTCTCCTTATGGGTCCTAACTTGAAGAACACTTATGATTAAATGGGATGACACCTTGCCTAAGGCGCAGTGTGATCAGGATCTACGCTCTTCGCTTAGACTCTTTTACCCCAGTATTTAGAGTAATTAGGTGCGAGTCAGATACTTTGTGTAGCAAAACACTTGGCGACAATAGTGTGCGTGTTCGTGCGTGTTTGTCTTAGTCCATCTCGGTGCACTTTTAAAAACCCATAAATTGGCAAAGGTCCGGATCAACTAAAGGCACGCCACATTTAATAGTTGATGAAAAAAATCATAATGATTGACGTATACATGTATATATATATGCTGATCTGGCTTGTCCTAATTTCTACTACAGTAGGAGGCTCAGGATGTCAAAAAGGGTCCGACGATAAGTCGATTTTTGTGCTGGCCGACCATAAATACTCAAAGCAGTCAGCTGCCTGCACGGACCGACCCGAATCCTCACTTTGTACATGATGTAGAATCGTTTCCATTTGTTTCCTTCTGTGTGTTTATATCGTGCGCATTTACCTGTTGTGTATCTTCACTGATGATTTGAACACGTGCAGATTTCCGCAGTCTGGAGAGTATGAAAGAGATTCCAAGTTTTTTTTTTCACGGGTAAATGGGGGAGAAAGAGAAAATGAGAGGGGGTTCTGAAGCTGACACTGAATGTTAAATCGTAATGTGTGAACAAGAAGACTCAAGTCAGTCTGCGGGAAGTCTGCCAAGTCTGCCAGATCGAGATCGTCCGAGTGCCGAAGAAAAATAAAAGCTGGTTTAATCACAACAGAGAAATTAGAGGCTAAGTGAATGCGCTGGGCATAAACACATGACGTTGAATCAACGTCGATTTAAAGCTGTGTACATGCTGGCGTAGCTCTTGCTACCGGAATACGTCTGCGCAGTCTTATCGGGTAGCCTTAATAAGACAAGCACATACCAGCTGCGCAAATGGCAGTTTAGGGTGTTAGCGAAAAGCCTTGAACTTGATACCGGCAAACGTCTGCGCAGTTTGGAAAGGGCCTGCGCGTGCGAAACAGAGAGAGAAAAACAGGTTTAAATGTCTAAAGTAGAAGTTGATACCAGAAAACGATGGTCCGGTCTGATTACGAAGATATGCAGATCGTCTGCTTAATAACCAGTTGATATTTGAACACCGTAAACTGTGTGCGCAGTCTGATCAGGAAACTGACCCCGAGTTCCCACCTACATGTACACTGCTCGGGTTTACAGAGCGCATTGTGATAAGAGTCCTGCACAGCTGTGTGCACAGCCTGGCCTGAAAATATGTTATAGGACTATTTAATTCGTCTATCCAGTACCAGGTATCAAAGTATAAGTTCTGAATGGTACATGTACATGTACTGCGACGGAATAGCATCGTGAAAAAATATACCCCTGGCCATTGTGCATACAGTTCTCGGACGTGTTTAAAAAAAAGCAATTAACATAAGGGGTTTTCCATATAGTATCCGATTAAAAAAAGGTAAACATACAAAAAACTGCAATATTTTGGTACCGAATAATTAACGAAAAAGACTGAATAATAGAAACATGAATCTTATTCTGACAGTTGTATACAATACACAAACCTGTTGAATTGTGTAAAGGCATTGCAGTTTGTAGCTTCTGTGTAAGGTAGTCGTTAATCTTTTTCGCGCCTATAACGCGGTTTCCCGCGATCCACTACCAGTCGGGTAGAGGATCACGCGGCATCTACCGCTCCACGCCGCGCCGCGCCGCGCCACGCCCTCTCCGCGCCACTCCTCGCCGCGCTAAACCCACGACGCGCCCTCGATTTTTCCACGCTTCTCGGCGCGAATTTGTCGTGGAGAGACGCGGCGAGGCGCGATTGATAGTAAGATGTCGACGGCTGTACTGTATGTGTACCCATACACATTAATATAATTAAAATGTACCATACCAGTAACATTCCACAGTGTGCTCCAGGCAACCTCCAGTATTTCATCACAAGTGCCAAGGTCGTACTTTCTTTTGATTATATCACACATCACCTGAGAAAAATACCAATATTGCATTATTACATTTCAAATGGTGAATTAGCTAAGCTTCTCAGTGAAAGCAAAGACAATAATTTCACTCCAGTGAATTATTTTACTTCCATGTTTCCAGTGATTTCATGTCAATGTTGGCACTAAAATATGGACGTTATTTTCCTATGCCATTGACGATCTAGTCGGACTGAAGAAGTCTGTTTCTAGCATACTTTCAACAATTTGGCCACTTAAGACTCATAAATGTCCGTTTCTATGAATAAAGAGTTTGCCTCTTTCTAAACTTATGCAATACATGGAAAATAAATACAGTATGTTGTTTGCTGGTAATTAAATTTCATTCGCTTAGGAGTGAAGAAAATGACTACAATTTATCAGCATTTTCATACCCATAAGCACCATTCATTATTCTACATACGGCTTAGTTGTACACAGGCAGGTAAATTACTTTGTGAACTTTTAATACTTCAAAATGTTTGTAAGTGTATAGAATGCCCCTGAAACCCTTTATACCAGCTTTGCACCCCCATTGTGGCCTTGACACTCTTGGCAATGAGAACCTAAAACTGAGCATAACACATCTTCTCATTAGCCTTTACTTTTCTGTAACATCTGATCAAATTCGTTTCAGTCAGTAATTACGTAATTACAAAGACATAATTTAACCCCTGAATGTAACCCCGAATGTGATTCTGACCTTGGGTATGGGAACGGAAACACATGGGGGGGGGGGGGGGGGGTTATAAACAATTATAGAAATCCTAGGGCCAGGACCATAAACAAATGAAAATTTGGTGGGGGGGGGGGGTTGAAGAGTAAGAAACACTATCATTTCTTATTGTAAAGATAATTAAAATTTCCTTGGTGGTACCCCTTTACAAAAAGTTCTGGTCCTGCCGAGGGTGGTACTTTTATCTGGAATAGCCCTTATCAAATTCCTTCCTTATCTGGAGCTCAAATAGCTTAAACAGAAGAAAATTTGACCTACTCTGATAGTACCAAGATCACCAAGAGCCTGTTTCTGATGACCTTCCACCTGACAGGCAAGACTGTTGAGCAGAAATATTCCAATCCTCTGTAGGAATTCATCCTCAAACTCTTCTTGTAGCATAGACAGCAGGATCTTCACCAGGCGGTTGTAACAGTACATCTGTTAGCAAAGTAGCAGAAAAGTGAAAATGTTGAATATAGCAAGACACTCCAAAGCTCTAGATGTGTTGAAGTATTTGATGATAATTGTGAGATAATTTTCTTTTTCCTCCTTGAAAATGTATGTTGTGACCCTCATATGAACTGCCTCACTTTGTCACTGCAGAACAGATGAAAGGTCAAAATGTATGTTTTTTAGTATTTTATTTTGATAACAGAAATTATTTCGTTTTTATGAGTGCAATGATTCTTATAGTACGTTCATACAAGCAAGCTAAAATTTGGTCCACTATATACAAGAATTTAAATATGAATACAAAATAAAGGAGAAGAAAACATGAGGGCCATGGGGCCCTGAATCCCTCACCTGAGTAAGAAGGTCAAACATCAAACTAGGGCCATCATTTGAACGAACCTGACAGTTAGACTCAAATATGAGAGATATTGGTTAAAGGTCAAACAATGACCTTGACCTCTATTGCTAAAAATGTTCATGTACTCAGTTATTTGACTGTATTTATTAACTTTTGCACGAAAATCTTATACAAGTTCCATAAACTCTTATATTTAAGCATTTTCCAATATAAATCACCAGAAAGCCAATTTGGCATTGTCGCAAACATGCCAAGCTCGACCAAAGGTTATCATTTGAACAATCTTGGGCCAAAATCTTCAAAACTTTCCATGAAATCTTATGTTCTCCTATTTTCCCATATTTGACCTTGCTCAAAGTTCAAGGTCAACCCAAGGTCATCATTTGAACAATCTTGATAGAGCTTGAGTACCCGATGCTACATACAAAGTTTAAAGGCCATCGGTCAAATGGTCCTGGAGAAAAAGATTTTTTAAAGGTTATTACCATATATGGCAATGGCAGCCATGCTGGTCATGTGAACTAAACCATTTTTTGTTCCCTCAGCCCCTGGAGGCTCTGTATAAAATTTGTTTACAACTGGCCCTGTGGCTTTTGAGGAGAGGGTTTGAAATTGTCAAAATACAAGAGTCCTGGGTCAAAGAGTAAAGAATGACCTTGACCGCTTGTACTCACAAATCTCCATGTACTCATTAAGATGACTGTATGTACCAATTTTTAGGGCAAAAATCTTCTAAAATTTCCATGAAATCTTATGTTCTATTATTTTCCCATATTTGACCTTGCTGTAAAAAAAGGTCAAGGTCACCCAAAGGTCATCATTTGAACAATCTTGGAAGTACTCAGGTCTCTGATGCTGCATACCAAATTTGAGGGTCATTGGCCTTTTGGTTCTTTGAAAGATTTTACCATATATGGGCATGGCGGCCATAATGGTCATGTGACCCAGACCATTTTAACAAATTTTCATTCCTGAAAGTTCTATATAAAATTTGGTTACAATTGACCCAGTGGCTTTTGAGGAGACTGTTTGAAATTGACAAAATATGAGAGACCTGGGTCAAATGTCAAAGAATGACCCTGACCTCTTGTACTCAAAAATCTTTGTACTCATTAAGATGACTGTATTTACCAATTTTGAGGCCAAAATCTTCAAAACTTTCCAAGAAATCTTATAATCTAGCATTTTCCCATATTTGACTTTGCCATAAAAAAGGTCAAGGTCAACCCAAGGTCATCATTTGCATGACCTTGGTAGTCCTCGAGTATCCAAAGCTACATACCAAGTTTCAAGGTCATCATTCAATTGGTTCTGAAGAAGAAGATTTTTCAAGTTTTTTACCATATATGGGCGTGGCGGACATATTAGCCATGTGACCCAGACTGTTACAAGAAATATCTTTAAACAAGAGGGCCATGAGGCCCTGAATCGCTCACCTGGGCAATAGGCAAGGTGGCTTTTTCTTATCATGTCTGAAATTGTCAAAATATGAGTCTTGGGTCAAAAGTCAAAGAATGACCATGACCGCTTGTGCTCATAAATCTTCATGTACTCATTAAAACAACCATATATACCATTTTTAGGCCAAAATCTTCAAAACTTTTCACGAATCTTATGTTCTAGCATTTTCCCATATTTGACCATGCTGCAAAAAAGGTCAAGGTACACCCAAGGTCACTATTTGAACAGTCTTGGTGGTACTCTAGTACTCCATGCCACTTACCAAGTCTCAAGGCCATAGGTGTATTGGTTCTGGAGAAGAAAAATATTAAAGAATTATACCATAAGTGGTAGTGGCGGCCATGTTGGTCATGTGACCTGGACTGTTTGAACAAATTTTTATTCAATCAACCCCTGGAGGCTCTATATGAAATGTGTTTACAATTGGCCCTTTGGCTTTTGAGGAAATGGTTAAAAATGTCAAAATATGAGCGATCTGGATCAAAGGTCAAGAAATGACCTTGACCTCTTGTACTCATAATTCTTCATGACCTCATTAAGACAACTGTATATACCAATTTTTAGGCCAAAATCTTCAAAACTTTCCATGAAATCTTATGTTCTAGCATTTTCCCATATTTGACCTTGCTGTAAAAAAAGTCAAGGTCAACACAAGGTCATAATTTGAATAATCTTGATAGTACTCAATACCCAATGCTACATACCAAGTCTCAAGGCCAGCGGTCAATTGGTTCTGGAGAAGAAGATTTTTAAAGGTTTTTACCATATATGGGCATAGTGGCCATGTTGGTCATGTGACCAGGACCGTTAGAAAATTTTTTTATTCCCTCGACCCCTGGAGGCTCTATAAAAAATTTGGTCACAATTGGCCCGTAGGCTTTTGAGGAGATTGTTTGAAACTGTCAAAATATGAGAGTTCTGGGTCAAAGGTCAAAGAATGACCTTGATCTCTTGTACTCACAAATCTTCAGGTACCCATTAAGATGGCTGTATATACCAGTTTTTAGGCCAAAATCTTCAAAACTTTTCATGAAATCTCATGTTCTAGCATTTTCCCATATTTGACCATGTCGTAAAAAAGGTCAAGGTCAACACAAGGTCATAATTTGAACATTCTTGATAGTACTCAAGTACCCAATGCTACATACCAAGTCTCAAGGCCATCGGTCAAATGGTTCTGGAGAAGAAGATTTTTAAAGGTTTTACCATATATGGGCGTGGTGGCCATGTTGGTCATGTGACCTGGACCGTATAAATAAATTTTTATTCCCTCAACCCCTGAAGGCTCTATATGAAATTTGGTTTCAATTGGCCCATTGGATTTTGAGGAGATTGTTAGAACTTATCAAAATATGAGAGTTCAGGGTCAAAGGTCAAAGAATGACCTTGACCTCTTGTACTCTTAAATCTTCATGTAGTCGTTAAGATGACTGTAGATACCAATTTTTAGCCCAAAATCTTCAACAGTTTCCAAGATATCTTATGTTGTAGCATCTTGCCATATAAAAGCATAAGGAAGCAAATTTGACTTTACCGTAAAAAAGGTCAAGGTCAACCCAAGGTCATAATTTGAACAATCTTGGTAGTACTCGCGTACCCGATGCTACATATCAAGTTTCAAGGCCATCAGCCTATTGGTTCTGGAGAAGAAGATTTTTTCAGGTTTTTACCATATATGGGCATGGCGGCCATGTTGGTCATGTGACCAAGACCGTTTGAACAACTTTTCGTTCCTAAGGTCCCAGGAGGCTCTATATGAAATTTGGTTACAATCGGCCCAGCGGTTTCAGAGGAGAAGTCATTTGAAATTGTGGACGGACGACGGACGGACGGACGGACGGACGGACGGACGGACGGACGACGACGGACGACGGAGCCTTACCATCCTATAAGCTCCCCCGGAGCCGCTGGCTCAGGTGAGCTAAAAAAGATATAAGACGAAGTGAAAGAAGACATATTTGAAACAAATAATAAATTTTTTTTATTTCTGTTGAAATAAGAAATTGGCTGCAAGCAAGGTTTCAGAATACGTCCCGCAAAATTATCTGCACTCAATGTTTTAAATACACTATACGCCTTTAATAATTAAAATGTAAAAAAGACCAAAATCTAATGGGGTATCTATGAGAAATTTTTACTGTGATTGAAAAAATTCCAAGTTCAAAACCCCGTCGCTATGTCATAATAACAAAATAAAAATTGGCTAAGTTCAAAATGCTGTAAATATGTCTGATATTATTATTGAATAGCAGTATCCTTATGTTGGGGTTATCCACTATGGCGAGAAACCAGACTGGTCCGTAAATTATTGACATTCTTCGGTACATTCCGATATGCTTCCGATGATACGGTACTGTATTTTACCCGGTTCAGTACAGCCGGGTGCGTAAATTTACCGGAACGGACCGGAATGGACTGAATTACCGGAACGGACCCGTTTTCCCCTATCTTCAGTAGATATTTGTAATATTTTTTATTAAATAACGCTTATTTGATATTAATACATATTCTGTATGTCATCTAGCGCAAATCAATTAGAGATATTAGTCAAAATACTCTTTGAGTATTTTGCGCCATGGGTAGGCCTCTTAATACCCCACGCATATGCCTTTCATCTTAAAATCATATAATCTTATACAAAAATCTGGTTATGTTTCTTCCAAGACTTGGAGCGAATGAAAAACACAAAAATTCCCGAATTTTTGTTCCATAGTATCATGACCAACACTTCAGCCATAGAAAATATGTAGAGCTATTGTGTTTCAGCTTTAAACTGAAACATTACAGTGGTCTAAATGTATAAAGGGAAACTTTGTATATCGATTGTACAGTTAGCATCATTATCATGTTTCAATAAGTCGTCAATTTATCTGACGGACAGACATTTGTTTCGCCAATAGTCCTTATCAGATATTGTCAAATCAAAATCAGGGGTTGCAAGTTAAGATAATACATGTTAGTCATAGGTAGGGCCTTGAATTAATCTGCGCGTGTAGATTGTATCAAAATATCTCAAAAATCGGCTGGAAATATGAATAATAAGGGTCCGTTCCGGTCCGACCCGGTAATTAGGTCCGTTCCGGTAAATTTACGCACCGAGTACAGCCTTTGGATTTACTACGAAAGACTTTTCGCACCATAGAATTTTTTTTTTTCTCAAGCCATCGGCATTTGCGTTTCTCGCGTTCTGCTTAACTCTATCAATCATTACAGCGTTAAAGTGAAAAACATATTTAAAACTAAATGCAAAGTGCAAATAATAACATTGTTAATGTAATTGAATCTTCTGACAGGTGAATAACAATTCCATGACATATGCGCTCTTCCATACAGAGATCAAGTCAAGTTTTGGCGGCAACGATGATTTTATTAGACTTCGTCTAAAAACAAATTGTCATTCCCTCAACCCCTGAAACTTCCATATGAAATTTGGTTACAACTGACACAGTGGCTTTTGAGGAGATTGTCTGAAATTGTTTAAATAAAGAATGACCTTGACCTCATGTACTCATAAATCTTCATGTACTCATTAAGATGACTGTATATACCAATTTTAGGCCAAAATCTTCAACAGTTTCTAAGATATCTAATGTGCTAGCATATTCCCATATAAAAGCACCAAAGACCAAATTTGACCTTACCGTAAAATTGGTCAAGGTCAACCCAAGGTCATAATTTGAATAATCTTGGTAGTACTCATGTACAGGATGCTACATAGCAAGTTTCAAGGCCATTGGCACTTTGGTTCTGGAGAAAAAGATTTTTTAAGGTTTTTACCATATATGGGCATGGCGGCCATGTTGGTTATGTGACCAGGACCATTTGAACAATTTTTTGTACCTAAGACCCCAGGAGGCTACATATGAAATTTGGTTACAATCAGCAAAGTGGTTTCAGAGGAGAAGTAATTTGAAATTGAGGACGGATGATGGACAACGACGCCGGAGCCTGCCTATCCTATAAGCTCCCCTGAAGACTTCGGCTCAGGTGAGCTAAAAAGTATAACTAAACTTTACAACAAATGTTTACAGACTAACAAACGTATGGATGAACAGGTGGAAAGACTAAAACAATATAACCCTTGACATATTTCTTTTACTGATGGTATAATTGGGTGTAAATTTAATGAGCTGTGCTTTAAGACCAAATATTCAGAGGAATCTGGCACTTCGCCTGTCTGCACATTGTCACAAAACAGAGCTAAACATGAAAACTCGAAGCAATGTTTACGCCACTGATGACTTTGAAAAAGTAAACCTATGTCTCACTTCTTCTACATGCAGGCAAGATAAAAAGCACCTTAATGCATGTGCAGCCAGGGAAGACATCTGTACAGTCTGACAAGACTTCCCTGTTCGTATGAACAGTTTATGGATCATGAGGAATTTATAGAGTGAACGGGGAGAATTCCAATGGCAATGTATAGATATGCAAGCTGATATTAGTCTTCACTGTTCAAAAATGGAATACTCACAAGTCATGACATACTTACAACTTCAAAAGGAATATTGAAGTGGCATAGTGTCAAGCAACCATTTCTCATCATCTGAAATTAAAGAACTTTATGTCTTAGTTCCATAATGACAATTTAGTAAACACTGTCAAATACTGCCAAAATTGAGCCATATCATGTGATTTCCAACAATATGGCACTGATGACAAGCAAAGAATCAGATCAGACTGCACATAAGTGCAGTCTGATCAGAACGTTCGCTTGTCACATCAGCCATCTATGGAAGTGACCCAAGACACACAGCTAACAATGAGGTCTTTGTAGGAGAGGAACTAAATAAGCAATCACTTCCGTTCTAATCCTATATGTTTATATATATATAACAATATTGTTACTGCCATAAATGTTTGATTTTTTGAATTGATCGATTGATTTGATGCTTAACGTCCACGGTAAACAACTATGGTCATGTCGGGACGGTCAGTTAACCTAACCACACTATTCCTGGGCAGGCTTAGACCTCCTAAGCGGTTAACCAGTACTAAGTGCACATACTTTCGCCAGTAGCTGACAACTGCCCTTCTTGAATCAGCGGAAGGAGAAACGAAAGTATGTGGCCAGACCGGGTTTCGAACCCAGGACCTCTGACTTATGAGTCAGGTGCCCTACCGATTGCGCTACGTGGCCCGGCTTTTGATTTTTTTTTTTTTTTTAAATAAAATAGGTTTAAACCAACAATGAGGTCTCTGATTACTTTGTATAAATGAGAAAAGTGATCTGAATATCACGACTTGACTTACTGCCACATTGTTGGATGTCCCATGATGTGGCTAAAATGCTGTTGATCATCATCAAAATTGTCAGTGCACAGGCATGCCAGTGTCAAATGAAGGCTAGCAGTGACAATATTGGATGTTTATCAGTTATCACAAGTGTTATACCAAGCTGGCAATGCAGAAATGATGTACATGTATGTCCATATTTGGCAGTATTTTTACCCATTTGTCTATATTTACTATTATGGGTCTAAAACCTTAGTTTCATAATCATGAAAACTCTGTAATTAAGGTGTATAGGTAGACTTCCATGTTTTCCACTATTTTCCATAATTTTGTCAATAGTTAACAACTTTCAAGATTTCCTGTTTGCTTCCCTGGACAATGTAGCCCTTCCCAAATGAGGTCAATTCTTAAAGGCAAGAATTTGCTCCTCTATGTGCAAGTTCTTTTCTTTAAGAGTAGCCCCCTCCCCCGCCCCCCCCCCACCCCCACCAACATTCCATTGAGAAGGGAGGCAAAAATGGCATAGTTACTTTCCCTGAGAGTATAACCATTCACCTTAACTCTCAAAAATTGGGAAAGCTTAACTAGTAAGGTAATTATCCAAAACTTTTAGCATCCTGACTTCAACACATACAACAATTTCTAATGGAGTTGTAAACAGTACAGATCCTGATCAGGAGCAGTCTGTTTGGGTCTACAATACTCGCTTAAGCATTCCAAGAGTATGAGTATGTTACAGAGGACTGTAATTGTACAAATGTTCGCAGTGTACTAATGCTCGCGATTTTCGCGGTCAACATACAGTGCAAACTTTTATATCCACGAACATAAGAATTTTACATAGGAGTAATAGGTAAGCATGACAAATTCACAAACCTGAACACCCGTAAATTTGTCAAAAATTGCAGAAAACCACAAAACTTTTGTCCCTGTGAACTTAAATGCAATTACAGTATGTTAATTGTATATATACATGTATGTGGCAAAACCCCTCAAAGTCAAAGTTTTTTTTTCTCCTGTTACAATGCCTTTCAGGAAACCTTTAAACTGGAGACATATGAAGTTTGCCCAACAAAAATGGTTCACTCCCCCCCCCCACAATCATCCTCAAAATTTTTGCATTTTTGCTTCTCTGGTGCATGTCAAATGTACACAACTTACAGTATGTTCTGAGAGGTAGAGCTCCATAGAGTCTAGAAGACAGTTGATTATTCTCCTGTAAAATATAACATTTCAGTTACTATTATTATTAATCCCCAGGTAAGAGAAAAATTTGATGATAATTGTTGGATAATTTTTCTTATTTCTCCATATAAATATGTTGTGATAACTCATTAAAACTGCCTCATCGAGAGATCACATCATGTTTTAATTAGATTCAACAGAAATTATCCCTAATTACATCGAACAGAACTACTCCCTCATATCTAAAAACTCTGTAAAACACCAGGGCCCAGCATTGATAGCTTAACAAAGTTGTTAGTTAAGGATTCGTTAAGTTGTCTAGTACAGATAAACTGAAATGTGCTAATAATTTTCACTGAAAAAAATGTGAAGAGCTTTTTGCCAAACAAATTAGAAAGCAGTACCAGATTTATATATACACAAATGTTTTATATGACTTACCGTCTCTGTTTTTGTGTGATTCTGAGTTTCTGTTCACCTTTCACCAAGTAAAACAGTGAGGCACTGCCAGATATCTGCACATGTTTGTTATGCTGATTCCTTGTCATCCCATTTACTATTCCCTGCAGAGAAAAATAAATCAATAACTACCCCAATAGCCTTGAAGGTGGTATAATCGTGGATATAAGAACTAAATCACGTGACAGTCACATGTCAAATTATTTCTAGATATTTTCTTACAACATAATTAGACCACAGCACCAGATGAATAACCTGATACAGTTTTGATGCAAAGCAATATCGTTTCAATGTTAGAAAATTCATCCACATGTAAGTGGTTTATCTATTTATAGCAAGTGTTACTGGGTTGGAAATTCGTGGATGTGTTCCGCCACGTGATAAAAAATTGACACACCCACGTCAGGTCAATTGTTTATGATTTTTCTGTTGCATAGATGCTTTTGAAACTTTTTAGTCTTAAATGGATTACAGACAATCAAATCTATATCAGCTATTAATGTATAAAGGAAGATACCCATCCATTCAAACAGGATTCATAAAGCCCTACATTGGCTTTCTTACAACTAGCACATTTATAACGGTATCGTCATAGCCCTTGAACAGAACGAGTTGAAATTTGCTGTATCACCATATGAGTATATCGGCTTGAGTACAAAATGACAGTATGGACAGACTGTTTTCTTTGGAAAAAAATACAAGCCTGGATTCTTCCCTACTCTCAAAACACAACACTTCCTTTTTTTAAGAAAAAGCAGATAGGGACCCCCGGTATAATAATCAAATAAGAGAACAATTTTGCATTAAAATTTTACAACCATACTAGGACCAACTTTTCACCGGAAGGTACAAATTCAGCAAACAGTGCAGTGTTTTCTCAGGCTGATATCGGGGATTAGAAAATGGCCGCTTTCCAGGTATGCAAAAAAGAAATAGCAAAATAAGGCATAAAAGCAAATGGTCAAACTGTTTTTAAAGTTTTATTCCCTATTTAGGCTGTATAAATTTGCTTTTGTTATGAAATAAAACCTTTGTGCATGGTTAAATGCGAGAAGAATAAACACTTAGTAAAACTTCTTTTGCGCATGAATATCATGCAAATTACTAACACCCACGAATTTACAACACCCACGATTTACAACCTCTAACGATATATCTGTGAAAATGACCTACATTGCTTAATTATGCTGTCAGAGTTCCAGGCATTTTTATGCGATTTCTGAGCTAATTTCTGTTTAATATTCATAGAGTCATGGACACACAAGTTGTTACCCCTTGATTAAAATGTCTCATTGGGGAGGTTAACTGAGGTCACAATATAAGGAAGAATTATCCCAATAGTATAATGCATGTTATGTATGTGATGTGCATGAAATATAAAAGAAATATTGTTTAAACAAAGGACGAATGATCCAAAAGCTCATAAAAACCCACTTATTTCTTGAATTCTGTTAATACGGAGCATCAAAATACTGTTTACTGATATCATGTAGATGGAAGAAACTTTTTGAACTCTCTCCACAACAAGCTAAAAGGGTGCTTAATGTCTCTTCAAATGCCAATACTCACACATCTGCGCTAGCTACAGCTTACCTATAGATCCTAAGGTTCAATACATGTACACAGCAAGCGCTCCAGCCATGCCAGTCTGAACCTTTAGTTTCAACATATGTCTTACCATAAAAATTCTAAGTATTGGGACAGACTGGTCTGCACAAACAGTAAAGACCCAGATCAGACTGCTCCTTGAGGAGCAGTCTGATCAGGGTCTATACTGTTTGCCATTCCATATGCATCTTTTGGACATGTTACTACCCTGTAAACCCACTCTGTTCCATTTTAGGACAATTATGGTAATCATTTTAGGTGTCCCAATTTTTAGAATTTCTATGGTAAGTACATTTTTTGTCTGTCACAACATAATGTTTTTTCCCCAAAAAGTTATGCTCTAATAAAATGTTGCTCTCCATTTATGTCTTACCTCTAGGGCAGCACACTGTGCTTTCACTGATGAGACCCGGAAGAGATTGAAGAGGTTGTTGAAAGCCTTAATGAGCAGATTTGGCTTGTCTTGGTATGCCTGTACTGAGACCAACACCTGCTCTTCACTGGCATCACCGGTTATCTACAAAATATGGTCAGAGTAACAAAATCATACATGGTAAATATATCATCAATCTAACATCAAACTGCAAGACTCAAACAATATTCTAACATGAAGTTAAAAGTTTTTCCATTGAGCTTATCGGAAACGTCATCATGTGAAAATATGTGATAAATCACTATGCTGAAGTCATAGCATGCAAGTTTCGTGTGTTGATGACATTGAATGTAAACATTTACCTCTGTCCATGTCTGCCTTAAACTAGTACTTTGAAATAGTACTATCAAAATGTCCTTGCAGTTTCATTCTATATTATGTTAGATACTTAGAATCCAAGTATTTTTGACGTTATCCAATCAGACCCTGCATTATATTTGAAAGTGCATTAGAATAAACCATTTTTGCATCTCACATCTTAGAAATTCAGTTTTTGAAGCAAATGACAATTCTGAGTACGGTTATCCTGTAAATACTGTCTGTGTTTTTTGAGGGTCCACTAAAGGTGATTACTGGACGTAGATCTCCAAATAATTTTTGTTATTCTCCACAAAAGCAAAGTTCTAACCTCATTAGAATGCCATTAAAGGGTGAGACTGTTCCAGTAAGGTGTCACATGCATGTCTTTAAAATAAACAAATTTTGGAAAAATGATTTCAGATTTATCATCAACTACATTCCCTATCTGCAGATCTGGGCTTGCCGCAGTTCAAAACTAACAAAGTCCTTATGTAACAACACATTCAATTTTCGAATGTATTATATGCAAAAAAAACCAAAAACACTGCCATTTTTGCTGAAAAAAAATGTGGACTTTTGCACTCATTTCTCCAGCAAAAAAATATGAGCACACTTGATTTTATGTGTACTACAAGACTTAACAAATCACTAACTAACGACTTCGTTAACAATGCTTTGAACAAATGGGACCTGGGTACGAGGTTATAAAACTTGAGAATAATCTCAAACTCAAAATAAAGCACACTGATTGGCTGCTTCCGAGCATGTGCTCGGAAGCAGCCAATCAGTGTGCTTTATTTTTAGTTTGAGAATGTACTCAAATTTTATAACACTGATTGGAAGCAGCCAATCAGTGTGCTTTATTTTTAGTTTGAGAATGTACTCAAGTTTTATAACCTCGGGGCCTGGTAATGACTTACTCTTTTTGCAGGTAAATTTCTCCTGTGCGAGGGATCATCAGAGCAATCTAACAAACCCAGGAACTCAAGAAACTTTCCTTCAAGCCCTTTTACACCATCATCCCTGTAAAAAAATTCAGAGGATAAATCAAGACATGGCGGGTTATGAACTTTAAAATTGGTATCATTTATCAACACAAAATATTATTTATTGTAAGCTCTAGTCAGCAGGCCCCGAGGTTATAAAACTTTTTTCGTGCTCAACTCAGCTGAGCATGAAATTTTCTCTGCTGATAAATATGAAAATGCCAACTAATGTTGGCATTTTCATATTCATAAGCAGAGAAAATTTTATACTCAGCCAAACTGAGCAAGAAAACAACCGTACTTATCAGTAATTTGCTATTTATTAGCAGGTAAAATTTCATGCTCAACTCAGCTGAGCATGAAAAAAGTTTTATAACCTCGGGCCCAGGTTCTAGAGCTTGAAATAGAGCTACAAGCGTTTGGTTTGATGATAATTCTAAGATTATTTCTGTTCATGGTTCCCAAAATATATGCTGTGGCCCTCATCCCTCAAAAGACTTGTCATACTGAGGGAGAACTAAGAAAATTTGTCCCAGATGGCTATTTTAAGTCTGCGGTATTTGGATCTTTATATCACCACCAAGTAGTCCTTAATGTTTCACATTCGGTAAATGAATGTACTCCACTTGTACACCTTTCAGACCAAAATATTGAAAGAAATTGTCCTTCTTTCTAATAAGTTTCTAATAAGTAAAGAATCTCCACCTACATCTCATCTCATATCTGTTGCCATTTCGGAAACTGCTGCTATTACATATCATATCTGTTGCCATTTCGGAAAGCGCTGCTATTAAACCTTTCAGTTAGAATTAATACTTATTAGTATTTTCCAGCTGTCAACAGTCTCTAAGAAAGTCTGTATGCTCTTGTTTGGTATCAATTAAGATGGAAGTAATATTCTAAGTGCTAGCCCACTGCCGAGTTTCCCTTATGGGGACAAATGTGCACCTATTTGCTCAGACTTATCCGTCCCAATACCAGGCCCAGAGGTTATAAAACTTGAGTACATTTTCATATTCAAAATAAAGCACACTGATTGGCTGCTTCCGAGCACATGCTCGGAAGCAGCCAATCAGTGTGCTTTATTTTGAGTTTGAGATTATTCTCAAGTTTTATAACCTCGAACACAGTACTTAAAACTTTTATGGTAAAACTTACTGCTGTCCTTCATTAACAGCATTAGCTGGCAACAGTTTGTGTAAAATTGGTTGTATCAAAGCAAATCCTGCCAGATTAGTTCCCGAGATATCGAGGGACGTGAGGTTTGGCATACTGAGTACTAAATTACGTAGTCTCTCACTTGGCGTTGGATACTGCACTGGAAGAAAGACATGAGACTCGTCGCCCTGGGATATATCAAGATGCCTGAAAAATACAAGAAATTAGATGCCATATTACATACAGAACTCTAGATATGAAGACTATCAATGATAATTCTGAGATAATTTCCCTATTTTCTTAATAAACACAGCTGTTGTAACCCTCATTAGAAAATAACCATCATAAAAGATGGCAAATTCCCAAGTCAAAGACAGCATGCGCCTTAAACAGAAAGCACTTCAAAATATATCATTCTTGTATGCTTCATATGGACATTATCTTTATGATTATTTAGCACTGACCAAAAATTTTGCCAATCTGCCAAGAGGTAAAATCCCAAACAGCAACCATCTGCACAATGTATAGGCCAATTCAAAATGAAATATTCATGTGTAAACAACTTCTAAAGTACAAACCCTACAACTGTAGGCTATAATTTTGAGTTCTTAAAGGAGCTGAAAAGTGCTTTTTCGTTTAAACTTTTTTTACTCTTTTTTCAAGCTCACTAGGGTGTCACTCACCACTATCATAATGGGGCTACTGCTTCAGGCCGTAGTTATCTCCACTGCAAGTAAATGTATAACTGCTGATCCTAGTCCTTGTAACTAACATATTTTCACCGCACTACATAAGAAGGGGCAACAGGGATAATTTTCCATGAAAAATACGTTGTTACTCCTTATTAGAACTGTCTCAGACAGTTCTAAATGAGGTGTCACAACATGTTTTGACGTCAACACACTGTCAAACATTATTGTCAACGGATGGGAAATATTAACTCATGATTATCCTCAAAACCCATCTTATCTGGAGCACTGAATTTTCACATCAACTTACCTCAAATGTCGGAGTTTGCCACTACAAAGGTTATCAAGAGCAGCTACATGACCATTCAAAACATCACATAACGACAATGATACTAAACAAGGAAGATCCAAGTTGCCGATTTCTTCCAATGTTTCATGCACAAACTGGCATTCACACAAATCTAGGTGTGTGAGTTTTCGTAAGGGTTGTATCACATGTTGCAAGAAAGATGGTACTTGTTGTGCTAGGTACATTTCTTCTGAAGTCCTGAATTTAATATCACGTAAAACTAGAGAGCACAGATTTGGAAGTTTAAGCACTTCTTTTGGTGCATTTACTAAAGCACTATCACCTCTGTCTAAGTATTTCGGCACATCATTTTCTGACTTTGCACTTTCTGCAAGGATTAAAAGGAGTCTTTGAAATTGCACATTTCCTCCTATTCGTAAGGTTCTTAGGGAACTGGAAGTCTGATTGATTGCATCGACATAAGAATCTGACGTTATGGACTTACAGTAAGAAATGTCTAAATTCCTAATGTGATGAGAACAGAGGAAAGCCAACTGTTCACTAGTGACAGATGTATAGCGTAAGTTTAATTCAGTTAGCACTGTACAGCTACGATCTTCAAATATGCTAAACAAATTTAAATCAGGATCAAATGGGTACTTGGTTAGAGTAATCAGTCTGCTGAGAAGCTTGTCACTCAAGCCTTGTGGAAAGGAAATTCCAGGCTTGAATCGATACTGTTCTTCATCCTCATCTAAAAACTTGAAAATATTTTCCACAAAATAGTCTAAACATAAATCTTCTAGTGAATCAGGTATGTTTGAGGGCCACACATCCATTATGGCATACCTGAAATGACAGAAAACAATGCTGCAGATAGATGGAGCATTTGATAAAAATACAGGTCAGAGCTCTAGATAAGAGGGGTATTTGATGATAATTGAAGGATGATTTTCTTTATTTCTCATTGAAACCATATGTTGCGACCCCTCATCTGAACCGCCTCGTCGAGATGGTTCAGATGAGGGGTCACAACATATGTTTTTATCCAGATTTAAACAAAAACTATCCCTAATTAACACTAAATACTCCCTCTTATCTAGGACTCTGCAAGTACTGAGAAATTTTTCGTGAATACTCCCTATTGCAGCTATTCAAACATGGGAAGGTGGGTTGCGGTGTGGGAGAAGGAGGGAATGTTTCTAATGCTAAACAAATTTTCATTTAATACTCCCTAATATTGAGCTCTGAGCCCATTCGTTTAAAACACTATTAACTTAAACAAGTCTTTAGGCAGTCTTCCAGTACCCATAAAATCAGGTGAACCGCTAAAGCTCCTCCTATTTGGGTTCAGTGGTTTCAGAGAAGAAGTTGTTTGAATAAGCTGTTTTCAGACATTGGCACTCGAGCGAAATTGCACTCATAAACAGAAAGTAGGCATAAACAGAAAGTAGATCACTGCAACAAAACTCCATACAGATTTTTTACATTTTTACAATTTTGAATAATGTTCCACTGATGTTCCATGCCAAAATTCAAATATATCCTGTGGTTCTAGAGAAGAAGATGATTTTGTTATTTTTGCATTTTTTAGTAACAGAGACCATCTTGGATATTGGACCTGACCCTTGAGTCAGGTCATGCTCTATGTGAAATTTGAGAACCATGGGTCAAGTGGCTTAAGAGAAGAAGATATTTGAATAACTTGTTTTCAATTGTTGACGGATGACGGACGGCGCACAACGAAGACCGGACACTTTGGTATGACAACAGCTCACTATGGCCCTTCGGGCCAGGTGAGCTAACAAGAGGGCCATGAGGCCCTGAATCGCTCTCCTGAGCAATAGGCAAGGTGGCTTTTTCTTATCATGTCTGAAATTGTCAAATATGAGTCTTGGGTCAAAAGTCAACGATTGACCATGACTACTTGTACTCATCAATCTTCATGTACTCATTGAGACAACCATATATATCATTTTTAGGCCAAAATCTTCAAAACTTTCCATGAAATCTTATGTTCTAGAATTTTCCCATATTTGACCATGCTGCAAGAAAGGTCAAGGTAAACCCAAGGTCATCATTTGAACAGTCTTGATGGTACTCTAGTACTCCATGCTACTTACCAAGTTTCAAGGCCATAGGTGTATTGGTTCTGGAGAAGAAAACTATTAAAGATTTATACCATAAATGGTAATGGCGGCCATATTGGTCATGTGACTTGGACCTCTGAACAAATTTTTATTCAATCAACCCCTGGAGGCTCTATATGAAATGTGTTTACAATTGGCCCTTTGGCTTTTGAGGTAATTATTGAAAATGTCAAAATATGAGAGATCTGGATCAAAGATCAAGAAATGACCTTGACCTCTTGTACTCATAATTCTTCATGACCTCATTAAGACAACTGTAAATCTTCAAAACTTTCCATGAAATCTGATGTTCTAGCATTTCCCCATATTTGACCTTGCCGTAAAAAAGGTCAAGGTCAACCCAAGGTCATAATATGAACAATCTAGTACTCGAGTACCCAATGCTACATACCAAGTTTCAAGGCCATCGGTCAATTGATTCTGGAGAACAAGATTTTTAAAGGTTTTTACCATATATAGGCGTGGGGGCCATGTTGGTCATGTGACCAGGACCGTTAGAAAACTTTTTCATTCCCTCAACCCCTGGTGGCTCTATATGAAATATTGTCACAATTGGCCCAGTGGTTTTTGAGGAGATTGTTTGAAATTGTCAAAATATGGGAGTTCTGGGTTAAAGGTCAGCGAATGACCTTGACCTCTTGTACTCACAAATCTTCATGTACTCAATTAGATGACTGCATATACCAATTTTTAGGCCAAAATCTTCAATACTTTCCATTAAATCTTATGTTTTAGCATTTTCCCATATTTGACCGTAAAAAAAGGCCAAGGTCAACCCAGTGTCATAATTTGAACAACCTTGATAGTATTTGAGTACCCAATGCTACATACCAAGTTTCAAGGCCATCGGTCAACTGGTTCTGGAGTAGAAGATTTTTAAAGGTTTTTACCATATATGGGCATGGTGGCCATGTTGGTCATGTGACCTGGACCGTATGAATAAATTTTCATTCGCTTAACCCCTGAAGGCTCTATATGAAATTTGGTTTCAATTCCCCCAGTGGCTTTTGAGGAGATTGTTAGAACTTGTCAAAATATGAGAGTTCCGGGTCAAAGGTCAAAGAATGACCTTGACCTCTTGTACTCATACATCTTCATGTACTCATAAAGATGACAGTAGATACCAATTTTTAGCCCAAAATCTTCTATAGTTTCCAAGATATCTTATGTTGTAGCATTTTGCCATATAAAAGCATAAGGAAGCAAATTTGACCTTACCGTAAAAAAGATCAGGGTCAACCCAAGATCATAATTTAGACAGTCTTGGTAGTACTCAAGTACCGATGCTACATACCAAGTTTCAAGGCCATCGGCCTATTGGTTCTAGAGAAGAAGATTTGTTTAGGTTTTTACCATATATGGGCATGGTGGCCATGTTGTTCATGTGACCCGGACCGTTTGAACAACTTTTCGTTCCTAAGGTCCCAGGAGGCTCTATATGAAATTTAGTTACAATCCGCCCAGCGGTTTCAGAGAAGTCATTTGAAATTGTTGACGGACGACGGACGGACGACGGACAACGGAGCCTTACCATCCTATAAGCTCCCCTGCAGCCGCTGGCTCAGGTGAGCTAAAAATGCCACACAGTTTTTCATTTGTAAACTTCTCTATCCTTCCTTAACACAAACAGGTTTTCTTTTATGCATAACCGTTACTGTAAATTTGTTTCCTTCAATATACAATAAACCGTTGAAATGTTGCTCTAATAAGAAAGAAAAATTACTCTAAGCATTAGTTGCCATTTTGAAAAAGTTAAGCACACAGGGCGCTAAAAGGGTTGATTAGGCGCTAAAAGGGTCGGTAGGTGCTGTCTAGGTAGGGACTGCGCTGATTGCTTAGGAAGATCTGTCTCAGTATTCAGGAAAATTTTGGTAATATGAGCCACGACACGACAAAACCAACAATGTGGTCGTGTGCCCAGTGCAGACTTGGATCAGCCTGGGCATCCGCTCAGTCCAATCAGACTCTTCGCTAAGCACTTAAAGGGTAGCCAAGAGACTAAGCTACCTTCATGCGAACAGCGAAGACTCTGATCAGACTGGGCGGATGCCCAGGCTGATCTGAGTCTGCGCTGGATGCACGACCACATTGTTGGTTTTGTCGTGTCGCGGCTCATATGTTTCAACCAGACTTGCTTTACCTAGTCATGTTTCCATTATTCATGAGTTTGCATACATGGATTGGACACACTGACAGTAGAGGGAATGAAGGGGCAGATCAGATGGCAAAAGAGGCCATAGCATTACATGAGAATCTGAGTTACCAGGCAGGAGTTATGGAATGAGGGAACATCAAGTGGCAAGAGATGTGGGAGGAGGCAGAAACTGGTAGGAATCTGTCCCATTTCTGACAAAAACTGTGTTACTAAATCAAACACTTATTCAACCATAGCTAAAGGAGATATTTGTCCAGTTGAGCCTCAGAGGCTAAATTGGATATGCCAGACCCAATGAATATTTATCAAAGACTGGTGTCATAGAAAGTAGTAAATGTTGGTGTAAAGCTATTGAATCTTTTGGTTAAAATTTTTGTAATTGTCATATATACAGACTGCAATAGAAAGGCCAAATAAAACAAGACCTGTCCCCGTACAGGATAGCTCGCCTGCAGTGCCTTGCCCATCACATAAAAAAACTTTAACGTAAAACTTTAAAGTGTGATGCCCACGCCCACGCCAATTCCGACGTCCAAGTGACAACAACAGCTCTCTGTACTTTCGTACAGGCGAGCTAAAAAAATTTGTGTTTAGGGTCACAGATCTGAAAATTTTAGGTAGTGTAGGCACAGCTGTTTTTTTTTTTCCGATAGAAATACCTTTCAAAATGCATAAAAATACATATTTTCAGAAAACCTCAAAAAAGAGAGAGCAAGTGAGCAGGGGTTCACGTACATCCTTGGCCAGCCCCACCGCTTACAGAAAATAAACTCAATATAAAACATTAATGCACATGTTAACAAACAGACAGAAAATCAATATCATACCCTATGATATACTGATGCAGTCATATCTCAAGATTTAAACAATACAAACTAAAAGTTCACTTTTAACAAAAATGTTATAAATTTTTTTATAAAATTCCAACCTTCAGTGACAACTTTCGAACATTCTGTCTAAGTCATTTGGATTGTCCAAGGAACTTTCAAAGCATAAAAATATGTATGTATTTCTTACATGATATCTATGTGTGTTTTGTGCTTTACTTTGCTCCTCATATGACTCTTTAAATGACAGTGTACAAATATTTGAGCCGCGACATGACAAAACCAACAATGTGGTTGTGCGCCCAGTACAGACTCTGATCAGCCTGGGCATCCGCCTAGTCCAATCAGGCTTTTCGCTAAGTGCTTAATGGGTAGCTAAGGGTCTAAGCTACATCCATGCGGACAGCGAAGACTCTGATCAGACTGGGCGGATGCCCAGGCTGATCTGAGTCTGCGCTGGGCGCACAACCACTTTGTTGGTTTTGTCGTGTCGCGGCTCAATTGTACATAGTAATATCCATCAAACAAAGTGCCAAGATGACAACAGAATTTTCAATTTAAATAAAATCTAATGCCAATTTAAATTTCATTTTTTTCCTGAGAAAGTTCTCTATTATCAATTTAGTAGGTATTTTTACTATAAACTATACTGCTCAAATACATGTATTTGAGAAAGCACCTAATATTTAAGAAACAATTTTCCTAACCTGTAAATTATCGCTGATTAACACATGTTGTTAGAGGGCAGATCACTCAAAATTAATTCATAACGGCGAAGCAGAAGTGAATTAGTATTCGTATCTGCCAGACAACACATGTGTTAATCCGCGATGATTCACTGGTAAGGAAAATTATTTCGATTCTAGCATTATAGAGAATGAAAATGCAAGTATATTACAGCGATTTAAAAAGATCTACATTTGAGGCGGACGTAGACAGAAGCAAATGTGTACATTCGACTTCATCAAAGCGCGAAATTAGCACGTCTCGATTGATTTGATTGATTTGATGCTTATCGTCCACGGTAAACAACTATGGTCATGTCGGGACGGTCAGTTAACTTAACCACACTATTCCTGGGCAGGCTTAGACCTCCTAAGCGGTTAACCAGTACTAAGTGCACATACTTTCGCCAGCAACTGACAACTGCCCTTCTTGAATCAGCGGAAGGGGAAACGAAAGTACATGTATGTGGCCAGACCGGGTTTCAAACCCAGGACCTCTGACTTCTGAGTCAGGCGCCCTACCGATTGCGCTGCATGTCTCGAGGTTGGCAACGTGATTTATCACAAATTTTTACACGATGCAGCTTCCTATGCTTTCAATGGGAAAAGTGTTAAAATAATGTTAGAATTTTCCATAGACGACCGTGCAACGCATTCTCTCTTTGCTGACGTCACTGACAATTACTGACACTTTTGTGACGTTTTGATGTCGTTCCTTCGCATTAGATGATGTAACGTCTTTTTTTCATTAAATTCGTCAGAAAACGTACATTGAGGATCTTACAGGAGTGGTCATTTAATATGAAATTTAGATACCAGCCTTCGGCTCGTTTCATAAATTTCATATGAAATGACCACGAATGTAAGATTCTGTTTATCTTACAGACTAGTAGGGTAAAAAATAATCAAAGGGGCATAGCTTGGAAAATAAGAAAGGGGGAGCAACCATTACTGTACATGACACTTTGCCCCATCCTAATACCCATGCGTACAAAGTTTCATGAAGATATCTCAAACGGTTACTGAGATATGGCGCACACAAGAATGTTGACGGACGGACAGATGGACAGACAGCGCCATGCCATAATACGTCTGTTTTTTTCAAAACGGGCGTATAAAAAGAGAGTGAAAGATGAAACTTAAAGCAAACTTAACGAAAAAGTTAACTAACTGACAGAAGGACAGACTAACAGAATGGCGGATGAAAGGCTAAACAGATGGAAAGACAAAAACTATATACCCCTCGACATTCTTCGTATGCCAGGAATATAAGAAAAAGCTGTAGGTTTCAATAGAAAATTTAGGTAGGGTCGGGTTACCCTATACACAGGTATTTTTCTATTTGGCCGAATCATGAGAAAGAGGTCATTTGCAAGATGTGACATTGTCCAACTGGATCTGAGTGTTCTATTAATAGAGAAAAACGATGAAGATTTCAGAGAATAGAGCAGTTGCATCCTCTTCTTCTTCGTGTTCCAGTGCAAAAGGGGTGAAACCAGCTTTGTCACACTGATGATGAAAGCTATATATAGAATGTGGATTAGATACTGATGTGGTGAATGCTAAACATTTCGCCACAAAACTTCTAACCAATAGTCAGTTATGTCGTGATGTACATACCTCAGAACAGACTTGGCACAGAAAAGTTCTAGAAGGCAGAGTATATATACTTAGTACATTTAAAAACGCAACATATTTGGTTTTTCATTTTTGCATAATGGATAATATTTGGACCAAGAATAGTATTCAAACGTATGTTAGACAACTGTATCTTTATGTTTTGGCTTAAAATCCCCTCACATGTAGCTGTATGGCAGCGGAAAATCACTCGAGTATGAAAATCGAGATTTGCTCGTGCGTGTATCATGTAAACATTTAAAAACGTTTGTTCAACGCTGCTAGATAGTCCGTAGATCAGAATTTAAGAAAAACAACCAGTAACAAAAAAATTGTCACAAATAAATCGTTTTGGCATGATTTACGCTGAAAAAAAAATCGCCTCCAGATTGCCAGTTCATAAAGTCTCAAACTTAGAACAAATGGGATTGTTAAGATGACATCTGGCCATGATTTTCAGACAATATGTGCCCTTTCTACTGACCAGTACCCTTAAAGATTGATAAAGACCGGCTCAGTAAAGAGAATGCCTCCAAAGACAAGACAGATCACTCATTGTCATTTATTACAACTCATGGACTTTCGACAAGCTGATACACTCTAGCGGATATTTGGGACCCATGCGAATGTTTCTCTTTGCTATGCAGAAAGAAATCGGAGAAATTAAAAGTTTAAGGAGTTTTAAACTTTTACGCTCTTTACGAAAAAATGGTGATGCATTTCTTTTTACGAGCGGTATACAACTGCAATATCGGCATTCAATGTTTTGAAGAGAAAGACAGTAAACAACCTCACACATAACGTATGCCACTTTCTCTTTCTGACACCAAATGACATTATTGTGCCAGAATGACCAATTTTGCCATTTGACTGGTAATCAAAATAACGTCTTAGATGAACAGAAACAGGGGGCTTTTTTGGGTACACTGAATCATCTTTGAATATTGCAAAGGCTCTGATAAAGGATTTATCCAGAAATGGAACACATTTCCACAAGCATTTAATGAAAGCAAATCAGTGAATGCCAGGAAGTGAGGCCCATGTGTTGCGATTTTTATCTTGTGAATTTTGATTTTAGGGGTAACACTCCACAACGAACGTAAACTTAATGGAATACAAACTGAACTGCCATGGAATTTAGCACTGTGACGGAAAAGATGTTAATCTAAATATCTCACAAGTTTCAAATGTTTGTCTTAAAAATTCTAAAAGTTATTTCCGAAAATCTAAGTGTTGCGTTTTTAAATGTACTGAGTATATTTTGCTCTAGAAAAAGGGTTATAATAACGATTTTATGTCAATAAACATTAGCATCATTCTGTTTCACATAAAAGTTTCCTGAGCTCATCATTCTGTTATCGATACCTTAATAAAGTATTTTGTAGTATTCTAAACATAGCAACATCACCAAATATTTGCCTTATTTGCGTAAAACTTGGTCTGTATTCTCAATGAAAACACTCCATTTACCACACCAACTGTTTTACTGCTTGAATCAGAAACATGACCATTGAAATTGACCAATGAAAAAAACTTATAATCATGTTATCGATACTCATTTGCATATTAAATCGACAAAAGCTGTGTAATTGTTGACACAAAATATCTATGGTGGCACATAAAAATCATTCACAGTTGTGACGAAATCGTCTGTAACTTTCTTCTTTGTTTTTTTTTCAGTGTAAAAGATATGTTACATAACTAACTAAAATATGTACAGTACTACTACAAATTCATTGAGAGCATAATGTTAAAAATCATTGTTTTTTGACAACAGTTAGACTCTCCATAAAGTCTGGTACATGTAGTTCAAACCTGGAACACTCTACAATAAATACACATTGAATTTAAACTGTAAGTAGCTTTTCAGCAGCAATAACAGGTGTCAGCTAAAATGAAACTCCCTATGTTGTTATGATAAGGACCTATGGTATGTTTGGGCTTCCATACTTTGAAAGAGTAAATAAACAGACGAAAGAGCATCAATGGTTGTGAAAGCACAAAATGGAATTTTCATTGAATTTATGGCCAAGAAATATTGATATAAGTGAAAATGGACAAACTACATGTTGTTTTGAGAGTTCAATGATCTTGCCTTGATCAATTCTACGCTAGAAATAATATAGATGGTTTTAGGGATTCCCATTATGACATAAATCTGGCGCATGCGCACAGAGCTGGCCGTCAATTCATCAGCCAGTACTATGTTTCACAATGTAAATAGGCAAATTGTAACCACGCAAACATCAGTTTTCCTGTGGTAGTAAATTGTAATTTTTGAAGAGAATAATTATTCTCTTACCTTTTAATATGTTTTCTCTCAGTTTCAAAATATTGCTACACAAAATCAGAGAATTTGCGTTTATTTAAGATGGGATTCTATCACGGTGCACAATAATGAAATGGAAAGCAGAAATTCTTTCGGTAATAGCCAGATTTTTTCTACATTAGAGATATAAATATACTGGTTTTAGATTATTTATTTCTCGTCATAACAGATCTATTAATTAGTTTGAAACAAAAGTGTAAAATAAATCTGAAACTTTAAATAAAAAGAAAATAAGCACTTTCAGAGAGGACTGTAAAATGGCCATGGCACTGCCGATATGAAAGACTTTATGTATAAATCAAACTGCACAGGATTTGTCGCTAAGTTGAGAAAATGAAAACGCGAGAACAGAACTAAAATAACTTACATTAAATGTAATCCACTATAAACATACTGTTTAAAAATTAGAAGAGACTTAAATTACTTTGTGAACAGTAGAGCACATCATCATCAGTCGCATCGGCATTACCGAGTAATTATAATTCATTTTGTGTTCAGTAAGGCCACATTCTGAGACAAATTTTGCATGTCTAGTTTTACTTACTCGTATTTCAAAGCCTATTCGATTATGTCAGTTTAATTAACAATTAAAGATTTTCTAATCAGACAGTTTGAAACCGTTTATTCAATAAGTCACAACTGAATGTTCATAAAAGACATCTGTTACATTTTGATTGATATAATTTAAGTCCAGTAGAACAACTGTTTCATTAACGTGATCACAGTCCCCATTTTTTTCTTCCGGCTTTAGGAGGAAATCAGCGCCGAACAGCCAAATCCGATGACACCCAAACTTTTTCACATTAGTTTTCCCAGCAATCCATTTTTACAAATAGACATGTAAAAGGCACAAGTGACTACATTATTTCATTTTTCTAATTACAAGCTGGGTTAAAAGTATACGTTTTGGAAGGAATTTTAGTATGCAAGCCCCGGAAATTTCCGGGCAACTCGTTGCCTTCAATCTGACATTGACGATAATTCTTGTTGACCACTGGATTATTATTATTATTATTACTATTTCTATCATTTTAAAGAAGAAGAAGAGAACCTTCATGTAGTTAAGGATTACCTTTATCAAAAAGAATAAACATAATAAGTTTCAAAAACAGGGGCGTAACTAGGGGAAATTTCATAATACGCACAACCATGTTTTATGCTCTACTTCTTGAAGGGAAAGCTAGTATTTCAGCCACTTTGGTAATTGGTATTGAAATCTGGTCTAATTTATAAATTTTCAGGATGCAAATTTGCAGGTGCGTTTTGAAATTTTGTCAATTTTGACAAAATTTCAATATGCTCCTGCGTATTTGCCATATACGTAGCTACGTCCTTGAAAAATGCTAATTTAGACCATAAAAAGAATACAATAAGTATTGGCAATGATCAGAAAATGATCGACTCAGTATCCAGAGATAGATAGATACAATAAATACATTTAAAAATACTAACATAGATCAAAAACATAATAATAGAGCTTATCATCAGAGCTCCAGATAATTTTTACAGTGGTTTCAGTATTTACCAAACAGAATTTTAACCTTTTCAGTAACCTGATGAGTCCTTTCAGTATCGGTACTCCTGAGATCCAGTGGTTGTTCAGTATCTTTTTAACGCACAACTGGTAGACTCCCAAAATGTCAGTCTACTTGAAATTGTCCAGGGTTCTTGCTTAAAACTCTGGACAACAGGAAGTACACATGTACAGATAGCAAGACAACCAGAGAAACAGTTTGTTCTCTTTCTAATTAGAAAATCACTCAGTTCTTTGACTTGTGCAAGAATACAAAAACAAAACAACTGAAGTTGAAACACCAGTTTGTTCATCTTATTCTGACTAGAAAATTACTCAGTGAACATGTAAATATTATCAAGTGCACCTTACAGAAAACCTGCAAAAAAGCAACTTAGGACAGTCATCCTGAAGTTTTATTGTTGTTTTCCTAAGCACAAGGTGACTGGTAGATGTAAAGAGAATGCCTACCAGAATGCCAAACATTTTCTGCAAACACTACTTGACCAAACAGAATGCCAATCAATGGTCTTGTAGGGTTGGCAGAAACTGTTTAGTAAGTAAGTAAGTACATGTAAGTAAGTAATGTCTTTATTTAAAGAGGGTAATACACAGTTGGCAAAACCAATCTTCCCTGAGGCCCTCTATAGCTATTTAAACATGTATAGTTCTAGTACTTGACAATTATTTACAATATTTTGACATCGTCAATTCACATATATAATGACCCTTGTTTTGTTGATCCAGATTCTCTGCCTTTATGAATGATGCAGATCCTGATAAAGCCAAGTAATCAGGTTCTACACATGCAATGATATGTGAGGTGACACTGCAAGAAATCTGATTACTCAATAGCTTAAAATCAGATGTAGACATGATAAGATGACTGAATCAACAGACAAAGGGTATAGTACAAACAAAGCATAAAGTGCATCACTGTACTTTAAAACAACACATTTACAATACAATCAACCAATAAAAACAACTAATGGTCATTTGTTTGACTTGCCAAACAGTTAAGATTATAACAAGATTAATACTAACATCAGATTAATCAAACTGCAAAATAAACATAGATAGAAATTAATCTTCACTATGTAATTCTAATGATGTTTCCTGTATTTTTGAACACTTTAACAACCCAATTTTAGGATCCATTCAGATTGTAAGGCCCAAATTTTAATTTGAAACCAGTTTTTGAAAGAGTGTAGCTGAGCTTTATTTACAACACCTCTAGAACCATATAAATACCAAAAAATCTCTAACTTTTATGAATAGTTTTAGATATAGATTTGTATAAGTTGATTCTTGGAGATAAAATCTTGTTCTGCTTTCAAAATTGTGCAAAAGGTATTCGAGAGAAATAAAAATTAATACCATATGAGTTTAAATACTAATAGTAAAGTTGATACATATTTGAGGGAAATAAGAAATGGTACAATATGAGTTTAAATACTAATAGTAAATTAAGTTGATACTCATCCAGTCATTTACAGCACAAACCATACACTCAGAAACACCCATAACTTAGGCAGCTGACACACAAACTAGATATAAGAAGAAAAAAAAAAAAAATTGTGTAGTGAGACATTGTGATTTATAAGGTATAAAGGCCTTTTAAGGTGAATGGATCCACTTTCAGGAGAGTAACTCTGCCAATTTTATGCTTGCCTCTCTTCCCACTGGGGACCAATCCCTAAAGGAAAGAATCATTCTCCTTTAGGAGCAAATACCTTCCCTTAGGAGTTGATCTCTTAAGAAGGCGTTTGCATTCTCAGAAGTTGATTGGTGATAAGGTGTCTGGTAGATGTGGATAAAATGCCAACCAGAAATTCTGGTTGGCATTTTATCCACATCTACCAGTCACCTTATCACCAATCAACTTGTGGTAAAAATGAACAATGCGGACACTGATCAGATTCCTCCCAGGAGCGGTCTCATTAGTGTCAACATATTCAGGTTTCCTCCATACAGACACTTCAGAACTTTGAACTGTTTATTTAACATCAAATATTTATTTTTCGGATTACAGCAGTCTGTCTCTAGTGTTCAAATAACCCTTTTTTACTTTTTTTCAACTGAATGAAAAAACATCTAAATCCCTGCATACATGTACATAGGTAAACTGCTTCAGAAACTGGTAAATTACTTCCATTTAAAATAACATGGTCAAGGAAGACAAATAGTTTCCAGGACAGAATGACAGCTCTTTGAATGTGCCAGTGAAAGAAGCAATGCATGTCATCAGCTGATATAGTTTATCCATATTTGATTCATTAGATTTTTTGTTAACAGAGAAATTTCAGACTTACTCTATTTAGAGAATTAGGCAGAAATTTTTATTTTGATATATCAGAGTTTTAGATAAGAGGGGTATTTGATGATAATTGAGGGATAATTTTTTTAATTCTCATTGAAACCATATGTTGTGACCCCTCATCTGAACCGTCTCGATGAGATGGTTCAGATGAGGGGTCATAACATAGGTTTTTAAGTAGAAATAACAAAAATTATCCTTAATTATCACTTAATACTCCCTCTTATCTAGGGCTATGATATTTTCTCTGTAAACAAGAAAACTAATGAACAAGCACTGCATGAACTACATAAGCTGGTGAAATGTCTGTCAAGCTAATCTTCTGACACCCAAATGTTACAAGAAGACTGTTCAACACAGCACAGTCACATTGGAATTCTAGCAAGACTTTTGTCTCTTTGCTGCACCCAACCCCAGTGGTGCTGATCTAGGCTGGTATTCTTGTGCAAGTCGCTTTTGGCGTCTTTTTTTCCCAAGCCACTGTTTAGTTGCTGCCAAAGGATTGTAGTCAACCACTGAAGGACCACACAAACTTACAAAGAGTAGAGAATCAAGGGCTTCATTACCAATAGATGACCTGAAATAACAAAATCAAAACCACTATAAAGGTAAATGGGTACACTTTCAGGGGAAGCAACTTTTCCATTTTCTTTTTGGCCTCCCCTCTCAACTGGGATCAACCCTTAAAGCAAAGAATTTATTCTCATAAGAGCAAATTGTTTCCTTTAAGAGTTGACCCCATTTGAGAAGGGCTTTGTCATATGTGAAAGCAAACAGAAAGTCACAAAAGATGTTCCCCTTTGTAAAAATGGCTGAAAAACATGGAGGTGTACCAATACACCTTAAATATCATATTACAGTTTACTGATTTTCTGAATCCATTCTAGTCAACCTTATACTGTTCCTTACAGTGTTATCATTCACATTTACCCATCACGTATGATAGTGGCAAGTATAATACTTGCTATTATGATTAGTGATGGGTAAAGGACCTTTATTAAAGGTCAATGAAAACACATGAAAATTAATTTGGAACATGTAGTGACTTTCCTGGAATATTTTTTCTGATTCCTCCTTTGTTTTGGAGCAAGAGAAAATTCTTTAGAGGGAGAAAATTCTTTCCTTTAAGAGACAGGAAACTAATTCTTCCCTTAAGACTAACACCAGTGAAGAGGGAGACAAACATAACCATGTCAGAATTATTTCCTTGGAGGTGAAGTTGTCTGTCTGCTTGTTCAAGTAGACAAACTATTAATAAACAGACCTAAATGTAAATATTTAGCAGTTCAACAATGTCTGTTGAGAGTCAGCTTTTGCAAATATCTTGAATTCTTTCTGATGGAGATACGACTGAAATCAGCCCAGAAACATCATCTAAACCATGAATATTACCATTTTTGGCCTATTATACCAGCCACACATACAGTTACATGAACATGTAACTATATGTGACTGGTTTAAAAGGCCAAAAATGGTAGTATGCATGGTTATGATGTATATCAATTATCAAAATTACCTGCACTTGCTTTTGATCGTGTTCTGTGTGCTAAAGGAACGCTCACACTCAATGCTGGTAACCCGAGTACAGAGGGCGATCTTAGCCAACTTTGCGAGGTTAGGAAACTGGGTAATATGCTTCAGAATTATTCGCTGGCTTAAAGCATAAAGTGACAGGCCCCTGTACGTCCCTTTACGCATCCCCTGAAGACCATGACATTCCTGTATCAGCTTTTCCCCATCCAAAAGTGGTTCAATAACAGTTTCTCTGTTAACTACACCAGTAATTAGATCTCCTTCACACAATGTTACAGTTTTTTCATTTCCAAAATGTTCAGTTAATATCTCTGCAGCTTCAACTGTTTCATCAAAGGATAAATGCTGAGAAGTTGATGGTTCTAACACTTGGCTCATATATTTGAATAAGTCACAGTCATGTTTTCTGATTCTTTGTCTAATGTTCTTACATAAGTTGTTCAGATAGTTGATTTTCACATTCTCAAACTGTGAATCAGCTTCTTTGCTGTGATATTTTAGTTCATCAGAATTACAGAAGGCTTTGGCATCTTCTATTTTGATGTTTGCTTTCATGTCAGCTAACCCACTGCCATTCTGTATTTTCATGATTTCAAGTTTTCCCACTGTGCTCTCTATTAGAGGAGCAAAATCGGTGAACATAATATATCTTGACTGAAGCTGGCAACTCAAAACCCCAAGCTCAGAGTGCACATTCTATCTAAGACCAAGCAATAAGGCAGTTTTATCGTTGGCAAAGTATTTATAGAGTCCTTTAGCAGTGGCGTTTTCTGATGCCTTACTTGACAGAGTTGCCAGTACTGCTCCGTAACTTTCGTAGACAGCCTCGACTGCTCGTTTGAGACCCAGCCATCTTATTGAGTATGGTTCTTTGATGGTAAGTTCTGGTTCATCAAGTAGTTTCTGCATATTCTTTAATTCGTAACATCTTTTTGCTGATACTGACATGTAATTATAAAGACTTGAAAACTTATCTTTGAACTTTTTCAGAGTATCTATATCCTTTATCGAATCAGTTACTGCCAAGTTAAGGCGGTGTGCCACACAGTGAGTTTGTGTTAAAAGTGGGGAATATTTTGAAACTAGCTGAACCCAAACTCCACTTTTTCGCCCCATCATCACACTTGCACCGTCAGTAGCAAGGGATATACATTTTGACATGTCAATGCCACTGCCTTTCAAAAATTTATGTAACTTCTCTGTAATGGTATGTGCATCTCCAGCCGCTAGCTTACAGTTGCCTAAAAATGATGTTTCTGCCGAGCCATCAGAAACATAGCGTACACATATAGACAGGCGCTTGGATACTGAAATGTCTGTACTTTCATCGATGAGAATTGCATAGTACTCAGAGGAATTAACTTTCTCAACAAGCTGTTTCTTCAGCAAATCTGATATCAAAAGCTGGATTTCATTTATTGTTGTCCAACTAAGATTTCTGTAGGGAAGTTCCAGCCCATTTAATCTTTGGAGTTCCAGAACGGCATTAACTTTATCTAATGCTATGTCAGTTTTCATTAGAGCATAAACTGTTCGAACTAGATATAAGTCTGGGTTTGTTACAGTAGCCTTTTGGTAGTCCTCTGTGTTTTCAGCTAAAATTTCAACTGGCTGCTTTTCAATTGAACGCCTGTATGCCAATGCGTGGTGCACCGAATCATTGTGACTTTCTATTGTTGACCTCTGAATGTTTGGTGAGCCCCCTTCTGCCCAAACATTTTTAATATTTCCTTTGATGCATAAATTGCATTTAAATTTTGTTTGGCCTTCTTGGCCTTCTATAATTAGCCATGGGAACTGTCTCAACCACAATGCAAAAGTTTCCTTTCTGACAGTTTTTCCTGAGTGACGTTTACCCACAGTGGCCACACTGCTAGCAGTCAATTCTTCTATGATGGGCAAGCAGACCTGTCCCGCCAACAATCGCTTTTCCGGTGTGAAATAATCAAACAAAGTTTTTGTTTTACTTGTGGCCATCTTTACTTTTTTCGTTTTTCAGGTGTACTCGATTTGTTTTAATTAGCCTGCTAAGTACGCCGCTGTCTTACACTGGTATAGGGGTCCCTCGAATCACCCCAAACCGCTAAAAGCACCAACAAACTCATTTTTTTATTATCAATAATTGAAGTGACTTGGAAATATGTGTTAATGCTTAAAAGAATCGGTATTTTTATATAGTTAAAGTGATATTTTAATTCGCTGCTACTTTGTAGTAATAGGACTACCTTAGTCTGCTTGGTATTTACTATTGTTGTTGTTGTATTTGAAAGCCGTGTTGTAGTAAAAGAAGTGCGTCTGAGGATTACGCTGATCATCGGAATGCATGCATATTAGACAAACATTTAAAATGGGCGAGAAAGTGAGCTTCTCAAGAACTGAAATAGTTTGACTGGAATAGGAATTGTTTTTGAAGAGTTTATGCAGATTTGAGCTGAAAATTATCAACAGACATGGTCCAGTCGCCTTAAGCGAGATTCGTAAATACGAAACAAAACAAACCCGCGTGCGTAAGCTGAGAAATGACAGCCGTAAGTGTTACGACTGAAATCTGAAAGGCATTCACATTCTGGCATTTTCAGAGCGTAATTTACAAAAATACGAAGCTTATCTGGCTCTCTGTATCATGCATAGTTTAAATATAAACTATTTATTTTTACCATTTATTGTAAAAAAAAGCAGCACTTTACCACATTAAATTGGCATAGAAAGATTGGTTTTCAATGGTACCTCTTGGCCAGTTTGATGGCCAGGGCTATCTGGAGTCTATTTATAGAACCGGAAGTACGTCACAAAAAAATCTCCTATTACTACCAACGTCTTCCTTCGTCGACGTTAATGGGCAAATTTATTTGGGGACCATTTCACTTTCGATACTCGATGTCAATGTGCCCTTATGATGTAATCTCTTATGAAAATCTCGTGACCCAAAGGAAAGTATTGATTACACATGACTGGCAATAACGTATGGCAGCACAATTCTGACACTACACTTGACATCTCGCATTCTGCTCAAAATGACATATCAAACATCGTATGCAGAACTCTTGTTTTACAGAAGTAATCAGTGTAGAGATGAGAACAGCAAGAAATGGAGAGAGACACTGTCAATATTTACGACCAGCAGGTTACCCATGAAGCAAAAAGTTGAAATGGAATGCACACGATACCCCACCCACCGTCAGTAACACGGGCTGGCAAAGGAAAAAAAAACTTGGAAAATGCGTATCAATTTGTAGATCTAATAGCATGCAGTAAATGGGATTCATGAACTATCTTACAATAGCTTCTTCTTGAAACATTCATTAAACAAACATTTATTGCGAGATACCGATGCTGTTTATTTTTTTATTGGTGAAACTCAATTGGTCTTCAATAACGTTCCGAACCCCGAACGGGGTAAGCACACAAGTATGACGAATCACCGGACCGTAAAACGGGATTCAATCTGATTGAAATCCGATCTAAAAGCTTAAAGATCTATCCATTAAATGATGCGTAACTGACGGATTGATTCGGACTAATTTAACTTCTGATTTTAATTCCTTTTTTCCCTGGAAGATTTCCTTTTTTTCTGCTGCTGAATGTGCAGGGAATTCAGTTACTAAGTTTACTTCTCTTGTAAGGGCTAGGGACTAACTTCTCTAATCTCAGGTCCTGGTGAATGAATGTCATTGGACGTATCACCAGTAAACAATTCTGATTCTGATTCCTAAACAGGATTATACATCTAATAGACTGGCACTCCCTTTTCTCACTGTATTAAGATACGAGCGATTGCATATGGGAAAACGCATGATGTATTCATCACGTCGCAGCGACGTCAATACGACGCCATTGCGACGTCATGTGCCTGCTGGGTGAGACATGACAAACTATCATCGACGTCACTGCGACGTCGTGTGCTCCCTGGGTAAGGGAACCTACATAAAAAATGAGAGTCGGTTCTTCCATTTTCCTCTTGTGATGGGATTCTGAACTAATTATTTTACACTTTCAAGAAGCTTATACAAGACTTTTTTCATTTGCCGTAACAACATGATAATTAATTCAAAGTGGCATTCTTGGAGACCAATGAACCAGGGAACTATTTGCGTGCAGAATATCTTGAAGGTGTTCACAAGCAGTCGAGGAAACAACGGTGGAATGATTCCTATTTCAGAATAATTTACGAGAAAACAAGGCGCAGTCATATTTATCTACATGCATTGGAAAGTGACTGAAATGATAATAAGTCCCCCCTTTTTTTTCATTGCATTTTCATTCTCACTCGATGTAAACGATGGCTAGTTACGTCTTCTCATATGGAGTATCATCTGGTAGTGAATGAAGATGAACAAAGCTTGACAGACTAGCTAAAGAGAAAAGCTGAAAAAAAATCAGTTTTCGTGCGAGATATGCCACATTTCGGTGCGAAAAGTTCCGACTGGTTGCAACAAATGACTGTATGGACGATGGGAGATACCTGATCATAACTCTATTTTAACATGGAGCTCCGTAAGACATCTTGTATAGGAAAGACACGTTTCATACGATATTATAAAATCATCCATTAACACCGACTTTTTATGCATACAGGCTCTTAAAATTAAATTCTTCTTCAGTGTTTTTATTGCTTTTTTTCATAATTTTATGTTAATATTAAATTGGGGGATTTTCAATGAGTAAGTATAACCCCTCAAATGGCATACTAATATAGTAAAATGCACTGAAAATGCAGGGGGCATCTCTATTCATTTCGCGAGATCATTATATACGAAGTTACATATTTTATGCAAACGGATTCGAAATCTGCAATACTTATTCTTTCTTTAGATATATATTTTAACAGGAGAAACGTAGAAATAATTGGGGGAATTTAACAATATTTGAAAAATTATTTAATGTTTTTGCGCGAAAACCCACCGCATTTCACATGTATATCTGTTTACTAATAAAATATCGAATTTTCAAATGAGTGGATTTGTTGCTGTTGTTTAATAAGATTTAAACAGTGGCACGATAAAAGGTAAAAAGATAAAAGGTTCTTCCTGTTGTACACCAAGAAACAAGTGGATGGTTGGTGTGGGTGTGGGTGTGTTGGGGGGGGGGGGGGGGGGGGGGGGGTAGGAACGGGGAGGCGCGTTCAAGGCAGGTGAGGGGGATTACCGAGTAGATAGCTATGGAAATTTTGTTTCGCCAAATCTGGGTACCTTCCTTTTTTGTTAAAAATAATATTGAAAGGGGAAAAAACACTTAATTTGAATCCTTCGGCTTTTAAAGACTTGGAGCCGTTTTCGGAAGAAACATAGTTGCGAAACTCAATTGATCACAGTTATAAACGACTGGGCTAAAATCTTGGATAAGGGTGGTCAGGTTGACACTTTTATCTTGGACTTCGAGAAAGCTTTTGACACTCCCCCTCATGAATTACTTAAATGTAAGCTATTCGGCTATGGTATTGGTGGGAAGACACTGAAATGGATAGATTCTTTTCTCTGTTACAGGCAGCAGCGTGTGGTGGTAAATGGAGTTAAGTCGGATTGGGCCCCGGTTTTGTCGGGTGTCCCCCAGGGCACCGTGCTTGGACCACTGTTATTCTCGTTGTACATTAACGATATAATAGAAAATATTGACTCGGAATTAAGACTTTTTGCTGACGATTGTGTTTGCTATCGTGTAATCAGAGATATTGAAGACACGGTGAAACTTCAGGAGGATATAGATCGTTTAGGTTGTTGGGCAAGGAGTTGGGGCATGAGATTTCAACCTGTCAAATGCAACATAATGCAAATTACAAGGAAACGGATCAAGAAGATCAATGCTTCCTACACCTTAGAGGGAACGGTCCTCAATGATGTAGAAACTATCAAGTATCTCGGCATAACCATTACCAATGATTTGAAATGGAACACTCATGTCAGCAATATTTGTACAAAGGCTAATAGGACCCTCGGCTTCCTCAGGCGTAACTTGGCAGTATGTCCACAAGATGTTAAAGAGTCAGCATACAAGGGACTGGTGCGTCCAGTCCTGGAGTATGGCAGTTCAGTTTGGGACCCTCAGAGTATACTTCTCCAAGATGAACTTGAGAAGGTGCAGAAAAGGGCAGCTAGATTTGTAACGGGAAATTACACATATGAAACTGGGAGTATGACTGGCATTCTGGAGAAACTTAAGTGAGAATCCCTAAAAAAGAGAAGGAAAGATAGTAGACTCATAATGCTGTACAAAGGTCTGAGGGGTACAGCCAGTATACCCATAAATGACCTTGTTCCCCCAAGTAGGCGTACCAGGAATCATCATTCCCTGGCATTTCAAACCCCATTGGCTGGGACTGACATTTACAAGTCCAGTTTCTTCCCCCAGACTATTAGAGATTGGAATTCCCTGGAAGATTCACTTATTTCTGCTGCTGAGGGTGCAGAGGATTCAGTTACTAAGTTTACTTCTCTTATAAGGGCTAGGGACTAGCTTCCCCGATAGACAGGTCCTGGTGAATGATTGTCCTTGGACGTATCACCAGTAAACAATTCTGATTCTGATTCATTTCCTTCATAAAATAAAATTTTAAAATACGCACTTTATCCTTCAAATCATTTGTACTTTCAGTTTCTAAATATAGATGCGTTGTAAAATCATGTAGGTTCTATAAGACCTTGCAAATTATCAGTGTGTACATTTAGCAAATCTTTTAAAGTTATGAGCTATTTTATAGGTGTGAAAAACTTTCATTCGGAACCTTTTTACGAGAGAGCCTGCACCGCTAAGACTAGTCTGCGTAAATGCGCATTCTAGTCAGAAAAAGTGTAGTACGCACTGGAATTAGTAAGATGTTGCGTGTTTTGACTCTCTGTGCACTTACTGAGCTGACTGTGCATATGTGCAGTTCGCAAATGCTCATCTGAAGACTTTATTCGCGTGCCGCAACTCTAAATATTCCAGCCGCATTCAATGATAACATATTTATTCCTCATGCTCAGCTGACACACAACGCTGAAACAACGGCGTGTCATCAACGTTGGTTAAACTTAAAGTACTATGACGTTGAGTTACCGTTGATACTGACGGTTACATATTACTTTAGACATAGCTGATTATATGAGGTGCAAATTTGTACTTGGTAATAAAGAGGCTTATTGAAGATACTTTGCTATAGTTCACCCAATGATCACAAAACATTGAAGCACATTGAATCAACGTTTATTCAATGATGATTCAACATTTTGTGTTCGCTGGCTTGATAAGACTGAACTGCAAACAGCGCAGATCTTGATACGACTGCTCTACTAGGCCTGCAATGTGTATCCCAGTAGTAAGAACTGCAGGATATTATAACTATTATACTGTTCTCAAATCTCAAAAGTAGACTCTGGAAATGTTAAAAATCGGTACGTTGTTGTCTACCGCCATATGACCTTGAAAATACCAATTCTCGCCCGATCACCGAAGTTACGCAACGTCGAACCCGGTTAGTACTTGGGTGGATGATCGCCTGGGAATACCGGGTGTTGCAGACTTTTGTCTGCTTTTCTTTATTTATTTTCTAGTTTTATTTTTTTTTTTTGTTTCTTTTTCTTTTATAGTCCCCCCCCCCCCTAGCCTCCCCCCATCCCATTACATGTATTTTTTAGCTGTGCGAAGGAAATTACGTTTCTTTCAACGTTAAAGACTTTTTGATATATTCTACCGTTTACCGTCTACTGTGCACTGTCTACTCGCCCTTCGTTTTGGAGCATGAAAAGTAGTGCATGCTGTTCGCGGTTTTCTGTATACTATTTACTTCCAACGAAGTGTCTACTGTCTGTCTACTGCGTCCTGGATACTTTTACTGCGGCCTGTCTGCTACAACTGTTGAACATAGACGTGGTGCAAGAACAGGGGCATGGGTACAAAGTCGCAGCATGTGCGCCTGTTTAAGCGCATCCGGACTCTACAATGATGTACCTTCAACCAAAGTGGAGTTGCACAAACAGATGGAACCCACATTAGCACCATAGTAACCCGCACTTTATGGTAGCAAAACCCTGGTGGCCCGTTAGAATAATAAATGCATGCCAAAATTTCTATGTAGCACATACACAGTGAGCACATACTTATACTTGGGCAGTAAAACACACACGCAGATACATCTATAATTATCTAAGTTCTGCTGCAATAGTTAAAACAAATAAAAAAAAATTAAAAAGGCAGTTTTGACATTTTTTCTTGTCAACTTTAGTTTTGTATGATGGAATTGCAGAATTTATAAATTTTGGCAATATGTACAAATTTTGGCATTATTTCTTTTCCCTATCGAATTGCTTTTTTCGTCTGAAGATCGATGTTAATGAAACGTGGACCTAGAATACTTAGTTGTGACTGTCGACAGACTTCCAATATCATAATTTTTTCTGATACGTAATGGAAATCCTAAAGAGACGGATCAAATCTTCACATTGATACATACTACCCAGCTGGCACACAACGTTATAACGACGTCGCATTGACGTCGACGCAACCAGGCTACATCGTATCGACGTCATTCTGACGTCATGTGCCCGCTGGGTTATACTTTACTGCCCAGCAGTTACAAGACGTCGAAATGACGTATTTTTGACGTCGATGCGGCATGGGGGCGTCGTATCGACCCCATTTCGACATCATTACGACGTCATGTGCCTGCTGGGCGTCTTGTAATGCTTTTCAAAAAGTTTGCATCGTTTTAATTTACCCTCTCTATTGGGACACCTTAAAATTACTGTAATTATTCTAAAATTTGAACAGGTGCTTATACTAGCCGACAGTGTGTCAGAAATACTGAATATATGATATGACGCATTGCACATCTAGATCTGATTGTAAACTGATTCCTCAGATACATCTATCCCAAAATTTAGGATTACTGCGTCAATTGTTTGTTAATCTAGCAGCTCTTGGGTTACATCATTGATAACCAAGGGTCGGTCATATTTGCACGTGCATTTTATGCTCATCCCTTGTGTTGAACGTTATGAACCTTGTCCGGGCAAAACATGTTTGACGCTATACGCAAACAGTGGGTACCAAGATAAGTCTATCCAACTGTGTAGTCTGTCAGAGTAAGTGCAGTGCACTGTTTGATACCCAGAAGTCATACTTAATGCGCCTACCCTGTTCTGATTGTGCTAGTGCACACACTAGTCTGGACTTAGGTGTTTTGCATATACGATAATGCTGATTTTATCACGACACGACTCAAATGGCCTGCGCAAGGAAAAAAGTGTGTTCAGCCCGTTATGTACACGTAACCAGGAGGTACCAAGGTATGTCTACCCTATGTGTAGTCTACCCTGTTCGGATTGCGCAAGCATCTAAGCTAGACACGCGTGTTTTGCGTATGGCATAGGACTGGTTTTATCACGACACGGGGTATGCGCAAGGAAAAATGTGTTTCATCCCATCTTGGTAAAAGTGAATGCAGTCCGATTAGTGTCTATTCCTTTCGCATACTTTACGGCGCTCCAGTGTATGATGCTCAAGATTGTTTATACATGTTGTGAGCGCATTACTGTTACCGCAGAGTGGGCTGATTCTTCTCGTCGCATGTGGCAATTTTCCGAGGGTGCGGCTTTTGGGTTACATCATTGATAATCAAGCTAATCAAGAATCGGTCATATTTGCACGTGCATTTTATGCTCATCTCTTGTGTTTAACGTTTTGAGCCTTGTGCGGGCAAAATATGTTTGACGCTGTACGCAAACAGTGGGTACCAAGATAAGTCTATGCAACTGCGTAGTCAGTCGGAGTGAGTGCATTGCACTGTTTGATTCCCAGAAGGCATACTTAGTGCGCCTACCCAGTTCTGATTGTGCTAGTGCACAGACTAGTCTGGACTTAATTGTTTTGCATATAAGATAAGGCAGATTTAATCACGACACGACTTAAAAAGGCCTGCGCAAGTAAAAATGTGTGTTCAGCCCATAATGTTTGAAGCAAAATATGTATGTATACGTAACTAGGAAGAGCCAAGATATGTCTACGCTCATGTGTAGTCTACCCTGTTCTAATTGAGCATGCATCCACTCTAGACACGGTGTTTTGCGTATGACATAGGACTGGTTTTATCACGACACGAGGTATGTGCAAGGTAAAAGGTGTTTCACTCCATCTTGGTAAAAGCGAATGCAGTCCGATTAGTGTCAATTCCTTTCGCACACTTTACGGCGCTCCAGTGTATGATGCTCAAGATTGCTTATACATGTTGTGAACGCATAACTGTTACCACAGAGTGGGCTGATTCTTCTCGTCGCATGTGGCAATTTTCAAGAAGTAGAGAATAAAACATGGTTGTGCGTATTACGAAATTGCCCCTTGTTACGCCCCTGACGAGGTATGTGCAAGGTAAAAGGTGTTTCACCCCATCTTGGTAAAACGAATGCAGTCCGATTAGTAGACTGGCTCCCAGTCCCTTTGTTTTATTTTTTGGTTTTGACCAAAATGGCCATCAGAATAAGAAAAACGTCATGTTAAAACTTCTACTATTTGAATACATATAACCATTTAGCCTGGAAGCCAGGCTTTCCGATTTCGCACACTTTACGGCGCTCCAGTGTATGATGCTCAAGATTGTTTATACATGTTGTGAACGCATAAATGTTACCACAGACTGGACTGATTCTTCTCGTCGTATGTTGCAATTTTCCGAGGGTGCGGCTCTTAAAGAATGCGCATTAATATTACGAAAAAGTAATTTGAGCCGCGACACGACAAAACCGACAATGTTGTTGTGCGCCCAGTGCAAACGCAGATCAGCCAGGGAATCCGCCCAGTTTCACCGGACTCTTCGTTAAGTACTCAAAGGGTAGCTAAGGGTCTAAGCTAACGCCATGCGGACAGCGAAGACTCTGATCAGACTGGGCGGATGCCCAGGCTGATCTGAGTCTGCGCTGGGCGCACAACCACATTGTTTGTTTTGTCGTGTCGCGGCTCATTTGTTCTTTTCGCGTAGTAAGCAATACTTTGGCTAACAACACTTTATATATATTTAGACCATCCCCCGGCTGGTAAATGGACGGACACACGGCGCCAAGTGAGTGCATCGGCTGGTAAATCAATCAACTGCATTTACTATACCAAAGACAAAGATAGATGGATGGATGGCGCGATTTCGTCCTTTTCAACTGTATTTCAGTTATATCAGGACAATAATGAAAGGATATGTGCAATGGAACCCCGTTTATGGTAGGAAAGATTTTCGCCTCAAGCGGGACTCAAACCTGGTCCACTATATCAGTAGGCCAGTGCTGAACCCACTGACCTACCGGGGCTCCAACCAAAGACAAAGAGACAGACACACAACAAAGATATTCAAATAGACATACAGACAGAGATACACATGATCAAAGAAAACTTGTTTAAGCTATCAAAGCTTAAACAAACTAAACTCAGATTAATACCAACAAGATTGATTAATTTATATCAACCTTGACGTGGCGAAAAACCAGGCACATGACGTCCTAATGACGTCGCACTGATATCGACACGACGTCACCATGTCGCTTCGACGTCAATATGACGTCATTTGGACGTCATGTGCCTGCCGGGAAGATGCTTTTTATAAGATGTATTACTGAGCTCCATGTTAAAATAGAGTTATGATCACTTATCTCCCATCGTCCATAGTCATTTGTTGCAAACAGTCGGAAGTTTTCGCACCGAAATGTTGCATTTCTCGCGCGAAAACGGATTTTTTTCCAGCTTTTCTCTTTAGCTAGTCTGTCAAGCTTTGTTCATCTTCATTCACTACCAGATGATACTCCATATGAGAAGACGTAACTAGCCATCGTTTACATCGAGTGAGAATGAAAATTGTGCCTGTAAGACACTAATGATGCCCCCGTGCAGCGCCTGTCACAGGACATGTGTACATCCCTAAAGCACCTTTCAAGCACAAATGCTATTTACAAAGAATCCACTGAAAACATTACACAAACTTTATACCATACAGTGCAAAATGCAGAAAAAATGACTAAGTTTAAAAGGCCATTATTCCTTCAGAATTATTTTTTTCCTATCAAAACCAACATGCACATCTTCACTTTGTCCACAACAAGTCTCCAATGTCTGAAAAACAGCCATTGAAAATTGTGGGAGGAGTTGATTACACAAAGTACTTACCCTACAATGCAAACATATGCCTAAAATGACTAAGTTCAAAAGGCTATAATTCTGTCAAAATTAATTCTAGCTCCAACAAAAACGCACATGCACATCTCCAATATGTCCATAACATGTATGCAAAGTTTGAAAAAGATCGATTGAAAACTGAGGGAGTAGTTGATTACACAAACTCCACACCCTACAAATGTAAAAAAATTGCCTAAAATGACTAAGTTCAAAAGGCCGTAAATCTGTCAAAATCATTTCTAGTTCCAACAAAACCCCACATGCACATCTTCAATATGTCCACAACATGTATGCAAGGTTTAAAAAAGATCCATTGAAAACTGTGGGAGGAGTTGATTACACAAACTACATACCCTACAATGCAAAAATTTGCCTAAAATGACTAAGTTCAAAAGGCCGTTATTCTGTCAAAATTAATTCTAGCTCCACCAAAAACCCACATGCACATCTTCAATATGTCCACAACATGTATGCGAAGTTTGAAAAAGATCCACTGAAAACTGTGGGAGGAGTTGATTACACAAACTCTATAAGGTAAAGTGTGACGAACGGACAGACGGACGGTCGGACGGACAGACAGGAGCAAATCTTAATGCCCCCCCCCCCTGACTATCGTCACGGGGGCATAAAAAGGGGGGACTTGTTATCATTTCAGTCACTTTCCAATGCATGTAGATTCATATGACTGCGCCTTGTTTTCTCGTAAATTATTCTGAAATAGGAATCATTCCACCGTTGTTTCCTCGACTGCTTGTGAACACCTTCAAGATATTCTGCACGCAAATAGTTCCCTGGTTCATTGGTCTCCAAGAATGCCACTTTGAATGAATTATCTGGTTGTTACGGCAAATGAAAAAAAGTCTTGTATAAACTTCTTGAAAATGTAAAATAATCACTTCAGAATCCCATCACAAGAGGTAACTGGAAGAACCGACTCTCACTCTTTATGTAGGTGCCCTTACCCAGGGAGCACCCGACGTCGCAGTGACGTCGCAGTGACGTCGCAGTGACGTCGATGGCAGTTTGTCATGTGTCACCCAGCAGGCACATGACGTCACAATGACGTCGCTGCGACGTGATGACGTCGCACCGACGTCAGTGAGACGTCAATTCGACGTCATGTGCCCGCTGGGCAACGACTTGAAGAAAAGATAGCATCAGCTGTTAGGAATGTTGTGAAAAAGTTTCATTGTGGGATGAAAACAAACTATAAAGTATGGACTATATTTGAAAATTGGTCGTAGCCTCGAGCCATAAAAAATACATAAGTAAATAAATAGATAAATACATCTTGCGTTTTCCCATATGCAATCGCAACTTCTCTCATCATTCGCTTTAACACGTATCAACACATTCAATTGCGCGAAATGTATTGAATTGTATAGGAAAGACAAGTTTCATACGATATTATAAAATCATCCATTAACACCGACTTTTTAAGCATACAGGCTCTTAAAATTCAATTCTTCTTCAGTGTTTTGATTGTTTTTTTCATAATTTTATCTTAATATTAAATTGGGGGATTTTTAAGTTGTAAGCATAACCCCTCAAATGGCATACTTATAGTAAAATGCACTAAAAATGCAGGGGGCATCTCTATTCATTTCGCAAGATCATTTTTATATACTAAGTTACATATTTTATGCAAACGGATTCGAAATCTGCAATAATTATTCTTTCTTTAGATATATATTTGAACAGGAGAAACGTAGAAATAATTGGGGGAATTTAACTATATTTGAAAAATTATTTAATGTTTTTGCGCGAAAACCCCGCATTTCACTTGTATATCTGTTTACTGATGAAATATCTATTTTTCAAATGAATGGATTTGTTACCCTAGTTTAAAAAGATTTAAACAGTGGCACGATAAAAGGTAAAAGATAAAAGGTTCTCCTAGTTGCACACCAAGAAACAAATGGATGGTTGATGTGGGTGTGTGGGTGTGGGGGGGGGGGGGGAGGAACGGGGAGGCGCCTTCAAGGCAGGGTAGGGGGATTACCGAACAGAAAGCTTTGGAAATTTTTTTCTCAAAATCTGGGTACCTTCCTTTTTTGTTCAAAAAAATATTGAAAGGGGAAAAACACTTAATTTGAATCCTTCGGCTTACTAAGACTTGGAGCCGTTTTCATTTCCTTCATAAAATGATATTTTAAAATACGCACTTTATCCTTCAAATCATTTGTACTTTCAGTTTCTAAATATAGATGCGTTTTAAATCATGTAGGTTCTATAGGTATCCGAATGTATAGGAGAAAACGCGGTGACGTCATCGATAAGGATTTACAAGGTATTCCCCACACTGGTTGGCAAAAAGTCGATAATCAATCACGCTATATTGAACGTTTATTGGGTGATATTAAACCATGTAATTAATCACGCCGTGTATTTTGCGCATTATGATGCATGATAACGCTGAGAAATGTAGGTATTTTAGTGTGAAATATTGTTCTATTCTCTCTCCTAATTCATTTAAATTGGTTCCACATGAAGTGCTTTTTAGATGTACGTTTTAGCATGGATACTCTAAAATAAGGTGTCTGTATCTGGTGTACATTTTGAAATTAAACCGGTTGTTTATTGTTTATAATGAATGTATCCGGTATTCAGCGGGTCTTTTGATAAGGAATGTCTTTAATTATCATATTTCAAAGAACGCCACGCGTTTCCTACAGTGACAATGTCATATTAACTTGTATAATATAACCAACTGTTTTTGGCGGTGTGGCTAATTTAAATATCAAATAAAACTCGATTATTATAATCTATGATATTTTAATATTAATATGTTTGTCCGCTAATAAAATATAAAGAGCAAACAATGAGAGAGAGAGAGAGAGAGAGAGAGAGAGAAAGAATTTGTTGTTCAGATGTCATGAGCTCGGACTAAATATTGTGCTAATTACTGATGGTAGTTTCAAAACAGAAGGTTCTCTGCTTATACGTGTATATTATCCTTTACCGTTTTATAACATTCTCCTTTGAATCGCAGTCATGAATATAAATTCATTTACTTATTTATTTTTTACATTTTCTTATCCCTAAATCAGATCAATATGTTTTATTAATTTTGCATTAGTTCTCGTTGGATACAAGTTTCTATATTTTATTGTCTTTCATTTTCTATTACCCGTGTTCTATTTAATAATCACCTTGATTGCCGAAAAGGTTTAAAGGTTAAAATACTCTTTAGTACCTCCGATTTATTGTATATTTATTTTTCTTTTTAAGTCAAAGTCATTAGGAGAAAAAGTCCTGTTCCGAAGCGAGTCAATGTATGTCGAGTAATTAAATAACTTTAAATAATATTAAATAACTCTCTTTTTTCGCGCGACAAGCGATTAAAACAATATTTGCACTGCTTTAATCGGTTTCTATTTATTCGCAGCTTTCTAAACTATATTTTACGCTTTCAGAGGTTTATTTTCAGCAAAATTCCATAGAAGACCACTGTCTGTCGCTATCTTTTTGCCAACCAATCTACCCACGTGATCATCCGATGACGTCACTCCGGGGATTCCCGTTATCTCCTATAACCTTGCAAATTATCAGTGTGTACATTTAGCAAATCTTTATATTTATATGGTTATGAGCTATTTTATAGGTGTGAAAAACTTTCATTCCGAACCTTTTTACGAGAGAGCCTGCACTGCTTAGACTAGTCTGCGTAAATGCGCATTCTAGTCAGAAAAAATGTAGTACGCGTATTTTGATTCTCCGTGCACTTACTGAGCAGACTGTGCATATGCGCAGTTCGCAAATGCTCATCTGAAGACTTTATTCGCGTGCCGCAACTCTAAATATTCCAGCCACATTCAATGATAACAGATTTATGTCTCATGCTCAGCTGACACACAACGCTGAAACAACGGCATTTAATTAACGTTGGTTAAACTTAAAGTACTATGACGTTGAATTACCGTTGATATTCACGGTTACATATTACTTTAGACATAGCTGATTATATGAGGTGCAAATTAGTACTTAGTAATAAAGAGGCTTATTGAAGATACTTTGCTATAGTTTACCCAATGATCACAAAACATTGAATCAACGTTGATTCAATGATGATTCAACATTTTGTGTTCGCTGGCTTGATAAGACTGAACTGCAAACAGCGCAGAACCTGATACGACCGCTCTACTAGGCCTGCAATATGTGTCCCAGTAGTAAGAACTGCAGGATATTATAACTATTATACTGTTCAGTAGACTCTGGAAATGTTAAAAATAGGTACGTTGTTGTCTACCGCCATATGACCTTGAAAATACCAATTCTCGCCCGATCACCGAAGTTAAGCAACGTCGAACCCGGTTAGTACTTGGATGGATGATCGCCTGGGAATACCTGGTGTTGCAGACTTTTGTCTGCTTTTCTTTATTTATTTTCTAGTTTTATTTATTTTTTGTTTCTTTTTCTTTTATAGTCGCCCCCCCCTCTCGCCTCCCCCATTACATGTATTTTTCAGCTGTGCGAAGGAAATTATGTTTCTTTAAACGTTAAAGACTTTTTGATATATACTACCGTTTACCGTCTACTGTGCACTGTCTACTCGCTCTTCGTTTTGGAGCATGAAAAGTAGTGCATGCTGTTCGCGGTTTTCTGTATACTATTTACTTCCAACGAAGTGTCTACTGTCTGTCTACTGCGTCCTGGATACTTTTACTGCGGCCTGTCTGCTACAACTGTTGACCATAGACGTGGTGCAAGAACAGGGGCATGGGTACAAAGTCGCAGCATGTGCGCCTGTTTAAGCGCATCCGGACTCTACAATGATGTACCTTCAACCAAAGTGGAGTCGCACAAACAGATGGAACCCACATTAGCACCATAGTAACCCGCACTTTATGGGAGCCAAACCCTGGGGGCCCGTTAGAATAATAAATGCATGCCAAAATTTCTATGTAGCACATACACAGTGAGCACATACTTATACTTGGGCAGTAAAACACACACGCAGACACATCTAATTATCTAAGTTCTGCTGCAATAGTTAAAACAAATAAAAAAATAATAAATTAAAAAGGCAGTTTTGACATTTTTTCTTGTCAATTTTAGTTTTGTATGATCGAAATGCAGAATTTATAAATTTTGGCAATATGTACAAATTTTGGCATTATTTCTTTTCCCTATCGAATTGCTTTCTTCGTCTGAAGATCGATGTTAATGAAACGTGGACCTAGAATACTTAGTTGTGACTGTCGACAGACTTCCAATATCATTATTTTTTCTGATACCTAATGTAAATCCCAAAGAGACGGATCAAATCTTCACATTGATACATACTATCCAGCTAGCACACAGCGTTATAATGACGCCGCATTGACGTCGACGCAACCAGATTACATCGTATGGACGTCATTCTGACGTCATGTGCCCGTTGGGTTATACTTAACTGCCCAGCAGTTACAAGACGTCGAAATGACGTAGTTTTGACGTCGATGCGGCATGGGGGCGTCGCATCGACCCCATTTCGACATCATTAAGATATCATGTGCCTGCTGGGCGTCTTGTAATGCTTTCCAAAACTCTTGCATCGTTTTTATATTTACCCTCTCTATTGGGACACCTTAAAATTACTGTCATTAGTCTAAAACTTGAACAGGTGCTTATACTAGCCGACAGTGTGTCAGAAATACTGAATATATGATACGACGCATTGCACATCTTGATCTGATTGTAAACTGATTCCTCAGATACATCTATCCCAAAATTTAGGATTACTGCGGCAATTGCTTGTTAATCTAGCAGCTCTTGGGTTACATCGGTCGGTCATATTTGCACGTGCATTTTATGCTCATCTCTTGTGTTGAACGTTATGAACCTTGTCCGGGCAAAAGATGTTTGACGCTATACGCAAACAGTGGGTACCAAGATAAGTCTATACAACTGCGTAGTCTGTCAGAGCAAGTGCAGCGCACTGTTTGATCCCCAGAAGTCATACTTAATGCACCTTCCCTGTTCTGATTGTGCTAGTGCACAAACTAGTCTGGACTTAGGTGTTTTGCATATACGATAATGCTGATTTTATCACGACACGACTCAAATGGCCTGCGCAAGGAAAAAAGTGTCTTCAGCCCGTTATATTTGCGGCGAAATATGAAGGTATATGTAACCAGGAGGTACCAAGATATGTCTACCCTATGTGTAGTCTACCCTGTTCGGATTGCGCAAGCATCTAGTCTAGACACGCGTGTTTTGCGTATGGCATAGTACTGGTTTTATCACGACACGGGGTATGCGCAAGGAAAAATGTGTTTCACCCCATCTTGGTAAAAGTGAATGCAGTCCGATTAGTGTCTATTCCTTTCGCACACTTTGCGACGCTCCAGTGTATGATGCTCAAGATTGTTTATACATGTTGTGAACGCATAACTGTTACCACAGAGTGGGCTGATATTTCTCGTCGAATGTGGCAATTTTCCGAGGGTGTGGCTTTTGGGTTACATCATTGATAATCAAGATAATCAAGAGACGGTCATATTTGCACGTGCATTTTATGCTCGTCTCTTGTGTTTAATGTTTTGAGCCTTGTGCGGGCAAAATATGTTTGACGCTGTACGCAAACAGTGGGTACCAAGATAAGTCTATGCAACTGCGTAGTCAGTCGGAGTGAGTGCATTGCACTGTTTGATTCCCAGAAGCCATACTTAGTGCGCCTAACCAGTTCTGATTGTGCTAGTGCACAGACTAGTCTGGACTTAGTTGTTTTGCATATAAGATAAGGCTGATTTAATCACGACAAGACTTAGAAAGGCCTGCGCAAGTAAAATGTGTGTTCAGCCCATAATGTTTGAAGAAAATATGTATGTATACGTAACCACGAAGTGCCAAGATATGTCTACGCTCATGTAGAGTCTACCCTGTGCTGATTGCGCATGCATCCACTCTAGACATGCGTGTTTCGCGTATGACATAGGACTGGTTTTATCACGACACGAGGTTTATGCAAGGTAAAAGGTGTTTCACCCCATCTTGGTAAAAGCGAATGCAGTCCGATTAGTACACTGGCTCCCAGTCCCTTTGTTTTATTTTTTGGTTTTGACCAAAATGGCCATCAAAATAAAAAAAAAACGTCATGTTAAAACTTCTACTTTTTGAATACATTTTACCATTTAGCCTGGAAGCCAGGCTATCCGATTTCGCACACTTTACGGCGCTCCAGTGTATGATGCTCAAGATTGTTTATACATGTTGTGAACGCATAAATGTTACCACAGACTGGACTGATTCTTCTCGTCGCGTGTAGCAATTTTCCGAGGGTGCGGCTCTTAAAGAAAGCGCATTAATATTACAAAAAAGTAATTTGAACTGCGACACGACAAAACCAACAATGTGGTTGTGCGCCCAGTGCAAACTCAGATCAGCCTGGGAATCTACCCAGCTTGACCAGACTCTTCGTTAAGTTCTCAAAGGGTATTCAAGGGTCTAAGCTACCGCCACGCGGACAGCGAATACTCTGATCAGACTGGGCGGATGCCCAGGCTGATCTGAGTCTGCGCTGGGCGCACAACCACATTGTTGGTTTTGTCGTGTCGCGGCTCATTTGTTCCTTTCGCGTAGTAAGCAATACTTTGGCTAACAACACTATATATATATTATGATGCGAATATTTAGTACATTTACCTTGTTTTTATTATTCAATAAATCATATTTTATTTATTTATTCTTTCATTCAAAAGGGAAAAAAGAAAACAACTTTGGAAACAAAATAATTAAGACGATATAATATTTCAGAATTTATAAATATAAAATAAACATTTAAAACATTAGGTTTTGGAACCGGCATGTGTTTAGTATCAAAATGATTGTCAGTTGATAAGGATGTTGAAAATGAAAGTTGTATTTTACTAAGATAAAATTTTAGTCAATTATATTAAAGTCTAAATTTTATTTTTGAAATTTTTAACAAAACTAGGTGTAGAATTCCTAAAATGTCACAACGCTCCTAGCATGTTTTGAAAGCGATTTAGCTAATCAAGTTTGCGTTACAAGGGAAGCCGCAAATTACGCCGTACAATAGAGTTGTTAAATTCTCATTCGGCTAGGTAAACAAGCTCACAGACACTGAGTTGTTACTTATGGCCTCGGCGTCGGTTTGGCAGCGGCACTATTGTGTGTCAAAGAGATCAAGGTAAGTAATGCTAAGCTTGACACATTCTGCTCTGCGGCAAGCTTTTAGCACCTGAAATTGACGTAGCAAATAAATAGTTCGCCTTCTTCCTCTGTCGTCACACAATCAAACTTGCATACGAAGTATAGTGTACGATTACGGAAGGAAGGAAATAAAATTGAGAAACAGCAGTTTATTGTTACGTCATATTTCAGGTAAGTGAAAGCTACTTTACTTATTCTTAGTCTTACAATTGTTTCAACTTATTTCTTATTCCTAAAATATAGTTATTTTCTGATTTACTTATTTTTGTTCTTAAAAGTAATTTCGAAACCTTTGCTCTTATAATATTGTCTTAATATTGTTATGCTCAAAATTCTTACTGCTCATGGTGTCTAAAAAGGGTTTTTCGCACTAAATAGACCATTAACTTAAAAAGAAAAAAAAAAAAATAAAGGAAAAATACTTTCGTAAAGTGCATTACAAATAGTGTAGACCCAGATCAGATAGCTAAGAATGTGCTGTCTGGTCAGCGTCAGCACTGGACTGTTCCGAGTGGGTTAACTATAAAATCTTTGTCTATAACGCATATGTATAAAATGTAGATTCAGATCTGTTATAATATGTACGCTCCAATTCGTATTACTTTATGGTATCAAAGTTCGGTCTCTCTCGAAATTTTGCATTTGTGAACAGTGTAGATCCGGATCAGATGGCTCAGAATGCGCCGTCAGGTCGGAGACAACACTGATGTGCTTTAGGTCGATAAGTACCATAAGTCCGAGTATGGATGCCTCTATATGCAGTGTAGACCTGGATCTGTTGCAACCTTATGTTCAAATTCTTACGGCGTTACGGTACATAAAGGCTGGTCACTGCCTGTGTGGACGGTATAGACCCAGATCAGATGGCGCAGAGTACATGGTCTGATCGAGGTTAGCATTATTCAATTCAAATCTGGTATAGAGGATCCATATGTGGATGCATTGTATGCGATGCGGACCCAGATCAGAGGGCGCGCAGATGTCGACTGATCTGGGCCGACACGAATTGCTGTTGAATTACACCCCTTTTAGTTAGCCTATAGAGAGACCCGGCTTCAGATGATAAACCATAGCTGTATCTATATACATAAAATAATCATGGCTGATATTAGAATCATTTAACATTTTTATTATTATTATTGTTATTATTATTATTATTATCATTGACGTCCATACGGGAATATACATGTAACTGAGAACTGTGTGTAAAATTTGGATTCGCGTTCAAAGTAGTTTTTGATCCTAACTAAATGATTTGCGCCGGATCTAGTCTGTAAATGAGGATAGGCTACCTTTAAGAAACTACATTTAACTTATAAAACGCCATTTAATTGACAATACAATGATAATCGCCTGTTCAAAATAATAGGGCTCGTTGGTTACTAACTTAAAATTTGTTTAGCTTTAAGCAGTACATCTTACCATATTTCCAGTATGTCTAATAATTTAGAAATTAATAAATGTTTATCATCAAAATAAAATAAGGCTCATCTCCAGTATGTATTACAGTTTTATTAAGTATAGAAAAAAAAAAAAAAAAAAAAAAAAAACAATATTAGAACAAAATAAAATATAGTTCATTTCCAATTTTTATGCAGATAGTGATTGCTTAAACTGTGACAGGTAAAGTGTTCAAATTGATCTAGGTTACTTTATAAGAAACTATATTTAACTTATAAAAAAAATTAGAAGCGAATACTATTCAGTAAAATGATAATGGGCTGTCAAAAGTCATAAGGCTCGGTGGTTGCTAACTAATAACTGTTTAATATTTACGAGTACAAATTACCATATTTCCAGTATGCCTTTTTAAGTTACAATTGATAAATGCTTATCATCAAAACAAGATAAGGCTCATCTCCAGTATGTGTTATACTTTACTAAGTAAATTATTAAAGAAATTAAGAATACTTATAGGAAAATCAACTAAAGCTCATTTCCAGTTTGTATGTGAATAGTGACAGTTCAAACTGTGAAATGTATACTGTTCAAATTGATCGCAGGTTCACTCAGAGCGCATTGAAGTTTACGAAGTATTGATGGTTTAAAGCTCTGTCAAAGTATGCCATTCAAAATTTAATAAGGTTCGTTACCAGTATGTATTGCAGAGATGTAAGGTCAATGTTTTCCTCAGTTGTATATGAATTGTTTAAAGCGTATTGGAAGAAATAGTGGATGGTGTGTTTCTCTATGATGACAAAGCTTATGTGGCATGGTACCTCTCGTTTTGCAGTTGCGAGTTACTTCCCCATGTGCAAGTTGCTCTATGTTCGAGTTACTTCCCCATGTGCAAGTTGCTCTATGTTGAGTTGCTTCCCCTCGTGTGAATTATTTGCACCAGCCATAAAATCGTACTCTAAGAGTAAACCTATTAAGCTTTGCCATCCGAGACACACACACACTTTTAATGTAAATGCTGGTCGCAATGTTGCAGTAAAGTGAGTGAGTGGAAAATTCATATAACTGTATTTTGTTAAGGAGGCGAAAGTTCTTAAGTTTGTTCTGAACCAGCATTTTGTTTCTACTATTGCATTTCAAACTTCATGACATGTTATTCTTCATATCGTATTCTTCATTGTGTCAGTTGTAGCTCTGTCCAAAAGTTCAAAGTATCAAAGTGATAACTGTTATAACTTTTTCGGCATTTCCGGTTTCGGTTTTCATCATGGCAACGGATATGTTATTTCCGGTTCAGCCCTTGCGCATGCGCCGAAGAGCGCCGGTCCAATGAAAATATAGACTCCCCCCTCTGGTCCTGATCCGAATGCCATATGAACGCCGAAGGTAATGCCAGCTCCTGTTTCCATAAGCAAATCATGTTCTTTCAAAAGGGAGTTAGAAGTGATTTGTGAATGGTTACAGCGCAAAATCTCACGAGAAATGCTAGTCATTTCGGATATTTAGCTCCCCTGTAAGGTATGTTGCTGATGTTAAAGTTATCAATGCCCCCGGCCCATTCAGAGCTACACTGATGACAAGGAGCCAGCGCACATTGACGATGTTGCTGGTAGGTTAAGTATTAGAACGGTCGCTTGAGGTTTGAAATGCAGAGAGACACAATCAAACTTGCATACGAAGTATAGTGTACGATTACGGAAGGAAGGAAATAAAATTGAGAAACAGCAGTTTATTGTTACGTCATATTTCAGACTACAGCACCCAAATCGTAAAATCTGGTGGAGATAAAGAGGTCGATGCCTTCGCCACAGAATCAGTACGCACTACGTTCAGGAACTACCCAGCAGGACAGTACAGGTCAACAGCAATCTACAAGCAACGGCGATAATCAGGAACCAGCCCAACGCGTCGAGGTACCAGTGGTTGCAGAACAGGGTGTTATCCAGCAACAACCTCAAGCGAATCCTCAGAGGACAATTGTTGAAGTAAGTGACATGAATCAGTCACCTGCCATACAAATGCCATGTTTCCATGGTAACCCTGGTGAGCGGGGTGATGAATGGGTATCCTGGTACCTAAATTTTGCTGAAGCATTATCATATAATGACACTAAAAGAAGACTTCTTATGCCCTTTTACTTTAGAGATCATGCCAAAGCTTGGTATGATTCCTTGGAATTAGAAGTTAGAAACAATTGGGATGAACTGATTAAAGTATTCAAGGACAGATTCAATGGAAATGATGGGGTCGGTAGTGACATGGCAGTGTTTAATATCCGACAGAACTGTGATGAATCGTGTGCGTCATACTTCACACGCTTTATTCGTGCTACTACCAATAAGAAGTATTCTGAGAGTTTGATGGCAGGAGTCGTTCTGAATGGACTAAAACCGTCATTAAAGGCAATAGTAATGCCTCAGGATCCCCAAACTGTGGAGGCAGTACGGAAATTTGCCTGTCTGGCAGAAAGGACAGTTGCAGAGACTACCACTCCAACTGTTGCAGCAGTATCTGCTGATACAGCTATCAATGTATTGACAAAAAGACTTGAGGAGGTCATTGCAATAAATGATGACCTTCGAAAAGAGCTAAGGACAAATCAGAGTCCACAACAACAGCAAACTTGGAGCCAACGACGAAGGAGACACCAGCAGCAGCACAGTCGTACCCAGTCGTCGCAGCAACAACAGCAGCAGCCACCACAACCGAGAGGCACAGCACCGAACACAAGAGACAATTGGCAGTGCATCAGATGTGCAGGTAGGACCTTTCACATATCTAATGAGTGTCCAGCTATTAATGCAACTTGTCATAAATGCGGTACTGTTGGCCATTTTCAGAGAATATGCCAAGGTGGCAGACGCTCTTATAATAGATAGGGATTCGAGCCTGCTTATGGGTTCCACCAACCCGTGAGTGGGCACAAGGGCAAATTAGCCAATAGTTCTTCAAAGTCCAGAAAAAGTGAGTCAACCCAAGCATACCCAAGTCAGTCAAAGCACATAGACCAAGAATCAGTCAGTTTAATTGCACCGTTTCACAAGAATACTATACTAGTATCAGTAGGAGGCAGAAAGACACAGGCTCTTGTTGATACTGGTGCTAGTATATCATGTGTGTCAACATCATTTTTAAACAAAACAACATTTCAAAATTCAACATTAAACAAATGCAATTTACAAGAAATTGTTGGGGTTGGCGGGGAAAGACACAAAATCTTAGGACAAATTGAAATCCCTCTTTTAATATCAGGTGTCAAAATTGCTTATAAATTCTATGTTTTGGATACACTTCATCACTCTTTGATTATAGGCATGGACTTTTTGAAATATCATAAGGTTACAATTGATTTAGAGGCTGGAAGGGTTCATATAAAAGATAGAGTGCTGTGTGCTGCTTTGATTAGGACTAAAGCTGGGCTTGCTAGGATTGACAAACCGACTACGATTCCTCCAGGTCATGAAGTAGAAATTCCAGTCAAAGTGTCTAAAAGGCAAAATAATGAGGCGGTTCTATTAGAGCCTGTTTCCTATTTAGGAAGCATAGGTCTAGGTGGTGCTAAATGTTTGGTCAAAGTGCTAAAGGGTAAGGCAATGTTCAGAGTGTTAAACCCTACAAATAAGGATGTAGATCTTCATGTTAATAGGGTCATAGCTTCAGTCTGTGACATTGACAATAAACACATTCACACGTTAGATGGCTCACAACCTGTTTCCAATTCTTATAGTGCTCAAATAAATGCTGCTTCTGCTAACAATGTCCCAAACAGTGATGAATTAAACTTCAATATTTCTAATAAAAATTTAACAGAAAAAGAAAAAGATGAGTTACATAACTTTCTTATACAAAATAAAGATGTTTTCTCCTCTTCTTTAGCTGATATAGGCAAAACAAATCTTTATCAACATAAAATAGAAACTGTACACAATGCTCCCCCTGTTCGTAGGCCCTTTTATAGACAACCCCCACATTTAAAAGCAGAAACGGACAGGCAGGTAAACGACATGTTACAGCAAGGTATTATTCAGCAGTCTACTTCAGTTTATAATTCTCCAGTAGTCCTGGTACGAAAGAAAGATGGAACTTGGCGATTTGCCGTAGATTATAGACAATTAAATAAAATCACTGTCCCAATTTCACATCCAATTCCCAGATTAGAAGATGTTTTTGATGCTTTAGGGGACTCAAAAGCTACAGTTTTTTCGATTTTGGACCTGAACTCTGCATACTTCCAAATCGAACTTGACCCTGAGACAAGGCATAAGTCAGCCTTCGTAACCCACGATGGTGTGTATGAATTCCTTCGCATGCCATTTGGATTACGTAACGCTCCGATGAGTTTCCAGATGCTGATGTCACAGGTGCTCAAAGGACTGAATTGGAAGTTTGTATTGTGCTACATTGACGATAATTTGGTTTTTAGTTCAAATTTCAAAGAGCATATACAACATTTGGGACAAGTTTTTCAAAGGTTAAGGGATGCTAATTTGACATTAAAAGCTGAGAATTGTAACTTTGCTGTAGACAGAGTCGTTTACCTAGGGCATGTCATTACAAAGGATGGTGTTGAGGTAGACATAGAAAAAACAGAAAAAATAAGAACATTTCCAGAACCCAGAAGTCAGAAAGAACTCAAAAGTTTCCTTGGCCTTGCCAACTATTACAAGAGATTTGTTAAAGACTTTTCAAAAATCTGTGTCCCATTAAATCGCCTTTTACAAAAGGACAAGAAGCAAAAATTTGCCCCTGGGGACTGGTCCAAGAAATGCCAAGATGCCTTTGATACCTTAAAAGAAGCCCTTACTTCCCCACCTGTTCTAGGGTATGCAAACATGAATAAACCATTTGTCCTGTCAACTGATGCAAGTGGGTCCGCAATAGGCTACATCCTAGGGCAAGTTGATGAAACTGGCAAAGAACAAGCAATCGCCTTTGGCGGAAGGGCTTTACATCCCGATGAGAAAAAAATGGACAATCACAGAATTAGAATGCTTAGCTGTTATTTCCGGTATGGAAACTTACAAACATTATCTTAAAAACAACAAATTTACAGTTTACACAGACCACAAGGCTCTTCAGTGGCTCCACAAAACCAAAGATCCTACTGGCCGGCTTGGTAGGTGGGTTCTTAGGATTCAGGAGTTCAATTACGAAATAGTTCATAGAGATGGGAAAAGAAATCAGAATGCTGATGCTATTTCAAGAATTCCATATGCGGAGGAGCAAAATACCTCGCCCTCCTCGACTTCAGTGGTTGCTGTGGATGCTGACATGGTCGGGGAGAGTAACCCTACTCTACCTGGAAATGAGCCATGTGCTTCTGACACCACTGATGTCGAGGATGACGTCACTGCTAACGCAGATGCAACATCGTACTTGGAACTCAATCTTGAATATGCACAAACACCCTTAATAGCAAACATAGATCAAGTCACCCAAACGCCCAAACCTGAAATGTCCCAATTGCAGCAACAGTGCAATGATTTCAAAGACATTTTCCGCTATCTTCAGGATCAGCAACTGCCGGAAGATGAAAAATATGCCAAATACATTGTTTGCGAAGCTAATCAGTACGTTCTCAAGGATGAAACACTGTATCATATGTTTCAGCCAAGAGTACGTAAAAAGGCAAACAATGATTTGGACCAAATGATCCTGCAGCTAGCATTACCAAAAGTGAAAAGACTTGAAGTTATTCATGGTTATCATGATTGCTTAGCTGGAGGGGGGCACTTCGGGGTAAACAAAACGTTTGGAGCTATAAGGCTAAAATACTGGTGGCCCAAAATGTACCAAATGATTCATGATTATGTTAAGAACTGTGACGTTTGTCAGCGAATCAAAGTTGATCGGCATCGCCACCCAGCACCACTTCACCCTTTACCAGTTGATGGGGTTTTCTCAAGGCTTCATATGGATATTCTTTGCTCTCTTCCAAAGACCAAGGAAGGCTATCAGTACATTCTTGTCATTGTAGACTCTTTTTCTAAGTGGTGTGAAAGCTTCCCTATGCGAACTCAGGAAGCAACAGAGGTCGCTTCTATTCTTTACAATGAGATCTTTACTCGCTATGGTGCTCCTCACACAATAGTGTCTGACAGAGGAAGAAATTTCATGTCAAAACTAGTGAAAGCTTTATGTGAAATGTTCGAAATAACTCGTCATTACACGTCAAGTTATCATCCTGAAACGAATGCCACGGTTGAACGTGTCAATAGCACACTCAGTCAGACACTAAGAGCCTATGTTAGCAAAGATCAGTCAAATTGGCCTTCTCTTCTTCCCAGTGTCATGATGGCTTTCCGCTCCACTCCTTGTTCTGAATCAACTCAGTTTACACCTTTCCAGCTTCTTTTTGGTAGAGAAATGACCCTTCCTATTGACACTTCTCTTATTCCTAAACCTACTTTAGGTCAGGATGCAAAACAGTATTTTGAAAGTTTAATTGAGAAACTTAAGGTGTCACAAGAAATTGCCACTGAAAATTTGAAAATCGCAAAAGAGAAAGCGAAACTGAGACATGACCAGAATGCAAAAGAGCCCATTTTTCAACTGAATGACCTTGTCCTCCTGAGAAACACTAGAGTTCGAGAAGGTTTATCTACAAAACTGGCAGATAAGTATACTGGTCCGTACTACATTGTTGAAGTTGGCCCAAACCACACTTACAAACTTAGGAATTGTGCAGATAACAAGCCACTTGCATCACTTATGAATGCGTCCCGCCTTAAACTGTACCATGATCATCCGAATGGACCTCCTCTGGAAGCGGAAGAAAGAGCGGTTCCATTGCCACAGCCAGACGATGCTGCAGATGTGGGCCCAGACAATGCCTTCCAACTACCCCTTCCAAGACCAAATGCTAGAGAAGCTCCTGTGCCAGCCAAACGGGACAATACAGCAGATGATACACCAGATGTCATACAGACACCTACAGCTGGACGCCAACCTGCCAGAGGTCAGCCCGAGGGTAACAAACAACCCCAGGAGACCCAAGATGATGCAGGGCCACAAGTTTACTTTCCAATTGATCGACTACTTCGAGTCAAGCGTATACATGGTAAACAACACTTTCTGGTGAAATGGCAAGACGGTTCCCCCCATACATGGGAACCAGAAGAGAACATATCAGAAGCAGTACTTAGGAACTACTATACAACCCATACAAGACAGGGTAAGCGCCGCAAGCGCAAGCAACTTCGGTTCTTTGCTCATTCTCAAAATTAACAGCCTTTGGAGGATGCGTATGTACTGAGAAGCTATTTCAGAATCCATTTAGCTACATGTAGCGAGACCTTTGGGCTATTTTTCCAAATTTACCCTAAGCTAAAATTCTAGGTAGTGAGCCACCTAACAAATTAAATTTTGTTGTTTTAATAGTGCTATGATGGTTGGCCGCCATCACCCCGGCTCCACCACTTAATTTTTTTTTCTCTTTTCATTTGATTATAGGTGGATTCTGGGGTGCTTTGAAGTACGTCATGTTCATTCTTCTACTGCTGTGCTCTTTGGGAATGTCAGAGGAAAAGAAGATATTACAGAGGCTGAATTATGGAGTGGTGTTTAAAGAACAAGGACAATTGGTTCTGTCAAATGAACACTGGTTACATACATTTGAAATAAATATGCCAGATCACGTGGCTATCCCAAGCTTAAGAACTTGTCACAAGGACAATTCTACATGCCTTTTGATAGCGCACATACTAGCAAGTATTAATGCAGTTAGGTCTGAAACATCAGCTAGGCTGAACAATACTATTGAAACAATACAGAAACTAATACCTGAGGCCGAAGTTAAAAGATCACGCAGTCGCCGTTCTCTCCTCCCTTTTCTTGGGGATCTTTCAAAAAGCCTGTTTGGCACTGCGACTGTTGATGACGTTAATACATTAGCACGACACATAAATGCACTAACAAAGAGAACTAGGGCAATGGCAACTGTACTTGCACAACATGAAGATGGTCTAAGTTCATACATTACAAAAGCTAATCATAGAATGGACACTTTAATGAAAGGCATAAAAGACAATTACATGGCACTGAACTACATCCAGTCCCAAATAAAAGACACAACAAGAAAACTAGAAGATCATTTTCAGTCTATGATTTCCCTGCTCAGTCAGCAAATAAAATCTTCAAGCCATATTAATCATGAACTAGATGAACTAAAAATAGGTATTACAGATTTAGTAAACGGTAAATTGTCTTCTCTGCTTTTACCCCAACCTATATTAAGCTCAACCATAAATGACATACAAAGTATACTCAATAGTAAATATCCTGGGTTTTACTTAAATCAAGCTTCTCCAGCAAGTATTTACGCAGATTCTAACTTTCTTTATTCCAGAAATAACACTAGTGTCTACATTACTATTAAAATACCTATATCACATTTTCAAGAACCATTGCACGTGTTTAATGTCTTGTCATTGCCTGTTCCAGTAAATGCTACCTCAAAACATGCTACTCATCTTTTAGGTCTGCCGGAAAATCTTCTTCTAACGTCAAACCAGCAATTCTACACAACAATATCCGACTTGCAATTGAACAAATGTAAGGGTAAATCAGTTAAACAATGTTCCTTTAATTTAGCTCTCACACCTGTAACTACTGAATCTTGTATTTTAGCTCTATACATTAACAGCAAGTCTAAAGTGCAGTCCCTGTGTAATTTTAGATTCGTACATAATGTTCTGCATTCGAAAATAATCGAGCTCAAACCTAATTTTCTGATTCTGTATCACACACCGTTAATTTCCATGGAATGCGGTAAAGAACATAAAATGATAAAGGGATGTGACTTTTGTATTGTTAAGCTGCCTTGCCAATGTGCGATCATTACGACTGAATTTTATTTGGCACCACGTCTTGCCTCATGTCATAACCATTCAAAAGAAATCTCAATGCTGCACCCGGTAAACCTTATTCTTTTACAACACTTCTTTGAAAACAATCACATAGACAATGTGTTTGCTGACACGTCATTTTCAAATCCTATTAATATAACGATTCCAAGATTCAAATTGTACAAACATGAAATGAGTGATATTCTGGCAGATGATCTAAAGTCACATCTTAGTTTGGCTAAAATGGCTGACAGTGCAAAGAAAAATGAAACCATATTTCAGTCCTTGGCTGAACCACTGCTTGATGGCGAAATTGCCATAGAGACTGATTGGCCGGATTTAAATGCCATTTTAATATTTGTTTCAATGGGCACTACTGTTGCATCAATTACTATAATGGCATGGACTTGTTTGAAATTAAGAAAGCTGTCTCAGGCTGTTTTAGTTCTTCAACAATGTAAGGCAATAAATTCTTTACCTTCCACTTTGCCATCGTTTGTCTATAAGTCTAAAGAAGCGCATGTTATAGAGCACACTAATATACTCAAAGCATTAGAGATAACTTGGGAACATGCCATATTTACCCTTGCACTTATAACCCTGGCTCTAGTTATTTTGTTGATATATATTCGGAAGCATAAAGCAAACGCACCTACACTTTGCCTGGAAGTTACAAATACGCACCAATGCATATTTATTGACATTGCTAGGTTGCCCTTGTGTCCTTCACATTGCACTGTGGAGGCCCCTACCTCAATTACGGAAATTGATGTAGAGGGCTCCTGTTTAGTACCTAAATTGAAAATACATTGGGATGGGTGCAGAATTACGGATAACATGACGCACCGGGTCACTGAAGTACCAAGTATACACCGCCTGAACTTGTTTGCAGCAAGAAAATTACGATCGGTTATCAGGCGACCTTTCTTTGTTTATTTACATTCAAGGCATGCTACAATGCTGACACCTGTACATTATACAAGTTGATTTTTAGCTGGACATGAAAGGATATGCAGGGTCCTCCTCAGCACTGTGATGTGCCTGTACGAACTAGTCTGAAAAGTTTCGAACAGAATAAAACATGTGTTTGATATGGACATTATTGCTAAAGGCTAATGCACCGGCATTCAGAGTCCGAACATTTAAGTTATTTGAGACATTGTTGTCCGAAAGGATAACTCATCCAGAGGCAACCAAAGTTTCTTTGTGCGCACTTTGTACATAGTTAGATTATTGTAAGTATGAATGGAAGAGTGTATGATTTTTTTTTTATATAATTTGTTTATTTGTACTGTTGTTTGTCTTTTTTTTCCTTGCTTATATGTCTTTTTCAGAAAAGAAAAACAACTTTGGGGACCAAAGTTTAGAAGGTCAGGGGAGTTATTATGATGCGAATATTTAGTACATTTACCTTGTTTTTATTATTCAATAAATCATATTTTATTTATTTATTCTTTCATTCAAAAGGGAAAAAAGAAAACAACTTTGGAAACAAAATAATTAAGACGATATAATATTTCAGAATTTATAAATATAAAATAAACATTTAAAACATTAGGTTTTGGAACCGGCATATGTTTAGTATCAAAATGATTGTCAGTTGATAAGGATGTTGAAAATGAAAGTTGTATTTTACTAAGATAAAATTTTAGTCAATTATATTAAAGTCTAAATTTTATTTTTGAAATTTTTAACAAAACTAGGTGTAGAATTCCTAAAATGTCACAACGCTCCTAGCATGTTTTGAAAGCGATTTAGCTAATCAAGTTTGCGTTACAAGGGAAGCCGCAAATTACGCCGTACAATAGAGTTGTTAAATTCTCATTCGGCTAGGTAAACAAGCTCACAGACACTGAGTTGTTACTTATGGCCTCGGCGTCGGTTTGGCAGCGGCACTATTGTGTGTCAAAGAGATCAAGGTAAGTAATGCTAAGCTTGACACATTCTGCTCTGCGGCAAGCTTTTAGCACCTGAAATTGACGTAGCAAATAAATAGTTCGCCTTCTTCCTCTGTCGTCACACAATCAAACTTGCATACGAAGTATAGTGTACGATTACGGAAGGAAGGAAATAAAATTGAGAAACAGCAGTTTATTGTTACGTCATATTTCAGGTAAGTGAAAGCTACTTTACTTATTCTTAGTCTTACAATTGTTTCAACTTATTTCTTATTCCTAAAATATAGTTATTTTCTGATTTACTTATTTTTGTTCTTAAAAGTAATTTCGAAACCTTTGCTCTTATAATATTGTCTTAATATTGTTATGCTCAAAATTCTTACTGCTCATGGTGTCTAAAAAGGGTTTTTCGCACTAAATAGACCATTAACTTAAAAAGAAAAAAAAAATAAAGGAAAAATACTTTCGTAAAGTGCATTACAGATAGTGTAGACCCAGATCAGATAGCTAAGAATGTGCTGTCTGGTCAGCGTCAGCACTGGACTGTTCCGAGTGGGTTAACTATAAAATCTTTGTCTATAACGCATATGTATAAAATGTAGATTCAGATCTGTTATAATATGTACGCTCCAATTCGTATTACTTTATGGTATCAAAGTTCGGTCTCTCTCGAAATTTTGCATTTGTGAACAGTGTAGATCCGGATCAGATGGCTCAGAATGCGCCGTCAGGTCGGAGACAACACTGATGTGCTTTAGGTCGATAAGTACCATAAGTCCGAGTATGGATGCCTCTATATGCAGTGTAGACCTGGATCTGTTGCAACCTTATGTTCAAATTCTTACGGCGTTACGGTACATAAAGGCTGGTCACTGCCTGTGTGGACGGTATAGACCCAGATCAGATGGCGCAGAGTACATGGTCTGATCGAGGTTAGCATTATTCAATTCAAATCTGGTATAGAGGATCCATATGTGGATGCATTGTATGCGATGCGGACCCAGATCAGAGGGCGCGCAGATGTCGACTGATCTGGGCCGACACGAATTGCTGTTGAATTACACCCCTTTTAGTTAGCCTATAGAGAGACCCGGCTTCAGATGATAAACCATAGCTGTATCTATATACATAAAATAATCATGGCTGATATTAGAATCATTTAACATTTTTATTATTATTATTGTTATTATTATTATTATTATCATTGACGTCCATACGGGAATATACATGTAACTGAGAACTGTGTGTAAAATTTGGATTCGCGTTCAAAGTAGTTTTTGATCCTAACTAAATGATTTGCGCCGGATCTAGTCTGTAAATGAGGATAGGCTACCTTTAAGAAACTACATTTAACTTATAAAACGCCATTTAATTGACAATACAATGATAATCGCCTGTTCAAAATAATAGGGCTCGTTGGTTACTAACTTAAAATTTGTTTAGCTTTAAGCAGTACATCTTACCATATTTCCAGTATGTCTAATAATTTAGAAATTAATAAATGTTTATCATCAAAATAAAATAAGGCTCATCTCCAGTATGTATTACAGTTTTATTAAGTATAGAAAAAAAAAAAAAACAATATTAGAACAAAATAAAATATAGTTCATTTCCAATTTTTATGCAGATAGTGATTGCTTAAACTGTGACAGGTAAAGTGTTCAAATTGATCTAGGTTACTTTATAAGAAACTATATTTAACTTATAAAAAAAAATAGAAGCGAATACTATTCAGTAAAATGATAATGGGCTGTCAAAAGTCATAAGGCTCGGTGGTTGCTAACTAATAACTGTTTAATATTTACGAGTACAAATTACCATATTTCCAGTATGCCTTTTTAAGTTACAATTGATAAATGCTTATCATCAAAACAAGATAAGGCTCATCTCCAGTATGTGTTATACTTTACTAAGTAAATTATTAAAGAAATTAAGAATACTTATAGGAAAATCAACTAAAGCTCATTTCCAGTTTGTATGTGAATAGTGACAGTTCAAACTGTGAAATGTATACTGTTCAAATTGATCGCAGGTTCACTCAGAGCGCATTGAAGTTTACGAAGTATTGATGGTTTAAAGCTCTGTCAAAGTATGCCATTCAAAATTTAATAAGGTTCGTTACCAGTATGTATTGCAGAGATGTAAGGTCAATGTTTTCCTCAGTTGTATATGAATTGTTTAAAGCGTATTGGAAGAAATAGTGGATGGTGTGTTTCTCTATGATGACAAAGCTTATGTGGCATGGTACCTCTCGTTTTGCAGTTGCGAGTTACTTCCCCATGTGCAAGTTGCTCTATGTTCGAGTTACTTCCCCATGTGCAAGTTGCTCTATGTTGAGTTGCTTCCCCTCGTGTGAATTATTTGCACCAGCCATAAAATCGTACTCTAAGAGTAAACCTATTAAGCTTTGCCATCCGAGACACACACACACTTTTAATGTAAATGCTGGTCGCAATGTTGCAGTAAAGTGAGTGAGTGGAAAATTCATATAACTGTATTTTGTTAAGGAGGCGAAAGTTCTTAAGTTTGTTCTGAGCCAGCATTTTGTTTCTACTATTGCATTTCAAACTTCATGACATGTTATTCTTCATATCGTATTCTTCATTGTGTCAGTTGTAGCTCTGTCCAAAAGTTCAAAGTATCAAAGTGATAACTGTTATAACTTTTTCGGCATTTCCGGTTTCGGTTTTCATCATGGCAACGGATATGTTATTTCCGGTTCAGCCCTTGCGCATGCGCCGAAGAGCGCCGGTCCAATGAAAATATAGACTCCCCCCTCTGGTCCTGATCCGAATGCCATATGAACGCCGAAGGTAATGCCAGCTCCTGTTTCCATAAGCAAATCATGTTCTTTCAAAAGGGAGTTAGAAGTGATTTGTGAATGGTTACAGCGCAAAATCTCACGAGAAATGCTAGTCATTTCGGATATTTAGCTCCCCTGTAAGGTATGTTGCTGATGTTAAAGTTATCAATGCCCCCGGCCCATTCAGAGCTACACTGATGACAAGGAGCCAGCGCACATTGACGATGTTGCTGGTAGGTTAAGTATTAGAACGGTCGCTTGAGGTTTGAAATGCAGAGAGACACAATCAAACTTGCATACGAAGTATAGTGTACGATTACGGAAGGAAGGAAATAAAATTGAGAAACAGCAGTTTATTGTTACGTCATATTTCAGACTACAGCACCCAAATCGTAAAATATACAGACCATCCCCCGGCTGGTAAATGGACGGACACACGGCGCCAAGTGAGTGCATCGGCTGGAATATCTGTTGAATAGTAAAATCAACTGCATTTACTATACCAAAGACAAAGACAGATGGATGGATGACGCGATTTTCGTCCTTTCCAACAGTATTTCAGTTATATCAGAACGATAATGAAAGAATATGTGCAATGGAACCCCGTTTATGGTAGGAAAGATTTTCGCCTCAAGGGGGACTCGAACCTGGTCCACTATATCAGTAGGCCAGTGCTGAACCCACTGACCCACCGTGGCTCCAACCAAAGACAAAGAGACAGACTCACAACAAAGGTATTCAAATAAACATACGGAGATACACATGATCAAAGAAAACTTGTTTAAGCTATCAAATCTTCAACAAACGAAACTCAGACTAATACCAACAAGATTGATTAATCCGCCAGCAATAATTTACATCAACCTTGACGTGGCGAAAAACCAGGCACATGACGTCCTAATGACGTCGCACTGATATCGATACGACGTCACCATGTCGCTTCGACGTCAATATGACGTCATTTGGACGTCATGTGCCTGTCGGGAAGATGCTTTTTATAAGATGTATTACGATGCTCCATGTTAAAATAGAGTTATGATCAGTTATCTCCCGTCGTCCATACAGTCATTTGTTGCAAACAGTCGGAACTTTTCGCATCGAAATTTGCATTTCTCGCGCGAAAACTGATTTTTGCCAGCTTTTCTCTTTAGCTAGTCTGTCAAGCTTTGTTCATCTTCATTCACTACCAGATGATACTCCATATGAGAAGACGTTACTAGCCGTCTTTTACATCGAGTGAGAATGAAAATGCAGTGAAAAAAAGGGGGGGGGGACTTATTATCATTTCAGCCACTTTCCAATGCATGTAGATTCATATGTGTGCGCCTTGTTTTCTCGTAAATTATTCTGAAATAGGAATCATTCCACCGTTGTTTCCTCGACTGCTTGTGCACACCTTCAAGATCTTCTCCACGCAAATAGTTCCCTGGTTCATTGGTCTCCAAGAATGCCACTTCGAATGAATTATCTGGTTGTTACGGCAAATGAAAACAGTCTTGTATAAGCTTCTTGAAAATGTAAAATAATTAGTTCAGAATCCCATCACAAGAGGTAACTTGAAGAACCGACTCTCACTCTTTATGTAGGTGCCCTTACCCAGGGAACACACGACGTCGCAGTGACGTCGCACTGACGTCGATGGCAGTTTGTCATGTGTCACACAGCAGGCACATGACGTCACAATGACGTCGCTGCGACGTGATGACGTCGCACCGACGTCAGTGAGACGTCAATTCGACGTCATGTGCCCGCTGGGCAACGACTTGAAGAAAAGATAGCATCAGCTGTTAGGAATGTTGTGAAAAAGTTTCATTGTGGGATGAAAACAAACTATAAAGTATGGACTATATTTGAAAATTGGTCGTAGCCTCGAGCCATAAAAAATAAATAAGTAAATAAATAGATAAATACATCTTGCGTTTTCCCATATGCAATCGCAACTTATCTCATCATTCGCTTTAACACGTATCAACACATTCAATTGCGAGAAATGTATTGAATTGTATAGGAAAGACACGTTTCATACAATATTATAAAATCATCCATTAACATCGACTTTTTATGCATACAGGCTCTTAAAATTCATTTCTTCTTCAGTGTTTTGATTCTTATTTCATAATTTTATGTTAATATTAAATTGGGGGATTTCTAAGTGAAGTGTAACCCCTCAAATGGCATACTTATATAGTAAAATGTCCTAAAAATGCGGGGGGGGGGGGGGGGGGGGGCATCTCTATTCATTTCGCGAGATCATTTTTGTATACTAAGTTACATATTCTATGCAAACTGGTTCGAAATCTGCAATAATTATTCTTTCCTTAAATATATATTTTAAGAGGAGAAACGTAGAAATAATTGGGGGAATTCAACTATATTTGAAAAACTATTTAATGTTTTTGCGCGAAAACCCCGCAGTTCACCTGTATATCTGTTTGCTAATAAAATATCGATTTTTCAAATGAATGGATTAATTTGTTGCTCTTACACGTGCGCGCGCGTGTGTGGGTGTTCATTAGAGCATCAACCTAAACGAGAATAAAGCAAACAAAGCAGGATGATTAACATATTCTAACAGGATGTGAATAATCTTTGCGCGCGCGTGCAGAGAGAGAGAGAGAGAGAGAGAGTGTGTGTGTGTGAGTGAGATGACATTTTGCAATGACTGACATCTCATTCTGGCGGAAGAACTGCAACAGCAGACTTCTAGGAGATAAAATAGATTTTAATATGCTGAAACTGGTCACTGCTTATTCTGATGCAGCCTCCAATAACAAGCGAGTGTTCGGTCAGCGATGGTGCCGCCTAACTCATTTGTGATCGAGCTCAGAAAGCTCCAGTACAATCAAATAGTATCTTTATTTTAACTGCATGATATTCAAATCAAGTTTTTGTAGTACATTGATCGATTACCTTGATATTTCGTTTACATATGAAAACTATTAATGATTCTGATCGTTGGTTGCTAAGTGAGGCCACTTTAAATTACCGACAGACCGGGACATGGCGAGACCTATTTTCAAAGACAGTGAGAAAATCGTCTGAGTGTCGTAACCTAGGGAGGAAGTGAGGACGAGTGGAGAGTGCGCCCCTCTCATAAATGATGTTCGGGGTTCCCCATCTCCTCCCGTTTAAAGAATACGATTTAGAAAGACTGAAGATGCATTCTTGCTGCATCCTAAATAAAAAAGTCATTTCCTAAAGATAAGCATGCGATTTCAATGTTGTTGTTGGTTCAATAATTATTATCGTAACGACGTTCCCTAAGTGGCTCAGCGGTACGTAACCATAGTTGCACACACCTGGCGCCCAGTGTCCGTCCGTATGCGATTTCTAGATTTTAGGTACTTAATTTCTTTACGTTTTGCAAATTTTATTAGTTATTGGTGCGATTTTGTTTCAGATAACAGGGGTCTGTATCACTCTTTTTCAGGCTAGAGTCAAAGTATAGTATTATATTATACACTAAACTATGACTTTAGTCTGAAAAAGATTGATACACGCCCTGTGTTTCAGATAGCCCTTAAAATAAATCCCGCTTGATACTCACCATAGCTGATAATACTGGTTCCATCTCAGGGAATACTGGGTGCGGATTGTCTGGTCTGTTGGTCTGAAGATAAACTGGTAAGTGGCGGATAACCCTTAAAGCCCCAAAAAATTAAAATTGTTGAATTGGCAAACAGTCTAGATCCAGATGAGATGGCTCATAATGAGCCACCTCATCTGAATCTACACTGTTTGCCCTCTAGTGTTCGAATTCTCAATATGATATCGCTTGGACGAATCTGCAGACGTAAATTTTGTCGTCTGCTTTTTGGCGCATTAAGGGTTAAGACCTTTTATAGTACAACCTATGTCTTTAAGGTGTATGGGTATAGCACTCTGTTTTCTGCCACTTTTACAAAAGAGAATAACTTTTGTGATATCCTGTTTTCTCACCTGCATGACGTAGCCCTCCTAAAGCAGCAACTTCTTTCTTTTAAGAGTTGATCCCCACCCTACCCTCACTGAGAAAAGAGGCAAAACTGAAAATGGCAGAGCTGTGTCCCCCGAAAATGTTTTCATCCACCTTAGTACCACTTTTGGCGTGGCGCGCGGTTCATGAGTTCAATTACACGTGCATGCAGCCAAGATTTAAGATCAGTCTGGCTATGTACGGAGACTGACCGTAATCATCACTTTACAATATTCTGTATACTTTTCGCAGCGGGCACATGACGCCACATGACGCCGAAATGACGTCTTACTGACGTCATTTCAACGTCATGTGTCTGTTGGGTTAATTGGGTTAAAAATCATTTAACTGTTGAGACTCCGAGCAGATCTGGGACGTGCAGTCTGGCCATATAGTCTCCGTTGTTTGCAAATGCTTTAAGCCATACATGTAAGTTCTCGTGTCTTATATTGAAAACGACAGATTGAAATGCCACACATGCAGACTGGGAGAATCTTTGGGAACCTTGTTTACTGAATGAGATTAATAAATTTACATTTTCTTCGAATGACGTTGCCACCGTGTCTTTGCCTGTCACATATGTTCTCCGTTTAGCCATAGCTCTATGAACGAACTGATACACACTGAAGAATCGATGGTCGCCCAGAATTCAGTGAACGCGCAGCCAATCAGTGAACGCGCAGTTTATTTTAGTTTTTTGGAGCGGGGTACTGCTACTTAAAGTGGTAGATGGTGTTATTATTTGTGTTATAACCACTTCTATTGCCCTTTATCTAAAGCTAATTATAATAATCTGCTGCTATTTTGAAATTAATTTTGTCAAAACAAGTTATTAGAAAAATTATAAGGAACCGATTGGCCTGCAAGGTGATTTTCGTGTCAGAAATCTTCTAAATGCCGGTTTTTCCCCATAAAACAAAGCTCATGATGTAAATTTGCTGTTGTTAATGGTTACGACGGAAGGTAATCCTGAACCTATAAAAGTTTCGTGCCATAAGATGCAGGAATTTAGGAGATACAACCCATTTTAGCAATGTACACTCTAAATCAGTGAACGCGCAAACTGTATCAGTGAACGAGTAGCACAATAATCTGTGTGTACGAAGCAAACGCGCTGCGTTGTACGAAGTGAAAGGGAAAAAGTGTACGCACTGAACGCGTCGGAAAGGTCGCCATTAAAGCCAGAGCTACATTTAGCTTAAAATTACAACCTGAACTCATCTAAATTGCGTACCCACAATCCCATCTTGTATCATGGCCTACTTTATTTTCCTTTGAAGTATCCCGTTCAGCAACATTTTTTTTGATTTGCACTGTTAGAAAATACTGAAGAAGAGTTCTAGTCGGAGCTAAACTCTACTTTCATTTTACAATGAAATGTGCCGAAATTTGGTCCATCTTTCATGTAAGACCATCACAAAAAGAGGGTTGGTGGGTGGGCAATGTACAGATAGATCTACTACATAATTGAAAATAGTGCCCCTTTATAAGCACTGCTTCACAAGACATCTTTCAGTAGCGCAGCGGCAATAGCGCTACTTCACAAGGCAGCTTCTGATAGTAGCGTAGCGGCAATAGCATTACTTCAGAAGACAGCCCCTGACACTAGCGCAGCGGCAATAGCACTACTCCAGAAGACAGCCCCTGATACTAGCGTAGTGGCAATGGCGCCACTTCAAAAGACTTCCCCTTGTAACAGCGCAGAGGCAATAGCGCTACTTCAGAAGACATCCCCTTATAGTAGCGCGGCGGCAATAACGCTACTTCAGAAGAAATTTCCCTTATAGAAGCGCAGCGGCATTAGGGCTACTTCAGAAGACATTCACTAATAGTAGTGCAGCGGCAATAGCGCTACTTCAGAAGACATTCCCTTATAGTAGCGCAGCGGCATTAGCGCCACTACAGGAGACAGCCCCTTTTAGTAGCGCAGCGGCAAAAGCGCTATTTCAAAAGACTTCCCCTTGTAAGGGCGCAGCAGCATTAGCGCTACTTCAGAAGACATCCATCCCCTTATAGTAGCGCAGCGGCAATAGCGCTACTTCAGAAGACAGTCCCTTATAGTAGCACTGCGGCTTTAGCGCTACTTCAGAAGGCATTCCCTTATAGTAGCACTGCGGCTTTAGCGCTACTTCAGAAGGCATTCCCTTATAGTAGTGCAGTGGCATTAACACTACTACAGAAGACAGCCCCTTTTAGTAGTGCAGCGGCACTAGAGCTAGTACAGAAGACATCACCTTTAATAAAGCAGTGGAACTGTGCAACTTTAGAAGTCGTCACCTTTCGGTAGCTCAGCATTTTATTCATCCCTGAGTCTTCAGTCATAACTCAGTTGCCAAAATTCAAAATTTGTGTTATCTTTATGGTAATACCTTAGACTGTTTTGATCAGACATTATCAGACCAACTCCCTACAGGGTCAGTGCAACCAGGTGGAACCAAGTTGATCCTAGGAACTGGAAAGGGTCACAAGCAATGCCCAGGTTGAGCTGAACCAGGCATATTGTCAACTTAATAAATGGCCAGAGAATGTCACAACGATGCTTATTCAGTGTTACTGCACCTTAATTTCTGGAAGCAATGAATCCAAATTTACCTGACACACGACAACCATTTACAACAAGATCCTTATGCAAGGGCCCGAAGGGCCCGGGATCGCAGGGCCGAAGGCCCCTGGATCAAGGCTATCTTGGCGGTGATGTTAATTACTGAGCTATCTTGGCGGTGGCCCCTACTCGGATTCTTTTCAATTGTAGCACTGCTTACTATCAAGCATAATCGAATCAGCTCTTTACTGATGACACCGGATACTAGGCAAGCATCACGACCGAAGGCCGCTGGGACAAAGCTCCCTACAGGGTCAGTGTACTAGACGGAGTCAAGTTGATCCTGGGAACTGGTGATGGTCACAAACAATGCCCAGGTTGAGCTGCTCTACTAAAGGGTGAAGTCTTCTTAAGTGGCGCTAATGCTGCACTGCGCTACTAGAGGGTGACGTCTCCGGAAGTGGCGCTAATGCCGATGGGCTTCTACAGGGGGAAGTCTTCTTAAAGGGCGCTAATGCCGCTGCGCTACTAGAGGGTGAAGTCTCCTGAAGTGGCGCTTATGCCGCTGCGCTGCTACAAGGGGAAGTCTTTTTACGTGGCACTAATGCCGCTGCGCTACTAGAGGGTGAAGTCTCCTATAGTGGTGCTAATGCCGCTGCGCTGCTACAAGGGGAAGTCTCCTGAAGTGGCGCTAATGCCGCTGCGCTACTAGAGGGTGAAGTCTCCTGAAGTGGTGCTGATGCTGCTGCGCTACTACAGGGAGAAGTCTTCTTAAGTGGCGCTAATGCCGCTGCTCTACTTGAGGGTGAAGTATCCTGAAGTGGCGCTAATGCCGCTGCGCTGCTACATGGGGAAGTCTTCTTAAGTGACGCTAATGCCGCTGCGCTACTAGAGGGTGAAGTCTCCGGAAGTGGCGCTAATGCCACTGCGCAGCTACAGGGGAAAGTGTTATTAAAGGGCGCTACTGCCGGTGCGCAACTAGAGGGTGAAATCTTCCTAAGTGGCGCTAATGCAGCTGCGCTACTAGAAGGTGAAGTCTTCTTAAGTGGCGCTAATGCCGCTGCGCTACTAGAGGGTGACGTCTTCTTAAGTGGCACTGATGCTGCTGCACTAGAGTGTTAAGTCTCCTGAACTGGTGCTAATGCAGTAGTGCTATGCTTTAGGAGAATATCTTCTAAATTTTTTCATGATTTCTTACATGAAAGAATAACCCGGAATATGTGTGCGGATATCTTAGTTGTACCTGTGTATACTGCACAATTCTGCCAATTTGATTGACGAAAAGAGTCTTAGTGCGCATGCAAACAACATACATTCAGATCAGCTTGCGCACTCGCTAAGTCTGAGTATTGTCACATAAACAATGTATGGAGCCTCGGGAATCAGTATTGCGAACATCAGAGACTCTTATCAGACTGCAGACTGAGCCAAGCTTTCACAGTTCGCACTTGACTGACGATCCATGGTGTTGGTCGAAGCTTTGTTTGATTTCATTCGATGAAAGAATAAGACCGTCTCAGATTAGGGACGAGTCATTTATCATCAAGTGTGTGTGTGTGTGTGTTTTCATATGATTCACACACCTGATAATAAACAAGAAATATCTTTAAAAATAGATAATCGGCTTAGATTAAATAGAAGTTTGTATTGTAATATGTATGAGTCAGGTACATGTATGATATCGAACGTGCTGATCAGATTGTACGGATGCGCATGTTGATATGCATATTTGTTGTTGGTGTTAGGGTTTCGATTTTGGAAATGCTGATGAATTTTGATTGGGGTCTGTCTGTGTTTCACATAACAATGAGGACTGGTTGGCTGACCGCTTCACACATAATCTTAAAAATGTCGCAGTTCCAACACAACATCAACAACTAAGCCAGCAACAATTACTTCATTTTGTCCTCGATTTTTGGGTCAAGTTATCTTGTTGGTTTTATATTTTACATGAGCGACATAACAGGCGAAATGTGTTCTTTGGCAAGAAAAGCGATTTGGACCGAAATATCTAGATTCATCACGACACGGTTTATAGGCCAATAGTCAAATGAAACCGAAAGTAGAAACAGAAAGCGAAAGTAAGCTACTTACATAAAAAATCCGGGTGTATTTATATTGGCCAATGAAATACTTAAAATGTAGGTCAATACTAAGGTTATACGGCTAAAGCCGAAAAACTCGTCCGGTAAAGAGGCAATTGCTCTTATTGCAGCAAATACGGATTTTACCCAACATCGAACTTGACCTGTAATTTCTGATTATATACCTGTGTATAGAACATGAATTCAATACACCAATGTTTTCAAAAGGTATCGAACGGAAACCATTTCGTAAGGGACGTACGTACAGGACGGACGGACGTACGTACATGACGTACAGGGCATACGTATGGACAGCAGTGATACTATATGCCCTCCCCCCATTTTTAATGGCGGGGGCATAAAAACTTCTTTGGGTATTATCCGAAAATCTTTTGTTTGATATAGAAATGTGGGTTAGTCAGGGTGGATCAAGCGTCTTCGGCATTTTAGTACATTGTCAGGGTGAGAGTAAACAAAGTGTTCCATGACATTTTGAAAGTCTCCATTAAACGAGCAGCTATAGCAACTGTACTCAGGGGTATATTCACCATCTCGTACCTCTGTAAAACACAATAGAGTACTTAAAACTAAAGTCACGCATAACTAACACCTAGTGGTAATAAACCCACTGACAAATTTTGTGGACTTCCAGGCAGATAATACAAAACTTGTGATACAATGCTTGTAATATGTAGCCTAATTAAATCAAGAGTGCCACGGTCGTTACATTTTGTCTTAGTAGGTAGAGTGTGGTATGTTGGTTGCACGTGAAACACAATCACAAGTACATTTTAGCTCTCTGAATTGTCAAGACAAACCGACTAAATAGTTAATATAGAATGGTAACACGTCTTATTTGTGATGACAAGTAGGATCACATGGCAGATTCTGTAATTTCTTCTAAAGATTTTCGAGACATGTCATTCAAAAGAAATTCTCTCCAAACTATATACATCTCATTAACTAGGCCACTTTTTCAGTATTTTGGGATCGTCTGGGACAACTGTACCCAACAGGAGGCAAACGAACTAGAACAAATCCAAAATGAGGCCGCGCGCATTGTAACAGGAGCAGCTCAACTATTTTCTATTTACACTCTTCTTTCGGAAACTGATTGGGAATTTCTGACATCCCGAAGAGAGAACACAAGCTGATATTGTACTATGAGATACAAGTGACTGTTTGTCTTCCCTCGAACCACCGACAACAAACAAGAACAAATAAACTTGCGTAATCTTTCTAACCTACAGACATTCACACCAGCCCACACAGCTACAAATCGCTATCTGAAGATAAGAGAAATTCAGCCTTAGTGGTACATTTTCTTTTTCAGAATTTAATCCCTATAAGGACCATGTACGTTCTCGCGGGACCAAGTACGTTCTGTAGTGAACTCGGTTCTTGATCTGGATTAAGAAGAAGAAAAAGAACAAGAACAAGAAAAGGAAGGAGGAGTATTTGATAACTGAGAATTCAGTTTTCCCGCTGAAAAAAAAAATAAAAACAAGAATCAAACACAGTCTGTCAGTTTCAAACTGTCGTTTACCATTTCACGTCCGATGGCCACACTTCTCTTTTACAAATCTGTTCTTTTTCGGACAACAGATGAGTTCCAACATATTTATTTTCCCACACGTATTGTCCATGGAAATATTCCAGTATTATAAACTGCATTTCCCGTCCCCAATACAAGTGACAATTTCGGTGACCTCTCAAGCAATTTTTATAGTGATTATTATATTTCAGCTGTATACACGTTCATGTGCAGACTGATAGCGACCGCATCAGGTTCCATGTCATTTTCCCTCTAAAACGCTCTACGCCAACAACGAGTCTTGCAATAATTGAGACGCAACACGACAAAACCAACAAAATGGTTGTGCGCCCAGCGCAGACTCCGCCCAGTCTGATCAGAGTCTTCGCTGTCCGCATGGAGGTAGCTTTGACCCTTAGCTACCCTTTAAGCGCTTAGCGAAGATTCTGATCCGACTTGGTGGATGTCCAGGCTGATCTGAGTAAGCACTGGGCGCACAACCACTTTGTTGGTTTTCTCGCGTCGCGGCTCAATTATTACGAATACAAGAAGATTGTCAGATGAATACCAGCCAATTGGCAACTGTGTCATCACTTAACTCTTTCATTAGCACAAAGGGAAGATCAGAAGAGACTTAATTATTATCTACAGTCATCAGGAGATATTAAAAGAAATAGAGCACTAGTGCGACAGAGATGAACACAGACGCTGCCTGACTTGATGAAACATAGTGCGTGAATCATGAAGCGTTCTTCCAAATATAGGTCTTTTACAAGTTTCGGTTGACATGTTTCGTCATTGAGAATTTAAAGTCTAGAGGACAAACAGTGTAGATTCATATGAGGCAGCCATCATTAGCCGCCTCATCTGAATCCACAGTGTTTGAAAATTCCACTAATTTTCATTTTTCGGCGCTTTAAATGTTAGCCAACATAGACAAAAGAGGAATATTTTCATTTTACAATGCCTTATTTTCTTTCGTCTGTATTGATTTTCTCCCTTTGAAATGGACAATTTTCCTTTGCGGGGCGGCGTGGGGGATCAAGTTGATAGAGCAAAATCCAGGCCTTAATTGTAGACGACCCAGTAATGTCTCCATCCGCAATCATTTACTTGTCCTTGGAAGTAGTATGCTGAAGATAAAGTTACTCTAATTAATATTGTCTTAGTTTTCAGCTTAACTGTTTGAGTTGTCACGAGAAAAGGTTTGTTTTTTTCACTTGAAGACATATGCTGATCATGATCTTCATTTTACTATAGACTACGTACTGTAGATTTTCAGAAACCATACAGTACACTGTTGATGCGAATAGGGAAGACTGATAAGACTGCGAGGATGCACAATCTGATCAGAGTCTCCATTGTTTACGCATTCTACAGGGCACTTTGCTGTCAGACTCATTGTATTGATAAAGAATAGATAAAAGACATAATGAACTAGAAATATAAATTTTCGTTGTCTCTTGGGGACCGTAATAATCGAAGATTTATAAAATTACATTTACTATATAGGACGTTGCCACGATATTTGTAAGTGCTATGGATCCGTTCCGTTGACCCGTTTAAATACGAGAATGGGAACAACAACAATTTGTAGGCGATATACGAGTAGCTTTCAGAGACCCAAATAGGACAATACCATACTATGCATAAAAAAGAAAACAAATCCCAGTTAAAATCAGATTTGATATTAAAGTATATTTCACTATTTTGTCCAATCACAAGCTTCGGATAAATCTATTATGATGTAAATATTTGGAAATTTTATTTATTTTGTTGTTTTGTAGTTTTTTCATTTCTTATACATTAATTTGCAGAAATAAAATTCAATTACATCTTTAAGTTCACGTGAATATCCTTATGTGTTTGATATCAGATTGTTCGTAATGAAGCATAGATCCTGGAATTGTAATTTGTATTTTAGTAATTTAACATTTTCTCCAATAAAGTTAACTTTGATAATATTTTCCGAATTTTGCAAAAAAAGGAAATGTGCTAAATTCTAAACTTACTCGACGCTTCTTTCATGTTTGGATCTGGCATGGATTAACACATTTCTGCGTCTCAGAAGGAGTTAAAACTTAAGCCAAACAATGGATCTGTTAAAAGTTCTCAATCTGATAAATAAACACATTGATGAATATTGAGATTGACCTGTTTCTCAAGGTGTGAATGTGGCAGCGTAAATGCAATGTTATATAAGTAAAAGATCTGATGTTTGTCTCCTCGAAGTGATTGGCCAGCATGATTCATATTTTGTTGATAAGGGGGCGTGCCTAAAGTTTGTTTTACAAATTTTGATTATTTTGAAAATTTTAGGGTCAGTTAGGAATTACCAACTAAGCTGTTGACTTGCTAAGAATTTGCCAGCAACTATAAGTTCGGAAGTACCGACTACACTCACAAATTGTGGTACATTTACGATTTCCATTTTGCCAGTTTGGATATCTCCAACTAATCCGGGTGCCGGGACGAGAACCCGAAAATATAGTCCGCACAAATGTTTGATGCAGATTCTTATTATTTAGGATATCCTTAACCAAAATCTAAATGATGCAACCTTGGCTTCCTTGGGGAAATTAAAATATTCAAGATGGCGTCCAAGATGGCCACCAAGGGATGAAATCTTCAATATTTTCCAAAGTATGTGGGTTAGAAACATACTTTTCACGGCTACATATGGATTTTCGAGGTCGAGGAATCGATTCAGAATGTTAAAAATTATTTCAAACAAATCAGTTACAAAATGGCGGACAAGATGGCCGCCAAAGCATAAAAAACCGCCATATCTTCTTTAATATACGGGCTAGGAACATAATTTTGGTGTCTACATATGGGTTTAGGGGGCCAAGGAATTGGTTTAAAGGCATACCAGTTACACAAAATGGTGGACAAGATGGCGGACAAAGCTACGGGCACGACACTGAATGTCGGAGAAATGCACTTTCCGATAGCAGAATTCAAACTTTTGTATGAGAAACCCGGACTTTGCATGTATAAGATTGTTAAATATAAAAAATGAAGTTATCCAAAACCATAAAAGCCCCATTTTGACATTGTTTTAACATGTGTTCACAAGAAACTAGTGCAGGCAGGGGCAGATAACCCCGTTGACAAAGCTTTAATTATTACAAAAAGTCATTGTTACGAATAATGATCTACAGGTTACAAGAAATGTACTATATTCTCTTAACTATTTTACTTTTTTTCAATTTAAAAGGTTAGGAAACTTTAATATATTTGTTGGTTGCTTGCGACGATTAAAATTATAGCTCATGGTCGGCACTAGTGGTGTGAGGGTCGCAGGTTCGTGCCATGCCACCGCCAGATTTTTAGCATCTGGGCGCGGTATAGAAAATTTACATGTCAGAAAAGATCATACGTACTTCAAAGCAGTAACAAATTTTGTAAACAGCTTTTGAAACTTTCGTATTTTCCCAGTTCTTTCGGGTATAAAGGAGACAGTACTCTCCATGATTGTAGACAGTTGACAGCATTTGTATATGCATATTTAAAATGTTTTAGCTTTAAAAGTGCATACTTGTCATGCCAGTTCGTACAAGTATTTTATCTGACTGAATCTCCCGAGCAATGTTACGGGAAAGCTATTAGCTTAAACTGACTTCATAGTTCGTCAGCTTCGACCACCCATACATTCAGATTCTTCTCCGAAGCCGCTGGACCGATCAAAATCACTTTTTGAGTGACCAGAGTAGTTGGCTTAGGTACAGAAAGTAGGGGGTGTGAATCCTATCGTACCTGACTAGATTCAATGATTGTCAAACGGCGGCACAAGGATTGGATTTAGCCCGATCTTTCATACTAACGCTATGCCAAGGACACAATGAGAATCTAAGAACCCTGGAAGGCTACTGGAATATGTAATTTGATATATAGCTATACTTGGACCAAGTAAAACTAGTCAACTTCTCCCAGTGATGTATTAGTGACCGTTCTAAGGCAACACTTCTGTTGTGGGTCCTCAATGTCAAGTGTTCTTATGTCCGACTGTCTTTGGTCTTTTAGAAATATGGTTACCTTATGGCTGCCTAATTTCCTTTCTGTTTTGTCCTATCTAAAATATAAAATAGGTAAAATAAATGTTACTGTTGTTTTCAATTGGGGTAGCTGAATGTCTGGGAAAGGGCTATTCATTCGGTTTACCATGCTTTCTATCGCGAACTGTTGCCATTCTTTTAGTTATGAGGGCGGGATGTGAGGTCTGATTGTATTAGTTCTTGATCTTTGTCTATCATTTTACTTTGCAAAAAAGTACATGCATGGAATTATGAACAAAAAAAAGCCATTAGAAACGACATTCTTAAAACATCGATGAATGATCGAGATGTCAGTGTCTTTCTGTTGCGACTTAAATGTTCTTAATTGGGCTGTCTGCCCCTACCTGGACTGGGCCCTTATGATAATCATGGTCTCCTTGGTAGTAACACTATCAGATTCAAATTGGGGTGTGTAACTTCGTTTTTTTTTTATATTCATAGATCTCATAATTTCAAAATTCCGGGTTAAAACACTTTCTAAAACCTGAATTCTGCTGTCAAAAAGTGCATTTCTTAGACATTCAGTTCCGAAATCGATGCTTCGTCCGCCATCTTGTCCGCCATTTTGTGTAACTAAGTGCCTTCAAGCAAATTCTAACATGCCTAATGGATTCCTTGACCCAGAAAACCTATACGCAGACACCAAAATCATGTTTCTAGCCCGTATACAAAAAAGATATGGAGATGTTTATGCTTTGGTGGCCATCTTGTCCGCCATTTTGAAACTTAGTTGTCTGGAATAATTTTTAACATGCTTAATCGATTCCTCGACCTTAAAAACCTATACGTAGCCACCAAAAGTATGTTTCTAACCCACATACTTTAGAAGATATTGAGGATTTTATCCATTGGCGGCCATCTTGGACGCCATCTTGAATATTTAAATTTCCCCAACGATGCCAAGGTGGCATCATTCAGTTTCAGTGTGCGGACACGTTGGTGAACACGTTTATGCAAAAACATTTTGTGCGGACTATTTTTTTGGGTTGCAGCCAAAATCTGCATTTGGCAACCAGACTAAACTAAATATTTTAAGGACGTGTAAACGACTGTATTGTCACACTAGAGTTCTAGTTTTGTTGTTATTATATAAATTTTAGAACACTGAAAGAAAAGAAAAGAAAACTGTGATATTTCGTTTTCTTATTTTGTGATAGATTTGAATATTATTAGAACTTAATGAGCTGGATTTCCAGACCATCAAAAATCCACCCGCCAGCCACTGAAACGCTACATGTTTACATGTAATGGAAGCTTAGGCAACAAAAAGCCTTATTTCGTCCTTTTTAGAAAAGTTTTATTAGATGACAGGTGCGATGGACATTAGAGCGAAAAATTCAGAACCCCACTTTGGACATCTGAGCAAATTTAAGTTGGACATTTTAGCGAAATCTATTTTAGTGGATTCACAGGTACGTTGTACAGGATTATCTTGTGTGAAGCAAAAACCAGAGGACCAATTGTCCTGTAGCTCACCTGACACCTTCTGTCAACAGACGCAATTACTCATTTCGCTCATTTGTTACAATTTGAAACCAGTGGCTTATAAGAAGTGCATATCTTAATTTTAAAATCTCAGTGACCTTAAGCAAAATTAAAAAAAATGACCTTGACCTTTGATGACCTTTTGACTTCATGTAACCATTTAGTTAACCATATTTTCGAATTATTATATCTAGGCTTAAAAAGTTTCCAAGAAATCAACTGTTTAAGCATTTTCCCATATAAAAGCATAACATATCGAAGTTGATCTTGTCATCAATTAGGTCAAGGTCAATGCGGAGGCATGATTTGTAAATACTATGATTGGCCCGAGACCCCAATGCTACATCCCATGCCACAAGGTCATTGGGCCTTTGGTTCTGGAGAAGAAGATTTTTGAAAGGTTTTACCATATACAGGCATGGCGGCCATCTTGGTCATGTGACCATCTGAACAAACTTTAGTTCCTTTGACCCAGTGAAGCTCCATATGAAATATGGCTTCAACGGCACAGTGGCTTCAAAGAAGAAGCTGTTTTTAAATGTTGGCAGGCGACAGAATCTTAGTGACCTTGAACAAAGGTCAAAAATTGACCTTGACCTGTAGCAATACAATATCTTCATTTGCTCATTTAGATAACCATATATACCAAATATTATACCTAAACCTAAAATAGTTTTTTAGAAATCCACTGTTTAAGAGTTTTCTCATGTAAAAGCATAATGCAGCAAAATTGACCATGCCATGAATTAGGTCAATGTCAGTGGACAGTCATGATTTGTTTAAATTATGATGGGCTTGAGTCTCCAATGCTTCTTAACAAGTTTCAAGGTCAAAGGCCTTTCAGTTCTGGAGAAGAAAATTTTGAAGGGTTTTTTACCATATGGGCATGGCAGCCATCTTGGTCATGTGACCAAGACCATCCGATCAAACTTTGGTTCCCTTCGCCCACTGAAGCTCTGTATGAAATATGGCTTCAATTGGCCCAGTGGCTTCAGAGGAGAAGACGTCTGAAAATGTTGACAGGAGACAGAATATCAGTGTCCTTGAACAAGATTCAAAGAATGACCTTGACCTTAAGCGACATAATTTCTTCATCTAGTCATTTAGTTAACCATATATACCAAATAGTTTACCTTGGACTTAAATAGTTTCCGAGAAATCCACTGTTTAAGCATTTTCCTATACAAAAGCATAACGTACCAAAGTTGACCATGTCGTAAATTAGGTCAAGGTCAATCTACGGTCATCGTTTGTATAAACTATAAAGGGGCCGAATGCTCAATGCTACATACCAGGTTTTTGGCGGCCAATTTGGTCATGTGACCAAGACCATCTGATCAAACTTTAATTCTTTTGGCCCACTGAAGCTCTATATAAAATATGGCTTTAATTTGCAAAGTGGCTTCAAAGGAGAAGATGTTTGAAAATGTTGACAGGAGACAGAATCTACGTGTCCGTGAACAAAGGTCAAAGAATGACATTGACCTTAAGCGACATAATTTCTTCATCTAGTCATAGGCCTTTCTTAATATTATCTCATGAATATTAAGCAGACTGTCAGAACGAGGCTAACTGAGCATAAATGTTTAGCAGAATTAGCGTCCTTATACCAAATATTTTACCTTGGACTTCCCATGCAAAAGCATAACTTACCAAAGTTGACCATGTCGTAAATTAGGTCAAGGTCAACCTACGGTCATCGTTTGTACAAACTATGATGGGCACGAATGCCCGATGCTACATACCAGGTTGTAAGGTCAAAGGCCTCTTGGTTCTGGAGAAGAAGATTTGAAGGGTTTTCACCATATATGGGCGTGGCGGCCATCTTGGTCATGTGACCCAGAAACCCCGAACAACTTTCGTTCCCCCAACCTAGGTAGGCTCCGTAGGCTTCAATCGGCCCAGTGGTTTCTGAGGAGAAGATGTTTGAAAATGTTGATGACGGAATGACGGATGGACGGACGACGGATGCCTGGCTATACTATGAGCTCACCTATTAGCCTAAAGGCTCAGATGAGCTTAAAAAAAGATCATCTCTTTGTACATAATGTACATGAATATATGCATTTCCTCATTATAACACATACAAAAGACTGACTTATGAGTGACTTGGCATGTCCCTACCCAAGCAGTCAGCGCTCCGTAAATCTTTATCAGTAATGACATTTTTAGTCCTTAAAAAAAAAGAAAAAAGAAATATATATATATACAAATAAATCGAACAACACTTTCATCCACCTGATGCATTTTTATGAAATGCGTCCACAGTTCCCATAACTTTTAATCTGTCAGGTAAATTACTCCATATCACTGGACCAGAATAGATCAAGCTTTGTTTGGATATTTCTTTTAGAGGTCTAGGCAACACATAATTTATGGTACTTGCAGATCTAAGTGACTGAAGATTATCATTTATAGGTCTAAGTTGAAACATTTGATTTATGTATTGAGGGGTTAAGGAGTTGGAATTTTCGAACATGAATATAGCTTTTCTAAGAAATATACGTTCATGTTTAACATCTTAAGCTCTTCCATACTGTCAACAATATTTTCAAATTTATAATCTAAAATGATTTTGCAAGCTCTTTTTGTAACCTATAAATTCTGTCAAGATTTCTTTGAGATGTGCCTCCCCATACTGTACTGCAATAGTCAATATAAGACTGAATATATGACTTATAAAACTGTATTCTGTTATCAGTGAAAAGATATGTTTTTTTTTATTTTGGATAAGAGCCAAAGATTAGAAGAAACCTTTTTAGCTACTGCATCAATATGATTTGTCCATGTTAGGTTGTTAGCTATGTATATCCCTAAGATCTTTTCATTTCCAATCAAAGTTAAAGTATCACCCTTGTAAGTCAACTGAAGTACATCTTTATTTAAATGTGCACGTCTTTGATGAGTGGTATTTAGCATAACTTTCATTTTAGGTGTATTTATCAGCATACCATTGAGTTCACACTACTCTGTTAATGCTTGTAGTGCTATTTGCAACTTTTTTTCAATGCATTTTTCAGATTTGTCAATATGATAAAGAGTAGTGTCATAGGCATATAGATCTGTGAAATCATTATTAGTATATATTGGTTAATCAGTAATGAAGAGTAAAAATAACAAAGGGCCTAAAATTGACCATTGAGGAACCCCAGATGTGATGTTTTCAGATTCTGAAAATGTATTGTTTACAAAAACTTTTTGTTTCCTTTCCAGTAAATAGGAAGAGAACCATTTAATTGTTTCATCAGATATTTTGTAATATCTAAGTTTTTAAGCAGAAGTGTATGGTCTACAAGATCAAATGATTTTCTGAAATCTACCATTACCATCCCAATCATTTGGTCATTATTTATTGGTTCAAGCTATTTATTAATCATTTGTAGTAGAGCTGTCTCACAGGAGTGATTGGACGGAAGCCAGATTGAGCTGAATGAAGTAAAATGTTTGAAGTCAAATAAAACACCAAGGTGTCATGTACATGTTTTTCCAGTAATTTTGACATAACTGGTAAAACTGAAATTGGTCTGTAATTATTTGTGTCATCCTTAGGTCCACTTTTATGAAGTGGAGATATTTTGCCTTCTTTTCATTTTTCAGGGAAGGTCGAATTAATTATACTTTGATTGCAGATGTAAGTTAGGCTGTCAGATATATACGGTGCAGCTAGCTTTAATAAAATTGGCCCAATATTATCTGCCCCAGTGGCCTTAGTTATATCTATGTTTTTCAGATATTTTTCATTCTTGTCATGTGCAATGCTTGGAATAGAAAAACATGTATTTTCTGACAATTTATCATTACAAAATATTTTAAGTCTTTTAAAGTTGGAAGGGACAATTGGCTCTTTTATTTTTGAAGCAACAGATACAAAAATCTGTTAAATTCAGACGCAATCTCACTGGAATTTTCTATTATTTTATCATTAACTTTTTAAAGAAAACACACTAGTGCCTGTATTTCGATTACTGGCTCCAAGTTCTTTAAATAGTTTCCAAACACTGCCTGGATTACTGACATATTCATTGATTATTTCTGAATATTGTTGTTTTTTTTTCGATAATTTCGATCACCAACTATCAAGACTAAACAAATAAACTTACCACTAGCTGGCTGAGATAATATTCTACATCATCAACTATCAAGACTTCACAAAGAATCTATCAACAAGACAGCTGAGATAATATTCTAGATCCTTCACAAAGAATCTTAACACAAGCTGCTGCGATAATATCTTGACCATCAATCATCAAGACTTGAAGAAAAAATCTTACCATAAGCTGGCTGTGATAAACCTTACCGAAAGCTGGCTGAGATAATAAGATCTTCAACTATCAAGACTTCACAAATAAACTAACCATAAGCTCACTGAGATAATTTTCTAGATCATCAACCATCAAGACTGCACAAATAAACTAACAACAAGCCAGCTGAGATAATATTCTAGATCCTTCACAAAGAATCTTATCACAAGCTGCTGAGATAATATCTTGACCATCAATCATCAAGACTTGAACAAAGAATCTTACCATAAGCTGGCTGAGATAAATCTAACCAAAAGCTGTCTGAGATAATAAGATCACCAACTATCAAGACTAAAAACAAATAAACTTACCACTAGCTGGCTGAGATAATATTCTAGATCATCAACTATCAAGACTTCACAGAGAATCTAACAACAAGCCAGCTGAAATAATATTCTAGACCCTTCACAAAGAATCTTATCACAAGCTGCTGAGATAATATCTTGACCATCAATCATCAAGACTTGAACAAAGAATCTTACCAAAGCTGGCTGAGATAATAAGATCATCAACTATCAAGACTTCACAAATAAACTTACCACTAGCTGACTGAGATAATATTCTAGATCATCAACTATCAAGACTTCACAAAGAATCTAACAACAAGCCAGCTGAGATAATATTCTAGATCCTTCACAAAGAAATATCACAAGCTGCTGATATAATATCTTGACCATTAATGATCAAGACTTGAACAAAGAATTTTACCATAAGCTGGCTGAGATAAATCTTACCAAAACTGGCTGAGATAATAAGGTCATCAACTATCAAGACTTCACGTATAAACTTACCACAAGCTCGCTGAGATAATATTCTAGATCATCAACCATCAAAACTTCACAAAGAATCTTACCACTAGCTGGCTGAGATAATATTCTAGATCATCAAATATAATGAGTTAATATTATTCCAGATCATCAAACATCAAGACTTCACAAAGAATCTTACCACTAGCTGACTGAGATAATATTCTAGATCATCAACTATCTATACTTCAGGAAGAATCTTACCACTAGCTGGCTTAGATAATATTCTAGATCATCAACTTTCAAGCCTTAATAATATTCTAGCTCATCAACTACCAAGACTTCACAAAGGATCTTACCACAAGCTCGCTGAGATAATATTCTAGATCATCAACTATCATGACTTCACAAAGAATCTTACCACGAACTGGCTGAGATAATATTCTAGATCATCAAATATCAAGACTTCACAAAGAATCTTACCACTAGCTGGTTGAGATAATATTCTAGATCATCAACGATATAGACTTCCCAAATAAACTTACCACAAGCTGGCTGAGATAATTTTCTAGATCATCAACCATCAAGACTTCACAAAGAATCTTACCACTAGCTGGTTGAGATAATATTCTAGATCATCAACGATATAGATTTCCCAAATAAACTAACCACAAGCTGGCTGAGATAATATTCTAGATATCAACCATCAAGACTTCACAAAGAATCTTACCACTAGCTGGCTGAGATAATATTCTAGATCATCAACTATCAAGACTTCACAATAAATCCTACCACAAGCTGGCTGAGATAATATTCTAGATCATCAACCATCAAAACTTCAAAAAGAATCTTTCCACAAGCTGAGTTATTATTCTAGATCACCAACTGAGATGTCTAATCTTAAAAGAATTTAATCCAAGAGGAGCAATTTCTTTTCTTTAATAGTCATCCTCAATTGAAATGGGGACACAAAATGGCAGAGTTGCTTTCCTTGAAGTAGTACCTGTACACCTTGAGTTCTTGATCATATGAAATCCCTCATATCCCTCCCAGATATATGCAAACAGTACATATTCATACGAGATAGCTCATAATAAACCGTTTGTGACTTTATCTCTGGTTACCTTTTCCTGAATAATGACCCTGTCCTATTCAAAAGAAAAGAAACTGAATAGGAAAGAAATGTTAATGTTTTAACTGGGTAAACACACACTTTTCTTACCAAAACGCCGGGCCGGGTAGCGCAATCGGTAGGGCACCTGACTTGTAAGTCAGAGGTCCTGGGTTCGAATCCCGGTCTGGCCACTTACTTTCGTTTCTCCTTCCGCTGATTCAAGAAGGGCAGTTGTCATTTACTGGCGAAAGTATGTGCACTTAGTACTGGTTAACCGCTTAGGAGGTCTAAGCCTGCCCAGGAATAGTGTGGTTAGGTTAACTGACCGTCCCGACATGACCTTAGTTGTTTACCGTGGACGTTAAGCATCAAATCAACCACCCAACCAAAAAATCTTACCAAAACTATTAATGTATTAATCATAGTATTATTAGGCTCTGCAACAGGAAGTACAAAATAATAGACCCCCACCCCCCTAGACCTTTTAAATTTGTGGCATAAACTCTTACAGGAAAAAATTCCTCTCCCTCCCCCTGGGCCTTCTTAAATGGGTTGAACTCTTAAAGAATTCCCCCCTTCATAAGACTTTCTTAATGGGGGGATCGTCCTTTCTTGCACACCGGATAGAAAATTCCATTCTTTTCACCTGGGATAGAAAATCTTATCTTACCCTGGTGTTCTGACCCAGGACCGGAAAAGAATCACGAGCTGTCAATGCATTGGTTGTATAGGAGCTCACGTACCTGCGTCGTCAAGTGACGTTGGCATTTTAGATGATGACGTCACGAAGACGGCAGAAATGACGTCAGTTTATGCATGCCAGTCGTTGACGTAAAGAGCCGAATGGCGGTCGTTGAAAGCGGCGCCTTCTTTCAAAATCAAATTTAAACCTCTCAAGCACAAGAATTACGCATTTTAAGAAGTTCTGGGCCCAGTTGTTCAAAACTAACGACGTTGTTAGTTAACGTGTTGTTAAAATTTCAAACGTTAATATCACAAATATGCCAATATTTTTTGTTGTAAAAATGTGAGAAGCTTTTGCATTGCAAAAGCTTCACATATTTTCAACAAAAAATATCAGTGTTTTTGGCTATAAAGTCGCAAAACACTTAACGTGTTGACCTTTTAACGAGCTCGTTAGGCTAACGATGCTTTGAACAACTAGGCCCTGGAGTTAAAACAAAACGTGGTGTGCAAGAAAAAGTATCTATCATTAGTGTGAGGTGCGGATAGAAAGATCGGCAAGACTCGTGATGCCGAACAGTGACCCTCGTGAGAGATTTTTCTATCCACACCTCACACCCATGACAGATCCTTATATTCTATAGAAGTGGCAGAAAAACATGGTGTTCCACTGGATATAAGCTATATATAGAGATCATGGTTATCCCAGCTGGGTAAAAATAAATACTGGTATTCCAGAATCAACTACATGACTATATATACAAACTGATATATTTATATCCTTATATTTAGCAGCAAACTTCAAATAAATCCTAGATTTATGCTAAATAAGCTATCCCTGCAACCTGTTAGGATTGTAAAATTTTCAAATTCACAGGAGACTACATAATGCATCCAGCGATACATGTTCCAGTGCTTTAAAAGTAAGCCATTTCTGACAAAAATTATGCAAACTTATAACTCACTAAGTTGTTGTCAGTAAAAAAGACCGGTTTATATACATACTAAACCTTAATGATAGTATGGTTGGACCGGAGGTAGTCGGTTATCTAATTCGAAACCACCCGACTTCCAATATTAGTCTGCCGCCCTTCTTTTTTTTTCTCTTCATTTTGCCCTTTGCTTTGGTCATCTGTCTATTTATTTTACATTTAAAAGGCTAATATTTTCTTACCTACTCAGAGTGCTAACCATTTTATATGTGATATGCCAGTGGATCTGTGGACTTTCTGTGTGTGTGCGAGTGTGTTTCTGTACTTGTGAGAAAGGGGAGGGTGGAGATTTCAGAAACCATTATGGGGTTTAGCACCTGTTATGATAAATCAAGCTCTCAAAGCTTATAACAGAACCTGCAGACAGGCAACTTTGAAACAACACTGGATCTATTTTGATTCAGATCATCAACTATCAAGACTTCACAATAAATACTACCACAAGGTGGCTGAGATAGTATTCTAGATCATCGACCATCAAGACATCACAAATAAACTTACCACAAGCTGGCTGAGATAATATTATAGATCATCAACCATCAAGACTTCACAAAGAATCTTACCATTAGCTGGCTGAGATAATATTCTAGATTATCAACTATCAAAACTTCACAAGAAATCCTACAACAAGCTGGCGGAGATAATATTCTAGATCATCAACCGTCAAGACTTCATAAAGAATCTTACCACTAGCTAGCTGAGATAATATTCAAGATCACCAAATATCAAGACCTGACAAAGAATCCTACCACAAGCTGGCTGAGCTACTTTTTCTAGATCATCAACCGTCAAGACTTCACAAAGAATCTTACCACAAGCTGGCTGAGATAATATTCTAGATCATCAACTATCAAGACTTCACAAAGAATCTTACCACAAGCTGGCTGAGATAATATTCTAGATCATCAACTATCAAGACTTCACAAAGAATCTTACCACAAGCTGGCTGAAATAATATTCTAGATCATCAACTATCAGGACCTCAGGAAGCAGTGTTCTAGTATGGACTGTACTGCAATATTTCACCAGCTCTTCTGCTGTGCTCATGTATCTACATGTTAAGAGAAATAGGTTACTCCTTACAACAATCAACCAGACGACCATTAGTCCTGTAGCTCATCTGACACCTTCTGTCAACAGACACAATTTGCCATTTCACTCATTCGTTACAAATTTGAAACCAGTGGCTTATAAGGAGTACATATATTAATTTATAAATCTCAGTGACCTTGAGCAAAGTTAAAAAAATGACCTTGACCTTTGATGACCTTATGTCTTCATGTATTCATTTAATTAACCATATTATCCAATTGCTAAATCTAGGCTTAAAGAATTTCCATGAAATCAACTGTTTAAGCATTTTCCCATATGAAAGCACAACATACCAAAGTTGACCTTGCCATAAATTAGCTTAAGGTCAATGCACAGTCATGATTTTTATATATTATGATGGGCCCGTGTCTCCAATGCTACATACCATGCCACAAGGCCATTGGGCTTTTGGTTCTGGAGAAAAAGATTTTTGAAGGGTTCTTACTGTATATGGGCATGGCGGCCATCTTGGTCATATGACCATGACCATCTGAACAAAGTTTGGTTCTTTTGACCCTTTCAAGCTTCATATGAAATATGGCTTCAACAGCCCAGTGGCTTCAGAGAAGATGTTTGAAAATGTTGACAGGCGTCAGAATTTCAGTGACGTTGAACAAAGGTCAAAGAACGACACTGACCTTTAGCAACATAATATCTTCATTTGCGCATTTACAGTAAAGCCAGAGAAAGACTTGACACCCTTGTGCACCCCAGTTGCACATGAGTTGCACTACACCTGAGCTAGCTTTGAGCATTGAGTTGCACCCCATTCTCAAACCGTAGTGCACCTGAAGTTCAGAGTTCAGATTGAACCTTTACACATACTTTTATGATTAGCCAGTCATGGAATGAACAAACAGTTTGTGCACTACCCAGATCATCTTCTTTTTTTTTAATTTGTATTGCAAGAGTAAAGAAAATATAACAATTTTAAATTTGTATTGGTTTTAATTTTCTGATGTCTTTCTTTTTTCTTTTTTTTTTCTTTTATTTGCAAAAGTGAAAATTATCTTAGTTTGTGTATTTTTTTGTCTTTTTTCTGTCTTTAATTCTTTCTTTGAGTATTTTTAGAAGCCAATTAAAAATAATACACATATGTTAATTTATTCTTAATATAACAGAAAATAAAATAAAATATTGTAATAATCTATTTCAAGTAAAGAGAAGCCATGTGTTGTAAGCTATTGAACTATCAACTTTATTTTTAAAGAAAATATAAGAATTTTAAATTTGTTTTTGCTTTAATTTCTAATGTCTTTCTTTTTTCTTTTTTTTTTACTTTTATTTGCAAGAGTGAAAATTATCTTAATTTGTGTATTTTTTCTGTCTTTAATTCTTTCTTTCAGTTTTTGAGAAAGCAATTAAAATGATTCATATCACATAATTTATTCTAAATATCATAGAAGACAATTAAAATATTATAATAATCTATTTTAAGTATCAGAAAAGACGTATTGTAAGGTATTAAACTATCAACTTTATTTTATTCGTTTATTTGATCTTGAATCATGACAAAACTAACACAATGAGTTGTGGATCAAGCATATTCAAAGGTAAATCTGTTTGTTTGTTCTAAATCCACTTTCATTACGCTTTTGAATCTTGGTTTATTGTTCTGTTGTTTTCACAATAAACTCTAAAACTGAGTAGATGTAAAAAGTATGCAAAGACCAGGAACTGAAACAATCAAAATCCAAATCCAGCCCTCAAACCATAGTTGGAAACAACTAAGATTACAAATAATCAAGATACAGAGAACATATGGCCAACCGAGTAAGCAGCTTGTTCCCAAAAGGTGGCCACTCAGCAACCCAAACCGAACCAAAAATAATAAGAACATAAATAAGGTAAAACATCACAGAAACTCTGACACCAAAAACAGGCAACAGAGAACCACAACAGAACTACCGCCTTGGAGCGGTCAGTAATGAATTACTGGGGGGCTTAAATCGATTTTACGGGCCCAACCTCACCCTCAGTTTCTGAAGTGGTACAAAATATTTAGTTGGTTGTTCGGTTCGCATGTATCACACTTCTGCGGCGTCTTAAAGACAGGGAAGGGACTATGTAAGGAGGATTAACTACCAAAGTGTCATTCTATAGAAGTGAACCGAACAACGGTACGTAACCATAGTTCCAGGTGTGTGCAACTATGGTTACGTACCGTTGAGCCACTTGGGTAACGTCGATACGAGAATTGAACAGAACAAAAAGTGTCATTCTGTCTCTTGATCTCATAGTGTCAACACCTCCAGTCAGCCAATAAAATCATTATTACTGTTAATTCTGGTCCACTGATTGGTTGACTAAATTTTCACACCTTTACCTATACAGGTAACATTGTTACTTGCTGGGAACCAGACCCCCCGGCAGAGAAGTTCTGTCTTTAAGTAAACAAAGTCAGAAATAAATTAGCCGCGACACGACAAAACCAACAATGTGGTTGTTCGCCCAGCGCAGAATTGAAATGCATGGATAAGAATTCAAAGACAAGAGGGCAAACAGTGTAGATTTGGATGATGCTGGTTATTATGAGCCGCACTATCTGGATCTATGCTATTTGCAAATTCCGCGCTTTTCGTTCTTTAGCGCTCTAGGTGTTTAAAAAAATGTTTAAGTCTTCAAAGCGGTTTTAGACTAGTTACAGCTATATACACTGCTCAAAATATTTAAAGGAGCGCCAAATATTTTTTCCATAGACGACAGTGCAACGCATCCCCACTTTAAGGGTCATTTACTTTCGCTCGACAAAGACACGAAATTTCCCATTTTTGCCAATTTTTTAAAGAGGGTCGGGGCTACTGACAGCACAAGTTTTGATCCAATATTTGCCCTGCCTATGTCCATGGACTGATTTTTGTACAAATGAAATTTTGGTAAAAAATTGCATTTTTTCAGAGCTGGGGAACAGCATGAAAATTACAACCAAAATCAAAACGATCATTCTGCCTATAAAGCTGAATGTCTGACAATGTGATCCGTTTAAAAGGATCACTGTGAACTCATGTTTATGAGATTTTATAAACTTTCAGAAAAATGCCTAAGTTTCAGAAAAATCGAAAAAGGCAAAATTTGTTCCATGGAAATAATCAGGGTATCAGTTGTACTGAAATTCTTGTTGTCTTAAAATTCGATCGTTCTTACAAACGCTGCCAAGAAATGGGAAATTCTTGGCCTTTGGCAATCGCATTTATGAGCCGTGGAACTTGGTATATGTTGCAGTAATGTCTATGGGAAAATATCAGCTGCTCCTTTAAATATTTTGAGCAGTGTATATATATATATATAGTCGGCTGGTATACATACATGTATATGTATACACTTTGCCACCATCGTTTTGAATTCCCACCTGACAAGACTCCTTTGTATAGCTATTTTTTTTTCTTATTTGGTACTGTTTATAGTTAAGTTATGAATATGTTCGCTTGCTGTCATTATTATGCTTATTTATATCTGTTAATGTATGATGTAGGGGGCGGGCCGTAACTAATGTTGTGAGAACTTGTGGCCCAACCCCATTGCTTGTCACTTCTAGCAATAAAATATGCTTAAACTAAAAAAAATGGATAAGAATTCACAGACTAGAGAGAAAACAGTGTAGATCTAGATGAGGCTGCTCATTCAATTGATTATGAGCCGCCATATGAGGATCTACATTATCTGCAAATTCAGCAATTTTCATTTTTTGTTTCGCGCTTTAGATGTTAAAGAAATGGATAAGAATTCAAACACTAGAGGTCAAACAGTGCAGATCTAAATGAGGCTGCCCACTATGAGCCGCTCATCAGGATCTACACTATTTGCAAATTCAGCTATTTTCGTTTGTTCGCGCTATATTAAAGAAATGGATAAGAATTCAAAGACTAGAGGGCAAACAGTGTAGGCTTATTATGAGTCGCCTCATCAGGATCTACGCTATTTGCAAATTACGCTGTTTTCGTTCTTCAAAATATGAGATGCCTTGTCTGCAAGGCTCAAGACAGTTTACTAGTTTATCATGTTTTCCTGCAATTTTTTATCACGTTTTTTCCGCAATTTTTCTTAAAATGGGGAACGACTTTCGTGACTTTCTTGTCTGCTTTCCTAGACAAAATAAACTCATACTGAGTATAGGAAAGAATTTGATCATAGGGGCTCACTTCAATTCTTTCTTGGGTTGAACCCTACATGTATATTGACACAAATTGAAAATGATAAGAGTTGCTTACTCTGAAAGTGTATCTGGTCACCAAAAGTAGACACAACCCTCCTTTAGTTTATAAACCCTCTAAGCACCTAAAAGGCAGACGACAATTTACTTCTGCAAAATTTCGAAAAAGCATCACAAATACAGAGTTCCAGACTGCAACCCCTTATTAGAACCGTCTCGGTGAATCGATTCTAATGAGGGCTTACAACTTACTTTTCTATGGAGAAATGTGATAAATTATCTGTAAATTACCACACTACCCCTTCTTATCTGAAGCACTGCAAAACAACTATATCTACCCCTGCAAATAGTTGAAGTGTCTTTAAATTCTCTCATCAAGCAAATTCTTTAGTAAGTTAATTCGATCAAACAGGTATCTGTTTCACGATCGCAGTTTGTATATGAAGGGTGCCGACACTTTGCTTCACACCCTCAGGCTTATCAATAGTTGACTCCGGCTGATAACAAGATTTCATCGATTATTATGAAAAAGGGTTGGTGTTTTCCGAACACTCTTAGTTAAGATTTAAAAAAATGAGGGAGAGAGAACACACATGGAAAAAAGAAGGTGGGGGGAGTAAGATTCATATTATGCTTGTCAAAACAGTGGTCCATGGCCGGTCCGGATCAGCCGCGACGGCCTTGAATACAGTTTGAATTGGTGATCAGATGGATTTTGCATAAGAGAAATGTGTAAACGTTAAACTTTCACGCAATACGGTATACAGTATTAAAGTTCATGGGTACACTTTCAGGAATAGCAACTCTGCCATTTTCAATTTTTACTCATTTCTCAAGTGGGGTCAATTCATCAAGAAACTAGAAATAAGCCGCGACACGAGAAAACCAACAATGTGGTTGTGCGGCCAGCGCAGACTCAGATCCGCCCAGTCTGAGCAGAGTCTTCGCTGTCCGCATGAAGGTAGCTTAGACCCTTAGCTACCCATTAAACGCTAAACAAAGACTCTGATCAGACTGGGTGGATGCCCAGGCTGATCTGAGTGCGCTGGACGCACATCCACATTGTTGGTTTTCTCGTGTCGCGGCTCAAATGTGTCCACAATCTGGCCAGAGTCTACACAATTTGCAACCCATTACGACATATAATGCAACAGGAATATTTCCTTTCCACGGTGACTACATGTGATACAAAGAATTAAGATGTCTTTGTACAATATTTTTTTCATACCTTATGTCTTAATGTGGACTAGTTGAGGGAAATCAATAACAGATACCTTGCTTTAATCACTAAACTTATTTCCTCAAACTGATTGTCAATGATTTTCAAAACATATGTTTCACAATCTAATAGTAATCTTAGGGATCTGTGCAGCGAACCTTGAAACAAAAATTTTATCTTTACAAATTGCGTTGTCTTTCTTTATTTGAAAATTCAAAATTTATTAAATTGCAGAATATTTCAACTACTAAACCAATAAATAAATAAACAAATAAAATAAAAATAAAATAATGAATCAAAAAGTTAATAATATTAAAATTGAAAATTATAATGGCGATATATGTAAAATGGTAAAAAGTAAAGTAAGTACGATTTGTAAGTGATATACAAGAAAATATTAATATATATATATATCAAAATTTCTTTCTTCTAAATTTCCTTTTTCAGTTCAATTCTATTTTTCTATCTATTTTATTTTTTATTTGCATTTTCTCCTTTTTTTTTTTTTTCAAAATATATGGTTCTGATCTCCATTTGTTTAAGGTTTTACTGGATTAATTCATGAATATACACCACCGGGAACCCTCAAGCTGGCAGCGGTCTCAGCACTTTGATATTTTATGACTGATCACAATCTTCTCTGACTGCATGAGCAAAATAGAGACAGATCAGACTGGACGGATTCCCAGGCTGAAATGCGTCTTCGCTTGGCGGACAGGGAATGTCATGGTTTTGTCAGATAGATAATCAGTGATTATAGAGTTGTAAGGATATAAAATTATATATATAAGTCCACAAATTTCTGTAATTACTTCAGAAATAGTGATAGAGATAATTAGCCAAATTTATTATCGTGTAACGTTATGTAAATGAATATATTGAAATATAAATAATTAAATACGCAGCGTTAAGCAAGCTCTTCCAAAACATCGATATACTAAAATAAACATATTTAAATGAGCATTACTAAACGAGGTGCTCTGCAATAAATAAGGTAACAATTAGATAAATACTTACCTGAAAGAGACTTCTGTCTGGCTGTCATCTTCTATTGTCTTATAACAACAAAAGCATCAAAGAAGTGTGTTGGGAATAACGCATTATATACATTTAAATATTATGGCACTTCTCACTCCACCTACTCATAATTTTGTCACTAGGAAAAACTACTGACCAATTAAAGAAAGGGGTATTAGAAAAAATCATTGTTTGCGCACCTTTAAATTACTTTGATATAATGTTCTATTTAATGTAATTATCCCAACCTTTTACCACTATTTTTAATTGATTGGTATTCATTAATAAATTGATGGTGATTACAGACTTCAAATGACATAAAAAGATCAAATTTGATATGTTTGGTTAAATAAAAATAGGGAATGAAATAGATAAATAAAAAGAAAGTAAAAAAGAAAAATCAAGAATAAATGGTATCTTACAATGTTGAACTAAGAACTGTAGAGTAGGTTTATAGCAAATATACTGAACATGAATGTGCACATTGAATTCACAGGTGATTGCTGAGTTGGAAATTTGTCTAGTGCACAAAGTTTGGTTCTTTTGACCCTTTCAAGCTTCATATGAAATATGGCTTCAACAGCCCAGTGGCATCAGAGAAGATGTTTGAAAATGTTGACAGGCGTCAGAATTTCAGTGACGTTGAACAAAGGTCAAAGAACGACACTGACCTTTAGCAACATAATATCTTCATTTGCGCATTTACATGTAGTTAACCTTATATACCAAATATTATACCTAAGACTTAAATATTTTCTGAGAAATCCACTGTTTAAGCATTTTCCCATACAAAAGCATAAAATACCAACATTGGCCTTGCCGTAAATTAGGTCAAGGTCAATGCAAGGTCATGATTTGTACAAATTATAATGATCCCGAGTCCTCAATGCGTCATACCAAGCCAAATGGCCATTAGGCCTTTGGTCCTGAAGAAGAAGATTTGTGAAGGGTTTTTACCATATATGGGCATGGCGGCCACGTTGGTCATGTGACCAAGACCATCTTAAAAAACTTTAATTCCTATGACCCACTGAAGCTTCATATGAAATATGGCTTTAATCGGCCCAGTGGCTTCAGAGAAGATGATTGAAAATGTTGACGGGAGACAGAATCTCAGTGTCCGTGAACAAAGTTCAAAGAATGATCTTGACCTTAAGCGACACAATTTCTTCATCTGGTCATTTAGTTAACCATATTTTCCAAATATTATAACTTAAACGTAAACAAATTCTGAGAAATCCACTGTTTAAGCATTTTCCCGTACAAAAGAATAATGTACCAAAGTTGACCATGTCGTAAAATAGGTCAATGTCAACCTACAGTCATTATTTGTATAAACCATAATGGGCTTGAATGCCCAATGCTACATACCAGGTTTCAAGGTCAAAGGCCTTTCGGTTCTGGAGAGGAAGATTTTTTGTAGGGTTATTAGCTCACCTGAGCCATAGGCTCAGGGTGAGCTATTGTGATCACCCAGTGTCCGTCGTCCGTCGTGCGTCGTCCGTCGTGCGTCGTCAACAATTTGCTTTAAATGACATCTTCTCTGAAACCGCGAAGCCTAGGGCTTTGATATTTGGTATGAAGCATTGTCTAGTGGTCTTCTACCAAGTTTGTTCAAATGGTGGCCACAGGGCCCAAAATGGCCCTGAGGCAGGGGGTTTTGGGTTCGAAACTAAAAAATACTTAAAAATCTTCTTCTGCAGAACTGCTTGGCTCAGATGCTTGAAATTTGGTATGTAGCATTGCCTAGTAGTCCTCTACCAGGTTTATTCAAATGGTGGCCCCAGGGTCCAAAATGGTCCTGGGGCAGGGGGTCTTGGGTTTGAACTAAAAAGTTCTCAAAAATCTTCTTCTCCAGAACTGCTTGGCTCAGATGCTTGAAATTCGGTATGTAGGATTGCCTAGTGGTCCTCTACCAAGTTTGTTCAAATGGTGGCCCCAGGGTCCAATATGGCCCTAGGGCAGGGGGTCTTGGGTTCGAAACTAAAAAATATTTAAAAATCTTCTTCACCAGAACTACTTGGCTCAGATGCTTGAAATTTGGTATGTAACATTGCCTAGTGGTCCTCTACCAAGTTTGTTAAATGGTGGCCTCAGGGTCCAAAATTGCCCTGGGGCAGGGGGTCTTGGGTTCGAAACTAAAAAAATACTTAAAAATCTTCTTCTCCAGAACTGCTTCGCTCAGATGCTTGAAATTTGGTTTGTAACATTGCCTAGTGGTTCTCTACCAAGTTTGTTCAAATGGTGGCCCCAAAATGGCCCCGGGGCAGGGAGTCCCAGGTTTGAACCATAGAAATGCATAGAAACATATTAAAATATATTCTACTTCAGAACCGCAATGCTCAGATGCTTGAAATGCGGTATGTAGCATGGCCTAGTGGTCCTTCACTAAGTTTCTTCAATGGTGGTCCCGGGGTCCAAAATGGCCCTGCGACAGGGAGTCCTAGGTTTGAACCATAGAAATATATTTAAAAAATCTACTTCTTCAGAACCACTTGGCTCAGATGCTTGAAATTCGGTATGTAGCTTTGCCTAGAAGTCTTTTACCAAGTTTGTTCAAATGATGACCCCAGGGTCTAAAATGGCCCCGCCCCAGGGGGGTCCTGGGTTTGAACCATAGAACTACATAGATAAGTATTCAAACATCATATTCTTCAGAACCACTTGGCTCAGATGCTTGAAAATTGGTATGATGCATTGCCTTGTTGTTCTTTATCAAGTTTGTTCAAATGTTGACCCCAGGGTCCAAAATAGCCCTGTGGCAGGGAGTCCAGGGTTTGAAATACATAGAAAACTATTAAAAAATCTTCTTCTTCAGAACCACTTGGCTCAGATGCTTGAAATTTGGTATGATGCATTACCTGGTGGACTCCTACAAAGTTTATGTAAATGGTGGTCCTGAGATCCAAAATGGCCCTGGGGTAGGGAGTCTTGGGTTCGAAATTAAAATGTACTTAAAAACTTTCTTCTCCAGAACCCCTTAGTGCAGATGCTTGAAATTTTGTATGATGCATTGCCTAGCGGTCCCTTACCAAGTTGTTCAACTGATGGTACCAGGGTCAAAAATGGCCCCACCCCAGGGGGTCCTGGGTTTGAACCATAGGAATACATAGAAAAATATTCAGAAATCTTCTTCTTCAGAACCATTTGGCTCAGAGGCTTGAAATTTAGCTTTTAGCATTGCCTAGTGGTCCTTTACCAAGATTATTCAAATGATGGCCCCAGGATCCAAAATGGCCCTGGCCCAGTGGGTCAAGGGTTTGAACCATAGCAATGCATAGAAAAACATTCAAAAATCTTCTTCTTCAGAACCATTTGGAAATGGTTGCAAACTATCAGGTTTGTTCAAATTATGACCCTAGTTTGATCTTTAACCTTTTTGCTCAGGTGAGCGCTTCAGGGCCTCTTGGCCCTCTTGTTACCATATATGGGCTTGGCGGCCATCTTGGTCATGTGACCAAGATCATCTCAACAAACTTTAATTCCTTTAGCCCACTGAAGCTCCATATGCAATATGGCTTTAATCGGCCCAGTGGCTTCAGAGGAGATGATGATTGAAAATGTTTACAGGAGACAGAATCTCAGTGTCCGTGAACAAAGCTAAAAAAATGAGCTTGACCTTAAGCGACATAATTTCTTCATCTGGTCATTTAGTTTACCATATATACCAAATATTATACCTTAAACTTAAATAGTTTCTGAGAAATCTGAGAAATCCACTGTTTAAGCATTTTCCCCATACAAAAGCATAACGTACCAAAGTTGACCATGTCGTAAATTAGGTCAAGGTCAACCTACGGTCATCATTTGTATAAACTATGATGGGCTCGAATGCTCGATGTTACATACCAAGTTTCAAGGTCAAAGGCCTTTCGGTTCTGGAGAAGCAGATTTTGAAGGGTTTTACTATATATGGGCGTGGTTGCCATCTTGGTTATGTGACCCAGATCTCCCGAAAAAACTTTCGCTCCCCCGACCTAGGTAGGCTCCATATGAAATATGGCTCCAATCGGCCCAGTGGTTTCAGAGGAGAAGATGTTTGAAAGTGTTGACGACGGACGACGGACGGACGGACGACGGACGAACGGCGGATGCCTGGCTATACTATAAGCTCACATATGAGCCTAAAGGCTCAGGTGAGCTAAAAATAGAAAGCTGGTGAGAGTTGCATAAGCAAAGTGCTATAAAATAGTGCTCTGTAGTGCTTTTCTTACGCTATGCAACGATTGTTCTTACAAAAAGCGCTTTTCCGTAGCTGTGCGTTGCACAGTGAAATTTGCCTCGCTTTAAAAACACATGTAAACAGAAAGCGCTACAGAGCGCTTTCCCGATGAAACGGTATGTTACAAAAAAGCGCTTTGTGAGGCAGTTCCAGGAAGGCAACGCACCGTTGCATAGCCAATTGCTACAAAGCACTACGTAGCGCTCGCGTTAAGCAACTCATCCCAGGGTGGAGTCTGAGATTATCCATGATGACTTTGAATTGACGGTCCTGAATGTCATACGAGACTTATTTCCTGGTGTCCAGATAAAATGCTGCCGTTTCCTCTTGGGGCAAGCCTGGTGGAGAAAGATACAAAATTTGGGATTAAGTCGAGACTACTAAGGCAGTTCTGACATTGGAAAATGTTTAAGTGGATTTTTTCGGGTCAGCATTTCTTCTGCCAAGTGATGTTGAGGACAGTTTTTAGAAGATATTAAGAAGATTCTAAGAGTGACATCCCAAGTGACGGTAAACGTGTAAATATTGTGAAAAAGATATATCCAGCTCAAAGTCTTAGTTCTTTCTCCCTTTTGTGAGTTGTTTGCAAAAGCTTAGATTGATTCGAATACTTAACACAGCAATCTTTGACTGACTAATGGAAGGGGTACAAGTCTGAAATGATGGAAAAAGTCCAGGTGATTCTGGTTATCCGCTCAAAAGGGTGTTTTTCCGTTTCACTTAAATGTCCACTTTTTTGCCGCTTAAACGTCCAATTTGTTTCGCTTGAATGTTCTGTCAATTCTCTCAAATATCCCGCGCCAGATGACAGCAGAATAGACTAGAATGTGTCCATAGGACACGGATGCCCCCGCCTAGAGCCCTAAGTAAGATGGCGCCTTGTTTAAGGTACTGGCACTTGTAGGATAACTAGGTTCTCAAAGGCAGACTTGTGTGGTACATGTTATATTGTTTTTCTTAGGCAGATGTATTGTGCTTCTCGGACCAAGAGAAGTGTGTGCGTGTGTGTGTGTGTGTGTGGGGGGGGGGGGGGGGGGTTGGAGGGGATATCATGACTGTGATATATGATAACATTCTGTATCTTATCACAGAAATGGATGCCATGCAACTTTCCAAAAGAAATAGCCCGGAAACAAGTAACTTTTCAAAAACTAACAAACCGAAACCATTTTTGTATGAAATGAAGTTGAAAAAGGGCCATAACTCCAAAGTAATTGGCGGATTTTACCCTAAATTTAACCTGACCTGTATTTTATAATTATATATCTGTGTATAAAATACGAATCCAATACATTAATCTTTTCAAAAGATAATGAACGAAAATCAGTTTTTCATAGAAAATGAAATCGAAAAAGGGCCATAACTCCCACAATAATAAACGGATATTACCCAACATCAAACTTGACCTGTATTTTATGATTATATATCTGTATATAAAGTATGAATTTAATACACCAATGTTTTCAAAAGATATCGAACGGAAACCATTTTTTCATACAAAATGAAGTCGAAAAGGGGCCATAACTCCCACAATAATAAACGGATTTTACCCTAAATCAAACTTGACCTGTATTTAATGATGATATACCTGTGTATAAAGTATGAATTCAATATACAAATGTTTTCAAAAATTAATGTACGAAAATCAGTTTTTCATAGAAAATGAAGTCGAAAAAGGGCCATAACTCCCACAATAATAAACGGATATTACTCAACATCAAACTTGACCTGTATTTTATGATTATATATCTGTATATAAAGTATGAATTTAATACACCAATGTTTTCAAAAGATATCGAACGGAAACCATTTTTTCACACAAAATGAAGTCGATAAAGGGCCATAACTCCCACAATAATAGACGGATTTTACCCATCATCGAACTTGACCTGTATTTTATGATTATATACCTGTGTATAAAATATGAAGTCAATATACCGATGTTTTTAAAAGATATCGAACGGAAACCATTCGTACGGGGCGTACAGGACAGGACGTACGTACGTACGTACGTACGGACGGACAGCGGTGATACTATATGCCCCCCATTTTTAATGGCGGGGGCATAAAAAAGTCTGACTTAGAACTAGGTGATGTAAAAGAAGTGGAAGGGATATGGGGATTTCAGCACTTGAGGACTAGCAACTACTAAGGTCGCACTTTGATTAAACGTATTTTTCGCGTCATGAAAAATACATGCAGTTCTACGGCTGCAATCAAATCAGAAAATATAATTGCATAGAACACACTCACAGTCATTAAGATGACGGATAAATTAATTTCGTCGCACACTTTAACGGGTAAATGACAGAAAATTGACGCCAGGAAAATACTGAACTTCTTCGAAATTATCTCAGCATTATCTCCTACTTACAAAGCTATTCAGGTAAAGACCTGTTTGCAAATCCAACTATTTTCATTTTTCGGTTAAAAAAAGAAATTAAGGAATGTCCTCGAACGTTCCTCCGACCTTTACATTGGACCAAATCATCTAAGTATGGAGTAGAGAAAGCTTTTAAGCCCAACAGCACTGTTTCGTAAATGGAAAATAAACACAATAATAATGGCATTATACTTAGAATGATGATTTTTGTTAGTCAGCATCGTGTTTTTGATGTCTGAAACTCTGCGAATCCTTGCCACGGGCATGCCTTATGAAGAGAAAGTTAAAATAACCTAGAAAACAAGATTTTGTTCATAAACAAATCTTTGTGTTTATGAGCCGCGACACGAGAAAACCAACAATGTGGTTATGCGCCTAGCGCAGACTCAGATCAGCCTGGGCATCCGCCCAGTCTGATCAGAGCATTCGCTGTCCTCATGGAGGTAGCTTAGACTCTTAGCTACCCTTTAAGCGCTTAGCGAAGAGTCTGATCATACTTGCCGGATGCCTAGGCTGGTCTGAGTCTGCGCAGGGCGCACAACCACATTGTTGGTTTTCTGATGTCATGGCTACGTCCTTTAATGATGAGGCATCGACATCAGTTCGACGTCATTTCAAATTCTTGTGCCTGCTGAGAATATTTTGAAGGGTTAGACGATCTGATTGTATTCATTTGCAATATTAAATTCCCTAATCTATGTTTACCTTTAGGAAAATATTTGCTTCCTCTACATTGAATAAGGTATTTGGACACACCTCTATGTTTTACCGCAAGTTTTTCAAAAGAGAACAACTTTTGTCACTTTTTGTTTCCTTCTTGGGGAAAACCCTTCCAAAATGGTGTTTACTCTTAAAGAAAATAATTTGCTCCTAGAGGAGCATGTTCTTTCCTTTAAGCGTTGACCCCCTTCGAGGAGGTAGACAAAAATGAAAATGACAGAGTTGCTTTCCCTGAAAGTGTACCCATTTGATAGATCCTACGCCACCCGACAAAGGATTAAGCTACCTGTTTGATACTATTAAGTCGGCGGAGCTATTGTGTAGGTACTGTTTTACTGATAACCATGAATTCTAAGGCCCAAGACTTTTGGTCACGGAGATGATGAGCTGTCAATCATTTCCCAGGTAATACATGCAAAGCAACCAATCAGATCAGTTTTTGGGTTTTTATGACCTACTGGAGATGTTTATGCTTCGGTGTCCGGATAAATACTGAGATAAGCGTGTGCGTATTTCGATAATCGTAACGATGTTGGCCCCGCACTTCAGCGGAACGTAGCCATGGCCGCAGTACGGGGCACCGTGCGTCCGTCCCCTACTGAAATAAGCTACCAATTTCTGCTTTTTATAGTCCACCTATAAGAGACATAATCCAGCGTGTCTCCGATGGAATATCAATTATTTTTTACTCTGTTCCTGGGTAGGCTTAGGCGTCTGACTTAAGAGCCAGAGGTCCGGGTTCGATTACCGGTACTGCAACAGACTTCGTTTCTCCTTCCGCTGATTCAAGAAGGGCAGTTGTCAGTTACTGGTGAAAGTATGTGCACTTTGTACTGGTTACCCGCTTTGGAGGCCTAACCCTGCCCCTGAATAGGGTGGTTAGGTTAACTGACCGTCCCGACATGACCATAGCTGTTTACCGTGAACGTAAAACAATCATTTACCTTGATACATTCCTAATAGCAGCTGCCATCATTCTTGAACGGTTAAATAAAGTACACGATTCTTGTTGCCCAGGATGTAACTCGACTTCATTGGGAGGCAATAGTGAGTTTCCTCCCGTAATTAGGACAGGACAAGGGAAATACATATTGTGCAAAGGGAAGCAATGACGATTCTTCCCAAAGCAAAATAGTAAATCCCCATGCTAGAAATGCCATTGTCGCAAACTGTCGGCATTTTCCGCACCGATCTGCAGCATTTCTCGCGGCGAAAGCTGAGAATTTTTCTTTTGGGTTATTTTTGCAGTTATTCTTGTCATCTTTGAAAAAAGAAGCCAAGTGCGCATTGACCCTTATCTATGCAAGTTCTTCTCCGGGATACCATAAAAATTCTAAAAATTGTGACACCTAAAATAATTACCATAATTGTCCTACAAATGGAACAGTTTGGTTTTACATTGCAGTAATGCGTCCAAAAGATGCATATGAAATGGCAAACAGTGTAGACCCTGATCAGATCTGGGTCTGCACTGTTTGTTCAGACATATCTGTCCCAATACTTACAATTGTTACGGTAATTTGTCATTTTTATCAATAAATATGACTTTTATTCTGTCGCTGTACCTCAAATTACAAGAATCTGGTAGTATATTACAGACAAGCTGTGAGATTATTCGGTTAATTTATTGTAATTGCAAAATTGTCTCCAGATCTGATCTGAGACGGAATCTCGTATAATTAATTCCAGCACCTATCGAGTTTCCGATTATTTTCTCCGTCGTATAAATACTATTCTTTGTCACGCATCTAACTTACATAACGTACTTTAGTCGAAAAATTAAGAGCAAAACATTGATTAACCCGGAAGTATCCTTGAGCCACAGGGAAAGTCCATTTCTTGTTAGGTCTGTGATTTCGATCCACTGGCCCCACCATTACATATGCTGAATTAAATTATTTAAAGAAAAAGAAGAAGAAGAAGAAGAAAAAAAAACTTTCTATACTAGGGCTGCAGCAATATATTGCGATAAGCAAATATTGCAACTTACGGCCCTTGTCGTCAATACGCTGTATTGTATCGGAGACACATGGTTATGAAGGGTTCCTGAGGGGCTTTTTATTTTGAAAAAAAAAAAAAAAAATGGTGTGCCAAAATGTAAGTATTGACTAGATTTTTCTTTCAATTGGTCAATTAACACATCAGAATTTGCAGTCTTGGTTCTTAATAGTACTTGTTTGCCATTTTCTTCAATCTTTTAAATGCATGTTATTAGACAAAGTCGAAAATGTATTTTCATATTGTACTGGCAGTGGGTGGGCCTGCAATGCACCGTCCTATTCTGTTAGCACGAAGGACAACGTGCATAAAAGAACTTCTACATGTCATTATGACTTGGTGGCTATTACAGAAACAATCATAAGATATGCATATTATAGTTTATATTTGTGCTGTTGAATGAAAAATATACAATTATTAAATAAGTCATATACTACCTTGAACTTGGCAAAATTTTGGAAACGTAGAACTCCTTTTTCCTTCGTCAGAGATATACGATATTAGTTGAGCCAATCTATAACATAATCCATGACCTAAAGCAGTCGGAATGTATTTTTTTAAGAAAAAAAAAATCATAAAAACTATATTTTACGGCCCCAGCCAACTTGTTTATACAACACACAATGACAGTCTGGTATACATGATATGCACCTATGTAAAGTTGCCTGTAAAACTATCTCTCGTGTATATACTTGCCAGTGGCTATCAGATCAGTGTTGGGTGCCATTAAATAAGCAGAAATTGTGAGCTTGTAAAATAAATTTTGGAAATTATTCATTTCGACAGCTTTAGTTCACGGATCACACTATATGTTGGTGCAAAAAAAAAAATATATTTCTGATGAAGGAAAATGGAGTTCTGCATTTCAAAAATTAGTCCAAGTTCAAGGTAATAGTTGACTAATTTGATAGATGTTTATTCTTAATTCAACAACAAAAATATATTCTATAATATGCACATGTTATGATTATTTCTATAAGTCAGAACAAAAGTGGATATTGTTCTTGATACACCTCAAAATTCATAGCAGCTATATGTATTAGCCATCAGGTCATTTTTTACATGTAGAAATACCTTAAGGGCCAATTTTGCTCCCTTCGAAAATGGTTTGCTTTTGCATATAATTTGTAGCTATACTACAGTGGACTCGACAGTATCGAATCATCGACAGTATCGGATCACTCGTAAGTTATCAACCATTTTTCTCACAAATGAAGCAAATATTTTTTACCATCATATTACAGTCATCGAGTTAGACCAATGGCAAAGTGCAGGGTGAAAAATTCGACCGAAATCTGCGGCTGTGAAACAAATCAGAGTTGATGAAAAGCTTAGCCCCTCTTCAGCGGCGCTTGCATTTTGCCTGTTGCTCGTAAACTCCAAAATAGATTTCGGTTATTTTAACTATTTTATCATTAAACGATTGAAATCAATTTCACTTTGTAATGTGTCCTAGCATCCCTAAAATTGCAGGCAGTCGTTATTTTTGTGACATCTCAGTATTTGATGAAACTGCAGACTTGAAAAAAGGGGCACTGATGTGCGACAGTAACGGATCATTATATAATTTGATCTATAATACAGGCCTCAGCTGGAAAACTGTATGTTGGATGTATGGTCTGATGCTGAAACAAGTCATACATCAACCACCTGAGTGGCTGCTGTGCCTCCTTTCAAATGAGATCAGTATAAAACTAAGACAACATCCTTTTTGTAAAACACCCCCATCCCACGCCCACATGCTGGCATATGTTAATGAAGGTTATGCGTAGCACACCTAAGCTTCTGCTAAACGGTCTGAAGAAACAATCGAGATCAGCTCGCATGTGTGTTGTGAACCCAATAATGACTGGCGTTCATCGGATGAACATCTGTACACTGTGTATACTCAGATTAATGCCGGAGAACTCGTTGAATGACCATGTAGTGTTTATACACTGATTGCACTCAAATATCGTTTGGGCGAAAATCACCGTAAATTTGTTGATCCTGATCAGACACTACGGTCTCATCAGCGTTTACACTTTGCAAAGGCAGATTATGAACTTTACTATTTGAATAGTTCCGTGCTATGAGGCGGAGGGGATTACTGAGTTAAGAATATTTGGCATGCTTGTACTTTTGTATACATTTAACTTTTATTTAAACGACATAACCCTTGCTGGTGAAGGACCACATGAAAAATATCGTTGAAAGGCCGTAAAAGTTTTCTCTGAGAGTTTAATAGGTCCAATTGTTTATGTAGCGAAATTATTGAAGATAAGAAGGTTGGCAGAATGCCTCCGAGAAGCTCTCCTATAAAATAATATCATATGATCCGATACTGTCGCACCTGATTCGTTACTGTCGTAAGACCCCCCTGTAAGTCTCGATAGGTTATCTGCCCTTAAAGGAATAAATTTCGTAAATATTTTGACATAGATAGATAGAAGGGATATTTTGCAATTGTTATGTGTCTTAACATACATAATTTTAACATTCATATACAATAGAACAGGAGTTTTATTGAACTTGATCCGATACTGTCGAGTCCACTGTATTACCAATCATCATATCAAAACTGAAAATCTGTCTGTCGTCCAGTTTAGGAAATATTGATGGTCCAACTTAAGTCTCTCGTTCATTATGGTCAAATGTAAGAATTTTCAATCTACAGACAAATAAATAAAAGGCTAAAATAAAAACTTTCTGCTTCAACATTTTTCTCAGCATCGATAGTTTAATATTTTTTAGTATGGGGATGATTAAAGTCTGTAACTACTCTCTTGTTGAGGCACTCCAGCAAGTGGTTTTTAGTGGAACTTTTTATATCAAAATTTTAGGTTTAACATACCCAAAACCATTTCTCATAGCTAAATACGGACTTGCAGCATATTGCATGACCTCTTTTGTCTATTTTTATCATTTTTAGTTTGGAGGTGGGTTTTCCAATAGTAAAAATGTTCCTTCTGGTTTCCAGCCTTTGATGAGGTTCATTTTAATTTTTAATTGAGCTGGGAACCACCCATTATGACATCACAACAGAAATGATGTCAACACTAATCACCTGATCTGTTTTGGAATATGATCATTCCAGCAAAGGGTTGCTTGCAGTGTCAGCTACACTTATGCATCTTATTGTTTGCCAAAAAGATATTACTTACGAAAATAACTGCTATATGCATAAGCTATAAGAATAAATTCTGATGAACTGATTTCATGTTAATTTTATATAAAATGGTAATTTTCAAGAATGTGCTTGAAACATGCCACATCTACAGCAATAATGGTTATCTTGAGGCCGCCATTTTGAAACTGAAAAAATACATTGCAAGAGATTACTTTCCAAGCTTGAGAGCATGCCAATGAATTTCAAAAACTCTACTGGACAAATCTTACTACGAGAAATGGTAGTAAATTGAACCATGTAAGTGGAATTTGTTGTTTCTTTATCCTTTAAGTATAAACTTCGAAAAACCACTTGCTGGAGTGTATGAACAAGAGAGTAGGATCTTTTTGGGCTACAGTGCCTTAAAAGGAGCTTAACAGGACCAAAAGATAATGAAACTTGTCACATTATGCTATTTTTGGCAGTTTTGATACCTGGAAATTAGAGAGCACAACCATAAACCAAAAAGGTAGATTTTATCACTTGCTATAACCTATTCAAATACATGTATTTTTTTGGTTTCTGGTTGTGCTCTATGTGCAACAAATGTTGGATACTGTCAAAATGCAGAAAATTGCATATTTTGACTACTTCTTTTCATGCTAAATGGCCGTTTTTTCTAGCTTATAAATGGGTCATCATGAAAAAATAGTATTCATTCCGTAAACTGCAACTATTCCATAAAATATTTTCAGCGCAAGCCAGCAGTTACTGTATTTTGATTTTTCAGGAGAATCTGCATGAGGACAAGAATTGGCCTTAATGCACGTTGTCCTTTCATGTTACAATTTTCACTATCAATTCCGATATGCAAGGACTTACTGCTATGCTGTATGCACTCGCAGACATTATTAAGAGTTATGCATAGAATAAGTTTATGCACAGATGCTTCACTGAAACTCAACTTTGTGATTTAAACTGTTTGTATTAAATCGAATAAAAATTCGTAGTCAAACATCTGACAGAAAATTGTAAAAATGTAAGAATGGGCCAAATTTAAACAAAAGATACCCTGTTACTTCAAACCTATTTCAACAGTTTTCCCCCTTCTTTTCTGTTTTTTTTTTCTTCTACTTCTTTTTAGCTTACATAAACCGAAGACTCCGCGGGAGCTTATAGGATGGACAGGCTTCGTCGTCCGTCCGTCCGTCCGCCGTCTGCCCGTCCGTCAACTTTTTCATATAGCTTCATATCCAAGAAACTGGACCGATTGTAACTAAATGTCATATGTGGCCTTCAGGGGTCGAGGGGGGGGGGGGGGGCGGCAGTATGAGCAAACGGTCCTCGTCGCACGCCCAATATGGCCACCATGCCCATGTATAGTAAAATACTTTAAAAATCTTCGTCTCCAGAACTAAGGGACCGATGGCCTTAAAACTTGGTATACACTATCGGGTATTCAAATGCAGGTTTGCCCAAAAGATCACCCTACGTACATTTAGTGGGAAAGATTTGTTGAAAAACTGTTCTCAGAGACTAAGTTCAGGCCTGCACTGACCAACCCTCGCTGCTGTTTAGGCTATTCGGAGAGTATACTCAGTTTCACGCCCATTCTGGATGACCGATCGGAACAGTTTTCCTTAGACACAACTAGAGTATAAGAAGAATTCGACACAATTTCTACAGTAGTTCTTTAGGCGATGAACCGGCGGCCACCTTTGTCGTCGAACCGGAACCATTTTCATTCAGACACAATTAAGCCTCGAAGGGAGCATCCAATGCAATTTCGAGAAATCCCTCTCAGTCATCTCAAATGAGATGCGCACATGAGACAACGGACAGACGAAGAAACGGACGGACGACGGCGAGACCTCAAGAGATAAGCTCTCCAGGGGTATATAGCCCAGTGGAGTTAACCCATCATGTTTATTGGACTGTTCTTTCCTTATAGATTAGATGAGTCCATTTATAGTTTAAGGGGTGTCTGGTTAAGCTTAATTTCCCTTTAAAGTGGCCTACCCATTTTTTCTTATGCAAACGGTGGTGACCCTAATCAGACGCCGCGTCTTGCGGCGTCTGATCTGGGTCTGAACTGTTTGTCAGTGTCCCTTTTATGGGGCACTAGTCAGAAATGGGTGAATACACATGAATGTACCTCATAACTCTGCTGTCGGTACATTTGTGTGTGTGTGTGTGTGTGAGAGAGAGAGAGAGAGAGAGAGAGAGAGAGAGAGAGAGAGAGAGAGAGTATAAATCAGACGCACGTACGTAATATGTTCAACTAATAAAGTTTCCATCAAGGCAACTGAATCAGAATCGATAATCTTTCTGCACTAGACAACACCAAAGTTCTTAGAAACACGAGTTTAACTGAATTCTGTTTTTGACTTATGGAAGTCGAGAGGAGCTTAGCTCAATCACTAAACTGGCCACTTGTACAACAGCAGCTTGCCTGATCCGAAACTTATGAAGTTTAAGTACGCATTAACTCGTGCTGAAGGGCAGATCAGTTCACATTTGATCGGCTTTATTACGCCAAGATCACGTCACTCTCACATGAGTATTTACGCCCAATTAGCATTGAAAGGGTTTGTATTGTACCTAGTATTGAAATCCAGGCCACTGACCCTCAGTAAATTAATTAAGGCATTACATAATGAAGCACCAGTACATGGCACATGTAAACCATTATCAGCCCGCACACTTTTACAGTCTTATATAACAGCCGTCATTGTTGGATGGTCTCATACAATGTCCTTGTAAGCTAGAAATCTGAACGTGACGGCGTTAATTTGCAGGCTGCTCTTGGCACTAACATCTCATTGGGCACGCAACGTTGAATCAACGTTAATTCAATAAAATTCGGAAACCTTAATAAACGGAAATTAAGACGGTTGGGCAGGAGTGAAATTTTACATGAAAAAATAATTCCGAAACAAAGCAGTGACAATTTATGGCATTTAAGTCAGCGTTGAATAAATTAGTAACGTCTTAAATCCCAATTTAATATTAGTCATACGTCTTCAAAGCAGACTGTTACAGCTTATCCAAAGTTCCTGTCGCTGCTAAATTTACTTGAGAGAGTATACATTTACAGCCAGAATGCAGCTTATAACGTTACTGGAGGTTCATAACTTTGTTCTGTTCTGTTCAATTCCCCAAGTGGCTCAGCGGTACGTAACCACAGTTGCGCTCACATGGCGCCGTGTGTCCGTTCAAAGGGTTCATAACTTCAGTGGCGCATTTACTGAAACATTATTACATAGACAGAAAACAAAAGAATAAATTATAAAATACTTCATCTTTAATTTTGAAAAAGTAGGAGCTACTATGTGCAACGCAACTCAGACTTAGAGGAACGGCATAATAATGACGTTTTTCTGAGACTGAGTTGAGCTGCACATGGTATAATTCCTATTTTATTTTTTTTCAATGTTAAACATCAAGTATTTTGCAAATTAATTCATTTTTTCTACTCCTTCAAAAGTTTATAGCATATGCTTCCAAAAGAGAAAAAAATGACTTCATACCATGTTTCTGAATTTCCGATACGTCATAGCATGAACACGGTACAGAAAAAAATCTACACATTTTACCAAACAATGTATTCAGACGGACTCTCGACGAAATAAGACGATTCTGCTGGGCTTCTTCTAGCAGAGGATAAAGCTCTTAAAGATTTACGCCCTTGTTTTTTATTACAAAAATGTTTTCGTGTAATATTTATACAGTAACTCCGAAATGGCCCATTTATACATTTGACAGTAATTATTAAGAGCAATTTTTGTGAGAAGTAACTTTATTCCAAGAAATAAAATAAATTTTGTAAAATCGCGGTCCGCTATTGAAATCGCCTCACTGGACAGCATTAATTTATTCTGACGTCACTAGCGCGTGCACGAATAAGAAAAATACCTAGGTATCGTCATATGACCGTAAGGCGTGGTATCGACTCTCCTATTGGCTGACGTTTGTGTTCATTTACATTTTCAATCTCGATACTTTATTTTAATTAAAAACTGCATCAAACTGAATCACTCTTTCTGATCTTTTACAATGGATTTACATGTGATTATATATTATCTAACGAAATTAGTCATATTGATTATTTTAAAGTTGGTGAAAAAAATGAGGGAGTATACCTTTAATTTTACGTGACCCATAATTACACGTTCTGTAAACCTTACATTGTGTTATTTCATTGTCTTCACTGTATGTCTTGTTTTGGCTAGAACCATTGTAAATGTTTTATGCTGAATAAAATATTTGTATTGTATTGTATTGTATTGTATTGTTTACTGTGTGAAATTTTGTTCGCACTTAAGAACATATGATTATCTTCCAGCTAAAGCGCAAAGAAGAAGAAGAAGAAAAAATACTACAAAATTTACGTCTGCAAAATTTGAAATAAAGTGTTTCGTCCGAGTTATATTATATTGATAATAATTCAAAACCTTAGAGAGCAAACAGTGTATGTTCAGATGAGGCGGCTCTTTATGAGCCGCCTCAACTAGACTTACGCCGTTTGCGAATTCAAATATTTCCTTAATTTCTGGTGCTTAAAGTTTTAAGGTTTAAATTGACTTTGAAAGTGACAGTGCTTTTGATATTATGCCATGCTCGCATGCAATCCGCAGCGAAAGGAAGATAATGTAAAACTATATTAGACTACTAGATAATTTAATTGGATTGTCATTCGTACAGATCCAAATGGAAATGCAAAAACGAAAAGACGACGAACCTATCATGACGAATCAAGCGATACAACTTTATCAACATTTCAAGCAATGAGTCTTTTCTGTTTTGTTCTGAGGTTTATAATAGATAGAAAATGCTTTGAGATTTTAAAAAGAAAATAGGTAAAAACATGTTTGAGTTTTAACGGCCTCCGGTTTGTTGTACTGCTGTACAGATCCTTTGTCTGTATGTTTTATGTAGTTTGTACGGATTCTGATTTGTTGTACTGAAGTACAGATCCTCTGTCTATATGTTTTATGTCATTTGTATGGCTTCCGATTTGTTGTACTGATGTACAGATCCTCTGTCTGTATGTTTTATATAGTTTGTACGGCTTCCGATTAGTTTTATTGATGTACAGATCCTCTGTCTGTATGTTTATATAGTTTGTAATGCTTCCAGTTTTTGAACTGAAGTACAGATCCTCTGTCTGTATGTTTATGTAGTTTGTACGGCTTCCGATTTGAGATCCTCTGTATGTTTTATGTAGTTTTCAGTAGGGCTTCCGATGTGTTATACTGATGTACAGATCCTCTGTCTGTATGTTTTATGTAGTTTGTACGGTTTCCGATTTGTTATATTGACGTACAGATCCTCTGTCTGTATGTTTTATGTTGTTTGCAGTCGGGCTTCCGATTTGTTATACTGATGTACAAATCCTCTGTCTGTATGTTTTATGTAGTTTGTACGGCTTCCAATTTATTGTATTGATGTACATGTCCTTCCTCTGTCTGCATGTTTTATGTCGTTTGTATGGCTTCCAATTTGTTGCACTGATGGTCAGATCCTCTGTATATTTATATAGTTTGTACGGCTTCCAATTTGTTGTACTGGTGGTCAGATCGTCTGTATATTTATATAGTTTGTACGGCTTCCAATTTGTTGTACTGGTGGTCAGATCGTCTGTCTATATGTTTCATGTAGTTTACAGTACGACGTCCGATTTGTTGTACTGATGTACAGATCCTCTGTATGTTTTATGTAGTTGTACGGCTTCCAATTTGTTGTACTGGGGCCGTATTCATAAAACGACTTAAGTGGTTGCTATGCTGTTGCTGAGGCTAAATTTCTTTGATGGAGATTCCCTACAGCTATGAAATTTGGTCTGGAGGAACAGTCTTTGTAAGACTATTCCTCCAGGTCAAATTTCATAGTTGTAGGGAATCTCCTTTATAGATATTTAGCCTTAGCAACCGCATAGCAACGTCTTAAGTGGCTTTATGAATACGGCCCCTGATGTACAGGTCCTAGATGTCTTGGCCGAATTAGAGGATCTGTACATCAATACAACAAACATCGTAAGCCGTAAAAACTACATAAAACATATATTGGTGTGTCTGCTGTTCCGTATTCTGTATTTCATTTTTTTTCCTTTTTCTCGTATCAATGTCTTTGGTTTGTTATGATTTATGATTCTGGCATTCCTTTGGCATCTTCCTTTGTATTTTGGACGCGTCTAAAATAGCATTTATCATGTCGAAATGTATAGAAATGCTTTGATTTGCGTTTTCGATGCTAAGCCGTGATCATGTTAGCTTTTTTCTTTTGTATTTGAGAAAATAAACAAAACTGTACTTTCAACATCAGTACCTTTAATGACAATAACAGCATCCCTTATCTTCGAATAAGTGGGGGTAACGTCGATATGCGAATTGAAATACTACTACCAATAAGTGAAGCACGTACGTATAGTCCATACTTTCTATGAAGAGCACTGACTCCATAATTAACCAAATTATCATTTTCTTGAAAAACAACAACAAAAAACAAAAATAAAACACACTCAAAAAAGTGCGTTTTAACAAGAAAAACTATAACATGATTAAACATAATTACAATGGACGCTGTGTCTGATTTGATGGAATAAAAAATGGGACAACTCGGGGTAACTCCTACAGAACAGTTTGATCTGCATCTTTATCAATAAAGCAATTACTCTTTATATTTGTAAGGCGTGCCTGAGCTAAATAACCCTCATAGAATACTTCAATATCTTGTTATATTGGGCATTTATATTAGAAAGGGTGGAAAAAAATGTCGCAAGCGTTGTTGTCTGGTTTAGCTTTGCATTAATGGCTTAGATTCGTGTACCTGAACCAACAATTTTGTCTGTTTCGGTTAACTTTGAATAACAGACCTTCATATGACTGTATTCGAAATATTTCACAGCATAATATATAAACCCTATCTGACAAGAACTTCGCAAGCGGCGCATAATACGCCCGTGTGAGGGAGATAGCTTTAAAAGTATAAGAAAACCCATGTGACAAGAACTTCGCCAGCGGCGCATAATACGCCCGTGTAAGGGAGATAGCTTTGAAAGAAAGAAAGAGGGACCATTTGTATGAAACAAATTTTCCGCGGAAAAGTGAATTAAACGAGAAAACTCGACGAAAGTTTACGCCAACGGCGACGCAGCTACCGGAAAAGTAATACCCTTGTCTCGCTTCTGCTAGTCACAGGTGGATCTAAAACGTTAACGATTGTAGGAAGAAACACTCCTTACCATCCTCTGATATATCAGAGATAATGTGTAGAGCATTGTCAAACATCGAACTCAGTTTCCCCTATATACCAGTGGTGGCGATCGAAATTTAGTTACCAGCTAATTGCCATTATCATGCATCATGCTTAAAAGTAGAAAGTTGTTTCTAAATCATTTGAGTTAATGTAGTTTTCAATTATGCTCATAGTAATGAATCACTTGTTGTCTGCAATTTACACGGATTATATACATATTATGTTATACGGACAAAACCAAGCGCTTTATCCACTGCAAGTAAGATAGAGAGGGCATTATTAAGTAAGGAAGTCATACATATTAACAACATAATGAATGCACCCGAAAATGCCGTGGAGAAAAGCGACATACTGACGTAGTCTATTGACCCAACTTTTGATATGACACTTGATCTGGATGGATCAGAATGTTAGAAGTTATTTATTTTTATTCATATATTCAACCGATAACGGTAACGTCGATAAGAGAATAGAACTGAACTGAACTGAGCTATCATAACGGTGTGGCACCTTTAAAAAAAGTAACGTGTAAAACAGATCGTATTATTTTATGAACACCTATATTGTGCGTGTCAATAGTGTCTTTGAGCCTTGGAGTCTATACCTTTTAATCCACATGCTCACTGCGTGCCTAATACTTATACCACCAAGTAGCCTACTGGCACACAACGTTGAAATAAACATTGGATCCAGGTCGGTGCAACTTTGATTTAATGTTGTCTCACTGTTGTGTGCCCACTTGGTATGTAAACTATCGGCCATGTTATTTTGATGAGTTATGTCACTATAAATGACTAAATTATCGACATAATCTGCATGAGCCAAATAGTCTTTTCAGGCCTTTCCTAAATCTTGGATCCATTAAGCCATACAATATGGGATTAATCACACAGTTCACGAAATAAATCCGAAGAAAGAAAAAGAAGACTCCCTTCTCAGTATTTGAAAGTTTCTTATGAATTCCATTATTTGCGGCTACAAGCGTTATTAAGACGATATAAACAGTAATGGTGACTATGAATACTGATGTCAGAATCAACATAATCAACGTTTTCCTTTTCCGACGAAAAATAGATCCTGCATATCTTCTCTCGCGTTCAACCAACTCTTCCGTGGCGGTATTACCCTCGGAAGAGTTAGAATTGTTCGAAAATTGTTTCATCAGAACTTTATAGCTGCGTTTCACTTCTGAATCTGGAGCGTTCGATTCAGTCGACTGATCTTTACCAAAGTCGGTAGTAATGTAAAAGTGTTCTCTCTTTGGTTCTTCTCTGAGGTCACAAGAACTTAATGACGTGATGCTGATTGGGTTTGTAGGTCGAAACTGACTTTCAGCTCGCCGAAATACGGCTAATCTGAAGCAGAGCATATTACGGAAGTCGATGGACATAAAACTTCTTCTTGACATATCACTCGACTCAGACTCATTTCTGGTAAATCTGTTGCTGCTGTTTTCTGTTGCGTTGGTGTTTGAACGTATTTGGAGTACTCTGAAAAACAGTTTTCTGGCAATGAGGATGTTCCAAATGCTGATCGCGGCCATCATAAAGCCAATGGGTAAAATGTATATGCCAGTAACGTAAATAAACGGATAAGTAGCATTTACATATGTCCCCGACTTCTCACAAATGTACACAGTGAGGTTAACGTTACCTCTATTGTAAATGTATGTTTGAGTACCCCATAGGAATAAAGCTGGCACGGCGACAAGTGCAGATACAAACATTCCAACGGCACAAAGTTTGAGAGCTAGTGATGGCTGAATCTGTCTACCAAGAGGTCTGCAAACTTTTCTGTACCTATCAAATGCAAGTAGCAGCAAAGTAAATGCAGAGCCCCATACAGTAAACACGTTTAAGTAAGACTTTGTTTTGCAATGCCACGTACATCGATAGTCATACCATTGAAACTCGGAGATGATTTCCCCCGGTATTGTAGCAACACAACTGGTCAAATCATACACAGCCAAAAAGAGAACAAAGTAGCGGAAGTTGCAGTGCAAATATAGTCTTGCGTATACACAGAGAATTAAAGTGTTTCCAACAAATCCTAAAACTGCCTCTAATCCAAGAAAAATTGTCACTGGAAGTAAGCTGCTGAACAAACTTGCACTCAGCATATCAACAGATATGTTGGGCGTTTTTAGATCCGTTAGAACTGACGTTAGGTTATACATTTTTGTCAATACGTTTATACACATGAACTGTCGAACATCATGTCGAATTAATTCCTAAAATGATCATCCATATATTCTAACGTATATGAAACGGATAGAAACTCTGATAAATTATATTGTTTTTGTCATGCTGGAATCCATAAACATAAACAAACTATAAATGAAATTATCTTTCCCTGCCTCCATTCATTTCAGATGATGTCATGCAAAAATCTTGTATAGGAAGCTGCAAGAATGATTTCCTGTCTCGTACAAAGCGGTCATCAACAGCTGTAGTTTAATCACGGCGTATCATACTTTTACATCTTCCTATAGAATTTAATTTCCGCTGGAGACTGTATCTTTTTGTATCAGCTTTGTATTAATTAGCACTATCTACCTGAAATAAGTCTTATCAAAGTAAGCGGCTATCGCTTATACAGTAAAGCAACGAATTTATAAAGACAACATTAAATTTAATTTAATGTTGTCTTCATAAAAGTCGTTGCTTGATTGCTCCATGCAGTTGTCGAAGAAACGAGTTTCAAATTTAATTTAATGTTGTATTAATGAAAATCGTTGATTTATTGCCAATTGTTGTAGCAATGGTGTTATGAAGACAACATTGAAATTAATTTATTGTAGTATTCATAAAATTCATTACTTCATTGCTTAATGAAGCAATGAAGCAACTATGCTCTGAAGACATTGCATTTAATTTAATGTTGTATTACTGAAAGTCGTTGCGTTATTGCCAATTGTTGTAGCAACGGATTAATGAAGATAACATTAAATTTAATTTATATTTATTGTTGTATTCACAAAAGTTATTACTTCACTGCTTCATGCAATTGTTGAACACACGATTTTATGAAGGCAACATAAATTTAAACATAAATTCAAATTAATGTTGTCTTTCATGAATTTAGTGTTGTCTTCATGAAAGTCAATACTTCATTGCTTCATCAATTGTTGTAGCAACGATTTTATGACAACACAAATAATTCAACTGTAAGCCTTATTAGAGTCGTTGCTTCATGCAATTATTAAGCAATGGTTTTATGGAGACAACATTAAATTTAATTTCATGTAGTCTTCATAAAAGCCGTTGCTTCATCGCTTCATGCAGTCGTTTCTTCACCTCTTTAAATAACTCATAAACTGTCATTTACTGTTATTTTACGGCTAAATGGCTTTATTTCTCTCTGATTCAAACAAGATTGCTTGAGAATTCCACCACATTTATAAATGACAAAACCTCGCGACAGCAGCGGAATAACGTCTTAAACATTCCTTAATCAATAGCGCTAGGTGCTGTGATAATTATATCGATATATTCTTTTCACTGACTTCCTTTGCTTTAATGATGTACATAAGAAATCTTAAGAGATCATCTATCTTTCTAAAGCAAATCAGGCAAACAAAGTCACTAAATTAGAAAGTTTTCTGAAGAGCGTAATCGCAACAACACTCACAGCGCTGGACGAGAAATAGCTTTAAAAAGATAGTAGTCATGGTAAAGTGCGTTTACTGCCAATTGCAAAGTACCAAGTGGAGTTTGGCTATTTTCTTGTTGACGACGAAAATGACACTATAAAAATGTTTGAACGTCTGAATACTTTTTATGATTCTATATAACATATGAGCCGCGACACGAGAAAGCCAACAAAGTGGTTGTGCGCCCAGCGCAGACTCAGATCAGCCTTGGAATCCGCCCAGTCTGATCAGAGTCTTCGCTTTGCGCTTAAATGGTAGCTAAGTGTCTTAGCTAGCTCCATGCGGACTGCGAAGACTCTGATCAGACTGGGCGGATGCCCAGGCTGATCTGAGTCTGCGCTGGGCGCACAACCACATTGTTGGTTTTGTTGTGTCGCGGCTCAATTATGTATTATGAACTTCCCGATTTTTTTCTATTTGGTCACAAGTTTCCTGAAAGATATTTTCTGTTGCAATGCAAACAATAAGCAGTTTCACTTAAAGATGTTATAGGTTTCATGGATCAGCCGTTTTACATGGTTCCAAGTTGCATGTAGGTTTATAGTCACCGTTTTACAACGTCTAAAAGAGATTTTAAGTTTTGTTTTTCCCCATCTGTTATGTATACGTTTAGATGTCATGTTAATGAAGTTTGTTATGAATAAAAATATCGTCTTGTGCATTGAGAATAAATCTGCTACATGCATGTTTTGTTTTCCCAAAACTTGTTTTGTACTGGTATTTGATCGGCTAATTTCAGTAGATAACAGTTTCAACTCTTACGAGCTTTTTAAAGCCCTTTTCATATCCCAGCTACTTTCGGACTCCGGTTTCGAAGTCGAAGATGTACTTCTGTTAAATGTCTTCGTGTCTATAAGAGGACACGGTCTTTAATTATCATATATATGTTCCATCTTAAAAGGAGTACAGCGCTGTGATCATCAGTCGTCAAACTCAAAGTAGCAAAGACCGGATTTGAGAAACAATTTCTGTTGTCCGCAACATAATTGAAAAGGTTTGCCACTTCGATGAAGTTAACCTATACATAAAAATAAAAAAAGCATGGACCCAAGTGTATCTAAACATTTTCGATTCAGCTTTACTAATACAGTCGTGTATATCAATCTTAAACACCATGGCAATGAACAAAACCTAGGTGATATTGTTCAGAAATTGTTTTTCTCCAGTCAAACAGCCAACTTTCCCCATAATTTTGTCGTCATTCTGAGGTAAAACTTTTTATTGATATAAATCAGTATTTCGAAAACTCGCCTGTGAGAGAAAAATTTGATGTTGTTTTCTTCTGTCACTGTCACTCATTCTTTCGTATGAAGTCAACTTCCGGTCTCAGATTGTGTTCACATTCTTAATTTTGTTACAAATAATGTGACTGGTTAATGTACAACCAAACAGATGCATTGCTGCGTCGTAAAACCAAACTGTCTCAATTTCAGGACAATTATGGTAAATATTTTAGGTGTACTTTTTTTCGCGGCGCAGCTGCGTATAATTTCAGTATTGTTCCACATTTCACAAGATTTCATTGGTCTAATAACGCGTATGTCAACATTCTGCCATTAATATCAAAGGTCAATGAATATTTAACTTTCGTTTTTTCCCGTCGTACTGCACTGCGTGAATACTAGCACTCTGTAAGATATTATTTCAAAATGTTTCTCTTGTTTGTAAATTTACAATAATTTTTTTTTCGAAAACAGACGCAGATATTCAAAACTTTCTTTTTTTCGTTGTAGATCTACTTTCGATTTCTACTTTCGGTTTAATACGTACAAACAAACAGTGCATCGTATTGGTAACTGTTTTGAAATCAGGTCGACCGCGGTCCATTTTGGAATTCAAAATTGGACAGCTCAATTTTGAATTAGGCCATTGTCGCTACCCAGTGTCAAAATTACGGTTTTGGGTGCCTATGACATAGCTCATTGAGTCATATTCATGAAAGTTATTGTCAACTCTTCACCAAGCGACATATCACAAAACACACTTCCAATTAATCTGCGCCGATTAACTTTTTTTTTTTAAAGATTTTTCTTGTTAGAATTTTTACGGTAACTTATCATGGTGTTACTATTTCCCAAGAGCGCTGTAAGACCGTGCTGCCTTGTCGTATTTCAAAGAAACAGAGTGATTTCTGATAACCTGGTAATTGGATGGATCATCGTTTCTTGTATAAATCATAGTACGCTAAAAAAATTCTAGTAACCATGGAAATGAGCCGCGGCCCGACAAAACCAACAAAGTGGCACGTGCGCCCAGCGAAGACTAACGGATCAGCCTGGGCATCCGCCCAGTCTGATCAGAATCTTCGTTTGGCGCTTTAATGGTAGTTAAGGGTCTAAGCTACCTCCGTGCCTATAGCGAAGACACGGATTAGACTGGGCGGATGTCAAGGCTAATCTGAGTCTTCGCTGGGCGCACATGCCACTTTGTTGTTTTTTTTGCGGGTCGCGGCTCAGATATTTATTACGATACAAGCTTGATCTGACCAAAATACGTTCGTCTACAGTTCAACCTTATTGAGCCCCATTTCATTAAAGCAGGATACTTCTGACTTAAATATCATTGGAAGAATTTAATTGAATAATTTTACATGTTAATCTTACCACGAATTAACTAGAACAAATTAGTTGGTCTCAATTAGGCAACGAATATACTAGACAGAAATAAACCAGTAAATACTTTGCGAAATCGACAATTTTAAATATTGCCAATTATACATTAGGCTAGGGGAAATACTTCGCCAAGAAGGCAACTTTATTGCCATATCAACTTCAGGTAAGAGGAGAAAGTAATTTGCATAGGAGGCAAGAAAATTGCCAATTTAACGTTGTAAAGGCCAGTAAATTTTTTGCAAAGTGAGCATTAGAACTGACAATTAAACTTTAGATAAAAGAAGTACTTACTTGCTAAGGCATGCATTTAAATCTTCAATTATTTTTAGATATGAAAAGTCAATAATTTGCAAAGGAGGCAATCAATTTGCCAATTTAATAATGTTGTTTTAATCGGTTATTTAATCAAAGGGGTGTCGTTTTTTATGGTTTTTACATTGTGGTTAATAGAACGAAGGGTATGGACATTAAATATAAAAATGACCTAACTTTTTTTCATCCAAAAATTATGAAAGTTATATGTTTGTAAAATAGAGTTAATGTAGATTTAGGAATCATCAACAATAATTTGTTTATCTAAGGTTTTAACAGTTTTATTGGCTCAGAAAATAACATGTCCTATGTCAGCCCATTATAAAATGAACGTGTCACTTATCGACTTATTGATGCGTTGGCTAGGTGAATCTACACTCCATTTCTGCCCATGCAGAGAAGGGTAGTGATTAGTGTACAAAGGCATGCAGTTAGATTGCCAAACTTCTGATAAGGGACGGAACTATATTGCAAAGGAGATTGTTTTAAAAACTGCGGTCAACTCGTTAAGAGTTATATGACTTTATAACCAAGCACACAGATATTTTTTCTTGACAAAATGTGAAAAGCTTTTGCAATGCAATAGCTTCTCACATTTTTTCAACAAATAATGTTGGCTTATTTGAGTTGTTAATGTTTGAAATTTTAACAAAACGTTAACTAACGATGTCGTTAGTTTTGAACAACCGGGTCCAGGTATTTTGCAAAGTGAGCATTAAAGTGACAATTAAACTTAAGATAAAAGAAGTACTTACTTGCTAAGGCATGCAATTACATTGTCAATTATTTTTAGATATGAAAAGTCAATATTTTGCAAAGGAGGCAATCAATTTGCCAATTTAATTTCAGAGAAGGGTAGTGTTAAGTGTACAAAGGCATGCAGTTAGATTGCCAATCAAACTTCTGATAAGGGACGGAACTATATTGCAAAGGAGATTGTTTTAAAAACTATCAAATAAATTTTAGTAAGAGGAGACAATATTTGGCAAAGGAGTCAATTAAAAGAGCCGCGACACGACAAAACCAACAATGTGGTTGTGCGCCTAGCGCAGACTCAGTTCAGCCTGGGCATCCGCCCAGTCTGACCAGAGTCTTCGCTGTCCGAATGGAGGTAGCTTAGGCCCTTAGCTACACTTTAAGCGCCTAGCAAAGAGTCTGATGAGACTGGGTGGATGCCCAGGCTGGTCTGAGTCTGCGCTGGGCGCTCAACCACATTGTTGGTTTTCTCGTGTCGCGGCTCAAATTTCTAATTCAATTTCAGATAAGGGACTATTCACCAAAAATTGACAATTCAAAAGTAGATAAGGGAAGTATTTGAAAAGTATGCAATCCAATTGTCAATAAAACTTTAGAAAGGTGAAATAAATATTTTGAAAACGGGACTTTTTGCGAAATAGTTTCTTTCCTGACCTAAATACAATATTGTTTAAGATAGACAATATATCGATACCTCCCACTGGCACCAGCTATCTCGCATTCGTTACTGCTTACGAGGTGCAACTGGTTTTTAGTGCAATTTTTGTTTAAAAATCCAAGGCGATTGCTTTGGACCTTAGGATAACCTCGCATCTAAAATATTTGGCAGGCTAACCTTGAAGATAACTCTAAACCAGATCTAAACCATAGACATGAAATAATTTCGCTTTATATTGTATCTCTTTTACAACATATCCCACGATCTCATTCGTAAATTTGTTTGTTTGTTATGCCATAAATGTTTTCCTTTTGTATTTTAGCAACCATTTTGTCTGTTACCTGCTTATATATTTCGTGGTTTCATGTGTTATATGGTCAAACAGAATACTTCTCTTGTCTTGTCCAGCCTATCCCATAACTTTGCAAGGTCGATGGCATCACAAATGACTTCAGAACGGTTCTGTTTTCAGCTGCCATAGTTGTACTGGCAAAGTCCATCCCTGTACACTCTTTAATAGCTTCTTCCCACCTTTTTTTCTGTCTCTTCTTATTTTGCTTTCACCATGCGCTTTGGGATCGTCTTTGCTATGCCAGAAGACCATGAAATGTGAACAAACCATCTTGGCCGCGACACAAGAAAACCAACAACGTGGCATGTGCGCCACGCTAAGACTCGCGTAAGCCTGGGCAGCCGCCCAGTCTGATGAGAGTCTTTGCTGTACGCTTAAAGGTTAGCTAAGGATCTTAGCTAGCTCCATGCATATAGCGAAGACTAATCAGACTGGGCGGATGCCCAGGCTGATCTGAGTCTTCACTGGGCGTACATGCCACTTTGTTGATTTTGTCGTGTCGTGGCTCACTTGTGCATATCTCTTTTGTCAAGCATTGCTATACTTTTCTGAACTTACTTATATAAATAGTCATTTAAATGGTAGACTTGAAACAAGTCACCTCCGCCACTATAAATTTGCACTATAACAGGCGGTCATTTTGAATTATAAAGACTTTAAAAAATTAGAGCATGTGAACTCAGAGCATGTGGGCGATTGTTTTTTTATTCTCTCTCCTTTTTTTTCGAACCAAAGCCTTAAAAAGCAGCTGGTTAGACTCGTTCACTAACCGATTAGGGTGGAATATTCTTAATGACCTATACTCTCCGAACATTTCACACCAGTTATACCATTTTAATATAGAAATTCTGATGGAAATGAAATTGTATCACGTTCCATTCAAACCGCAAAGTGGGCTGATCACTAGGTTACCATTATTGCGTATCAGCATATGTGACACGACGCGAGAAAACAAACAAAGCGGTTGTGCGCTCATTGCAGACTCTGATCAGTCTGGGCATCCGCCCAGACTGATCAGAGTCTTCGCAGTCCGCACAGAGCTAGCTAAGACCCTTAGCTACCCTTTAAGCGCTAAGCGAAGAGTCCGATCAGACTGGGCGGATGCCCATGCTGATCAGAGTCTGCGCTGGGTGCACAACCACTTTGTTGGTTTTCTCGTGTCGCGGCTATTATAGTGACGTCTTGCATGCAATAAAACCGGTCTGGTGTCGGTTCCAATTGATTTCGTTCCATTTTTTGCAGGTTTATTGCTACTTGCGATATCAAATAAGACTCAAGCTTTCGAACTTAATAAACTTTCAAGAATATGCTTGCAAACAGGTAAAATCTTATGTACTTTGACATACAGTATTAATCCTATTAAGCGCCCCGGGGAGTTTTGCATTTTATAAAAGCGGGGCGTTATTTAGAGCTTTACCTTAAAAACTTGCTGAAATACTTACAATAAACGGTATTAAGGCGAATGGATGGAGCAAATCTACTATTGAATTTTTTCCCTTTTTTACCTCCCTTCTCAAAAGAGTTCATTCTAAAAGGAAAGAATTAGCTTATCAAGGAGCAAGTTGTTTCCTCGAAGAGTGGACCCCATTTGAAGAGCTGCATACTCCAGAGAAGAAAACATGAATTCATGTTGTTCCCATTTGTGAAATTGATGGAAAACACGGAGATTAGCAAGTCAATATAGCATTATTTCTGTAAAAAGGCAGGGGGCGTTTATTAGAACAGGGAAGTTTCTTAGGATTAATACGGTAGGCTATTAAGAACTGTACTGTTAAAACGTTCGAAGAGACATTATTGAGCCGCGACGCGAGAAAACCAACAATGTGGTTGTGCGCCCAGTGCAGACTCAGATCAGCCTGGGCATCCGCCCAGTCTGATCAGAGTCTTCGCTGTCCGCATGGAGGTAGCTGAGTGCCTAAGCTACCCTTTAAGCCTTTAGCGAAGATTGTGATCAGACTAGGCGGATGCCCAGGCTGATCTGAGTCTGCGCTGGGCGCACAACCACATTGTTGGTTTTGACGTGTCGCGGCTCATTTGTTGTTCTATGCAACAGTGACACAAGGAGTCATTTTCAAGGTGAATGTGTAATGCTTTCTGTCATTTTCAGTTTTGCCCACGTCAATCTTAAAGGAAAGAATTGGCTCCTCAGGAGCCAATTCTTTCCTTTATGAGTTTCAACCTTTCCTTTGATAATAAATCCAATCTTTCATCCAAGAAGCAAACACGATGTCATGAAAGTTGTTATCTTTTTAGCTCACCTGAGCCAGAGGCTCCGGGGGAGCTTATAGTATGGACAGGCTCCGTCGTCCGTCCGTCCGTCCACAATTTCAAATGACTTCTCCTCTTGAAACCACTGGGCCAATTGTAACCAAATTTCATATGTAGCCTCCAGGGCTCATGGGAACGAAAAGTTGTTCAAACGGTCCTGGTCACATGACCAACATGGCCGCCATGCCCATATATGGTAAAAACCTAAAAAAAATCTTCTTCTCGAGAACCAGTAGGCCGATGGCCTTGAAACTTGGTATGTAGCATCGGGTACGCGAGTACTACCAAGATTGTTCAAATTATGACCTTGGGTTGACCTTGACCTTTTTTACGGGAAGGTCGAATTTGCTTCCTTGTGCTTTTATATGGCAAAATGCTAGAACATAAGATATCTTGGAAACTGTTGAAAATTTTGGGCTAAAATTGGTATCTACAGTCATCTTAATGAGTACATGAAGATTTATGAGTACAAGAGTCAATGTCATTATTTGACCTTTGACCCAGAACTCTGTCATTTTGACAATTCCAAACAATCTCCCCAAAAGCCACTGGGCCAATTGAAACCAAATTTCATATAGAGCCTCCAGGAGTTGAGGGAACAAAAACTTATTCATACGGTCCAGGTCACATGACCAACATGGCCGCCACACCTAATATGGTAAAAAAACTTTAAAAAATCTTCTTCTCAAGAACCAATTGACCGATGGCCTTAAAACTTGGTATGTAGCTTTGGGTACTCGAGTACTCTCAAGATTGTTCAAATTATGAACTTGATCTTTTTTACGGCAAGGTCAAATATGGGAAATTACTAGAACATAAGATTTCATGGAAAGTTTTAAAAATTTATGCCTAAAAATTTGGTATTTACAGTCATCTTAATGAGTACATGAAGATTTGTGAGTACAAGAGGTCAAGGTCATTCTTTGACCTTTGGCCCAGAACTCTCACATTTTGACAAAATCAAACAATCTCCTCAAAACAAATGGGCCAATTGTAACCAAATTTCATATAGAGCCTCCAGGGGTTAAGGGAATGAAAATTTGTTCAAACGGTCCAGGTCACATGACCAACATGGCCGCCACGCCCATATATGGTAAAAACCTTTAAAAATCTTCCTCTCCAGAACCAATTGACCGATGGCCTTGAAACTTGGTATGTAGCATTGGGAACTCCAGTACAATCAAGATTGTTCAAAATGATGACATTGGGTTGAACTTGACCATTTTACGGCAAGGTCAAATATGGGAAAATGCTAGAACATAAGATTTCATGGAAAGTTTTGAAGATTTATTCCTTAAAATTGGTATCTACAGTCATCTGAATGAGTACATGAAGATTTATGAGTATATTCTTTAGTGTAAACAGTATTTTATTTGTATAAGCAACATTTTGACATTATTAGATGGGCAATACAAACAAGAATACAATATACAAAAGGGATTCAGAAAGAAGTCATATGACTTGTTTAAATCTGTATCCCAAAATTGCAAACGTTATCAAACAACATACAAGTGATTTGAAATATTATACTGTGAAATACTAGAATTGATAAACAGAAAATTGTTTGGTATCATTCTTCATACTCATGTTCATGTTGTTCCACGGGGGATGGAACCTTAAGAAATAAATAAATCCTGAAGCACCAAGTAGGCTGTATACATTTACAAAAATCACAAAAAGTGTGTCAAGTTTAAGGGAAAATTCATTATTCTATGTCATTACTGATATACAACATACATTAAGAAATAGTGTACGAATAAAAAGCAAAATTATTTTTGCAGTCACAGATTTAGCTTTAAATGGCACAAAAAAACCGCCGCTATCATGTTTCATCTGCATCTCAATGCATTGCCACGAAATGCCGCTTGGGGACCAGCGACACAGGTTCACGTGGCGGAACCAATGTCCAGACAAGCGTGCGCCTGCTATTGCGGTCCCCACAACACCACTGACCGAGATGCGCATGGCACATATCAAGCGAAGCTCAAAAAGTATCATAAGTGCAATATGACCTTGCTGAGGTTTGAAGAAATAGTGTAAGCAGATTTCTCATCTTGATTACAAAACTTTTGTGCTGTTACAGGAACATTTAGATACGAACATTTAGATATATAACAGTTTACAAAGCTTTCGAAACATAGTGGTCGGGTCTGTCCAGTTTACAAAGCTTGCCAAACATAGTGATCGGGTCTGTCCCTACCTATAGTGTTTCGCATGCTCTGCAAATTGAAGAACCGTGTAGCTCAGTCATGCATCATACAATAATTGATAACTATAATTTGTACAGAATTTGATGAATTAGAATTATGATATAACCAGCCTTAAATTGTGCAAGCCATTTTAATTGGTCCTATACAAGAATGTTGGTGAGCTCTCACAAGAACACACCTGGATAACAGCCTTACAAATTATAACGTATTGTGCAGTCTCGGAAAAAAAGCCCAAAAAACATTCAAGAATCATATAAAGTTTTACTATTATGCTATTACGTACAGTATACAAAATCTTCATATTATTTGTTAAGATCCTACATTATTGTATTTTCTATTAGCCTAGCTCAAAACGTTTGGATTTTATTAGGAACTCTTGCACTACCAAAAATATCCACTCATTTTCCGCTTTTGCAAGTTCACTATTTCCATACAAAAGAGTGTTTAACGTTGGGTTACAAAATAAAGACACAGTATCAAGCATTTCCTGTCTTAAGTTACTAAAACGAATGCACTCAAGTAAGTAGTGATGTGTATCCTCAACCGCTCCACAGTCGCAAAGTGGACTAGCAATAATATTTTTAGAGTACAAGTGTTGGTTCAAGGAGCTACAATTTGTTCTCAGCCTCGAATGATAAATTTGGCCTTTTCGTTTACCTGAAAAATAATACAAAGGAGGAGTCTCTATATTAGAATTAAGTTTACGTTTAAAGGATGCTATAGTGGGTAAGTTGCGTGTTTCCTCGGGTAGCTCGTTCCATCCACGAATCGCTGAAGGCAGAAATGAATTATAATATTGCTGAGTGTTTGCGTGAACTGTATGGAGATCAGCCTCGTTTCGTAAGTTATAATGTGTAGTACTTCCGACAGTAGGTGGTAGAAGAAGTGACAGATAATCGGGAGAAAAGCCGTTTTGCATTTTGAAAAAGAGTAAAAGCTTATGTTTTTCTCTGCGAGAGGCTAATGTTTCCCAGCCAGTTTCTTGAAGAAGAGAGTGTATAGACACAAGTTTAGTGGATCCCGTTACTATCCGAGCGGCCTCGTTTTGAATTTTCTCAAGTTCATAGGCTTCATTTTGGGTGCAGTTATCCCACACCACATCTGCATATTCCAGAAGCGGTCGTATGAAGGAAAAGTAAATTATCTGAAGAGATTTTCTATCCAGTTTGAATTTCAACTTACGCATTATATTAATTCGAAACCAAGCTTTAGATTTTATATAGTCAAAATGTTCATGCCAGGAGCAGTCGTCTGAGAGTGTTAGACCCAAATGTTTATGTGAAGTAACCTCATTTATTATTTCCTGATCCATACTTAGAGGAGGATGGTTTGGTTTGTTACGCTTTCTACTGAAGACTACTGACTCTGACTTAGACGGATTAAAAGTAACAAGCCATTTCTTAGCCCATGAGTGGATCTTAGCTAGATCGGAATTAAGCTGATCGGCCGCTGTCGGAGGGTCATCTACAATAATATAGAGACTAGTGTCATCTGCAAAGAGTCTTATAGTTGACTGTATATCTTCAACAATATCATTAATGTACAAAAGAAATAGTAGCGGCCCAAGAATGGAACCTTGAGGCACTCCAGCTTTAAGGAATAACCAGTTTGAAGCGACACCAGGCAATACTACTCTTTGCTTTCTATTAGTTAAGTAGTCTGTAAACCATTGCAGGAGAGATCCAGAGATACCGACAGCCTGCAGTTTATAAAGAAGACCTCGATGCCATACCCTGTCAAAGGCTTTGCTTATATCGCAAAATACTGCTCGTACCTCTTTTCCTTCATCAAGAGCTTTGCAAAATGTGTTATAGATATCAACTAGTTGGTTTACCGTAGAATCTTGGGGAACGAAACCGGACTGTAGGGGTGTTAAAATATTATGATCACGAAAGAAATTAAAAACATGTTTATGTATAACTTTTTCCAATACTTTGCCTATCGTGTTTAAGAGAGATATTGGCCTATAATTAGAGACAGATGAAGGATCATCCTTTTTAAATACGGGCGTTACGTTAGCCTCTTTCCAAATAACTGGCACTTTACCTTTCAACAAGGAAAAGTTAAAGAGGTCACAAAGAGGAAAAGATAAAGGACGAGAGAGTTCCTTTAAAATTCGGTTGTTTATTGCATCTGGGCCTGCGGCCTTACCTAGTTTTAATGCTTTTAGCATTATTTCAACTTCTTGTGGTGTTGTAGATATCAAATCTAGATTATGATTCGGCAGTGGAGGAATATCTGACGGAAGAGTAGAGTTAGTTTCGTCCAAAAGTGTTTGTTCAATAAAAAATTTATTTAGTAAATTAACTTTGTCCACATCTTCAGAATAAATGTCTCCATTCTTAGTTAGAGGCGGAAGCGATGAGTGATGGTCAGGTTTAATAAATTGTTTTAATGTTTTCCACCAGTCTTTTGGTCCAGAGTTATTGTCTACAAGTTTTTGGGCTAATTTTTCCGTTTGTAATTGTTTAGACTTTCGTATTTTGCTCGTAACCTTGTTCCTTATTTGTTTAAAATTCTCGAAATCTACGATATTATTTGACCTTTTGTATTTATCATATAAACGTTTTCTCTTTCTCATCATTTTCTTTATATTGTTAGTCAGCCACGGAGGGTCTGATTGTCGAACTTTTATAGTTTTGTTAGGGATATATTTACAAGCTAATTTCGAAATATGATCAGTTAAATTTTTTGCATATACATCAACGTCATTGTCCTTAACTTCATCCCAGTTGTAATCCTGAATCTCACGTGACATAGAGTCAAAATCTCCTCTGTCATAAAGCCAGATATGGCGCTGATATATTGCAGAGGGTTTTGTATGAAACTTGAGCACAACATAAACAGGACTATGATATCTTAAGCCGTGTTCATGTGCACAATTTGCACCCGGGTGCAAATCTGCACCCCGGGTGCAAATTTGCACCCCGGGTGTAGTTTTGGCCATGTGAACGGTGTTTTAATAATTTGCACCCGGGTGCAAAATTGCACCCGGGTGCAAATTTGCTCCTACTTCTGAGGTGGTGCAAATTTATTTGCACCCGGGTGCAAATTTGCTCCCGGGTGCAAATTGTGCACATGAACGCAAAATGTTTCAATTCTATGCATTTTGATCGGGGATTTTGATATCTGGCAGACCTTTTCTATGACGATCCTGTATAAACATCTATGAAAATACATTTTAATTGTCTTTATCAAATTGAAAGTCGGGCTTTATATTTTGGCTGAATAGACATCAAAATTAATGAGAGTATTATTTTGGCCATTCTTAAGCAATATATCTTAACTTGAATGGGTACCGTCGATCGCCACCCCCTCCCCCTTGTCAACCTCCTGAATTTTCAGGAAGGCTGCTAACAGGTCGTCAACGCAAACCAAGCAAACCCGTTTCACACATTCAATCACATGGACTTGGTTGAGGAGGATCCTCTGACGTCCCAGCTAAATAGTACACGCGAGAGGGAGTGCACTTCCTCTATAGGTGAGGAAGCTTCCCTGGTGCAGTAGAAAAGCTGCCCCCCCTCTCTCTCTGGCGAGACTTATATTCGAGGCCACGTCTACGTACATGTATAAACTGGGCTGTTGGAGGGACGCAACTTAAAACTAACACAGTTAACACCATCGCCACCATTCCTTTAAATCTCTGATATTATATGAGCCGCGTCACGAGAAAACCTGTCTTCGGGGTTTCCTATCAGGTCCGACACTCCGACACAAACCCTGTTGTACAATCACAGAAGATGGCCAGAGGCTTCAAATTCCGGAATCAGGAGAGGGATTTTACTATAGTCTTTATCCTTGTAGCAAAACTAAAGGCGCTGCTTAGTTGCGCTGAGCTGTGGCTATGTTTTTGCAAAATGCAGGTTTATTCATGACGCGTTTCATATGATAAAATAAGTTTTAAATTCTAATTATGAGCAGCCTCTGATTATTTCAATTGCGTGCAACTAGTTTACACTGCAGACAAAGTTTCTTGTAATTGCTGCTGAGAGAATATTAGATTAACAAGAGGTTTGTAAGTAGTGTGCATTGTGAACATCATGACACAAGGATTTACCTCTGTGGGACCCCTTCAAGGGGGCTTATTAGTTTGCAGCCAGTGTGTGGGGTGGGCAGGCTTGGTTGGGTTGAGGAACGTAATTGATTGAAATACAACCATACGAATGGATATGGTTTTCATGTCGAATTATATGAATATTATGCCTTTCGGGCTTGGCCTTTATATGAATGGAGTATAAAAGTTTCGGGCGCACACCCCGCCATAGCAAAATCGAGGACGACTCAACCATCCACACACACACACACACACACAAATGATAAAGAGTTATTGTCATATAGAACATACAACCACAATTTCTCCTAAAAACTGAATACATTGTGTTAAATCTAAAATCAAATCTAGGAGTGTATGGACACAATTTATTGGCATATGAACGCGACATGAGGGGGTGTAAATTTGCACCCGGGTGTAAATTTGCACCCGGGGGCAAATTTGCACCCGGGTGCAAAATGTGCATATGAACACGGCTTTACATTATGTTCAAGGAACGGTTCGCCTGTTCCGCTCAGCAGAATATTATTTGAATTAGAAGTAAAAATTAGGTCAATAGTTGAAGATGAAGTTTCAGTATAGTGTGTTGGATCTGTTATTAACTGTTGTAAACTAAACTGTTGGCATAAATCATTCACTTTTCTATATGAAGAATCCTTTTGAATATCAAGATTGAAGTCACCGGTTATTAATATATCAGGAATGTTTGTATCAAATGCAAGGCCTATTGAGTCTTCAATTAAAGCGCATGTCGCGGCGAGTGCATTAGGTGGCCTATAGAAGGTACCAAGAAGAAACTTTTTGTGGCTCGTAGTAACCTCAATCCAAATACATTCGGTATTAGGCAGTTCAAGTTCAGCTCTACGTCGAGAGTAAACATTACTTTTAACATACACACAAACCCCACCATGACAGTCCCCTTCTCGATCACGACGATAGAGTTTATACCCTTCTAGGTTTAAAGTTTCGTCGTCGGTTCGTTGGTCGAGCCAAGTTTCAGTGAGACAGATAATATCAAAAATAATCAATTCTGCTCCAATCAGATCTACTTTATTCAAAAGACTCTGAATATTATAATGAACTATTGAGAAGTTGTTGGTGATAATTAACTCATCTAGATCAGTTATACCAGAAGATGTATCAGACTCGCGCGAGTCTGGTCCGGGGTTAAGCTCAATGTCACCAGACTTAAGTAACAATAAAGACATAATGATTAAAAATTCAAAGGGTGTGATAGGTTTTAGACCTTTAACCTTAGCTTGACGACAAATATTAAGTCCAATCCGCATCCTGTAAACCTGAATTTCAATCATGTTATACAATCAATTAAATACTGTAGTAGCTTAAAGGATACGGACTGACAGCGATTTACAAATACTTTCATAAATGCTCTCGGCACCACAGAGTGTGCAGCACTGCATAAAGATCGTACAAGTTTTCCCCCGCGGAACAAAATATAGAATGATACAATAAACAAATAAATCATGATGATACACAGATAGTGAGTTAAGTGGGAAGAGGAATCTTGTTTGAGTTTCGCTCAAAGAAAAAAAAGTATTGTAACACATCAGAGTAACCGTAGAAAAGCATAAATGTATATTGATAAAGTATTTAGTATTTCACCGAAGTTCAATATAGCGCAATAACACAGCGGTCCCGCAAATTGAGAAGCTAATGTCGACCCAGCAGGCACGTGGCGCCTAAATGACGCCGTTATGACGTCGATGCGACGTGATGACGTCGCTTCGACGTCAGTTCGACGTCATCCCGACGTCAAGCGCCCGCTGAGAAGTAATGTCATTTCCCCAACGAATCGTGTCTGACTCAACACCCGGGGTCCCTATGATACGCACAATGAAATCCGCAGGGAGATAACCCGTACTTGCAGGCAAGAGGACAAATCCCTTACCGTATGTACACAAGATATTCTCAGCCAAGAAGTGTACCAATTTCACAGATCGACATAATAAATAGAATCTATAAATTATGCAAACAGAAAAAAAAATCAATCAGTGCAGGCCTGCAGTCTGATCAGAGCCCTTTATGTTTGCCTTCGTTAATATTCCCCAACGAATAGTACTTGCTTCCTCGTGAGGGGTCCCTATGATACGCACAATAAAAGCTAATACCTGAAATCCGCAGGGAGATAACCCGTACTTGCAGGTAAGAGAACGGTTCCCTTACCGTATGTACACAAGATATTCTCAGCCAAGAAGTGTACCAATTTCACAGATCGACATAATAAATAGAATATATAAATTATGCAAACAGAAGAAAAAATCAATCAGTGCAGGCCTGCAGTCTGATCAGAGCCCTTTATGTTTGCCTTCGTTAATATTCCCCAACGAATAGTACTTGCTTCCTCGTGAGGGGTCCCTATGATACGCACAATAAAAGCTAATACCTGAAATCCGCAGGGAGATAACCCGTACTTGCAGGTAAGAGAACGGTTCCCTTACCGTATGTACACAAGATATTCTCAGCCAAGAAGTGTACCAATTTCACAGATCGACATAATAAATAGAATATATAAATTATGCAAACAGAAGAAAAAAATCCAATTAGTGCAGGCCTGCAGTCTGATCAGAGCCCTTTATGTTTGCCTTTGTTATTATTCCCCTACGAATAGTACTTGCTCCCTCCTGACTGACCCAACACCCGGGCCCCCATATGATACGCACGATAAGCGCTAATACGAGAAATCCGCAGGGAGATAACCCGTACTTGCAGGTAAGAGAACGGTTCCATTACCATAAAATATACACAAAATATTCTCAGCCAAGAAGTGTATGATATAATAATTATGCAAACAGAAAAAAAACCAATCAGTGCAGGCCTGCAGTCTGTTCGGAACCCTATATGTTTACCTTCGTTCATATGCACCCATTCATGCGGTGCCAATACATTATTTTACCCCGAGGCTATTTTTATCCACTTTACAATCTAATACTTAGACTGAAATGGCCACTTTATTTACCACTGCATAATGATAATGTAGTCTAGAAGTCAGAAATAGATGGATAAATGCCATGCGATTTTACGTCCTTTTAAACAGCATTTCAGTTATATCAGGACGATGGGTGGGTGATAATTAAAGGCTGTGTGCAATGTGACCTTTCTTACGATTGAAAAGATCCACGCCTCAGGCAGGACTCGTACCAGGATCCGCTAGATCAGCATGTCAGCGCTTAACATACTGAGCTACCGGAGCTCCTGGGTTCAGAAAGACTCATCCCAAGTAATACCTTGTATGTAGTACGGACATTTAGAGCTCGTTGTTAGAGATACAAGGACAAGTTACCTGGATGAGACTTGGCTAACGACCTCTAAGGTAGAGGTCCGGGGCATTAATCTGTCGGCCAAAACAGCCGGACTTCTTTTTTAATGAATGAATGAAAATCCGTTATATTGTAATCATTCAGTACTATACGCAAGTGAACAAATCTAAAGACCCTAAATGTTGGGACAGCAGTACCTGGAGAAACAGTACAGATCCAGAACGGCCTTTCCAACATGAGCGATCCGATCAGGGTCTGAGCTGTTTGTCGATAATTCATTGCCATGTCGGCATATATTACCAGCATTATACGTTGTATTGATAAAACACATAAGCTGTCCCAACAGTTAGTGTAGTCGCATCTATCTTGCACTCTAATAGGCTTTCGGGCATAGTGTGCGTAATGCCGTAAGCATTCAAAAAGTTTATTTCATTGATGGTTTTTCAGAGCTCCAGATAAGAAAACAACACAATACAGGGCTCCAGTTAAGGAGAAACCATACATATAAACTACTTTATATAAGTATTACTATATTTTCGGTTTTTATCTGTACTATTAAGTTTGTAATAGTCAATGACGTTAGGAAAGAAACTGTAAGAAAATAAAATAACTCAGGATACGATTGTTTTAGCTGTTGAAATCTACAAATGTGCTTCGTAACACAAGCATACCACATTCCCCAGTTCCTCCAACATCGCACAAGACAATCCCGTAGCCAAATCTGAGGAGCAAGATCTGTCCTCAGACTTGGTTACAGGCACAGTCGTGAGATGTTAGAGAAGTTGGGGTCTCGTTACCGTCTCTTTAATCGTGTGGGTGCTAATATTCGCCCACAGGATATTGATCGGGCTCATAGAGTCGGACGGGTGCAAACGGGGAACTCAGATAGAGAGCGCCGTAACGAAAATAATGACGGCAACAGAGTACGGAGATCTAATTCTTTGACTTTTGACCCAGAACTCTGTCATTTCGACAATATCAAACCATCGCCTCAAAAGCCCCTGGGGCAAATTTGAAACCAAATTTCACATAGAGCCTCCAGGGGGTTGATGGAATGAAAATTTGTTCAAACGTCTAGGTCACATGACCAAAATGGCCTCCATGCCCATTTATGGTTAAAACCTTTAAAAATCTTTTTCACCAGAACCCATTGGCCGATGGCCTTACAGTAACTTACCCTAGAGTACTGAGGCTGAATGGACTCAGGTGAGCTACAGGACCAATGGTCCTCTTGTTTTAAATGGCAGAAAAAATGGAGATGTGCCCTTAAACTTTTAGATCGTAAACGCTAACATGTCTTTATTAATTTCTTCGGTAAAATAGGGGAAAATCATCGAAGAAAGCATCGGTTATTAAGCAAAGGAAACAAAATACATGAATTGAAGAGTGGATGGGTGAGTGGGTTAAACAGAGACAGACAGACAATAAGACAGATACTTATAATGCATTTCGCCATCATGGAATGCGAGTACATTTATACACGTCATATATTTATACAGGACAGAGGGCAAAAATGCAAATTGTGGAAGGAAAATAATCAAAACCAACTATAAAGGCATCATATGTGTAGGGTTAGCATTTTGTGTGGATATATTTGCTGCCAGGTGAAAGGCAGCACGGGAGAATAGTTCAGCAGGCCCGGATCTAGACCTCAACTAGCTGGCGGAGCTGTCTCTGTAAAACTGGTGGGGCTTAGGGCCCAAAGACAGAGGTCATAACCAGGGTTCCAGACCAAATAGAGTATTCGATGAAAAATCAATATAATATCATGCTTACCTTTAATATAATTATGTTATGGCAGCCCACTGTAATCGAGGCGATTGCAAAGAAATGTCACAACATATTTTTCAGCCTAACCTTATGGAATATCATCTCAAATTATCATCAGATGCTCCTTTTTACCTACATTCCTGCATTATAATAATATAAATGTAATTCAAGGACACAGATCCCCAGGTGGCGGGGCCCGAAAGCCCACCTCTGGATCCGGGGCTGAAATCAGCTTACCAGTTGGAACAAGGGCTTCGCAAGCGGCGCATAATACGCCCGTTTTAATGTCATAAAGGAGTATGGAATGAACAAGATTGTTTACAAAAGGATGGATAGGCAGACAAACAGAGGCAACCACTTTATAACTAATGACGGCAACATTATTCAAATATTTAACACATCAAATACTATGAGTATACCAAAAATCAGCTTCAAAGTTATTGTGGCTCAAAAGTTGAGTAATGCCATAGTTGAACAAGGGAGATAATTCATAAACTAAATATACTAGATTCTTGGCTCTACTACATTCCCCTGCCAAAATCACATGTAGGGGTAAGGAATCACAGAGGAAACAGGAAATTTATGCAAGGGCAGATAATTCAGTAAGCCAGAGTTGTGGTTCTTGCTCGGGATACATTGCCCCGTTGTTATACATATTCCTACAAAGTTCCATTCTAATATTTCAAAAGGTTAAGGAGATATGGAGTGACTGAGAAATGCCTAAAATTACTTATCAAAGGGAAGTAACTCCAAAATGAAGAAAGGGGGAGCAACCATTCTTGTATGCCACGCATCGTCTTGTGATCATGCACATTGCTATAATGTTTCATCATGATATTCCAAACGGTTACAAAGTTAAGGTATGCACAAGATATGTATACACAAAAATAACCATAATCAACTAATGAAAGGGATGTAACTCTAAAATGAAGAAAGGGAGAGCAGCCATTTTTGTACGCGACACATCGTTGAGACTTCATACACATTGCTATGAAGTTTCATGAAGATATCCCAAACGGTTATCTAGTTATGGCACGCACAAGACTGGCAGGGAAAAAATTAATCAAAGGGGCATAACTTGGAAACTAAGGAAGGGGGAGCAACCACTTCTGTACGCGACACGTTCCCCCAACCTAATACATATTCCTACCAAATATCATGAATATATCCCAAACGGTTAATGAGTTATGGAGCGCACAAGAATGTTTACGGACGGACGGACGGACGGACGGACAGCGCCATGACATAATACGTCCGTTTTTTCAAAACGGGCGTATAATAAGACAAGGATGCCTTCTGTCACCCTCTTGAACATTTGTCTTTACAGTCTGCAGCTCTGGAAGAACCTGATGGAAATGTTAGCATAGGCAGCAAAACTATTACCAATCTGCGGTTTGTCGATGAGATTGATGCTCATGCTGAGAAGCAGGAACTAGAAGCCCTTAGTGGAAAGTCTCGACAAAATCTGCACAAGGTACAAGATGGATTTAAATGAGAAAACAAAACTGATGACAATAAGTGCCAGTGACATCCAGAGGGAGATCGAGGTAAAAGAAAATTTGGACTCTGTGACCAGAGTTCTAGATAAGAGGGAGTATTAGATAATAATTAAGGATAATTCTTTTTATTTCTCATCGAAACCATATGTTGTGACCCCTCATCTGAACCGTCTCGTCGAGACGGTTCAGATGAGGGGTCACGACATATGTTTTTATGCAGAATTAACCAAAATTATCCCTAATTATCACCAAGTTCTCCTTCTTATCTAGAGCTCTGTGTGACCATCAAATACATTGCACAATTGTCTCTGATGGTGGCTCCTAACCTAAGGTTCTCTCAAAGACTGCACAAGCAAGTGCAGCCCTAACATAGTTGAAGACAACGGAACTAATGCACTCCCTTTGATGTGAATTGGTTCCCTTTTATATTTTTTCTGTCATTTTTACACAGGGAAACAACTTTTGTGACTTCCTGTATTTTCTTCCCTAGATAGCCTTTCCCCAAAAAAGATCGTCTCTTGAAGGAAAGAATTCGCTCCTATGGGAGCAAATTGTTTCCTTTAAGAGTTTATCCCTGCTGAGAAATACGGCAAAAATGAAAATGGCCAGGGGTCGTATTTATAAAATGACTTAAGTCGTTGCTATGTTGTTGCTAAGGCTACATTTCTATGAAGGAGATTTCCTACAACTATGAAATTTTCTCTGGAGGAACAGTCTTTTTAGACTGTTCCTCCAGAGGAAATTTCGTAGTTGTAGGGATTCTCCTTCATAGAAATTCAGCCCTAGCAACAGCATAGCAACCACTTAAGTCGTTTTATAAATACGGCCCCAGGTTGCTTCCCCTGAAAGTTTACCCGATAAGCTTTATTGCACAGTAGGATAGAAATAAACAACATGCATATATTCAGCATCTTGTTCTGTATATTTATTTAACATGGTATAAAATGTAAAAACAAGTATTCATTTTTAATAATTGTATAATGATAATGTCACTTATGGATCATGCTGTATCTCTATATAAAGTATGTTAAATAACTGATTTTATTTAAAGGGTGAAAGTTATTATTCACATTCAAAACAAGTTGTTTTTGTTGTTTTGTCAATTTTCTATTTAATGCATTTTTAACAAGGGCTTCGCAAGCGGCGCATAATACGCCCGTTGAAATGTCATAAATTACTAACAGAATGAACAAGATTGCTTACAAAAGGATAGACAGGCAGACAAACAGGGGCAACCACACTATAATTAATGACTGCAACATTATCTAAATATTTAACACATCAAATACTGTTAGTGTACCAAAAATCAGCTGCCAAGGTTAGTGGAACAAGGGAGATAACCTAAATATGCTAGATATACCTTTTTTGGTTCTACTATTTTCCCTTGAAATGATTTATAATATTTCGAATGGTTAAGGAGTTAGAGTAAAGAGGAAACTTTATGCAAGGGCAGATAATTCAGTAAGTAAGCCAGAGTTGTGGTTCTTGTTCAGGATACATTGACCCATGATTATACACATTCCTACAAAGCTTCATTCTAATATTTCAAAAGGTTCAGGAGATATGGAGTGAATGAGAAACACCTGAAAATACTAATCAAATGGAGGTAACTTCAAAATTAAGAAAGAGGGAGCAACCATTCTTATATATGCCACACTGTCTTGTGATCATGCACATTGCTATACAGTTTCATCGTGATATTCCAAACGGTTACCAAGTTATGGCATGCACAAGATAAGTATACACAAAAATAGGCTAAAAGTACTAATGAAATGGACGTAACTCTAAAACGAAGAAAGGGAGAGCAGCCATTTTGTACGCAACACATCGTTAGGACTTCATACACATTGCTATGAAGTTTTATAAAGATATCCAAAACGGTTATCTAGTTATGGCGCACACAAGACTTGCAGGGAAAAATTGATCAAAGGGGCATAACTTCGAAACTAAGAAAGCGGGAGCAACCATTCTTGTACGCGACACGTTCCCACAACCTAATACATATGCCTATAAAATGTCATGAAGATATCCCAAATGGATACTGAGTTATGGCGCGCACAAGAATGTTTACGGACGGACAGCGCCACGACATAATACGTCCGTTTTTTTCAAAACAGGCGTATAAAAAGACTGAAGTTTTATATACAGTACATTTTCTGCCCTTTTCTTTCAGCAACAATCTTTCTTCTGAAAAAAGTCTTAGTTTAGTGTGGCCTTGATAAAGGTAAGCCAACACATACTAGTGTAGTAGGAGGAGAAAAATCTGTCAAGAAAATTTCGTCGAGCGCCCCGACTGGGAATCGAACCCGCGACCCCAAGATTATAAAGCAAGCACACAACCACTAGGCTAAAAGGTCCGGACCAGTTAGACAGGTCAGTTATACACTCTATATACTTATGTTCATATTTACACCTCACTAATTGGCCGTACTACTACACTCTTCCATCCTACTAAAGAACATTTGCATCAAATGTTAAGGAAATGAAACAAATATAATCCAGGTTCTTTTGGACTCCGCAGCCATTGCTTCGCCCTTGGGCTCCAACGGTAATCATCCTGGCACCAGGCACCAATGTAGTAGGAGGAGAACAAGAGGACCATTGGTCCTGTAGCTCACCCGAGTCCATTCAGCCTCAGTACTCTAGGGTAAGTTACTCTAAGGCCATCGGTCCACTGGTTCTGGTGAAAAAGATTTTTAAAGGTTTTAACCATATATGGGCATGGAGGACATGTTGGTCATGTGACCTGGACATTTGAAATTTTTTTCTTTTCCTCAACCCCCTGGAGGCTCTATATGAAGTTTGGTTTCAAAACTGGCCCAGGGGCTTTTGAGGAGATGGTTTGATATTGTCAAAATGACAGAGTTCTGGGTCAAAAGTCAAAGAATGACCTTGATCTCTTGTACTCAAAAATCTTCATGTACTCATTAAGATGACTGTAGATATCAATTTTTAGGCATAAATCTTCAAAACTTTCCATGAAATCTTATGTTCTAGCATTTTCCCACATTTGACCTTGCCGTAAAATAGTCAAGGTCAACCCAAGGTCATCATTTTGAACAATCTAGATAGTACTGGAGATCCCAATGCTACATACCAAGCTTCAAGGCCATCGGTCAATTGGTTCTGGGGAAGAAGATTTTTAAAGGTTTTTACCATATATGGAACCTGGCGGCCATGTTGGTCATGTGACCTGGACCGTTTGAACTAATTTTTATTCCCTCAAACCCCTGGAGGCTCTATATGAAATTTGGTTACAATTGGCCCAATTGCTTTTGAGGAGATTGTTTGATATTGTCAAAATATGAGAGTTCTGGGTCAAAGGTCAAAGAATGACCTTGACCTCTTGTACTAAAAAATCTTCATGTACTCATTTAGATAAGTGTATATACCAATATTTAGGCATAAATCTTCAGAACTTTCCATGAAATCTTATGTTCTAGCATTTTCCCATATTTGACCTTGCCGTAAAAAAGATCAAGGTCAACCAAAGGTCATAATTTGAATAATCTTGATAGTACTTGAGTACCCAAAGCTACATACCAAGTTTCAAGGTCATCGGTCAATTGGTTCTGGAGAAGAAGATTTTCAAAGGTTTTACCATATATGGGCGTGGCAGCCATATTGGTCATGTGACCTGGACCGTATGAATAAGTTTTTGTTCCCTCAACTCCTGGAGGCTCTATATGAAATTTGGTTTCAATTGACCAAGGGCTTTTGAGGAGATTGTTTGGAATTGTCAAAATATGAGAGTTCTGGGTCAAAGGTCAAAGAATGACCTTGACCTCTTGTACTCATAAATCTTCATGTACTAATTAAGATGACTGTAGATACCAATTTTTAGCCCAAAATTTTCAACAGTTTCCAAGATAGCTTATGTTCTATCATTTTGCCATAGAAAAGCACAAGGAAGAAAATTTGACCTTACCGTAAAAAAGGTCAAGGTCAACCTAAGGTCATAATTTGAATAATCTTGGTAGTACTCGCATACCTGATGCTACATACCAAGTTTCAAGGCCATCGGCCTACTGGTTCTGGAGAAGAAGATTTTTTTAGGTTTTTACCATATATGGGCATGGCGGCCATGTTGGTCATGTGACCAGGACCGTTTGAACAACTTTTCGTTCCTAAGGTCCCAGGAGGCTACAAATGAAATTTGGTTACAATTGGCCCAGTGGTTTCAGAGGAGAAATCGTTTGAAATTGTTGACGGACGGACGGACGGACGACGGACGACGACGGACGACGGAGCCTGACCATACTATAAGCTCCCCCGGAGCCTCTGGCTCAGGTGAGCTAAAAATCTGTAAAGAAAATTTCGTCGAGCGCCCCGACTGGGAATTGAACCCGCGACCCCAAGATTATAAACCGACCACACAACCACTAGGCTAAAAGGTTCGGACCAGTTAGACTGGTCAGTTATACACTCTATATACCTATGTTCATATTGACACATCACTAATTGGCCGTACTACTACACTAGCTAAGATCGCCTGTTTTATAGACAAAAGTGGGCTAATTGGAAATACAAGTTCAGTGCCACTTTTTGGCATCATGCGCGAATATATAAATGAGCCGCGACACGACAAAACCAACAATGTGGTTGTGCGCCCAGCGCACTCAGATTAGCCTGGACATCCGCCCAGTTTGATCAGACTCTTCGTTAAGCGCTTAAAGGGTAGCTAAGGGTCTAAGCTACCTCTATGCGGACAGCGAAGACTCTGATCAGACTGGGCGGATGCCCAGGCTGATCTGAGTCTGCGCTGGGCGCACAACCACATTGTTGGTTTTGTCGTGTCGCGGCTCAAATTAACTTATATGCCACAAAATACAATGGAACAGTTAATTCTATATTCAGGCAGCGTACACTAAATGGAAACAGCATCACACAAAATGATCCTAAATTGCTTAAACTAACTGGTAATCGAATCTCTTTGCAAAAGGGCTTTGTCAGATTATTCTATTAGAAACTTAATCAGCCAAATGCCTCATCGAAGAGTCAGTCCACATTAGTGGGTAAAAGAGCGAGTTACAAAAGTTGTGTCGATTTTCACAAGCAAACACGTTTAATGCCAACCCAGCAGGAACACAATGCGGAATAAACATTGATTTAGTTTAATGAGTTTTGTAACATTGAATAATTATTCAACGTTGTACTCGTACTCGATTGGCATTAAGGAAAGGCTCTCTCGTGTTTAGCGTGGTTAACTTTCGGTTTTTTTACATTATTTTGGCTTGTTTGGTTTCTTGTTGCTTCGAACATTTCGTCTTTCTCGGGCCATCTGGAGTAGAGTTGAGGTGGCACGGTTGGGGACCCCTGTGCTCGCGAGATAATATACTGAGAGGCAAAAGAAAGTATACACTTTTTGAATGCATATATACTAGGTCAAAAAAGTTCCTATACATGAAATTTCTTCTGTTGCTATGGTAATTGCAGAAATTAAGAACATATATAGTTTACTAATTACAAAAGAGTATCCATTTGCATATTGAATAAACTTATTTGTTTTGGTTTCCTAAGACTACACATGCTACAAGGGCCGTTTGAATATGCAAGGGGTAATTTTCATTTTCACAGAGTAACATCATTAAAACTGCCCAAGTTCACAGTTTTTAAAATTGGTTTGTGAATAATGATTTCCAAGATTCTGCGCTCCATACACAAGAGCAATGCCTTAGGTAAGGTATCTTGCCAAAGAAATCAAAATGTGACCGCTTCTAATACGAGAATTTGAACCACAAGTCAGGGTACTGCGATTCCTTTAAAGACTGTTTAAAGACCTGGATTTTTGTCATTAGTAAGTTATGTAATCCTTATCTAATCCAATAAACAATCTTCTCTGGCTAGCCAGTCTTCTCTAGACCAGTGTCCCAGCAGTCTCTTTGGGAGGCCCAAAATGGGGGAAATCAACAACAGAGATACCTTGATTTAATTACTTGCATCAGTATTCTTCAAAGTTAGATGTAGAAAAACATTAATGATACATATATTCTGGTAATGTTTACAAAATCTTAAGTTCACATCTTCTCCTTTTCACAATTAGAATTCATTTTAAGAGAAGCGACAATAAAATTATTTACTCTGTGGAAAAAAAATATTGATAATTATAAATCCATAATTGACAAATCACAGTCTATACCCAACAAAAACTACAGTGTCAGTTCTTGTAAAAACAAATGAACTTTGACCAATTCACTGTTTTCAAAAGGTGTCAAAAACATGTATAATGTCACCAAACTGCTCAAAATACAGGTTTTGCAATTAACTTAAACTGAAGTCTTTTGGGTGTCTGAAGTGATCCTTGAAACAAAATTTCATCTTCAAATCTTGCATATTTTCTTGTTCTTGAGATAATAATAATGGCTAATGCATTAAATTACTGAGCACTTGACTTACTTCACAAAAAAAATAGATAAATAGAAATTATATAGAAATAAGTGAATAAAATATAAGAAAGCAAAATTAAAAATAACATATAAAAAAATATACAAAAAAATAAAGTAGTTAGTTAGTGATAATACATGAAAATATTTGTGAAAAGTATTCAATTTTCAATTATTTTTTTTCTTTCCTAAAGCGGTCTGGCCACATACTTTCGTTTCTCCTTCCGCTGATTCAAGAAGGGCAGTTGTCAGTTACTGGCGAAAGTATGTGCACTTAGTACTGGTTAACCGCTTAGGAGGTCTAAGCCTGCCCAGGAATAGTGTGGTTAGGTTAACTGACCGTCCCGACATGACCTTAGTTGTTTATCGTGGACGTTTAGCATCAAATCAACCAACCAAAAATCTTTCCTAAAGTCCTTTTTTTTAATTGTTTTTTTTTTTGCCTTTTTTTTCTTTTTCTTTTTCTTTCTTTTCTTTTTATTCTTTGTAAATTAATATTTGAGTATTCTTTGACTGTTAATCAGCCAATTATATTTTACAAATTATAGAAAATATTGTTCTGATCTCTTACATTTTGACTGATGCATGAATTTATCCCACTAGGGCCCCTCAGGCAGGCAGTGATTTCAGCACTGCATTGTTTTATGACCCATTATAATAAGGTGATTAGGAGGCGCCTTTGATTTTCTTATCACTTGTTTATTGGAGGGGATTAGTTTGGGGGGGGGGGGGGGGGGGTCAAAATGATAGAACAAAATCCGGGCCTTTAAATGCCACTTTCAGTGGGATTTCCATAGGAAATCGAAATCGTATTGGCTAGCGGGCGTGTAACAACTCTTCCAATTTTGTCATTTTGCCATGAAAACAATGACATAACAAAAATGTTTATGAAGAAACTTTGAAAAAAGACCGACAGGTACAGTAATAATCATGCCTTGAAAATGCTATATTTTTAATTAAAAGGGAGATAATCTGAGAATTTGAAGAATTTAAAGCTCGCCTGTTGAGCCTGAGTACACGACATTAAACATTTAAAGTGTTTTTCGAACTTCCTGCATTATGGACTTTTCTGCGCAATATAAAATTTTATTCCTGCGCATGCGCAGAAATGAGATGCATTCAGATTGACTCCTTTCGAATAATGCCAGATAACTCTAATGTGGAAAATTATGGTTTGACAATTTTCTGAGCATTTTGTTCTTTGGCGTCTCCCCAAACATACATGAGCCTCAATTAATTCCAATATGCACTTGGTTCCTTGAAAATATAGCCGATAGTAGGTATCGTTACTTTTTTTGACCGAGTATATTTTACTCAGTTTTTCATGGTTTAGGTCTGAAATTTTGCCTGAATTAATTGTACTCTAGGTTCATCAATGTGGTATAGTAAAGTTACTTATTGAAATGCTAGACTATCGGCACTGAACGTACGTGCAGGTTTTGCATGTTTTTCACGTGCAGCAAAATGGACAATCCAAATTTGCTGTAGATCTGTATTTGGAATCTGGATTGTTTTTCTGAACATACCACAACGTTTGCGTTTCAGTTGCACGATGACAAGGCTCTCTGTGACAGACAGAAATCTTACACGCAGTGGAAAAAGTAGTCAGAGGCAGAAAAAAAAAATGTATACACTTCATCACCAGTCAGTCGTGACTCCAGTGTATTTTAATAAGCCAGTCACGAACCGCTTTTAGCGGTCAGTCTATAATGACTTCTGTCTGCACTAAAAGCAAATGTCGTCATGTGAATGAAACGCATATACTTTGTTTTGTTAAGAATAACAAGCGAAGATGCAAATACTGTTTTTGCAGCAAAATTGCATTGTTTGATATGACGCACGTGCAAAAAGGGCAAAACCGACATGTACGTATAGTGTCGCTAGTCAAGCAAGGTACTTAGTAATCTGACAATACCACACTATTGTACTTTGAGGAAAGATATGCAATCGGTAGGGCACCTGATAAGTCAGAGGTCCTAGGTTCGATACCCGTCTGGCCACATACTTTCGTTTCTCCTTCCACTGATTCAAGAAGGGCAGTTGTCAGTTACTGGCGAAAGTATGTGCACTTAGTACTGGTTAACCGCTTAGGAGGTCTAAGCCTGCTCAGGAATAGTGTGGTTAGGTTAACTGACCGTCCCGACATGACCATTGCTGTTTATCGTGGACGTTAAGCAAGAAATCAATCAATCAATAAATGTCATGCAAAATATCAGACCAAAGCAGTGAATAAACAGAGAAATACCGGCATATAAAATTGTATACTTTCTTTTGCCTCTGCGTGTATGATTTCTGCTTGCCACAGAGAGCCTTTTCAACGTGCAAATAAAACGCAAACGTTGTAGTTTGTTGAGATTTCAAATGCAGATTAACAGCCAAATCTTATTGTCCTTTTTGCTGAACGTGTCAAACGTGCAAAACCGGCAAGTACGTACAGTACCGCTAGTCAAGCGTTTCAATCAGTAATTTTACTATACCACATATATCCACCTTGAGTAAAAGTAACCCATACAAAATTTCAGACTTGAGCAGAATATGGCCATTCAAAAAGTGTATACTTTCTTTTGCCTCTGAATATACGTAGGCATCTTTAACCTGACGTCTACAGCTACTCTGCCGTGCGAATTACGTCAGTAAGTGTGGCTCGGACTGCTGAGACGTGCCCATCATCTTTTTTCTCTCTTTCTCTCTTCTTCGCCATTTTTGGGGGTTTAGAAACACAGAAGAAGTTAAATACATAAATGGACATCTGTCGCACTTAATATGGTAAAGATACTTTCATATCCGTTTCACATACATGTATAAAAGATGATTTACCGTATTATCCTACTAAACGCCCCGGGGCGTTGCTTTTTACAGAAGGGGTGTTATTTAGAGCCTAAAGAGTAGCAAACCAGCCACTGCCAAAATATTTCTACTAAATTGTATTAAGGTGAATGGATATATCTGCAGAGGAAACAATTCCACTACATTGTATTTTCCTTTCTTTCTGCATCCCTTTTCGATAGGGATGAACCCTTAAAATAAGAATTTGCTCCTCTAGAAGAAAGTTCTTTCTTTTAAGAGTAGACCCCATTTCAAAGAGCTAAATCATTCAGAGAAGCAAAGAGAAATTAATGCAAGTTAATATAACATTATTTTCGGAAAAGATGCAGGGGGCGGGATATTAGAACCGGGACGTTTATTAGGATTAATACCTTATATAAAATTTGGTTACATAAGGCCTAAAAGTTTGACAGGAGATCAGTCTGAAATGTTCGCCGACAGTGGACGGACATCCGACCACACCCTAAACTATTAGCTTCCCAGGAATCTTCGGCTCAGGGGAGTATAACAAGATTTGAAAACCAAATTCATCAAAATCTGAGCAACAGTCATTCCAAATCAAACTATGATGAAAACATAAACGTATTTGAGCGAGATATATTATGGCAATCGAACAGTTTCTGTTGGGCTCCTTTCTGTGGTACGTATATCCCATATTTCCCGAACTTCCTCTCCCCTCCATTCTCCTCCCCATGATCAGATCCAACGCTACTCTGATCTGAGCAATCACGCTCAGGAGACTCTTCCGTTTCCGTCTTTTCTGATGTCCAGTCAATACCTCTCGCTTTGACCCTTGCCTCGTGCACCCAATCAAACTGTTTCCCGCCCTTTATGCGAGCCTGTTCCACAAGATGCTTGATTCTCCGCTGCTCATACAACTGCTCATGTTCAGATGAAGGCAGTGTTTCCGGTTCATCCTTCACATATCGCAGTTTCTGTGGCTTTGGTTTAGCTTTTTCTGGCCGTTTGTTGACAGATCGAAGAAATTCTAGTTTCTCAGCCCATGTCAAACCGTCCAGATCAGGATGTTCATGCAGCCGCTTCTGAAATCAACAGAATATAAAGAAAAGCCTAAAAAGGGTGATACTTTCTGTTTTATGGAAAACTTATCTTTTCATTACAGCGAAAATTAATCTCTGTAGTTACCATCATTTAATTTCGAGCGAGTGATGGATGTGTCTAAGCAACAAAATCCTCAGTTCAAACTTGCATCACTAGAAATGTCTTGAGCAAAACCAGATTTCCATCAATTGAAAAATGATTTTTCGCATCTTATCTAGCTTCCATTAGACTCACTGTATGCTTGAAATTATTTACTAAACAACAACATTTACACTGACCGCCATATTGCCATATAAAGCATAGTAACAATCTGATTGGTCAACATGACTTGATACACAAATGAGCTGCGACACGAGAAAACCAACAATGTGGTTATGCGCCAAGCGCAGACTCAGATCAGCCTGGGCATCCGTCCAGTCTGATCAGACTTCTCGCTATGCGCTTAAAGGGTAGCTAAGGGTCTAAGCTACCTCCATGCGGACAGCAAAGACTCTGATCAGACTGGGCGGATGCCCAGGCTGATCTGAGTCTGTGCTGGACGCACGACCACATTGTTGGTTTTCTCGTGTCGCGGCTCAAATGATGTTTTTCTTCTTCCCGTTGTGTCAAAGTGAATTCTAACAAACAATGTCCAATAAATGACTCAAATGGAAGCTCGAGAAGGTTAGTTGTATATTTTAATACCAAAAAAATTTTTTTGTTTCAATTGATGCATACTGGCTTTCTGCCACTTGCTTGTACGGAAAGACGTTTAAGTGATGCTAGTTCGCACCCAGAAACGTGGCACATTTTTTCATCATTTAAACGCATTTGATAACTTAAGCATTCCGCGGGAAAACGAGCTAACCCAGAAATATTTTTTTTTCTGGAAAGACTAACTAGCCTAGTATTTAATGAAACAGGACAAGCTGTAATTATAAAATATGAATATAGTTAGCTGTATACGAGATGAGTATACAATGTACTTTATTTGATTTAAAGTTTTCTATGGTATGGTACAGAATGACGAATTCGTGTTTTTGTTCGCCTTAATGGTCGCAGATACAAGTCTGCATTGTTAACTGAGTACATTAATAAATACGAATATTGAAAAGGAGTCGTACAAAAACAAAGTACAGAGCAAAGTATTAATGCACCCTTCACCAGATGTCAACAGGTTATAAAATACAACATCAACAACGAGAAACAGAGAACTAATTAGAAGACATTTGAAAATGATATATGATCTGTTATTATACACATGGGTACATACATACACAAAAAGGTAAGATCATACTATGTAAACAAGAAAAAGAAGAAAAGAAAAAAAGAAATGAAACGCCACTGTCTTGGTTCAGTGTCTTAATTTGGTGAAAAATAAAGCTAGTATTTTCACGATTGGCCAGTAGTGGTAATATCAATTTCTATTTCAGTGTGAAACCCCAATGTTTCATGAAAAAACGTATCAGAAACGAATGTATAGGAAGTTACCATGCGTCTACTACAGTAACTGAGCATTATGGTCGTATGGCATTATGGCCAGTCACACATATGCCAATGAATTTATACACGTGTCACAAATAATCCAAACTACGAGGGGCGTTCGAAAAGTAATGCAAATGGCCTCATAACTTTGTTTAGGGGAATACTGGGTACAAATGCTATGCATATGTTGAAAACACTACATTTTGTCTTTACAATGATACCAAACGCTGTACAAAGACACCTTTCCATATTGACATACAACGCATTTTATTATGCCCCAATCATACCACTGGGCTAATTTCATCTGTAAAATCTTTTCAGTGTTGGGCATTCAAGTCAAATATCGTTGCAAATACAAAATTAATCTTTGGCAGTTGTTTGTCCACTGTTGCCTACACTATTCATAACTGTTATCGATTTATTCCTTGCAAAGCGATGCGCAATTCTTATGACTTTATTGAAATATACGTAAACGTCATTTTTGAAAGCTTGTAGAGGCTTCGTTTTTTTGGCATTAATTTGAATCCATTGACAGGTTTTCGTTGACCCATGTAAATGCTCTTGCTGACAAGATTTTGAACGCTAATACACTTGTTTTCATTACAAAATCATTTAATTTTAGTGGAAATGTGAAATTTGCTACTACATAATCCATATTCCCGGGCCAGTGTGGAACCCAGATTAAAAGTAATTTCCGCGATATTTACAGGACAACATTGCCTGGGCATTGTCTTTAAGTAGCAAAAAATAAAAACAAATCAAAGACTGCTGATATATAAATTACGGCCTACTAAACTAAAATTATGCAGTGTCTTTAGGGTATACCTCTTTCAAAGAAATTAAAAATGCACCCTTTTTAAAAAAATACACCGCGTTTGCAGACTTTCCTACGCATATCATAGCTTTATGTGCTTTTGCAATCAGAAGTTTTGTTTTTATGTTGGTTTCCGAGAAATTACGTAATTTGCATTACTTTTCGAACGCCCCTCGTATATCATTATATTCTACTTCCGTCAAAAGAAACACGTAACACTTCCAAGAACTATTTATACATATTAACAGGTTTCTACTTATGTATCACGTAAGGCTTTACTTGATTCCATGATGTGATGACATGAGAAAAAATTTCCAATGCCATGAGGTATAAATTTGTATTTTATTTAAAGAGTTTGGTCGGTTTCATATTAGCTTTATCCCCACTTGTATCTCCAGCCAGCATTCATAAATCACTCAGAGTTATAACCATGATTCGATCATGCATCATGCAATTAGTGCCAAGCCAAGACGTTAAACCCATTATTATAATTCTCGCAATATAAGTACTGAAAAAGGGCAAACAGGAAATGCAAACAAGGTACGTTCTGACAACCCACTGCCTGGAACCAATTAAAGAATCAGCATTGATGAGATGCCTCATTTAAACATAATTCACCTCAAAGATTTAGCTCTTTAACATACAAGACATCTAACATGGGTTGTAATTCTATCGAAGTTGTATCAAATTTGCCCAAATTCACTCTAACCAAAATCTTCTCAATTACAAAATCTGAATTAAACATACAAAACATTTAAACCAAGATCTTCTCAATTACAAAATCTGAATTAAATACAAAAACATTTAAATGTAGTCACAATCCTACTCTAATGTCAATTTCACGAAATACGATTATGCATCAAACTCATTCTAAAGCACTGAACAGTAATTTAACCAAAATTTGAAAATTATGCCCAAAAATTTCAATTCGGATCTCCTCATACAAAATATCATTATATCATCTGACACAGTATTTAATAAATGAAATGATTTCACATCTAGCTAAGACGCACCATCTGTTGTTTCACAAAGCATTATTGGGAGAGTTCAAACTTAACTAAATCATGCGTATAATATTTGGGAAAAAAAGTATGCGGTATTGTATTTCCCCAAACTCGCATTTAAGATCTAAAATTCTGTAACTGTAAGAGAAATGAAGAAGCATGCTTCATAACGTGACTGGAAAATTTCAGAAAACAGTATTTTTAGAAGATAGTATGTTCTATTTGAAATTCCTGAATAACTGAAAGATACTGTATAAGGAAGAATGAATATGACGATATGATAAAACGTGTTATAAGATTTCTACTCTATTGAAAGAATACAGAATCACCAAAGGCTGAAATTAAACAAAAGAGAAGATTCAGTCTATCAGTTTTAATCCCTCTGCACACCTAACGGTGATTAAATATGGGATGAGTGGATTAGTAACTACACAGGAGTTAGTATATTAGGAAGCCCTTTTCTACTTTCCGTATACCTTTCATAGTTTTATAGCACTATTTTCTGACAGGGTCGTAACGAGTGGCCAGACTGACATATGCTCGTCCATTTGCATCAAACCACATCTGAAACCATAAAGTCCTGATACATTTAAAATTATTCGAAAATTCCAGATACGTTAGAAATTATTTGGTCTAAAGGGCCTGTTGCAAGCACCCGGCTAAGTTGCCTGAGTCCATTTGTCAATTAAAGGTGCCTGGTTTGATTTATGTGCATCATTTTTGTTTTCTTTTCAGGAGACTGTCTTATGCAAATAGTGTAGAACCTGCTCAGATGCTGTGTTTTGAGACGTCTGATCTGATCGACCTTTTTATAAGACACCAGCGTAAATGGGTGTAAATACAAAACTTCAAGAATCCTACGATGGCGTCTGTACAGTATCACAGGTTAACATATCAGGCAAATTCGTAGGGTATAAAACACTTCAAACCAAAACCTTTTCTGCATTAAAAGCGAACTGCAAACTGGTTATGAGATATCAAACAATTTATTGTGGCACACACACTCTGCGCTTTAAATGCCTTTTTTAATTATTTACAGGGTTTCAACTCTCATCGATATAATTATATATTTTAAAAATATTCAAACTCTTTTAAATTCTACGTTTAAACCTACTCTGTATAATTCGAAAAGCTTTGAAAACTGTCGCCAGTGTAAAGGTGCTCATGTTTATCCCCGTTTACCGATCATTATCATCATCGCCTAATGAAACCCAATTTGATAACTCCTTTAATGAAAATGTTAATACACATGAGAATGATGAACATACAGATAGCGAGACGGACAGTACAATGAGAGACAATCCACATCAAACCTATTAGTAAACCTATTGACACATCATAAATTTTCATTTAGGACTCTTGAAATATAAGCAAATGAAAACAAACTTTAACAAAACTTCAACATCCATATAAAAAATTCCAAGTCTGTGACCTTGACTCAATAGCAACAATCATTCTAGAAGTAAACAAAATCACATATCACCAAGATACATTCAACAATTTTGCAAAAATGTAAATGAATAAAATATGCAAACATCATATAAGTTTCTAAGTCTATAGCATTAGCATCTATTCTGTTTCTATCTAGACACAAACCTAGGCATATATCAAAATACTCAATTAAAAAGAATTTGGAAAAAATATAGAATAACTGTAACCTGAGGAAAACTTTAATAGTAAAATTGAACACGTTTATCAGTATGTGAAATAAGCCTAAGCAGGTCAGCGAAGGCCTTTAGGTAATGTAAACTAAAACATATCCATCATGCAATAGTACCAAGCCTAAATTCCAAGCGAGGCTTTGAAAATACAGAAACAAAACAACAAAAAAATACTCAATGCAAAACTTTAATGCAATTGCTTATTTACATATGGACGAAGGGACGAACAGACAAAAAGGCAAAAACTATATATTCCTCGGCATATTTCATAGGTCAGGGGTGTAAGAAAACAAAATACCAAGCCCTATATTTAATGCTTCAAAAACAATTGGGCATAAATGCATCTATCAACAACCCTTCATTGTCCCTTTGATATTCCTACAAACAATATGTTCAAATGATATTATCTTACTGTATAGCATTTGTCTCAACACTTGATTTATGGACAAAATATGCACTTATCTCGAATTTTAATAAAATTAAAATAGTAAACAGTTTCACAGAGAAGTGATGTAAAATATGCATTCATCTCGAAATTCAATATAATTAATATAGTAAACAGTTTTACAGAGAAGTGATGTAAAATTTGTTTCATATATAGTATACCCTTTATCCCACAATTACCCTTTCAAACATAAACCCCTAGAATACAATTAAATGAAATAAACATTAAACAAGAGACCGTTTTACGAAGTTAGGCATAACTCTCTCTCTGCATTCTCAACCTTCTCTGCATTCTCAACCTTTAAATTAAGTAAATGATAATGGTGTTTGACACGATCGAAATAAACATCATGGCCCAGCTGTTCAAATCATTGTTAACTTCACGAAGTCGTTAGTCAGTACTTTGTTAAGTCCTCTAGTAGGCATCAAAGTAAGAGAGCTCATATATTTGCTGATATAATGTGAGAAACTTTTCTACTACAAAGGTTCTCACATTTTTTCGGCAAAAATATTAGTGTTTTTGCATACAATACATTTGACATTTCAACGTCTCGTTAACTAACGACGACATTAGTTTTGAACAACTAGGCCCAGTTACACTATGAAGTTAATAGCAAGTGAAAAGAATAATAGGTTGATGTCAATGTGCAATTAAAGAGAACACAGGCAGGACCAGAACATTTCAATAAAGGGTGAATAATAAGTGTTAAGACTCAGAGAATTAGTTCAATAATTTAATTCGATATGTGACAATAATATTTCCACAGCAAACAAAAAATGACTATAATTCCTCAGTTATAAGACTTGGAGACTAGGATGACATATATGTTAACTTAATCAAAAGTCAGTTAAGAGAGTTCAATATTAGGCACGTTTGAACACGTAGAGACGGAAGGATGGCAGATCACTCAGATGGGTAACTCAGGTTATTACCCCACTAGCCAAAGCAGTTTTCTTCACTCTTCTCACTTTTCCTTTCCCACTGCCACTGTGCAATGAACTCCTGGGCGACTGTTCGTCAAATTCTTTCATATTCTGGATCTCGTCTTTTATCTTTTCATTTTCAATAATGATTTTATTACCCTGTATTACAGCTGAAGAAATACCCTGAACATCTAGATTTTCTTTAAATTCTTGTCCACCTTCTTGTTCCTTTTGATTTTCAGCACTACTAAGTCTCCAATTCTGCAAATCAACTCTTTTACCAAGCAAAGATGTAGTATTACGTGCATGTCCAGACTTATGTACTGACGAACCCTGAACTTCTTTCACGATTTCCTTTTCTTGACCATTTTTATTCCTTAAGAATGACATTCCAAAGGAAGGTTTGGGCAAATTAATCACAGCTTTAGGTTCGGTTTGTTTTGTATTTTTATCATTCTTCATTTGGGACTGCCCATTACAATTTTCATGCAAATTTATTTCATTTTTAAACTCAGACTGTTCGCTTTCTATTACAATTCGAATATTCTTTGGTTTACCATCATTTTCGGTGGAAGATTTTTCCAATATTTCATCCTGACCATGTTGTTTTTCCGCATGTTTTGCATTCACACTTGATTTGATTCCACTACTATTTCTTTCAGTTGCTGGAGGATTTTCAAACAATTTACTTTTCACTAGTTTTGTTTCAATATTGTTTGAAACCGATTGTTTAATTGGTGGACAATATAATAATTTGCTGTTAGTTTCGGAGTTGTCTTCATCCTCAATGTCTATTCCATTTACTTCTTTCTCTGCACTTTTAGTTTTGGGTTCATCAGATCTTTCGTCGCAAAAACTTACATGTTTTATAGTTTGTGCGTTTCCCAAACTTCCTTTTACTGTGGAATTAATGTCAAACATATCAGAAAGCTCAGAATCAGAATTGCAAGGCTTAAATGCAACTGCTTCAGGACCTTCCCTTGAAAATCTTTTGGGAGTATTTTCAAATATTTTATCTTTTGGAAGACTAATTTCACTATTCTTAGTGTTTAAATGTTCAGATCGATACACTGTCTTTGTCAGCCTGTCAGAACTACTGTCACTTGCTTTAGCACTACTATTTTTCCTGAAAGGCAACTCATCTTTGGTTTGCACGTGAGCCCTACAGAAACTGACAGCATTGTCTAATCTTGTTATGCTAAGTTTAATCTTCTTAACGGGATGAAAATAATCTTTCTTATCTATTATTTTGCTAGAGTGTCTACTTTTATCGTGCAAATCATGAACAATTTGGTACGTTTTGCCAAAAGACGAACTAGCATTTACATAAGGTTCAGTAGATTTTCGGAAAGGTTGCTGAAGCAATGAGTTCCTTAAATCAAGATTTCCGTTACCCGATGTCTTTGACTTTGGAGCAGCAGAGACTACGGGATTCCACATGTTAACCCTATACATAGCATCAGCATCATTCTGAGGTAAACTTGATAGATTTACGTATTTTGATGTTGCCGTAGATGATCTGGTTTCATTTAACGGCGGTCGTTGGTTCAATTTACTTAACACCGGATCTTTCAAAAACATTTGAAGCATCTGTGAAGTATGGACCTTTATTGTGCGTTTCACTCGAACGTCAGCACTTAGTGGACATGTTGACAGCCTATCTATACTAACAGCATCACAACTACCTCCGGTTATACAATCAGATTCTGTTTCGGGTGAGAGAGCTCTGTCTTTTAAATCTTCCAACGCTATAGCCTAAAATGACATCCGTGTAAATGAAACTATAGAACATAAAAAAATATTGGTCTCTGTAAAAAAAACTGGAATACACCAAAGTGTTTTAGTAAAGCTTTGCTTTCAATCAAACTTAAATACATATTTTGTAATAAACGGATATGACACAATCATACTCATTGTACTGATAAATAGACTAAAACCAAAACATATTCTTAATGTTTTGACATAATTGCTCATAAAATATTCGCCCTCACCAACTTTGACCGTGCATGTGCTTGCACTTACCAACATCCTACAATAATGAATGTAGTCCGTTGTAACAGATGCTATATGTTGAAATAAACAAAAAGTTAGAACGTTAAAATGCATCAAAAGCATAATTAATCAAGTCTGTTAAAAGAACATACTGGTGTTTTATCACGGGACTAACATATCTCAAGAGAAAAAGCCTGTATGAATACATGCACGTTTTAATTGCAGCTTGCCTACTGGAAATCAGTAAATATTATATTGAACACTGTTGCAAGATATGTTTTGCCTGTGTTATTGGAGAATACAAGTGGCATGGTTCATTTTCAAAACAGGTTAAAATTTAACTTCATTTTTTACCCAAATGATTCGTAATTAAAGTATTAACATGGAAAATGAGCGAGAGCTGATACACCTTTCACAAAGGGAAAGTTGGCAATTGATTTCTATCAGAAATCCAAATAGAAATTACGTCACAGCTGAAAGTCAGTTGACCTTTATTAAAAACACGTGCAGTCAACTGTTTACAGGGTACTGTCGATCCAATAGGAAGCCCATCATGTAATGACTGCATACTGTTTACTGTTAAAATCTATTTTGTCTAGTCTACCAGTTACCGTGCTCTGCCGACTGTAACAGTTTCCACCTTTGCAAGAGCATGCGTTCATTATTTTTCAGGCCAAGTAAACGTCACGGAACACAGAGCACAGTGTGCTCTTGTGTACTGTAGAAGTCAATAGTACCCAGCAGTACTTAGTAAATACAACAAGTCGTAAATGGTATTCCATAAGAAGTTGCACTGTTAGAATAGCTATTCTACGATTACTCGAGAATAAAAAGGATAGAAAACTTGAGTAGATATGTTTGTTATGTTTTAAGCCAATTCGAAATGAAGAAAATATAGTGATCACCAATCTTAGCAACGACATACTTAAATATACACATAAGTCATAACAATAGACATATAGTCTCAGTTTCTCATCCAAGCTATTCTCAAAGCGGTTGCTCTATCATAACAACCGCTTATCTTCTCCACTTTACATGTATAAAATAAATTTCAATGATACAACTAAAAGCTACCTTCTTAATGACTCAAACGAAATGTGTTTAAAGGTTCTAGAGAAAGTCATACTGATAAATACCGCCCAACATTGACAAACGTCATATTCTATTGTACCAATTTCGTTAAAGAATAATTTCGTGTTCTGCCGTTACCATCTGGAACACGGGTAGGCCGGTGTTAAACGAAGAAGGCAACGACTGAATACGATATTTATCGAAGATTGACAACGTTTGCCTATATTTGCCATTATGGCTGAAAACTATAACCCTTTTTTGACCAGTGGACTTGTCTATCCTAATCTTTTAAAATCAGTCCATTTCTGGTTTAGGTACATATATTTCTTGTAAATGTTTTCATTTTTACCGCATTTTGCAAAGGATGTTCTTCAATCAAACAGTGTAGACCCTGATCAGACGCCACAGAACGTCTAAACTGAGTCTGCAGTGTTTGCATAGGTCCCCAAAACGGGTTTCCAGCCTAAAAATGGCAAAATTATTAATCCAAGACCTGATCAAAAAATTAATGTCTTACTTGCAGCTAGTAACAGTCAGACGTGTTTCAGTTTATACAAACTGTTCCAAAAACGAACATATTTTACAAAAACGAACATATTTTACAAAAAGAAAAAAAATCTAATTTTAAATACTAACTAAATGAATACATGATATTATGCATTTTATAGCCATGTTATGACCTGTCGCGGTGTGTAAAGAATGACAAGGGATGGTTTACATATATAGCTTTCTGTGCGTAGTTAGAAGTAAGCAAATTATAGAAGGAACAATGTCAGCTCCTCTGATTATTCATGGCCACACTATAACACCACCGAAGAGTATTCAATTAGAGGTATCAGAGGTAAACATTCTCTTTATACTAAACTGAGTTTGAAAGCTATTTAATTCAAACTGAATGAAATAACAAAGGATTTCACACAGTTGCAACGTGCTCGTTTCCAGCTACTTCATGAAAAACATGTTTTCATTTTTCAGTAAAACTTTAAATTCAAACTGAAATTCGCTGCTGATTCCACCCCTAAGTAACTGCATTTTCTTTTATAAACTGACAACTTCTGCAGTTGAATATGATGAAAAAAGAACAGTTTCAAGTTATGTCTCACTCAACACTAAAAAAAGTTGCAACAAACTGTCGAAAAAGTTGAGAGGCAAACCTGAATTCAAACTGTCAGGGTTCCCTATTCAATATAAACTAGCTACGAAATAAATTATTGGTGCATCATCAATACTTATACAATATGTCAATAGCAGAGTGAAAATAAAAACAAACGCCTTTTAGCCCTTTGTCCAAGTTTCCACAGTTCGGCAAAAAATAAATAAACAAAAATGAATAAGAAAGTATATTCGTATGATTCTACGCCACAAACAACATTTATAATCATAGATTTTGTCCACTGTTTTTTCAGAAGCCTTGTAACAAGCTTTTCTAAAGAAGAAGAAAAATCCCTCTGTAATTACATGCCCGCAGAAGAAACATTTCCATAAGCAATTAATACGCGACTTTTATCAAACTTTAATTTCTTCAGTGTGACTGAACAGGAAAGTCAAAAGCAATATTCTCCCACAACATTTGATGTCAGGCCATGTTTAAGGCTGAAAAGATTTTCAAAAACTTTCTTTATACACCAGTATAACCAGTCAAAGCATAGTCATGGGCTTTATTTTGAATATGAAGCAAAACATTCGAGATAACCATCGTATTTCAATTTGAAAATATAAGCCCTGTGGAAACTTGAAACTTGAGCAAAGAACTGATAAGAACAATTGTAATACAAGGTGCAGGATAGTTGTGGAGTAACACAAAGGTACGTGCTGATCTTACATCACTATGCTTAGTCTGAGGAGACTGGCTTCTCATGGCATAACCTCGTAACGGTGCTTCATTTGATGACAGTAAATTGTTGAAACTATGAACCTGCAATGCCGGAACTATTGGCTCAACTTCTTTTCGTTCCACAGCCACTGCCTGTATACAACCGACAAGGAGACTAGCTTAAGATGTATGGGTACACCTCCATATTTTCCAGGGGCCGTATTTATAAAATGACTTAAGTGGTTGCTATGCTGTTGCTAAGGCTGACTTTCTATGAAGGAGATTCCCTACAACTATGAAATTTGCTCTGGAGGAACAGTCTTTTTCAGACTGTTCCTCCAGAGCAAATTTCATAGTTGTAGGGGATCTCATTCATAGAAATTTAGCCTTAGCAACAGCATAGCAACTACTTAAGTCATTTTATAAATACGACCCCTGAGGAACAATTTTCGTGACATTGTTTTCTTTCCTTGAAAGCGTATTCCTTCCAAAATGCGGTTAACTCCTTAAGGGAAAAAAATGCTCCTACAGAAGCAAACTGTTTTCTTAAGAATTGAACCATATTTAGAAGGGATTGAAAAAAGAAAATGGCAGAGTTGCTGCCCCTGAAAGTGTACCCATACACCATGAATTGTTTTTTATATGTAATGATACATATAGGCATATTGCTAAATACTCTAATTAGTTTCTAAATTCAATGTCGGATTAAAGGTTTTTTTGCAACAGGGCCTATCGGAACCAGAATTTTACGGTCTATAAATTCAAAAAAAGTGTAGGTAAGTCTGATTTTTCTGATCAGTTCAGGAAAATTATCGTTCGTTACAAACGTATTGGATATAATATAAATGTAATGCTACAGTCTGCATGTTTAGTGGTTAACCCAATTATGGTTAAAAACTTTGATTGTGTGCGTACAAAACAGCTTACTACATGTTCTTCAACATTTGCAACATACGATGTTCAAGCGAGCCTGGAAAGTTGATAATAAATCAAATTATCCGCCGAAATACTCAGTACAATTCAATTCATTGATTAAAGTTTTTCAGTGTAAGTTGATCCAGGTATGTTCTGGCCTGGCTGACTAATGGGACCTGCCATTCATTTTTTGCAGCCGAACAAGAATGCGTTGGCTCCGAGTATGAGTCTCGCTCGGAAATTGGCGGTTCTAAAGCGGCTACAGTTGCAGGCGATCAATCAATGGACTTTTTTCCTGAAGACGAAAAAAGAAAAGCTAAAACTACTTTGATCCTCACCGGAATGTATGTTTTCTGACAGTTTCAAAAGCGTCAGACCTTGGGGCAAGAATGAAACGTTTCGCTAGTTGAAAGACGAGTGTTAAATAACCAATCTGGAAATACTCAAAATTAAGATTTTCCGTTTTGTCATTTGTGTTCATATGCCTGCTCATTTGTATGGTGGACTGTGCTTTGTGAATGTATTCTTTCCTAGGTATCTCCTGTTCATCTGCGTCATGGCCACGTTCGGTGTATTGTTTTGTCATGATTAGGCCAGTGACGTGCCTCATGTCAATCTTCGCCAGCACACAGTGCACTTATACTCTATCTGCATAATGTAAATGCCGTCATCTAACTGGGGAAATGTAGATTTGACCATTTTTCTGAAAGCATCGCTAAGATAGGCTCATGAACTATTAGATCTATTAGAAATATCAGACTACCATAGTTAGATTATGACTACTGCCTACTGCAGAAGAGTTATAAAATGGTAGTTGTACATGCTTATAAGTCGACCAGGAAAGGAAGTGGCGGCTAAATCGTGCCAGGATGTATATACTGCACTTTGTTTTTGTCTTTTCAGGGCTATGAACTGTCTGAATGCTTTAAAACAGGTAACGGCAGTAAATCTAGGAATCTAGGAAACGGCTTGTCTGTTACCAACTGATGTATGATTACTACCAGAAAGCAACTGTTTTGTAAATTATAATAAAGATAATCTAAATATGCAAGCCAATTACACATCTTTTATGAATTACGATGAGAAACTTTCCAACGTGTTAATCAATAAATACAAGTCTGTGAAGTGTTTAAGATATCAGGTGAGTTTTTCAGTTTCAAGAATCTTCCAGAACCACCACCTTGAATACTCGATATATCAGCTTATCTAAACTCGAATTAAAGACACTAATATATAGTAAACGTTTGTTCTATGAAAGATCATTTGCATGCAATCTACATTCCGCACATTGTAGATAAGTCTAAACAGAATAATCATGAATTGAGCACAATTCAAAATACAGACAGAGTGAAAATGACTACTATAATCTATAAAGATATATACGAAATACCGGGGAATAAAGTTCAACAAGACCCTGAAAAAAGTGTCAATTGCAAAACGCACCGAATACAGTATGATTTCAGTATGACTTAATTCTTTCTTTCGTTATTCTCAGAAGATAATCCATACCTATGAATATTGGGTAGACAGATTTGAATGGTTTCCCTTTGATTGTTTGGGTCATAGTATTGACAGGCTAATATAATTTCAGCAAAATATAATCATTTTTTTCTTATTAATGCTATTTTCAATTAAAATATATATAGAATAACACTGACTCGTTCTAAAACATAAAAGATTGCGGTAGCTTACGGCGCTTTGGTTGCACTGTGGTTTGCCAAAATATAACGACGCTTTTCGACTCGTTTGCCTGTAAACCATATGAGCCGCCACATGACAAAACAAACAATGTGGTTGTGCGCCAAGCGAAGACTCAGATCAGCCTGATGATCCACTCAGTCTGACCAGAGATTTCACCAACCGCTTAAAGTGTAGCTAAGGGTCTAAGCTACCTCCATGCGGACAGCGATGACTCTAATGAGACTGGGCGGATGCCCAGTCTGATTTGAGTCTGCGCTGGACGCACAACCACTTTGTTGGTTTTCTCATGACGCGGCTTATATTATTACAAAAGTTAAGCTTTGTAAAATGTAAACTGGTGGAATTATCACGAAACTCTTGAAATCTCTGTTTAGTCCTTTTCAAGATTTTTGAGATAACTCCATCAGTTAAGTTTACTTCAACGCAAAAAGCGGGCACAAAAAATGGTTTACATATACGCGAGACGAATACCATTGTTATATTTTTCCTTGCTATATGAAGACGCGGAGCTGCGCATTTATCGAACGCAGTTTGTTTTACTTACTTCCTTACTTACTTCCTTACAGTAGTAACAGGGGCGACCCGTTCATGACAACTACATGCATGGGTCAACTTAACAATCTAGCGATTAGGAGCTTTAAATATGCATATAGAAGCCTTATATTATTTAATTATTTACACATATCACAGCAATCTACCAGATTAAATTACGTCCACAATATTAGGAACCAAGCAAATTTTTATAGCTTGAAAACAGTGAAACAAAGGCCATATGAATAATGCAACCAGAAAAAGATCTCTCCTACCCTCGCAAAATTAAACAAAATGTTAATGTGAGGCTGGACATTTGTACAATCGGATCAGATTCAATCGGATCAGATATCTATGGACCCAGAGGAATGCATCAAAAGAAAACGCAGCTCATGATCAGCGCCAACACCGTATGCAATAACTACAGAGTTGAATCTTGTTTTCCACAAAAGGTACTTTTTCTTGTGGCCAGTTTCAGTTAAAATATCAGGCATGGCCGTAAGTGCAATACTGTATTTATTCGGTTATACCCACCATAGTCCTCACACACCCCTCAAAAACCTAGATCCGTCCAAAGACAGCTCTTACACCCCCTCCCCATCAAAAACCTAGATCCGTCTAAAGACGGCTCTTCGTGATTAGAGATTATTTATTGCATGACTACTTCATGATGGCTGGGCCCCCAGTGGTCAGTTTAAAATTGGGTATGCTTAAGCCGGCGCTAGAGTGCGTATACAGCCTTGAAAACGAGACTGTTTTTTTCGAAAAGTCTCAATCAAACCTAGACTGATTTTCATTCTTGTGTGTGTTCTTTGTTTCTGGAGATCTTTATAAGATCTTTTGAGTTTATCCTTGAGGGTAGGGAACCCTGTTTCTATAGCCGAATATATACAGTATTTCAAATAGAGAAAACAGTAAAGGTCCGGGCTGGTCTAGAGCTTCATTATTTTTCCCTATGCGAGATCTTATCATTTGGACAATAACATTTTGGGCACTGTAAGCATTCTATTAATCTGAATATAAAGAAAGGAAAACCCTGAATGGCTAACTTAACTAATCAGACTTTGCCCTCTGCAAAAATTGAATCATGCAATTTTCACAAACAGGGCTTAACTTACTCTGGAAAGTAACCTACCTGTTTCTCGGGAGCCACAACATTCAAATTGTCAAGAGGCTTCGGGCTACTAGCAGGAGCGGGGTCACTGCTCTTACTACTTGTCTGTTGTCTGAAAAATGAATCATACAAATATACAAAATGGTAGTCGTATTGTAATAAGTTCATCTGTATCACTGCAACGAAAAGGCAGAAAAAGTTCAGTAGATTGCCGCTCAGCAGATGAATCTGCAGAGACTGGAAAAATAACACCGTTAATGTCTCAATTCCAAAGCTAAGCAGAATGCTAAAAACGACTGGTTTCTTAACTTAACGGGACAAAGAGATATGCATAAATGAAAGCAACGATCTGTTTACCAAAGATTTGTACTTCATATTGTGCATATTTATCAACACATAGCGTACGCCTTAAAAACAAAATAAGGACCCATATGCTTTAATAACTATACTATTCATTATCCTAAAATTTAAACTGGCAACACCACAAATTGACTTGTTTCTACAGTGATAGACATTATAAAAGTAAAGTAAAATAGGGTCTTTTAACAAGAGAAGAAATTGTGATGTAACTGCCCACCTACGTCATGGAGTGTATTAATAGTGTCTATTTGCAAAAGATCCACCTGTAAAAGAGCAAGAAGCTTTTGTCTTTATGATGGAAACAAACTAGTTCACTGCCCGATATTAAGTAAGCGAACACATGGAACATGGCTATGAAGTCTTATTTCAAACATTACGTTCGCCATCCTAAGAAAGGTCTATTTTGACAAATGACATGTTATATTAAATTTATACAAACAATGAGAGGGTTGTTCTGATACCCAATATATTAATGGAGGTTATGACATACACTAAATTGTGCAGAAACAAAAAAAAAACTTTCTTACATGTGCAGCTATTTCGTTCTTTAATCAGACTTGTCATTTACTACTAGGACCTATTAGTGACATTTACCCCCATTAATGCCTAGCGTTCTATCACAAGGACCTCTGTGTTTACAGTGTAGACCAAGATCAAGCGCCACGGAACGCAGCGTCCGTTCAGAGCCAATACTGTTTGAATTGAAATACTATGTCTGAAAACAAAACATGCACTACAATGCTTGGTCCACCGGGGCTCAATTGGTGACCTTCTTTTGCTTCAGATTTCCAGTGGGGTCGTTTGGCAGGACAGGGATCTCCACCTGTCAGACGGCCCGTTGTATCTGTTGAGTCCTCGTCTTTGCTTCTTCATGGTGTTGAAATTTGATTTATGTGTTTACCGTGATGATTCATTGACGAGTTAGAGGGTTATCATGCGAACCGAACTACCAACTAAATGTTTTGTACCACTTCAGAAACTGAGGGTGAGGTTGGGCCTGTAAAATCGATTTAAGCCCCCCAGTAATTCATTACTGACCGTTCCAAGGCGGTAGTTCTGTTGTGGTTCTCTGTTGCCTGTTTTTGGTGTCAGAGTTTCTGTGATGTTTTACCTTATGTATGTTCTTATTATTTTTGGTTCGGTTTGGGTTGCTGAGTGGCCACCTTTTGGGAACAAGCTGCTCACTCGGTTGGCCATATGTTCTCTGTATCTTGATTATTTGTAATCTTAGTTGTTTCCAACTATGGTTTGAGGGCTGGATTTGGATTTTGATTGTTTCAGTTCCTGGTCTTTGCATACTTTTTACTCTCCTTACATCGAAAATAGCCCTGTCCGAATTTTGCGGTGGAAGAGTCGGCTAGGCATTTATGGGTTAAACCTAAATCTAAGTTAGCTGTGACATGAGGAAATTACATTTATAATACGCTATTTATTTGGCTATAAGACGGATGTTTTCCTCTTCCAAAACAATCCAAAAAAAATCTGCATCCGTCTAAAAAGATGGATCTGGTTTTTTTAGATTATTTTGGAGAGAAAAAACCCGGCTATCTAATAGCCGAATTACACAGAACTGATTTACATATTTCGGGTACTTTTTGAAGAGAGAAAAACCGAACAAATACGGTATAAGTGAACAAGAAATATCAAATAAGCCTGCATTTACTTAAGAAATGAATGTTATTTTTTTAACGTTTACTGAAGTATAAACTACATCGGGTCACGAGCAAAGTAAGTGAACCCCGAAGGGGTTTACGTAAACTTTGCTCGTGACCCGATGTAGTTTACACTTCAGTAAACGTTCAAAAAATAACATTCATTCCTTATATTTATATTATTAAACGATGCTTTTGATCAATAAAAAATAAACAAAAATAAGAAATACATATATAAGAATCGTTTTAAAAACATTACCGGCCGAATTTTGCAATAGTTTGGAACAGCCGCATTGTCACTGCCTACCAGTAAATTCCACCTCCTGTTGTATATTGCAGGTGCAAGTAGGCGTAGCGAGCTGTCACTCAATGTTTACTAGCCATTCAAGTACATGGCATGTTGTAGATTTCACGTGCTAGTTAGTGGGATGAGCTGTCACTCTGAAGCGCGTGACACAATGTAATTATTGACTTGTAAAAACATTGACTCCCGCATCACTTAAGTGAGTTTACAGAGAGCTTTCAAGTGATAATGTAAATATATAGATTTATCAGATATCTTAGGAACTTATACGTTATGCATGGCTGCACTGAGTCTTTCAATAGTCTGTTAACACCAATCCCCAATCACGTTATCTACTGTCTTGCAAATTCCTTTGCGAATTTCCTATTCACTTAATTAAAACATAGCATTTTAGGGAGAACATGGAAAGCGCCTTTTAGCTCTGTAAAGCTTTAATATATCTAAATGAAATGCCTCCTATAGTAATTTGCTTTTTTTACAGTAAGTATTTGGTTGGCATAATGAAGTTAACACAGCTTGAGCCCAGCTATAACAAGAAGTGCCTTATAGTGTGTGTAGAACACTCAGATCGACCGGTACAGCCATGCATATAGTGACCATTTGGCATTTCTAAAACAGACACTTATGATAAGCCCAGCCACCCTAGATGCAAAAAATAAAATTAATTTCAGAACACAGTCACCAATTTCACAATTGCTACAGTAAAAGCAAAATGATTAAAGCCTGAAATGAATTAATCAGCTCAAAAAACATAATTGCTGAAATAGAATTAAAGGTAAAAATCATTATGTAAATGACAATCAAACATTACGTTGAAATAGCAAGCCA